>OY754930.1:5140121-5796121 GCA_963576535.1 Plemyria rubiginata | reverse complement strand
GCTCCACTCTAAATAAAAACGACTTTAAGAATTTAAAACCATAGTTACTGAGAAATTTATTTACAAAAAAATTACAACTGATACACAAAATGTACAAAATATACAAAATACATATGAAACAGTTGAGTTATCTGCAGACCGTTGCAAACGATCTATAGATAGCTCAGCTGATCCAAATCAGTGCAAGTCGGAAGCGTACCCAAGACACTGGCTGCATTGCCACTCTGAATGGCAATACTAGGTTAATATAGTTATTAGGTAAATACTTATCTTATTTCTTATCTTATACTACCAGTTAGTATTCTAACAGCGGCGATGGGCTTGCAACCTGTCACGTATGGAATACTAACTACTGCAAAATGTGGGTATGTGCCAAATGTAATGTTTGGACGTACATCTGACTACCCCCCTATTCTAACAGCAGCGGCGATGGGCTTGCAACCTGTCACGTATGGAATACTAACTACTGCAAAATGTGGGTATGTGCCAAATGTAATGTTTGGACGTACATCTGACTACCCCCCTTAGACATCCTCAAATAATCTTGAATTAGTACCTACTTGGTACTGGGAGATCTGAAGGGATATCTACCGTACCTGGGGATCAAAGTCGTGAAGCTGTTTCTTTTTTTTTTTTACTAATCTTATAGAGCTTCATTTTATAGCAACCAACTTTAGCACAAAACAGGTAAACGTTTTTTTTGCTATTTACTTTTTCTCTGGTCTTCATTCTTATTATATACTTACTGTGAATAAATGTTGAAATAGTACAACTAAGATGATTAGTATGTATCAGCTATGTCTATTTATTTATTAAAGTAGCTATCATAGAATTTTTGAGCCTTGAAAGTTTGAAAATTTATTTTAGTCCTAAATAAATATAAATTTTTAAAGTACAGTTAGCACTATTTACTGACCAAAAAATCTTAAAATTTATTTTATATTCGTGGACGTTCCACACAGCAATAACTATGTGTCGTGAATAAATAATTTCATATTTTCTTAATTTTGTTTATACAGGGTGGGAAAAAATCGTGGATCAAGATTTTTTGGCCACCCTGTATTAAATTACAAAGGCAATGTCGACTGAAATTATTGGTTAACCCACACTAGTAAAACGTTTACAAACATAAGTAAACGTTTTGTTTGTTAGATACATTTGATCACAATGTTAGATGAAATGAAATGTTTAGCATAATAAATATAATAATAAAATTTGAGGATTTCAAAATATATCTAGCTAGCCTTAAAATAAGCAAGCTTTCCATCCACATTCATACCTAACACTCTTCGTTACTTGACATTCTTCCCTTCGCATGACATGCCGCCCATACCGCGCTAACCTGAAAAAAAAACTGAAACAGCTTCACGACTTTGATCCCCAGGCATGGTAGATATCCCTTCAGATCTCCCAGTACCAAGTAGGTACTAATTCAAGATTCTTTGAGGATGTCTAAGGGGGGTAGTCAGAGGTACGTCCAAACATTACATTTGGCACATACCCACATTTTGCAGTAGTTAGTATTCCATACGTGACAGGTTGCAAGCCCATCGCCGCTGTTAGAATACTAACTGGTTTCCTCACGATGTTTTCCTTCACCGTTTAAGAGCACTGGCATTGCGCACATAAATTTTTCGATAGAAAAATCCATTGGTGCACGACCGGATTCGAACCTGCGACCTTACGATCGGAAGGCGGGGTCACTCCCACTAGACCACCGGTGCTCTTTTAACCGCGCTAACCTATTGCACATTATTTTCTGTGACTGGTGCTACTTTTAACCTGCCTCTAATAAACTCATCCCTTATCTCATCCATTCATCAACGTTAGACACCAGTGCTAAAGGATAAAACACTCAAGTAAACCTGATTACGTAGCACAAACGATACCGTAGCCTTTGCAATTAAACTTAATGTGAGTTGGGCTTGCTAATTTTATTTTTGGTTTAGGTAAGGTTTCATACAAAAAATAATTAAATTTATTTATTACTTATGCATTTCACAGCATTTTCAGGGCTTCAGGTCACGGTTAAAATTAAGTTCATTCGTTAAACTTCATTGATTACAGACGAAGAACTGAGTATCGCATACGCGTTAGATGCACCTAGTATATAAGTCGTTTCAAAGGTATGTAAGTCGTTTTAAAGTGATCTTTGTGATTGCAATGAAAAATACTGTATTGTTTTGACTAAATCGGCTTCATTAACACGCTTACAGTTACACAACGGGCTGAGGAGAGACCTATGTTGAGAGTTTTACGTGATAGATAGTGACAGGAATAATTTAAGAAGACCGAAGAAGATTCAAAGTAATCGACAAAGCTTACAGAATTAGCATTTTTAGCATTTTCTAGATTATCCCATCTGATGTTAAGTGGTAACCATCACCTCATGAGTCACTCACGATAAGAAAGTGGCCTACGATGCACTGCCCTATATCCATCAACTTAAGACTCCGGTGACAGCGGCTCGCAATTTCGAGGTGCGATTGGCTATTATTTCATTTTATTTCATTTCGGGGAGGTTGTTTGAAAAAATAACTCTAAAGAAACACGCATAAATACTGTTCGAACACAAATAATACAATAATATAAGGGAAATGTGCTTGAGTCAGAAATCATTTCGGTATTAGGTAAATGTAAGACCAAACATACTAATACCAAAATGATTTCTGATTCGGGCATGTTTCCCTTATATTATTGTATTATTTGTGTTCGAACAGTATTTATGCGTGTTTCTTTAGAGTTATTTTTTCAAACAACCTCCCCGAAATGAAATAAAATGAAATAATAGCCAACCGCACCTTGAAATTGCGAGCCGCTGTCACCGGACCCTTAAGACATACAAATTTTAAAGCAGCGTTGCAGTGTTTCGATTTGAAGAGTATGGTTGCGGGTGAGATTACATGCACTACTAAGTAGTTCATGTAATCTCACTGTTGGCAGCAGAAATAGTGGTGGTAGTAATTCCCAAAACGAACGAGCCCTTCACAAAAAGCTCAACAACTCTTGAAGTCAAAAACATTTGACAGCTTTCACAGCTCAGTTAGGTGTAGCTTAGACTTCTGTGCTGTAGGCCGTGGGTTCGATTCTCACCAAGAACTTACATTTGTGTGATGAACACAATGTTTGTTCTCTGTCTGGGTGATATAAGTATGTATTTACAACAAAATATGTAAATATATGAGTAGTTTATCAGCTATCTGGTTCCCATATCACAAGCTTTGGCTTAGTTTGGGGCGAGATAGTGCTGTCTAGAATGTCCACCAATATTATTTATTTAGTTGTGAAAATGATGATCTAATAATATTATTTCCCGACCTTATGTCAAAGGTAAGTGACCTGACCCTTTCAGACCCGCCCATGCGTGAACAAACGCAAGTGAAATTCATATTAAGGGAAAACTGTAATCGAATATCCTATTTGAGATGTGCGAAATAAAATAAAACTATAGAGTTGGTACCTACCTATCTAATAAAAACTACTTTTTTTATATGCAACTATAGCCTAACTATAACTTTGCACGCGTAATAGAAATTATTGCCACATATTTTATATGGCTGTTTATTTTTTTTAGTTTGTTTATACTTATTACCCTGTTCCTAAAACTTTCTAAAAAAAGTTGGTAGTGGCTCTGCCTTCTGCGCCGTAGGCCGTGGGTTCGATCCCCACCGAGAACAAATATTTGTGTGATGAATAATGTTTGCTCTGTGACTGGTGGTATTTCTTATTAATGTATTTAAAAAAAATAAGTATTTAAGCATTATATCAGCTATCTGGTTACTATATCATTAGCTTTAGCTTAGTTTGGGGCTAGATGCTGTGTGAAAAGACCAGCAATATTTATTTATATTCACAGTAAACTAGAGGAAATTCAACTCATGCGTGTCGTAGTTCCATGGTCGATCCAATGATTGTAGATCATTTAAATAGCGAATCAGAAGCATGGTCTTGACATTGATCTGTTTGCGATCGGCGAACGCGCAACTTGGTCTAACCTTTTTTTAAATAACTTTATAATTTTTATTAATAAAAATAATAATTCTTTTTTGTGAATATCAGTGTTTGTTTTTCACGTGTGTTTAACTAAGTTATACAGTGATAACAGTTTCAAGTGTATTAAATTGTACAAAATAACATTTTTAAATGAAAGTTATAATTTTTTAAAGAAAAAATACACGCAGAATTTCTGATATTGCATAACATAACGTGAGTAGAATGTTCTGTTGTCAGTGAAATAATGTTAAACGTACCACATATATTATTGGAAAAGCAATTTAACATGACCTGGATACGGATTAACTATAATTATGCAGTGTTCATAAAGTACAATATTATTTTTGGGTTGTGGTTTGCATCAAAAACGACGCGCGACATTTATAATTATAATTATTATGGTCCAAGACCAAATACTATAATTATACCTTCAAGGAAATATATGTTATAATGACGAAGAGAATAATCTGTTCGTCATTATACATAATCATATAATAAAACTTAAGGCAGCCTTAAGGCTGGGCCATGTCTCTCAGCCTAGGTCTAAACGATTCCAGTTTTTTACATGGTTATGGTCCAAAGCCTTCGTAGTAATGACGAAGAGATTATTCTCTTCGTCATTATAACATATATTTCCTTGAAGGTATAATTAATACGATTAAATTATACGACCCAGACGACCTCTGTGGCGCAGCGGGCGAGAGCCTGCCTGCGACGCAAGAGGTTGCGGGTTCGATTCCCGCCGTGAAACAAATTTGTGCACGATCTGCAGAAATTTGTTCCGATGGTCTGGGTGTTTTCTATGTATAATAAAAAAATATCTATCTATGTAAGTATATAATGTATTAAATATATCAGTTATCTAGTACCCATAACACAAGCTTTGAATAGCTTACTTTGGGGCTAGATAGTGCTGTGTGGATTGTCCAGCATTATTTATTTTATTTATTTATTTAATTATAGTATTTGGTCTTGGACCATAACCATGTAAAAAACTGAAATCATCGTTTAGAACTAGGCTGAGAGTCATGGCCCAGCCTTAAGGTTGCCTTAAATTTGAATCACCACGATCGGCCACAAACTCAACAAACTTACATCCTTACCTTTAAAAAGAAAATAAAATAGAAACTTTGCTAATCCACTTTCGGTAAAACTACGAAGGCTTTCATTCACGTACTGTATTACTGTTTTATCCAATCTATCTTACCAAAGAATCAAAAGGAAGTAAACGTCTAGATGCACCACTCTTAATAGTTCATGCAAAAATTCAAACAAATACAATAAATTACCTTTAGAAATGACAAAACTTTCAATAATTGGATTTAAAAACAAACTCAGAACCTTTTTAGAAGGCCACCCATTTTACCATTTAAATGAATACCTGAGCTGTTCATTCTCTGATTTGCAAACGTAGTATGTGTAAGTGTATTAGAATAAGACATTGTTGTAAAAATTTACATGCCAATGTTATAGTTAAATAAATAAATATCAAATATCAAATTCTCATGAGCTTTCGCGCTTCACACTAAATTTCACAAATTTAATCAAACTGTTAAAGCTAAATGAAATATCAGATTACTAAAACCAAGATACTACTCAAACAACTTTTTCCTTTATTACAACTTCCTGATTGAACAAGCAGATGGTTCACCTGATGTTAAGTAGTAATCATTACCTATAACAACTCATTGCATCGTTGGTCAATAAGACGGGCTCTGCGATGCCTTGCGTCCATCAAATGAAAACCAAAAACAAAAAAACACTTCCGAAGCGAAATTAATCTTGCTTGGGGATCAGTCATGATTTTCATTGTTTTTTTTTATAGGTAGATAGATAGATAACTCTTTATTGTTCACCACACAGAAACATAGTAGGTACAGGGTAAAAGCATACAATTAGGTAAAATAATGAACGACCTTATAGCTGAGAGCGATCTCTTCCAGGCAACCTTGGAAGGATAAAAACTTATCAGAAATTGACGGCGGTTAGTCACTTACAGACATTCATTCATTTCAGTCATTTATAGACTGTCCTTTGGCTGCAATCTCACCCAGTAAGCGACGGTGAAGCTGACAGAGACACTATATTTACTTATGCCTTGAGGACACCCAAATTATAGCTATCAGGAAAAACAGACGACGGCATTGAGTAGGTACACAGCTCCATCTGTTCTGTCAGTTGTTCTTTGGCACAGGCGCGAGCAGAGCTATTACAAGCTGAACTTTATTATTGATTGTGTGTTATATGTGCGTCTAATGATATTAGTTCGAAACTAGGGGCAGGTGCTGCCGTCATAATAAGAAGTATCTCACCTGAGTGCTTAGCAAACTTTACAACTAAGATAGATGTGTATTTTAAATTAATAACACTATCAGAAAATAATAGGAGAGCTCTTTGTAAAGGCCTCGTTCGGAAAAGTATTACCACCACGCCTTTTATAACCGACATAAAAAGAGGAGGAGATTCTCAATTCGACCGTCTTTAATGTTTGTATCGCAGAACTTTCGATGAGTTTTTATTTGAAAGCTAGTACTTGTCGCGTAGTCCGATTTAAATATGAGTAAGATCTCACGAGTAGTTTTTGAGTTATGTATCTTAAATATATATAACTCAAAGGTGACTGACTGACTGACATAGTCATCTATCAACGCACAGCCCAAACCACTGGACGGATCGGGCTGAAATTTGGCATGCAGGTAGATGTTATGACATATGCATCCGCTAAAAAAGGATTTTGATGAATTCTACCCCCAAGGGGATAAAATAGGGGATGAAAGTTTGTATGAAACTTTGAATTCCTTGGCGCGAGCAAAGCCGCGGGTTCAGCTAGTAGTTAATATGAATGTATTTTTCAGCATAGTCGTAGTTGGTTTTTCCTGGTAAAGAGTTATGTTACTCGAAGCTGCGTTGCTGTGTTTCGGTTTGAAGAGTGTGGTTTCGCTGTACAAGCACATGAGGCTTAATATATGTATGCCTCAAGTTGATGGACGCAGGACGTGTCGTCGTAGTGCGTGACTTGCGAGGCAATGCTACATGGTGGTGGATGGTGATGATTACCACATCCATTAATAATTGCAAAATTTAACAATTTTTATGCTAACTTTGATTCTAATATAGAATCTAAAGTTTATGTTCCAAGATAAAGCCAGCGACTTAAAGAAGATGAATGAAAATATTCAAAGTTATTTTTCTTCGGCTAACGTTGAAAAATTGAAGCTTTCAGCTTGCAGTTGGAGCTACGACGCAACTAAAATATGAGCTCTTTTATGGACAAAAAATAAAGGTTTTTAAAGAATATGCGTCGTTGTCATCTTCATTTTATTTAAATAAATGAATTGATTGAGGCACCATTGCATAAATACATCTTTATTATTCAATGATTAATAAACACAATTTAATAAAAAATGATAATTTAGCATAATAAAAATCAAAGTCAAGAAGAAACAGAAAACAGAAACAGCTTCACGACTTTGATCCCCAGGCACGGTAGATATCCCTTCAGATCTCCCAGTACCAAGTAGGTACTATTTTCAAGATTCTTTGAGGATGTCTAAGGGGGGTAGTCAGAGGTACGTCCAAACATTACATTTGGCACATACCCACATTTTGCAGTAGTTAGTATTTCATACGTGACAGGTTGCAAAGAAAGTCAAGAAGAGAATTTTATAATTTCAAAAACAAGTCAGAAAAATACAAAGTTCTCTTTTAAAGAAGAAAAAACCACGATTTAACTTGAACCATCTCGTTTCAGCCCCAAAAATGTCTTCGAAGCTTCTCCTAACCCTCATAATGCTGACCATCCACCAAACAACAGCAGCTGAAGACGGCTACCTACGCTACGTCAAAGATGGTTGCTACCTTCGTGGCGAAGCAATATCCTGCGTCAAATACAAAGCTTTAAAAATAGCAAAGAACGCCGTTTTTGGAGACATGGCCTCGAACAAAACCATAAAAGCAAACCAGATGATCAGCCTAGTACCGCTCGATGATGCTGCTGTCAAAAATTTGACAGTGACAGAAGATGTCTTGTCAGAACCTAAGAGTATCCTGTCAGAATGGGCGGAGGTGGCTAAGTATTTTATGAAGCTGGTTCAGGAGTTCTTCAAGATGAAAGGGCTGAAGGTTAACCTTCCGGAAGGCGCCAGAACTGTGGAGGATGAGACTGTGGACGATAATGGTAAGTTTTTGATAAGCTTTTGTTTTTAATATCGTCTTTCGTGGTCTGGTCATGGACCAATGGTTTTTATCGAATAATTTATGCGCGCAATGACTGTGCTCTCAAAGCAGTGAAGGAAAATACTGTTAGGAAATGGGCAGCGATGGGCTAGCAACCAGTTACGTCTGAAAACCCAACGACTGCAAAATGTGGGTATGTGCCATTTGGCACATATGTTTGGACGTACCTCTGACTACCTCCTTTAGACGTCTTCAAAGAATCCAGAGTTTATACTAAGAGACCTAAAATATAATATTAAACCTTTATAATAGGTAGTAAGAGACCTAAGGGAATTTCTTTTACAGTATAATTTATACCCAAGTGCCGCGGTTTATGTGTTTGGCGTGTATCTATCCATTATGTATCAATCCTTCGATATATTCTTCAGAACCACTTATCACCCAAACGGCTCGATGGATTTTGATGATTCAGGTATCGAAAGATTAGTCGCAACTTTCCAAGTATCTTTAGTTGCAAAAAGTAAAAAAAAATAATAATAAATATTTTACTGTTTTTTCTTAATCACATCGAAAAAGACCTAAACAATTTGATAATCCGCCATGATACATGGAGATAAGTTACGCACAACATCTAGTTTATAACAAACAATTCAAAAACAATGTACAAACATTGGTGTGGTCGCTCAGAATAGGGTGAAAGCTACACTGCGGTCTAAGCGGTCACCCACAACCTACAACCGAAGCAAACAGAGCAAGAAATACGCTTAGCCTATTTACGAACACAGCTGTTTTGGTTTAGGCAATATCCTAGCAAATATTATCGTAGTTGACGACCTCAGTGGCGCAGCGGGCGAGAGTTCGCCTGCGACGCAAGAGGTTGCGGGTTCGATTCCCGCCTCGGCACAAATTTGTGTACGATTAGCATAAATTTATTCCATTGGTCTGGGTGTTTATGTATACCTAATAAAAAATATCTATCTATGTAAGTATATAATGTATTAAATATATCAGTCATCTAGTACCCATAGCACAAGCTTTGAGTAGCTTACTTTGGGGTTAGATGGTGCTGTGTGGATAGTCCAGCATTATTTATTTATTTAGTATAATTAATATATTCACAAATTGGAAAACGAAGCGTGGGACGCCCTCGTATCCTATCCTATATAGACTGAAAAAAAGCGCCTGACATTGACATAAGACGACTATCATCTATCTGTATGTAAACTGTTGTTTAAGTAAATCGCTCTCTTTTTTACCCTGGCCTCCCGCGATACAGGCTTGTCCTTGTGCGGAGACCATCAGTAACTATTATAATGTAATTGTGTTTTTGGTAAGTAAATGTATTTGTATTTGTATTTGTATCATCCCAAGTAGGTCTACTATTATTTCAAATCGCAAAAACATCAAACAAAGACTCTCATTAACTGTTAATTGACCCGTCCCGGAACTAATATCGGTTCGAATTGCCATAATATCCAGAGAGATTAGGTCAAAAATGTGGGTCGAAATGTAGGTCGAAAACCTTTGGTTTTGCTACATTAGACATCCATAGTTTGGCGTGGAAACCTTTACCTCTGGACGAGATTAAAATACAACTTAGTATCTTAGCTCCTTCCTACCTACCCCCGGTTTCTGAAAGCATGATCAACACTAATCAGCTGTCAAGTCACATGCTATCTCTATCTACTTTGAAGAAGTTGAAATAGCAAGTGGCTTGACAGCCGATCAGTGTTGGTCGAGCTTTCAGAAACCGAGGGTAAGAGTTAAAATCACTGGTAGTAACAGGCACATAAATTCGTAATATATTTAATTAAAAAAACTGTGAATAGTATTGGAAAATATATACAAACAATAAAGAAATAAATGTCTGTCTATGTCACAAAGGTGCGGGCGGTATTTTAAATGTTTTATGTTGAGACGCTCGAAAAGGGCTAAATTTTTCTGTAGGTATCTTTATCCCTTTTCGAATATAATATAAAAGGCAGAAGAGTTCTTAAAACGAATTGATCAACTTATTCAATAAACTCAAAGGACTCTCAATCCATCAACCATTTTATCTTTTGATAATATTTTTATTAAGACTGGCTATTTCTCAATCGCCTTGCCTGGAGTCTATAGTAGCTATGCATACAAGTATTTGCAAAAAGTAAATAACATAATATGTAACAGTTAAGCTATTTGATTTTTACAAACGGTCTAGGTACAGATTAGATAGATGATAGCTTTATTGTACATTATGAAACCTCTTAATTTAACATTCATAAAGAAAAAATACTAAAAAGTTAAAGTACAATGGGCGTTCTTATCGCTAAAAGAGATCTCTTCCCGACGAGATCGAGATACTTCAACTGATTAAAATTAGTTTCAAAGCGCCCCAAGATACTGGCGAAGTAATATCCTTCGTATAGAATCATACTCCATTTGAATGATCAAAGAAAAGGTATTAGCGATTTGACAGACATAAGGAGTTGACCACCGTCAAACAATCTCATATTTCGCTCATATCTAAGATATTATGTAAATTCACTCAATTTTTTCTTGCTTATTAAAAGTTGCATAATAATATGATTATGCATTATGTACCAAAAAAAGCTTTTTTTACACAAATTTAAAGACAAAATTTAATAAAAATAATTTTAAAATGTACTACATTTACATAGAAAGTTTATGCAATAAAATCACTACGATCACTTTGAAACGGAGTTACGACATGGGGTCCTTCAAAAGGCGGGTTTATCTCTTCCTAAAAGGCCGGCAGCGCATCAGCAACGCCTCTGGTGTTGCAGGTGTCCATGGGCGACGGTGACCACTTCCCATCAGGTAGCCCGTATGCTCGTCTGCCTGCTTTGGCATAAAAAAAAAGTCTATGGCTAGATGATTCTAGGTGCCAGTTCAAACAAGCCTAGAACAGGCAAGAAAGTTACGGCTTGGGTTCCTACCTATCTATTGTATAATCCTTGGTACAATGAATTATTTATAACTAGCGACCCGCCGCGCGCCCCTGCTTCGCAAGAGTGCACATATCATGCATGAACTATACATATAATATAAATATAATAATAATAAACCTTCCTCTTGAATCACTCTATCTATTAAAAAAACCGCATCAAAATCCGTTGCGTAGTTTTAAAGATTTAGGCATACAAAGGGACATGAGGACATAGGGACAGAGAAAGTGACTTTGTTTTATACTACGAGTAGTGATAGTGATACACAACAACACACATAACTTAGTAGATTGCGATGATTTTTATTCTACAAAAAGTTGGAATGTGCGAGGAGCAAGTTGCTTGACGGTTATCAGCCCCTTAATTACCTACCAATTATTACATTTGCTTTTGAGTTGTTTGAAGGTTATCAGCCCCTTAAATAACAATTATTACAAGTGCTTTTAGGATAATTATTTTGATAAGATGCTGTAAAATTAAGAAGGAAACACCAATTTAATCTGCAGCTTGCAAGAAAGTTCAAAGAGATATTTCATGCTTGCTATTCATTTGTTTTTCACTTTTTATCATCAGGCCATTTTAGATGGGCGTACTGAGAACTCATACAATGTAAACTACTATTATTATAAACGCGAAAGTTTGTTAGTATGGATGGATGGATGGATGTTTGTTACTCTTTCACGCCGGAACGGATGAACGGATTTGGATGAAACTTGTCAGAGAGATAGACATAGACTACTTTTATCCCGTGGGAATAATATAAATATAAAAAACAAATAACAAATAATTTCAGAAAACATAACTAACAATTTAAAAATACTGTAACAAATATCATGTAAGAAATAAAGGACTTGTTTTAATATATTTTTTAGGTAGATTGCCTACATCGCAGTAAAAGTACCTCCCGCTATCATTCTCACATTTTGTTCATTAAATTCCAGGACGCGGCAAGAAGAAGAAGCTAGCCATCGTCGTCCCGCTGCTGACTCTGCTGGCAGCCATCAAAATCAAGTTCCTGCTGATCCCCGTCCTGCTAGCAGTATTGCTGATCAAGAAGCTACTGCTGATCGCAGCACTTCTGCTGCCGAGTCTGCTCAGCACTTTGAAGGCTTGCAAGGTATGAAAATAGCATCTCCACAGTCCGACCTCACCTATTGATGGGTATATCAGTGGTCGGCACTTTATAACTGAAGATTGCGGTCACTTAAAGATGACGGCTTGTCTCCAGCGCTTTCGATTGGTGGCTATAATATATCGTTGAAATGGTATCTGTAGTGGACTGCTTCTCCTCAGCGCTTTCGATTGCTGCCTATTCGGACCCCATCGTAGAACGGCATTTCCCCCTTTATGCTGGTCCATCCATCTAGTTGGAGATCTACCGCGAGAACGCTTTCCCTCCACGTTACCCATCACGACGCTTTTCGAGGATTCTGTCGCCGCGATTTGCAGAGCATGCAAACGCTTTGCTTACTTACTTAACACCGGATTTTCATAAAGACAAGACAAGAGGTCAGAAATTTGACACAGTTCCGATAATCACTTCAATTTCTTTTAAATTTGCACTTCATGTTGCGGATCCGAACAGCTTCAAGCGAACGTAATAGCGTGGACTAATGGGGTATAAATTCCACGTCGCCATAAAGTCGCAAACCAAAGTCCTCGTCACAAAAAACCATCAAATTATAGCCTTCTGTCTTCCATTACCTAATTCGATTACCGGCATTTTCTTTTTCCCATAACACAAATCGGTGAACAAATCGAGCGCGACTTAGTAAATTACGCGGTAGTATTGACCTGTTTGAATTAAACTACCAAATAGTATGTTTACTGGCGTGTAACGAAAACCACTCTGGAAAGAGTGGTTTTCGGAATCGAACGATAGATTTCGATCGGGTTCAGACGCAGCCCTCCATAGCTCCTTCTTTTACTGATTTAGAGCTCTTAATGAACTAACCGGCATCACGTAAAACCAGAAAAATTCTAAAACATGGTGGCAAGTGCAAAAGAGCCTCGAAAATTTAGGCAAACTCTGCCTCAAGTTGATGGACGCTGGGCAGTTAATCGAAGGGTACGTTTCGTGCATGGATTACGAGGCAATGCTTTGTTACACTTAGCATCAAGTGGGCTATCTGCTTGTTCTATCAGCTAGTTGTATAAAAAAACCTTTTACTTCAGTGTTTCTTAAGAAGCAGACTTTTATAACGAAGTCCATAAAACTTAAACTGAGACTGTAAAAGTAATTTGACGCAAATATAGCTTCTATCCTTAAAATGGCATGATTCATTGGTTTATCGAGCTTCCAGTTAGTTCAACTCGTTATCAACACTTGAAGTAGAGAAGGCTTTTATTGATAACTTTGTACTCGACCGAGCCATTTCAAGTATTAATCCTTGCTATCAATTGTTTTGATAAAGTTTTTTTGTACTAAGTGCAATAGTTTCGTTTTGAAGCCGTAGGTGAAAATGGCTTAAAATCTTACTCTTTGTTGGCATGCCTTAAGCCCTAACTTTAGTTAACACACTTTTTCTGTGCTCATAAACAGTGAAGGGAAACATCGTGGTATTTTTATAGAAGCGGTGATGCGTTTGCTCACTCTCACGTATAAAATACATACCACGTGAATCTACTGCCAGTTCGTATCGACCACAGCCTAGATGAACTGGCAAGAAACTAAGCTTAGTTCCTAGCGTTTGATCCTCTTTACAAAATGATATGGACCTACTTAATTGTTTATTTTGTAATGAGTTGGAGCATAGTTCAGTCCCAAGTTTTTTTGTCTAGATAATCAGATTTTTTATAAGAGTTTGGTTTTTGAATTTGCTAATCAACAACACTGATGAATCTCGCCGACGTAAGATTCAAAAATAATTCGTTAATTTTTTTTCAGCATCATCAACACAACCCGATGTCACACTACTCCTACTTCGGCAGCAGCGACGCTAGTGACTTCAGCTCAGACTATGGCAACAGTCTGTCCTACTCCTCCGGCGGGGGCTATGGCAAGGACTGGGCTTCAAACAGAGCCTACTCAATGAAACATAGACCTACAGCACAACCTGCCTACATGACTGCCCCTGGGGCGGTAGCTTAAGTTTTTGTCATTTTCTGGCGCAGCCGGTATGGATGATAGAAAATAACATTAGTAATTTGGTACCAAAATGATACAAATACTCGCGTACAAAAATTAAACCTTACTTATCAAATATTGCGAACTGATAGGTTATAATGTTTCTACTAGTTTTAAGTATGATTAAGAAAAAAAATATTCGTGTAAATTATTTATAAATCAGATTCTAGTAATTTATTGTGCATTTATATAATTTAATGAAATTTTATCAGTCTTTTATTTACTCTTGGTCTGAAATTAACCTCACTTGATCTTTTATTTCATAGCATAATAAAATTTAACATTCATTTTATTTCATAATAAAATTATATCACTAATGTTGATGATCCTCACAGATAGTAAAGCTCTTTGACTCTTCTTATAGCAATTTCAACAGAAATCACACACTAAACCTCAAAATTATGCAATTATTGCCTTTGTTTGCTAAGATAATTTTGAACATCCTGACTGTTCAATAAATGTGAAACAATGAGTAGGTTGGTAGTAAGATGTTTTGAACATCGTGGGTGCTTACAACATTAAGATGATTGGAACTGCGTAAATTAAATTGCTATGTTTTTTAAATCATTATGACTAATCTAGATGCTCTCATCAATTCGACGCTGACTGTTTTGTACTGTATGTGTATGTAGTTAAGATTGTAATGTAAAACGTTAAAGAGAGATCTATTACCAACACACCTGTGACCAATTTTTTTAATACAACAGGCTGATAGATAGAGCAGATGGCCCACCTGATGTTATGTGGTAACCATCACAAAAGCATTGCCTCGTATGTCACGCACGATAGGAGCGTGCCCTACGATGCACTGGCCTAGACTGCGTCCATCAATTTGAGGCATACATGGTATGCCTCATGTGCCTGTAATTACACTGGCGATCACACTCTACAAAACGAAACACAGCAACGCTGCTTGCCGGTAGAAAAAGGCGTGAAAATAAAAATAAAAACAAGGTAGGTACTTAGATTCTAATTTCTTGTATTTATTTATTATGTACTTGCCAGTTAACACCAAGAATTAATAATGTTTTCACTCCAGGAACAAAATAACAGCCCCTGTAATCTGTCGGTACATATTGAGGCCCCAGTCACATAATTTGTCCCCTAAGGGTTGTTATGAACTTGGGAAGGAGCGAAACAACACATAAGTGGAGTTTTAGTTGTGAAGTTGTATCTACTTCGAATTGGATTTACTTCAGAGAATTCGTCCAGAGAAATACCCATATAACGCAGAGATCTTTAACGCACACTTACCTTATTTACTTTATGTTTCATTATAAGCAAAAACGCAAGATGGCTTGCAATTATAAAAACGATAGGCACTTGTCTCTTGTGTCTTAAAATCGGTCTGTTTGTGTATTACTATTTACTAGTACTAGTACTATTTATTTACATTATATTTTTAAATACATACATATTTTGAGACAAATTCCTGAAACACGACTTTGATCCCCAGGCACGGTAGATATCCCTTCAGATCTCCCAGTACCAAGTAGGTACTAATTCAAGATTCTTTGAGGATGTCTAAGGGGGGTAGTCAGAGGTACGTCCAAACATTACATTTGGCACATACCCACATTTTGCAGTAGTTAGTATTCCATACGTGACAGGTTGCAAGCCCATCGCCGCTGTTAGAATACTAACTGGTTTCCTCACGATGTTTTCCTTCACCGTTTAAGAGCACTGGCATTGCGCACATAAATTTTTCCATAGAAAAATCCATTGGTGCACGACCGGATTCGAACCTGCGAACTTACGATCGGAAGGCGGGGTCACTCCCACTAGACCACCGGTGCTCTCAAACTAATTCCTTCTTATTGGTAATTCAATAGAAGAAAACTCAAAGAAATTTAAAACTGTAAAATTAGGTCATAAAGTAGATTTGAATAACACAAACCAACGAAATTGCATACATTTATCCTGTTGCAGAAATTAAGCCCTTTTATTTCGCGTATTCGTCTACAGTTGTCTGGAGAAATCATTTTGCGTGATAACGCCACCGAGTGCAGGACTAAGTTTATTAGTTGGCTATGCTAAGCGCATATTTTTGTAGGCCAATTTTTTTTAGATATTACACCCCCATGCGTTTTACAACCGCCAAGCACCTTTATTGTGTTCAGGCATGGGCACCCATCTCTAGGAACAGTTTTTTAGTTCCAAATAGACTTCAATAGATGGCGATACAGGTTTCGATTAAAATATAGGTTTTTGTTTTAGTCCAATTAAGAAGAATTATGGTCATGAATAGCCTGAGTTATACTGTGAAAAAATCTCCCATAAGCACGGGAAGATGAGGAATTATGCTTTTATCAAATTCTTTATGTTTTTGAAAATGTTTTATTTTCAATATTGATCTCACTTTTTCTGGTGGCTGTAATTTATACTACGTTGTTGTTTGCTTCCAAAAGTTTGTTTTGTGTATTGATGGATGGCGCTTTTTGCTGTAAACGATTTTTTTGCGTTTCGTTCAGGCATTCAATAATGTATGTTATATTTCATATTATTATTTTAATTAACAATGTCCTATCTACATAATAAAAAAAATACATAAATTGTTTGCAAGTGCATTTTACGAGATGCCGGCTGCTTTCTCGCAACGCAACTTAGCGACATCTAGTGGCTGTGTGGGCTATTTTGCTTAGGTTTGCGGGCAAAACAAAATAGCCTGAAGAATAGCCCGACTTAGGACGGGACCGTTTCAATGTATGGGATGGGGTATCTGTACTAGTATAGTATTCTTTTACCTGTGGTTTAGGTTTATTTTGATCGAAGGTTTGAAGAGAGCGGTTTCCGGTCGTGGTATAATATCTGAAGTTGATGGACGCGGGCCATTGCAACGTAGGGTTCCTATCGTGCATGACTTACGAGGCAATGCTTGGTGATGGTTGCCACTTAACCACATGAGTTTTATATTTGTTTTTTTTAAATGACTTTCATCGTCATCATCAGCCTGATGAATTTTCAGGAAAAACAATTCTAAGCCTTCTCCATCCACCGACTTCCCGTGAACCTAACAATGACGTCAGTCCATTGGGTAGGCGGGGATCGCGTAGTAGGAGTAAAATGGATTTACCGATCGGTAAATATTACTATTATTTCAGGCTGCATCTTCTCACTGCAGGACAAAGCCTCTCTATCCCCCTTCCACTCTTTACAGTCTTGGGCCCTTGATGTCCAATTTTTATTAAATACATCGAGGTCATCCGGCCACCACCGGCACCGCCTGGGTCGGCTGCGGTACCGCTTCCCGTTGTTAGAGTTCCACTCAGTTGTTGTTCTTGTTTTGTAAATATTACTCTATCGTAAAATTATTCGCAGCTGGACTTACCATCCCCAATACATTTCCGGGAAGGCCGAGTTTGAGCCCTCATTATCCACGACTTTCATTTTTACAAAGTTTCAAACTTTTAAATAAGAAAACAAGAAAATTGGGATTAAAATTATCCAACAGATTTCTCGGTATTGCAAATAAAAACAAGCCAAGACTTTCGTCTTTATTCAGTTACGCGACTCAGATGCTCCATTTTTCATTGGAAATCTTTCATAATCATGAATAATAAAAGCTGAGACTCAATGTTACAAAGGATGGTGAATATTTTACATTTAACTTTACTATCTACTAAAGACTTGAAAATTTTAAAAGAAAGTTTTTCAAAATAGATTTTAATAACTTATGTTAATGTACAAAGAGAGTGATTGAGTGGTGGCCACACGAGAGTCATAGACCACGAGGCAGACCACCGGCCAGATGGTCTGATAACATAGTATGTTAAATAGGACCGGAAAGAGTGGCGTGCTAAGGAGGAGGCGTATACCCAGCAGTGGGTGAATGTGGGCGGATTAGATATAGCGGATAATAGATAATATATATATATAGATTATATATATATTATATTATATATAGCGGCTTTTGTGATATAGCATTGTCTATCATAAAGGTTCTCAGATGGCGATCGCGATCTGCAAGGGAAGCGTGGAACGCCCTCCTACTTGACGTCGGGATGCTTAAAACGGTTTTGATCGAGTAGCTGCACTGTCTTTT
Source organism: Plemyria rubiginata (assembly GCA_963576535.1). NCBI lineage: Eukaryota > Metazoa > Arthropoda > Insecta > Lepidoptera > Geometridae > Plemyria > Plemyria rubiginata. Next base: position 5,777,835 of record OY754930.1, on the reverse strand, counting down.
GCAAAGTAGACCACACCAATGCAAGCATCATTCACTGCTTAGATGAAGTTACAATGGTCTTTACCCATACTTCGTTTTTGTCAACTTGAAACAGCACAGGGAAAAAATAGGCACGCAGTTAGTACTTCTCCGAACAAACTCTTTTACAAACAGATCTTGTATTAAACGAACTATCAGTGTGGTTTTTCTCTCGTGAAACCAGGCGTTAAATCGAAACAGCAGTGAAGCACCAGGCTTGCATCCCAAAATATGCAGTGTTTTCTACTATCAGAGCAGTGTGTGCCTCTCGTCAAACCAGACGTTAAAAGCTTTCACTACGGAGCGGGCATTGTTGCGTCCATTGTTGGTTGCATTCATCCGCTTTACACAGAGATGATTGTGCGAGAGACTTTCATTACCTTTCAGCCCGTTTCATTTTTTCCCAAAAGCGGGGTTGAAAAACTATAGTAGATTTTGAAATGCTAGTCTTTTGGTATAAACTAAGAACTCGGGATGAAGTAAGGGTCTACAAAAGCGGAGTCGGAAAACTGCTTTTTGGTAGTAGATTTTGAAAGGCATGGTTTGGTCCAAGCTGAGGTCTCGGTATGACTAAGGGTTTAGACCCTTAGGCACCTTAGGGTAATAAGCTTAGGGTAATAAGCTTAGCTTGTAAGCCACCTTAGGTTGGCTGCATAGAGTCTAGGGTATAATATTTAGAAGAGTTCCTGACACACTGACAAACTGGACGGTACGGGTTAAGAAGCTGACCAGCCAAAGACTCGACGCTCAAACCTGTCAACATGGGGAGAAATATAAAATCACAGATTGTATTTATGGAAAAACGCAATTAACCCTGGCGCGTTATTCACTATGACCGATCTAATTGCGTTTGCGTTTAGATCACGTGGTGATGTCACATGGTTTGGGCAAAGCATCTCCTATGTCATAGAGAATAGTGCCCCAGTTGGGTACAATAAAAGATAGATTTCTCAGTAAGCCTAAACAGCTCAGTTGGTAGTAGCTTTGCCGAACCCACAGCCTACAGCGTAGTAGCTCGGACGAGCGCACTAGTCTGTGTTTCAATTGAATTGAACCTGAAAACTGAAACTGAAACAGCTTCACGACTTTGATCCCCAGGTACGGTAGATATCCCTTCAGATCTCCCAGTACCAAGTAGGTACTAATTCAAGATTATTTGAGGATGTCTAAGGGAGGTAGTCAGAGGTACGTCCAAACATTACATTTGGCACATACCCACAATTTGCAGTAGTTAGTAATCCACGTAACCTTTCTACTTTAATATAAGAGGAGACAAGCGAAGTTACTCAAGCTGATAATAATACATTCACACCTGTAGTTTTTTTATTGATGTTTATTCTCATACATATTAGATCGATAATTGCTATGTTGGTATTTCATTGCGTGCCAGCCCGGCCGTGTTACTTTCCATCGCGTTATTTATAAGATCAACGATTCTTGAAAGTACTTTTTTTCATACTTAGTTTCCCCGATGTAATGCGCAAGGATCTGACCGTATATCAGCGCACAAAGCCACACTAACTTCTTATTAGAGTGCCTCTCCACTACTGAAGGTTGGCAGTCATCTCTTTAAATTTCTCTTTATCTAGGGCAAGCCTAAATAGCTCTTCTACCTTTCTGATAGCAGTCTATTGGCTGATGTTGCGTAGCCATGATGTTCTTCTTTTTTTTTTTTTTTTTTATTTATTTATTTATCTTTATAAAAAATTAATAACAATAGTAAAATATGTATAAGAAATAAGAAATAAGAATAAATAAGGTTTATAAAAGTAATGCTACTAGAGAGTCTTATATCGAGTCTTTATCTTCTACCTACTCTTCTCTTTTCCAGCAACTTGCCCACACTAACAGCAGGATTTTTAACAGAATTCGAAATAGGAGGAGGTTTTTAATTCGACTGTATGCAATTTTCACTTGAAACGGGATGTTTTATGAGTTTGATTGAGACTTAAACCCGTGATCGTGGCGCATGCAACTGTGCCGAAATATCGGGAAACAATCAAACTCATAAATCGTGGTATATATCGTTTCAAGTGAAAATTATGTTCAGTAATCATGATCGTTTCAAAAATTACATCGACTGTATGGTTTATAATGGGTGAACCGATTATGACGATTGTTTTTTGCTCGAAAAAAAAAATATAGTAAGGAGTGTATTTTATTTATTTATTTATTTAATACTTTATTGCACTAAAAAGGTAACACTAACTAAAAGGGGCACTAACAGGTAGAAGAACATAGGTTGGCGTGCTTAATTATACTAACATTCACAATAATAATATGGTAGCATATTTCCTAAAACTATAAACTAAATATAATATCTAATAAATAAAAAACAAATATATATATCTATCTATAATACAGTGCATTTGAAGTCGGCATGATAGAATGTAAAATAACTACCACAAAAAGTGATTGTACGCGGATATGTGGGACCAGATATTAAATAATTCATGTGTGTTCGCGATGTATATGCGTTTTGACGAGTTTTTAGCGACATTTTGTTTGAATAGGTTTTTGGACGGCTACTATCAATGAGTATTAAACTATTCGTTATAATTTAGCTACTAATTGGTTACTGGTAACTCGACGTATTCCTTGTAGGACGTCATAGTGGGGTTAAAAGGTACCAGTGACCCTGTATATATCAAAGATTCCCTCTTACGACACGGCGGTTATTACTATATTACGTGGAGTCCTGGCCCAGGTACGCTCGTCTTTTTTCTACCGCCAAGCAGCGTTTGCTGTATTTCGGTTTTAAGGGTGCCGGTAAAATTACAGGCACATAAAAGAGTAACTGTATGACTCAAGTAGATGGACATAGGGCACTGCATCGTAGGGCAAGTGCCTTATATTCGTGACCTGAAATGCTGTTTTATAAGTATGAGGACCGGATATCACCAGGTTTTGAAAGGTATTTGCCCTATCAGCGACTTACCCTAATGTTTTTGAAGTTCTTCTGGTCGAGTCACTACTTTCTTTCGAAACAGTGTGGTGAAAGGATTTTAAGTGCGCCTCACGAGGCTCCTTTCGAGCACTTGTCACATGTTATAGAACTTGTTAGGTTTTTATAACATGCCGGTTTCCTCACGGTGTTTTCCTTCACCGTTTGAGAGTACTAGCATTGTGCACATACATTTTTGAACAGAAAAACTGACTGGTGCACGACTAGTTTTGAACCTACTATCTTAGGAGCGGAAGGTCGCCCGGGCCGCTACCAAGATAGGTAACATCAGGATAAGAAAACAGATAAGATAACGTGTTTAGCGAAAAACATTCATTTATATTTTTACTTTGATCCTGAAAACGAATGGGTAAACATTTTTATGGTAATTGGTAAACACCACGAAATAACATTTTATTGGTCTCCCAATCGAATTCCCAATAAACCTAGAATAAACGAAACACTTCGACGAAATTCACACTTCGTCTATTGTTACTGTTATACCTACTTTTTATATATCCGCGGAAACTTGTAATTGGCCGTCAGCATAGGTGTAGCAACTTTGCATTCGGCATGTATTTATTATAAACAGCCTAATGTATACCCGCCTAGCTGCAAGTTTTCCCAAAATTTTTAAAATAAATAATTTTTTATCTTTGGTTTCCTAGACGTTGGTTTTGTTCAATGTGGTAATGGGTCGTGACCATGATTGCCTCTTTGAGTCTCAGAAAATAAATAATGAATGAATGAATGAAAGTACTACTCATTGTGGCTAAGAGAATGAATGATGAAAATACATAATTGTTCACCAAACAGAACATTATCCTTCCTACTACTATTATAAACGCGAAAGTTTGTTAGTATGGATGAATGGATGGATGTTTGTTACTCTTTCACGCCGAAACGGCTGAACGGATCTGGATTACACTTGGCAGAAATATAGATTATAGTCTGGTATAGCTTATAGGCTACTTTTTATCCCGTGAAAATACCGGGATTTTAATCTGCGCGGGTGAAACTGCGAGCCACAACGAATAAAAATAAATATGCTAAATATCAAGGAATTCAACATCCTTGCTAAATATAAATACAACTGAAGAATGATGGTACAATTCGTAGCTTTTGTTTAAGAGCTGTTTACATTCTTTTTTGCTAAGCTAGGATTCGTAAAATAGCTTTCAGACCTTCATTGTGAATTCAAAAGAGCGAGCGCTATTTTTGAGCGTGATTCAGGCGAACTATTTCATAATTGGTCGGACGTCCATGACCGCATACTAAGCATTGTTTACGATAGGGGCAGTTATGTAACTCGTTATAATATCGATATTATACTTGAACTAGCCCTTTGAAAGGCACAGAATAAGAGATACAAAAAAAAGTAATAATAAATAATAATAATAATAAATATTGGTGGACTTTCCACACAGCACTATCTAGCCCCAAACTAAGCTTATGCTTGTAATATGGGAACCAGATAGCTGATATACTACTTATATACTTTTTTTTGTAAATACATACTTATAATATTATATAACATCCAGACAGAGAACAAACATCTATGTTCATCACACAAATGTTTGTTCACGGTGGGAATCGAACCCACGACCTACGGCGCAGAAGGCAGAGCTACTACCAACTGAGCTACGTAGGCTGTCAATAGTAGTTAATGCCATTTTTCTGTATACAGATCAGTGCAAAGGGCTTCGACTGCACCGAGTTCGATGAAAAAGCCAAGCGAAATAGCTAGCTGAAATGCTAGCTGTAAATAAATATAAATATTGGAGGACATTCCACACAGCACTATCTAGCCCCAAACTAAGCCAAAGCTTGTAGGCTTTGGTTGCGACGAACTGGCGGTAGATTCACTTAGTATATAAGACGTGTCAAGGTGATCCCTGTGATTGTACTGAATAAAAAACCGTTTTGATTTTTATTTTGCACTATGGAAACCAAAACTGAAACTGAAACAGCTTCACGACTTTGATCCCCAGTCACGGTAGATATCCCCTCAGATCTCTCAAGTACCAAGTACTAACCTCAAGATTCTTTAAGGATGTCTAAGGGGGGTAGTCAGAGGTACGTCCAAACATTACATTTGGCACATACCCACATTTTGCAGTAGTTAGTATTCCATACGTGACAGGTTGCAAGCCCATCGCCGCTGTTAGAATACTAACTGGTTTCCTCACGATGTTTTCCTTCACCGTTTTAAGAGCACTGGCATTGCGCACATAAATTTTTCGATAGAAAAATTCATTGGTGCACGACCGGATTCGAACCTGCGACCTTACGATCGGAAAGCGGGGTCACTTCCACTAGACCACCGGTGCTCTTGACTATGGAAACCAGATAGCTGATAATACTATTTTTTTTTGTAAATACATACTTATAATATTTTACATATAACACCCAGACACAGAACAAACATCTATGCTCATCTAAGCTAGTCTGAACGCTATAAAAACAATAGTCTATAAACACTTTTTACCGACAGGGTCGCGGTTGAATCCGACCGGGAACCCGTAACCCTGTCAAGTGCTAATGCGTCATCGAACGAATCGTCTGATGACGAACGGTTTGAGGACGCATTGGCACTAAGGTAAGTTCCCGGAATATCGATGGGTTTTTAGTCGGTATGCCGCCAGTCTGGTGGTGAGTCCGACAGACCCCCTCGACTTTCCTCAGGCCGAGGGACATGCGTAATGCATTTTCCCATCGTAAAAAAAAAATCTGAACGCTAGTCTGAATTGCTGACTTGTGGACGCGAATTTGGTACTGACGCAAAACTATACACACGAGTATAATTACAAGACAGCACTTAATTAACTATTGCCGTAATGTAAATTGATCTTAATATCGTGAATCGTCTTAATAAGTACAAAGATGACCATACCTTTAGAACCTAGATAAAAAAACCCAAGCCAACATATTCAAATACAAACCATGATTATTCTATCTTGGCCTTTGACGTTTTATTTTTCAAAGCCAATCCTACTAATACCTGATATAACTAACCGTAAATAACCAGTTATAATAAATTATAAAACTAGCCTTCGTAAATAAAAAAAATTGCGAAGGCTGTTTTAAAAACTAAATAAAAATCAGATGTCAGTCGTCGAGTTACAATGGATAATACATAGCCTACCCCACTGCATGTGCATTCAACCATCGTCATATATAACAGTATAATGTGATACACTACTGCATTTGCCATACTAAGTCATAGCAGCGATAAGTCTGCTGATAAAAAAAACGAAAAGAAGTGTAGCACTAGTAGTTGAAATTAGTGTTGTGAAAATCTATCGATAAAAATGAATTCCGTTTGGTTTTCGGTTCTGTTGTTCGGAATCGTGGGGTGCAGTGGAATCAGCAATGAGGTAAGTCATTTGAATTTAGAACGGTTTTTGTGAGAGCGGTTTTTGAAATTGGAATACGTTTTAGATTCTTCGGGAACGTTTTGTTGAAGAAATATGTACCAGTGTTTTTATCACATACCTATTGACAATGACTTTTGTGTGGTTTATCCTAGTTTTCTGAAAACATTGAACATATTTATTTTACTGAAAACCATGACAAGAACCATGAAGACCATGAAGATGCTGTAGAAGCTGAAACAACTGTGTCGCAGACATAGATGCACGCCTCCGGAAAAAAGATTTGTTAGAATTATCAAATAAGAAGTTCCATTACATTGGATATTACATAGACTCACGAAGATCAGTTAGCACATATAAAAAGAGATTCAGAAAGGAATGAAATTTGGCAAAGAGATAGATTACAGTCTGAGATATGACCTAAGCTACTTTTTATCGAGTGGGAATATGGATGTTTAAATAACGCGGGTGAAACCGTGGGGCGCAGCGAATAGTGAAAGTCTTCTTAACCGTTCTGCCCCGACATCAATAACTTAAGAGTAGTAGAGCTCTTTGTAAAGTGCTCGGCCGAGGACGTACTACCAGCCCTTTTTCTGCAGCCAAGCAGCGTTGCTGTGTTTCGGTTTGAAGAGTGTGGTCGCCGGTGTAATTACAGGCACATGAGGCTTAACATCTGTATGCCTAAAGTAGATGAACGCAGGGCATTGCATCGTAGGGCATGTTCCTATCGACTTACGAAGCAATGCTTTGTTATAGGTGATTACCGCTTAACATGAGGTGGGCCATCTGCTTGTTCCATCAGCTGGTTGCATAGGTCGTAACCGTAACCGTGTCTAGGGATGGGATCAAAAGTGTCAAGTTTTTGAATCTTCCTTATGTTTTTGTTTTGGGGTGGCTTAAATTTGTATGCAACACCCAACCTACCCCATTCTTGTTTTGTTCACCAAAGTGCTATTTCGCGTTAATTTGCATTAAAATACCACTCCATTAGGTTCCATTAGGTTAATTTAAAAATACCATTTTCCTTACGGTTAGGCTACGTTTTTGGGGTTTATAAGTCACTAGCTACCGTTCGCGGCTTCGCTAGCATAGCAGTGATTGCTAACATTTTTAGTGCAGGCATTTTAATTTTTTTAGGTTCGTTAACTCTCTCTGCCTTCTGCGCCGTAGGTCGTGGGTACGATTTCCACCGTGAACAAACATGTGTGTTATGAACACAAATGTATGTTCTCTGTCTGGTGTTATTTATAATTTTATGTATAAATAAATAAATAAATAAATATTGGTGGACTTTCCACACAGCACTATCTAGCCCCAAACTAAGCTTATGCTTGTAATATGGGAGAACCAGATAGCTGATATACTACTTATAATACTTTTTTTTTGTAAATACATACTTATAATTTTATATAACACCCAGACAGAGAACAAACCTTTATGTTCACCACACAAATGTTTGTTCACGGTGGGAATCGAACCCACGACCTACGTCGCAGAAGGCATAGCTACTACCAACTGAGCTACGTAGGCTGTCATGTATGTATTTACAAAAAAAAGTATTTAAGTAATATATCAGCTATCGGGTTCCCACACCACGAGCTTAACCTTAGTTTGGGGCTAGATAGTGCTGTGTATATTTTTGGACTTTCCAGTCCAAATATATTTAAATTATTCAATTTTTTGTATTTTTAATACAGTGTTATAAAAATAAGCTTGAAGTATTTTGAATACTTTGCTTGAAGTTATGAACGAAATTGAATAACTATCTCTAATTATACCTACTACAGATTGTAAACAAGGAAAAAGAAAGAATCAGCGTCACGACTTTGATTCCCAGGCACGGTAGATACCTCAGATTTTTTGTTACCAAGTATTTACTCAAGCGTAAGAGAGAGAGAGAGAGAGAGAGAGCTAAAGCATGCATGTTGTTTGAGCTTTGTTTCGGAAATATGTAAATTGGTGCTCATTTATTGTATAGCAGTGATACTAGTTATTTATTAATAAATAAATATATAATATAAATAAATAATGCTGGACAATCCACACAGCACTATCTAGCCCCAAAGTAAGCTATTCAAAGCTTGTGTTATGGGTACTAGATAACTGATATATTTAATACATTATATACTTACATAGATAGATATTTTTTATTATACATAGAGAACACCCAGACCATCGGAACAAATTTCTGCAGATCGTACACAAATTTGTTCCAAGGCGGGAATCGAACCCGCAACCTCTTGCGTCGCAGGCAGGCTCTCGCCTGCTGCGCCACAGAGGTCGTCACAATATAATCAATGTCTTAATTTATTATTTACTACACCCGCTCGTCAAACTCTTTCACGTTTCGTGGTGTCGTTGTCGGTCTTATCATAGCGCTGTATAAGTGATAAAGGTCTCTATTTTGATTAGAAAATCAGCTGTTTATTTAATTTAATAAATTATTTATTATTTTTTTTATAAATTCATAAGATATAACTACATTTTTAGTACTTAATATCTTTATATGCACTGTTACACTTTGACCTGTCTCCGAATTGTTATTCAGAATTAGTAAACCTCGTAAAAACTATAAAAGTAGTTGAATTAAAAGCTATGAAGCTACGCAAAAAACACAATAAGGCGCTGTAAATACTTACGATTACCAATTATTATAATTTATATACATAATACTCAATAACTCATGTTAAATATTTTCTTGCGTTTGTAAACTACACCTCATTAAAACTAATTTTCACATTTACAAAATGGTCGTTAGGAGAGCTGGCACGCCGGCGTTTCGTTTTAATTGCATTTCTTCGTCGTTGCATTCCCCGTACATTGTTTTGTGACACACGGATGGATTGTTCAGCCAACACAAAAAAGACAAATTATAGACAATCTTCTTTTATAGACAATATTGTCAGTGTTAAGTGATTCAGAGAAGTCAGTCCAAAGTCGAGTCAGTCAATTGTTTTGAAGAAAATGTTTTCTTCAAAACATTCAAAACATTTTCGGTCAAATCACGATATCACTTAATACACTTTTATTCCAAATGATTACACTTTGTGCCAAGACCACAAGTAATGTTGTTTAAAATACCACCAAAATCAACACAACTCAAAATAACACTAGAAAACAATTAAAACATGAAAATGCTTTGTTGCTTCGTTATATGACAGAAAACGAATCCAAATGGATCTTCTGTAGACCTTACAAAAGATCCACTTAGTTCGCCGCGCCTGACGGTAACATTTGACAGCTCACGTCAAGCGAATGTTATGAGAGCGTAGAGCTCTTTGTGTGTGGCTCATTCGGGGAAGTATCCTGTTTAGTCACTGTGGCATTATTCTCTATGACATAGGAGATTCCTTGGAGAACCGTGAAATGTCAAAACTAGATATACCTAGGGCTTTATTCTATAGGACATAGGAGATACTTTGCCCTAACCGCGTGACTTCACACAAAGATTAAAGTAAACGCGATTGGTTTGGTCATAGTGAATAACGCCCCTGGCGGCGCTTCTTATGAGTTAAATGTGGTGAGCAAGCTCCTGGGTATGGTAAATATAAACGCTGTTCGTTTTTCTACTGAGCTTATAATGATGTTTTATTAATAAATGTAGGTACAACGTAAAAGGTATTTTTTGAGGTATGTTTCAAGTGCAACGGTCGAGACCAAGCTGTATGCTTAGCATTATGGTATGCCGAACAAACCCCATACCTATTTCTGCCACCAAGTTGCATGTTGTTTTTCGGTTTGATGAGTGGTTGATGTTCGCATGGTAGTGAACGCTAAGGTAACTTTTTTTGTAAGTAGTAAAAACAATTTTTTGACTTCTTTGCTTTTATACGTTTCCTTTTATAAAGTTATTTTCAAGCATTTTCCATAATGGGGTGCACATTACACATACCTACATCACAGGATTCCTCCTGCAATTTTATTTGTCGCCTTTCTGGTTTTGTGATAAGGAGTTAAAAATTCTTAAATCCGTATTATATATATCCGTCTTTCTTTGAAACATCCAATTTTTTTGTGACCTTGTGCCAACAAATCACCAATGTGTACAGTACCTATTCCGAATCAGTGATCGAGTAATCGCCAGGTGCATAATTAAAACGGTACAGTACAACGCTTGTAAGGCTATTATTAGAAATATCAGTATTACTCTAATTTGTGTGGTCTAACCTTAAAACAATAGCGTTAATACGGAACCCAAACAGGCATGGATTCGAGTTTTTCATAATTATTAGCAACAAAACACTCTTCAAATTTAAATGAAGTCCAAATATTCAAACTTTCCCATCAATATACCTGTATAAAAATGTTTTTTTTTACTAACCACGGAAAATTTTGAGAGTGAATAGAAAATATTTTCATTTAAAATTGTTGGGTGTTTTTAACTCTGACTTTTTGAGTTTACTTGAGATACTTTCCTTGAATTAAAAATTCTCTTAAACCGTGAAGGAAAACATCGCGAGGGAACCGGCAATTTGTAAAACCTAACATGTTCTATATCATGCGTCAAGTGCTCGAAAGGAGCCTATTGAGGCGCACATAACATTCTTTCATCACAGTTTCGAAAGAAACTAGTGACTCGTTAAGAAGAAGTACAGATTCCGATATTACAAGCTCTGCTTAATTAGGGACTAGATGGTGAAGTGCGGGAAGTCCATCAATATTTGTTTGCTAAATCGTTGAGCCCAAGTTCAAGTGTAACAGTAATATCCTAGAAAGTGCACTGGCATCACGCGTCAAATTACACGCCTGTATCAATTATACTGGAAAGTGGTTCAGTAGTGTCAAGGTGTACATTGACACCATGCCTTTATTAGCCAGGGAAAAGCTATCGGATTGATTTGCACTATTTGGCACAGAAGACATAAAAAGATAAAGATAAAATATATTTATTGCATAGTCTTGAATACTAATAACACAGCAGTATGTTTTATTGCGTGTGATTTATTATTTAACAAGCAGCGCCCCGTGGTTTCACCCGCGTAGTTTTAAATCCCGGTATTCCCACGGGATAAAAAGAAACCTTTGTGTTATTTCAGACTATAATCTATCTCTATACCAATCTTCATCACGATCTGCTCAGCTAGCCGTTTTGGAGTTATTGAGTAACAAACATCCATCCATTCATCCATCCATACTTACAAACTTTCGCGTTTATAATATTAAGAAGGATCACTTATCTTATGTCATAGTACCTTAGGGTAGACAATAATTGGAGTTCCTCGTTCTGATTATTGTACTTGTATGTAGCGAGGGCTCTTCCTTTAGCCGGCTCCAAGGGGTTTGAATGACATTTAGGCAGGTTCAATAAAGATTTCATTCAATTTATACTAGACTAAAAACAACGGAACGGAGTTTATCATGCAAAAAAGAGAAAAAATGTTACTAATTAATTGAATAATATTTTTTGAGCTAGTTGTATAAAAATATATTATATATTCTGAATATATAATATATTTTTATACAACTATATAGCTGGTGGCTGATAGCTCACCTGATTTTATGTGGTAACTATCAAACCAACCACCACTGCCTCGTAAGTCTCGCGTGATAGTAACGTGCCCTATGATGTATCACCCTTCGTCCATCAACTTGAGGCATACATGGCCTCATGTGCCTGTAATTACACCGGCGACCACACTCTTCAAACCAAAACACACCAACGCGGCTTGGCAGCAGAAAAGGGCGTGGTGGTAGTACTTCCCCGGACGAGCCCATCACAAAAAGCTCTTACTCTTAAATTTATCATAACATTTCCATGCCGTTTCCATTATATTATGAGTTACTCCGAAAATACATTGTTATGTATGTCAACGGTGCTATGATTGATTACAAGTTCGGGCCCGTTTTGTCTGGATGCCAGTATGACGTCAATGTATTGTCCCTTTTATTTTTCCTACTTGTTTCACCAGTGGATTCTGTCGCGTCTCAAATAGAAATAAATGTACTGTTGTTTTTTTAATTTCATATTATGCGTTTCATTTCTATTAAAAACTTTGTATACAAATTTTAAAATAAAATATAAAACTTGTTTGTGAGAAACTATTGATTATTATGATTGAATGGTTTTCCGGACACAAAATTACTTTGTTTAAATTTTGATAAGGGTGCAAAATTTTAAAGAAAAACTATTTAACCCTAAACGATTTGGTGCCTCTGGGTTGCGAATTAAAAATAAAAGAACAAAATTCCCAAAAATATTTACAATACAATGGGATGTCTTATCGCAAAAACCTGATGAAAAAAGTTGATACTTCAGCATTGTGAGTCAGTAGTAGAGCTCTTTGTGAAGGGCTCGTCCGGGGAAGTACTACCACCACGCCTTTTTCTGCCGCCAAGCAGCAACGCTGTGTTTCGGTTTGAAGAGTGTGGTCGCCGGTGTAATTACAGGCACATGAGGCTTAACATCTGTATGCCTCAAGTTGATGGACGCAGGGCAGTGCATCGTAGGGCACGTTCCTATTGTGCGTGACCTACGTGGCAATGTTTTGTTTATAGGTGATGGTTACCACTTAACATCAGGTGGACCATCTGCTTGTTCCATCAGCTAGTTGTATAAAATGTGAGGGATTAATTTTTTCAAATCAAATCAAATCAAATATGTTTATTATGGAAACAAAAATACAAGCTACTTAAAAAGTCAGGAACGATGATATCTGCAGAAGTATTAAACTGTGTCGCAGGTACCAATTATTATATAAATAATAATTATTATATAAGATAATTGAGATTTTTTTTTATGAGATTATTAATTGATTAAGATATCCCCTCAGATCTCTAGTATCAAGTACTTAATCTAGATTCTTTGAAAACGTCAAGGTACAAGTAATTTTTATAATTTTTATTTTTCTGTCTTTCCAGGCACAACCCTCAGAAGAAAGCCTCAAACGAGGCCTCAGCAACAAATGCGTCGCACGCGAGATGTCATCTTGCATAGCATACGAGCTCGTCGGCTACGTCGATAGGATGCTGCGAACTGCTTCGGTTCAGCTTAGCGATGACGTCATGATCTTTGATGACAGGTGCGTTTGCACTGGGCCCGTACCAAGGAATTTGAATGCCCGTACCACCATCTCTTGAAGCATTCTTATTTCAATATTATGTCAATGTCTTATATCAACTGCATTGAGCTTTACGATTAAAACATAAAGGAAGATTGAAAGTTTGGTTTGGTACCTAAGGGAGACGAAAGAATAAAGCGAAGCTGTTATCAATGTACTTTTTGTCTCTTTCCATCATAGCTATGTGACATAGCGATGCCAGACTTGGGGCAGCTATGTCAGATACTTGGTAAACCTAGGAGACGTCCTGATACTATTATTCTATGATAGGTCTATTCGTTTAAGGTCTATTTGTTTTTAAAGAGCACCGGTGGTGGTCTAGTGGGAGTGACCCCGCCTTGAGATCGTAAGGTCGCAGGTTCGAATCCGGTCGTGCACCAATGGATTTTTCTATCGAAAAATTATCGGACGTACCTCTGACTACCCCCCTTAGATATCCTAAAATAATCTTGAGTTAGTAATTGGTATTTAGAGACCTGAAGGGATATCTACCGCGCCTGGGGATCAAAGTCGTGAAGCTGTTTCAGTTTTTTAGTTTCAGTGTTTTTTCATTCGTTCAGCCGTTACGGCGTGAAGGTATTTTTAATCACCTATTTGTATGATTTCAGCCACGGCATGGCAGCAGAACTGCCGATCAAGCCAGAGTCCCTCGCCCGGGCAGGCGTCTCCCTAGAAGACCAAGCCCAGCAGCTGGTCACCGACAAGCTGTGGAACTTCGCCACCACGCGCTCCCTGCGGTACAGGATCCTGGAGAACGCTGACCTGGTGATCGCTGGCAAGCAGGACAAGGATTCCAGCTTTGGTGTTGGTGAGTTAACGAACATTTTAAACGAAGAAAGTTGAAAGAATATTCATTGATGTGACACTAGTTGCGCCCTGTGCTTTCACCCTCGCAGATTGAAATCCCGGTATACCCACGGGATAAAAACTAGCGTATATGCTATCCAGACTATAATCTATCTCTCTGTCAAGTTTCGTCCAGATCTGTATAGCCGTTCCGGCGTGAAGGAGTAACAAACATCCATCCATCGACACTTACAAACTTTCGCGTTTATAATATTAGTAGGATACACACAAAATTCGGAATAAATAATACAATACTAATATGACGACTAGTTAGGTATAAAAAAAACATAAAAACCGTTAAGTAAGTACCTGGGTATTCGCTATTTACTATTTGGGTCCATAACCTAGCAGAGACGGTTTCCTAGCCAGCGATTTATATTCAACCCGTCATGTATTGAATACAGGAAGCAATAATTGGGTTTCAAAACACATTCATTAATAAAGTAAAAGGATTTATCTTGAGCAAATATAAATTAACTCGAACAAAGCAATATGTAGTACTTATCCGCTGATCTAATCTCCTTAAGCTGGAATAAACTTAATTAGACTTCGACACGTGTTTCACTTCTCTACGAAGCATCTTCAGGAAATTGAAGACGTGTTACCTCGTCGAGCGCAGCGCTCGACGAGGTAACACGTCTTCGGTGCACAGCGGGTCAATTTCCTGAAGATGCTTCGTAGAGAAGTGAAACACGTGTCGAAGTCTAATTAAGTTTATTCCAGCTTAAGGAGATTAGATCAGCGGATAAGTACTACATATTGCTTTGTTCGAGTTAATTTATATTTAACAATGGACTTCCGCAAAGTCACGCCTGTGTCAATTAACTATCTTGAGCAAGATTTATCTTGAGCAAAATTAAAATAATAATCCAAGTTAGTAATATCGAATCATGAACAAAAAAGATGAATGGAAAATTAATCATCATTAAAGCTGCGAAAAATATCAAAATATTACAAATATTTGAATACTCTGAGTAAATACTGAAGTAAAGGAAAGGGAGCTAGCGGAGTGTCGTGGTAGGGGCAAGATAATCCAATGTAGAAATACCTAAACCTACTCACTTAGTAAGCGGAAAACAGAAGCTTTCACACTAATCCCACGGAAAGCATACAACGTCACGTTATCCCGCCAAATCCAGGCTCTATAACAACGCTTAAGCATTCCCATTTATGCCATTATAACCTCTAAGTACGAGGGTATTAAGCTCTAAATAGCTCCAATTCCAGCGCCATGTGAATTTCGTCTACAATGAGTAGAATGTCAGCTAAGCCCTTCTTGTATTGTTCAGTTAAAATTGACTTCTATATTAAAATTGTGATAGGTACGTGTTTTCAAGATGTTCAGTTTGTAATAAAGGCTGAAGTTGAGGCTTTGTTATACAAATGTTATGTGAAATTTGCAAACCCTTGTTTCGGGGAGATTTGGTAAAATAATGTTTCTCGCTAACGTTCCAAATCGTATGGATCTGATATCAAGTTCTTTTGATTTGTTAGTAATGTTTACATAAGTTTATGACATGATAGTAATTTTAGCTAACTTTTACAAATACACGACAATGTTAAAAAGTAAATTTTAAGGTACAATTGTTGTAAGATAAAGTATTTTTTATCGCACTGGATGTGAGAGGTTAATATCGCTTCTTCTTTCTGCCCTTATCCCACTTCATGTTGAGTTGGCACAACAGGTTCTTTATCTCCACTTCCCTCTGTCACCCGTCATCTCTGTAGTCACTCCTTTCTTACCCATGCCATCTTTCACACAATCTAATACTCAACAATCGCTTCAATTCGTAAAAAAATGGGCAACCTAATCCTTTTAAAAAAGGTTTTAAATAAATACAAAATCATTTATTTATGCCATTAATTGGCTACCACTTAGCTTAAATGGTATAGCACCTTATAGTCTTCCGTGACACCAGTAGGTACGCAAATGGACCTGACAGTGGACTAAGAATCGGTTTTGTGCCCAATTTATAAAAGTGGGTTTCCCGACTAAATCGATTACCCGTATTTAAGACCTGACAAACATTGATGTACACTGCCTGTTTCTGTGTCCAGCGCGGTCCAATAAACATGGCTCAGTGTGGAACAATACAAGCAAAATGTGAAATGTATGCACGTCACATTCACAGAAAAATTATAAATCATGTCCAGCGTGTAACAATTGATGATATATATATTTTTTCATTTAGTAGTAAAAAATAAATAGTACGGACAAGCGTTCACTGGAGTGCAAATCCTGATAGCCTATATATATAATAAACCTACGCATAGATAGAAAATACTTTAATGCACACAACGGATATAATAAAAACAAACTAAAACTACAAAGTATTTATTTTCGACGAAAATAATGAAGAGACTATTATATTATGAAAGTGTAACGTTATAATAGTAAGGTTGCCTACTCTTGTCACAGAATTAAATTCTATTGGATATTTTATTATTCAAAAGGCGAAAATATAAGATCGAAATATAGGTTTTGCTATGCACTAGAAAATACAAGTTTCTGAAAGGTTCATAGGAAATATGTTGCAATGGCTGCCTTGCAAAAACGTAGCTACGAAATACTAAACCACTATCTTTATTCTAGTAGTTCCTACTGATTATTAATTGTTTCCAAAGTTGAAAAATAACTTTGTCGGTTTTTACTCAAACTAAGTCAGCAATTTTAGTATATTTGAAAACATAATAAATCGTTTAATTTAGCCCCTTTTCCATGCCATTCCACGGACTTTCTGACTTTCCTTCTCAGCAAAAGCTTTGAATAGTTTTGGGCTAGATTGTGCTTTGTGGGATATCTATACATTATATATTATTGTCATTTTCAGATGTCTCAATAAAACCCCACCAGTTGATCGAGACTGGTAGACAGCGCAACAAGAACATGGGACCCCTCCTAGCCGCCGCCGCCATGAAGTTCGGCCTCCTTGGAGCCCTGACCTTCAAGGGTCTGACCCTCATGGTCGGGAAGGCGCTTTTGATCTCCAAGATCGCTCTGCTCTTGGCCACGATCATCGGACTGAAGAAACTGTTCTCGCGAGAGGTAGATTAAATAAAACTATGGAATAGGATTTTGTTTTTACTTTTTGTTCATTTGAATACACTCACCAGTTATATTTTTAGCACCTTTTTTATATTTTATTTAGCACCGATTTATGATCTTTCTCTAATGGTTCTATTTTTAAAAGACACGTGCCTTAATACGCTTTATGACCGAAAAGTCTATCACATTCTGTTGATACAAAAGTGACAATAAGCCGCTACAAAATAGCAAAATAGCGACGAATATGAATAAAACAATTTTGTGGTTAAATAAATTTACAACTGATATGTTGATTGCGATAAAATTAATATCCGCTGCAACAATCTTCATTTGTAATGAATCGAGTAGGTATTCCTTTTATTTGTTTTTGATTGTTTTCATCAAATTAAAAAGTAAACATTGCACAAATCTTTCTTACTTCACTTGAAATCGATTGAGTATGTCCTTGCGACCTCAATTATATCTAAATTCAAGATTATGTCAATAATTTACAGCAATCTTAGCTCTACCTATTATTTCGCTTAAACTAAATACACTGCAAAATTATAATGTAAACCAAGTTTGGAAATGATTAGAAGTTTGGATAAAAAAAATGAATGAAAACAATTATGTATACAACATATATAAAAATTTTGATATCTTATAAACTTACAATCCAATTTACTACTACCTACTAGCTTAACTATTTTCTCTTTGAGAAATTGAAATATTTACCATATTATATAAATGCCAATAAATATGCATATTACGTGAGAATGATATTTACTACGTTAATTTCCAAAATTCATCACATTATTTTGTTTGTATTCTAGCACCACAGCACTGACAAGAACTTCTCAGGTATTCAAATAATTTAGAATATTCATTTTCGCTTTGACTCTCAAAGTCTCTAAAGTCTGGAACTTGAAATATTCATTTTCACTCTCAAAATCTCTAAAGCCTGGAACTTGGGTGTTTTTATTTTATTGAGTTCATCTTGACACTTCGTTTATACGGCTTGGTTTTCTAAGCGTCAACCCTCTTAAAACGGGCACTTGTAGAGGGCCTTACTACAAAACGGTGTCTAACTTTAAACAGTGTCTAAAATTAGCGCTGTCTCTGTTTGCCATTACGCAATAGCAAGGGATGTCAAAAGTTTAGGTAGTGTTTAACGTTTGCCTATTTTTTGTAGTAAGGCCTTTAATATCTCCTACAAATTTCCACCTACTTTACCAGACCTCAAACGTATTAGGCCGACGATAATTATATTTTACTAGTTGCGCCCCGCGGCAGATTTAAGTCCCGGCATTCCCACGGGGTAAAAGGTAGCCCATGTGCTATTCCAGACTATAATCTACGTCTCTGCCAAGTTTCATCCAGAACCGTTTAGCCGTTCCGGCCTGAAACAGTAACAAACATCCATCCATACTTATACTTTCGCGTTTATAGTAGTAGTAGTAGGAATATGTTGAACTAATTTTATAAATAACACAGCCGAAAACATCAAAGTGAACAATGGGTAGGCATGTCGCTAAAAGTGATTTCTTGCAGACAACCTAGGGATGGACTGGATTGAAGTAGAAAGATACAGGACGTAGGAGATCTACTCTGAAAAATGATACGTGTGTTTGTACGAAATTTTGTGTAACACGGCAACGATCGCTTCTCAGTCGTTTTGTCGCACATTCTTACACAGTGTATCACAAAATGTCGATACAAAAGGTTGCATAATAATTTACTGAATAGACCTCCCGGGTCGTGCTTCAATCTCAGTTCGACAGATTCAATTAATTTTAGGCTGACATTTTGTGGCGGATTAATATTTCCTTTGACTTATAAGGTTTTTTTATTGGCATAAGAGTCTCAGCGAGTTAGTGCGATTTTAAACCGTATTCTAAGCAACACCACGTTCTAGTTTGTTCATATAGTATTATCTCTATGACTAGTCATTGTCAATTGTAGCTATACCTAACAGAATCTACTTTCTTAAAAATTGTGTCTAGCAAAAACAAAAGCGCTAACATTTAGACAGTCATTTGGCTACAATCTCACCTGATAGTAAGCGACGATGTGGCCAACACGATGGAGCAGAACGGTCTAGAAGACACCTTTTGTTAGAAATTCTTTCGACAACTTTTTGCAGTAGGTTCTTCCATCAGCAATTTGTTCGTTTGTTTTAACTACTTATTATTTAATATACTTTTTATTTATTTACTTTTTTATACTTTGGGTCTTTTTCAAGCTCGCACGCAAACTTCGTTTCAATGCTTTTTAAATTATTCTATTCTATATACAAATAGCACTGTTTTGGCTGAATGAAGTGGGCACGAGTTGAACACGCTAGCTATAAGAATAGTCTATAGTGAAGTATAGATAAACTTAATGTTTACTAAAAACGGCATGTTTACCATGATTTATAAATTTAAATGATGATTATTATGATTTTTTTTTATTTCCGGTCGTGCACCAATGGATTTTTCTATCGAAAAATTTATGTGCGCAATGCCAGTGCTCTTAAACGGTGAAGGAAAACATCGTGAGGAAACTAGTTAGTATTCTAACAGCGGCGATGGGCTTGCAACCTGTCACGTATGGAATACTAACTACTGCAAAATGTGGGTATGTGCCAAATGTAATGTTTGGACGTACCTCTGACTACCCCCCTTAGACATCCTCAAAGAATCTTGAGTTAGTACTTGGTACTGAGAGATCTGAGGGGATATCTACCGTGACTGGGGATCAAAGTCGAGAAGCTGTTTTTTTTTTTTTTTCTTTATAATTTTAATTATAAATTTCATTCACGATTTTTCGAGATTGTAGCACTAGCATTGAATAAATAACTACGCTCCAGTTGCATGTGACATGATCACGAGTATAACTCATAAATTAGCAAAGTTTTAATGAAAATTTGTACAAAATTTTCGTATACGTTTGGGATAGTCGCCTCACGCCTTTCTAAAAGGGCCGAATAAATAAATGCAAATCGGTCTTTGGGCACTTTCAAAAGAAATATTGATACTTTAAAATAAGGTGTTAACCTTTAATTTTATTATGTCCTGGCCACACCAACGTCCAACGTCAATGCCCATCATTGCAACAATTATTCTGATAATTCTCGCGATAGACTCTTCACGTAGTGTGACCGCTTCAACGCCATAATTCTCGCGTTAAACCCTTTCCGTCTTATTATAAACAAATCAAACCTGGGTTTAAACCTTGCTCAAGTCACGTTTTCTTATTATAAACAACTTAAACCTGGTTTATCTCATAAATTTAGGATCATCTCAGGTTTATCATTTTCGTATTACAAAAGACACTTTAGTCGAAGACTACATAGTACCTGAGATAGTCCATGATTCATCATCACAGAACATAATCATTCAACAAATATCCACAGACTATAACAAATTATGGCAATCAATCGTTCATTCATTTTGGAATCACCAACTTATCTGAGCCGGTCTGAAGTTAGCCGCTTGTGCATAAATGGCCAATAGTGAATCGAGAATTCTCTAAACAGCTAACTTCAGACCGGCTTAGATAAGTTGGTATAACTGTACTCTCTTGCCGCAGGCTAAAGTCATATGCGCATACTACCTCGTCTTTCGTTTTAACGAATCAATTTTTAGTTTCTCTTCTTGACTCAGATCTCCGCCTTTTTGTTTTAAATCTCGTTATCAACTTGATATTGACAAATTCGTGGCAACCCATGCGTTTTGACATTTCAAATTTAGATCGTAGTCTAGAGTTTGAAATGTATGTTGGATAATGCAGTGCTACAAGTTGTTTTATTGAATAAACTTATGTGGGAGACCAAATAAAATTTGGCGAAATGAGATTTTTATTAGTTAGACCGTACTTAAACTAGGGGTCGTTCGAGTTTATCTTTAAACCGTGGTTTAGGGGATAAACTCCATTTTATAATAACGTCTGGTCTAAGTCTTTGATTTTTCTATAGAGCAGGGACCAACTTCGGTATCAAAGTTAGACCACGGACCAGTTAGTCCTGGCTTAAGCCTAGTCTAACTCACATTTTTATAATAAGACGGTTTGATTTTTCACGCGGTAATTAACGGCGCGACGTGTCGTGGTCACACCAACGTCCAACGTCCATTACCGCGATAATTATTGCCATTTCTCGGTAGTGTGGTCAAGGGGTTATGATGTTTAGTTTTCGCAAATTTAATGCTACTTAATATTTTACAGTTAAACACTAACCATATAATTGCTATTTCCAGGGTCACAGCCATGAATAAGGTGAAAACTAACAATGACGGAGACTAACGAAGACTGATAAGGCAAAATGTACTAACACAAAGAAAACCCTGAAATATTACACTGTCTTAGCACTTATAACGGAAAAAGACACTGTAATAGTTCTTATGACGGTAAAAATACAGAGAACTAGATGATTCTAACTCATAAAACACCAGATCCCATGCAAAATATAACATTGTAAAAAAATGACTGTGGGTTAATAAAAAAAATATTGATTTTGATCAATTATGTTACATTATGGTTTGTGTAAGTTCTCTGTTATTAAAAAAATAACAAAATATCGAATGTAAATAACTATTTATTTATTTAAACACTAGTTACTTATGGCAAGCTAATTTCGCATTTACCATGGCAGCGTTTGTCTGACAATAATAATGTATTTAATTTATTTATAAATAATAATTAATGTACTAACAATTATTTATTGTGAATTAAAACGAATGATCACTGAGTTTATTTATTTTACTAACTAACTAACAAACATAATAATAACTAACAATAATAATATTTTATAAATATTATTCAAACCCTGTCAATTTGTTTTTGTGTAAGGGTTATGCAATGGTTTAATTAAAAAGCAATAGGAACCGAAGACGGGGCTGGTAAAAAAACTAAAGCAAAAATTAGGAAGGTATACAATATATCAATAAAATTCCCAAAAATGGTTATTTTAACAATTAAAATAGGATGGTGGGGCAAAAAAAATAAAGATTTGAATGCTAAGAAAATAATAAACTATAGCAAAAAGATATATAAATTATATTAATTATATTTATATAAATTTAGTTTTAAAAAGTTTTCCTTATAGCTTTCATTTTAATCAGTTTCAGTATTCAGTATTCAGTATATTTATTGCATTATTATGTATGTATGTATGTAGATTTTACATTGTCAGGACTTATGACTAAATAATGTTAGATCAATACATAATGTACCCCGTTAGGGTGTTGTGGGTTTCCTTGGTCCTATTTTGATTGGTACATCAAATTCAAATCATTCCGGTTCAAAATGATCAGGATTACCCTCAGGTAATAAATAAACCGGAATTAATATTCCGATAGCACACGAAATATAAAATTAGGCAAAACGTGGCACAGAATTTATTAGTCAGCGAAGCCTTCGTGTGAACTCGGCAAAGTTCAGTCACGTAGAGTTTTACAGTAGAAATTGAGAGGTTCACATTAGGATGTGAACGCATTAGGCGACCGTGGTTGCTGAGAGTAGCCCTATCTTTTATTATTATTATTAATTTTCATTCACGGAAGATGGAAAACGGCGATTACGGAATGGTGGCCCAGAGGCGCTCAGCGACCACGAGGCAGACCACCCGCCCGATGGTCGGACGATATAGTTGAAGTAGTTGGGCGGCAATGGCGAAGACTGGCACGGGACCGCAGAGAGTGGCGTTTTAAAGAGAAGGCCTATACCCAGTAGTGGGGGTGCATACGGGCTGAATAGATAGATTTATTTGCAGATTTAAAATCAATCCATACTTACCTTAAAGTATCATTACAATTCATAACACAATAAGTACATATTAAAAAAATTAAAAAATGAAAGTAAAATTATAATCAAATAAAATGACAAAATAGTACCAACTTATATTAAACTAGCTGATCCCGCGGCTTTGCTCGCGCTCGTTTACTTTGAAAATCTCATACAAACTTTCATCCCCTATTTTATCCCCTTGGGGGTAGAATTGATCAAAATCCTTTCTTAGCGGATGCTACGTCATAACATCTACCTGCATGCCAAATTTCAGCTCGATCCGTCCAGTGGTTTGGGCTATTCTCATCCACCAATCCTGAATGGGACAATCCTGTGGGGAAACAATCATCTGCAGGATGCCGCATACCGTTGCCACTGTCTCAAGTGCGCTGACGCAGGGAGGCTGCCTTCTTTTGCATGCACGCGTGGTACCCATCATCCATTACCAAGATCTCATAAAAAATAAACAGACCCAGACACAGTAAAATACATAAAATAGTAGTAGTAGCATGAATGTACAACCATTTCTTACAACTGTACAACTATTTCTTCTGTCAAGCAACGGCGCTGGGGCATTATTCACTAAGAAAATAGGAGATTTCTTGCCCCAAACCGTGAAACGTCAAAACTTGATGTTGGGCTTTATTCTTTATGGCATAGAAGATACTTTGCCCTGACCGTATGACACCGGTGCCTTGTCTTAGCCGAGCTCGCGCTGCAAATGATTATAGTGCATAAGGCTCCTGTATTTTGGCTTGAAAGTGGGGAGTTATTTATTAAATTTATTTTAATTAAATGCATGTTCGTGAAATAACAGTACACGACCCATATATGTATCCTTCAAGTTGATGAATGCAGGCCAGTGCATCGTAGGGCACGTTCTTATCGCGCGTGACTTATGAGGAAATCCTTCAGGTAGTTACAATTTAAAATCAATTCACCCCACTGTTTCGAAAGAAACTTATGACACGACAAGAAGAACAACACATCAGGTGGGCCATGTGATTGTTATATCAGCAAGTAGTACTATAAAAAATTGTTCATCAGGTACCTGATGAATAATTTGATACTTTTGATACTTACCATTATTTGATACTTACCATTCATTTACGTGTGGCACATAAAAAGCCTCAAAAAAAGCTTCAGAGTCTGTCTGTCGCCTAATGTGTATGAGTCTGTACGAACGTCTGGTTGAGCGACATAGCTGAAAAAGTCTACGTAGGTAGAATTCTTTGTTGAAAATGACGATAAAGGATCTGTTCGTTTGTTCGTAATGCTATGTGTGAGAGTAGAGCTTTCAAGCTTATGAGTGTCAATTCTTCAAAGATTTCCATCCACTTGTAAATACCATATCTTACAAATTTAGCGAACGAATACGACTTGAGCAACGAATATTATAATTCTATTTACAGAATAAAAGTAAATATTATATCAGCTATCTATATACAAGCTTAGGCTTAGTTAATGGCTTGATTGTGCATTGATAATACCTAATTAATTAACTAGGTAATTAGGTGTTAAATATTGCTGCTCCATCTTGCTCTCTTACCCCCGGTTTCTGGGAGCTCGATCAAAGCTAGTCGGCTGTCAAGTCACTTGCTATTTCAGCTGTTACTTCAAATTAGATAGAGATAGCGAGTGACTGCACAGCTGATTAGTGTTGATCGAGCTTTAGCAGCAGCTAACCAGGAGTTAGTCTTAAGTTGGTAAGAGGCTAGTCATAAGAGCGACGTAGAAACGAAGAACCAGGTTTGTACCAAAGGTGCAGAAAAACTTTAATTGAACAAAAACAGATAGCATACGCTTCCAGCAATATCCAATACTTTGATCCAGCCAACACAACTCATCAATATTTACAGAATATTTTTCCCAGAATACTCGAGCAAACCGATGTTAGATTGACTCCGAATTGACACGATATTGAACTACGCTTTCAATATGTACTCCAGTGACACTCTCGAATAAAGGCAACATTACATCAGGTTTGCCATTAGCTTGTTCCATCAGCTAGTTGTATAAAAACATGGTATTCTGTTCTGGGTGACTTCTAACTTTTGTATTTCATGTCAGTAGTAAAAAGTTCTAGTAGTAGCAGGAGTACTTACTAGTTCTTAGGAAAAGGGCTCTAGGTTTTCCATAAATAGGCTATTTTCTTTCAACCGTCACAATGATTTTGATTTGACTCCTAAAACAACATGTCATGGTAGTAGTATTGTAGGACTTTTCAGGTTCTACATGCTGGATTTCTCAAGATGTTTTCCTTCACCGTTTGAGGGTACTGTCACTGTGCACATACATTTTTGAAGGGTCATGTTATATTGGGCTTATATTTAATGCACAACTGTGGGACGCTATAATACCTGAGGCTGGATTTAGATGGATTAGATTTTGTCCAGAACCTATACGTTTATTTTGGAAAAAAATTAAAACTAAAATATACTCTTATGTTTTATTGTGTGGTGCGTTAGGTGTCTAGCTAGATTCATTTTTTACTAGGATATTTTAAGACGTTTAATACATCCTTGTCTGAATGAATATGACTATGCCCTTGACATCGATTAACTACGGTTCCTAAGTGTCAATTTTTATGTTGACTTCATTATATACACATCCCTATTTTTATTTAAAGTTTAATCTAGCATCTACCTTTTAGCGCCTGTCATGGTATTCGTTCAAACGCGATAGCATATTGCTCAGATGAAAAACCGAGTCTCAAGGTCAGAACTGAGATGCTCGTTCTCAATGATAGTGAAACTAATTCGTTTCTTAAAGTGCCTATATCTTTTAAATTAACCGTTTATATATTAATTTTATTTAATATGAATTAATAGATAGATTGAACAAAAATTATAATAATTATTGTTTTGTTCCGTCTCATATTTTACTCTACAGCTCATTTCCGCTTTTTAATCCTACCAGATTTCTTTACAATGTTCCTTCAGGGTTTGAAAGTACAAACAGAGATAGATAATGATAGATTTACTAAAAAAAACTGTGAGTACATAATTTAAGATCTCCTTTCTGCCAGTTTAGTCCAGCATTCATCTCCTATTTGCTGGTCACATTATACCGATCGTGTCATCGAACTCTAATCGGTAAGAGATCTTCTAGTCCATTTATATTATAAAAGATCAAATCAAATCAATCAAAGATTGCTTCCAATAATTAAACGTTGGCATAAGAAATGTAAAACTATTGTTTGCTAAAGCCACAGATAAAAGAATACTATACTAGTACAGATGCCCCATCCCATACATTGAAACGGTCCCGTCCTAAGTCGGGCTATTCTTCGGGCTATTTTGTTTTGCCCGCAAATCTAAGCAAAATAGCCCGCACAACCACTAGATGTCGCTAAGCTGCGTTGCGAGCAAGAGGCCGGCATCTCATAAAATGCACTTGCAACCAACTTATATATTTTATTTATTAGAATTTGATAAAAGCATGATTCCTCATCTTCCCTTGTTTATAATTTAATTTAATTTATTTTATTAAATCAGTCAATTTTGGTTCATATTTTGTTAGTCAACTTACAGGCTAACTTATTTGCTATGTCAGTACATATTTATAATAAAAGCAAGAACCAGGTAAGTTTTTTGTGTCTTTCATTCGGTACCCGATCTCTCAGGTTAGTCTGTGTCTGTGTACCTCTCAGCTTCGGTACCCAGTCTCATGATATGAGACTATCGGATCAGGACCCGAATGAAAGACTTCATTACGGGCAGGTCATACCTATCAGGTATGACCTGCAGGATGCTGTTGGTGCTGTCCCGCAGTCTGCTGAGCAGTGAGGCTGTTTTCTTCCTTGGCATGGAAGCCATCAACTCGTGCTTCCGCAAACATCGTGGAAGCACTGCAGAAGCGGGGCAACCCCATCAACATTCTGAAACCGTTGTTGTATTGGACGCGTAGGGCATTCAGCGACTTTTTAGTATAGTTGAACCACAGGCTGCTCGTGTAGAATGACTGGCAGTAAGCTTTAAAGAGCGATATTTTTACTTGCCTACTGCATCTTATGGGAGATTTTTTCACAGTATAACTCAGGCTATTCATGACCATAATTCTTCTTAATTGGACTAAAATAAAAACCTATATTTCAATCGAAACCTGTATTGCCATCTGAAGTCTATTTGGAACTAAAAAACTGTTCCTAGAGATGGGTGCCCATGCTAAAGCTAAGAAAGAAATTATTTTAATTCAAAAAATTCTACTTTTACGGTTTTACGACGGACAAACCCTATGTGACAACTGCTACTACAAAAATAGTCTAAAATAGTCAGGAGGTGGGCTAAGTGAGGTCAGGCCTATTTTTATAGTTTTCACATTTAATTGGACTCATAAATAAAACAAAAGATACCTATTAACATATTTTATTTTTCTAAGTGCTGAATAAATAAAATCTTATTACAACGCTTATTATAAAAATAAATTACCTAAGACTAAAGTCGACGGGCTCACACTATTGTAGACAAGAGTAGATCAGTCTTAAAAGTTAACAGCAGCACGCAACGCTCCAAATTCTGGACCGCGCCAAAATGGAAGGAATTTGAACTTTTGCAAAAAGCCCAGCAATTTAAAACGGTACGTCTGCTCACGCCAAATGTCAGATTACCACTGGTGGAAAAATATAAGAGGCCCGATTTGACAGCTCCTTCTATTCCTTGCTCTGTAAGATTACGACCAGTCGTACTCTTATAAATGCTTACTATCTTGCTTTTACATTCATCACTGTCAAATCAGATATCTTATATTCCTCCCGTGAAACTACTATTCGGATCAAGTCGTGGTAATCTGACATTTGGCGTTTTGTCGTCGCCACTTGATCCTGAAGCGATGTCCAATTTCGTTATTGCGTTGTTGGCATGGTCATTGGCGGACCATACATTTGTTCTGGCTGACCATACATTTGTTCTGGTTGACCATACATTTGTGGCATTACATACATTGGCATGGTCATGGTCTGCGCGTGATTCAGTGGCGGGATCATTGGGAGCCCGAAAAGGATTCTGAAGAAGCGCGTGATTGTCCATAGAACATTGGACGTCTCCGGAAGCCTGCACATAATGATACAAAATTATAATCTTTACATCGAAAATATCAATTCAAACGCTCAAGAGAAAGCTCAGCTGCTCAATAACATTACGATAGAGATCAACCAGTAACTAAAAACTAAAAGCCTCTCAACTTTAATCGCGTAGCTATATCCCCCCAAATCTCAAAATCAACAAAAGTCTTTATGGCTATCTAAGAATCCGCTTCACTACATCCAAACATTAGGTTCATCTGAAATATACCCGCATTTTACAGTAATAACAAAAGTTAAACTAAAATATTACATAATAACGGAAATTCCTAAAATAATGGTACATTGTGGCGGGTTTGTTCAAAAAAAAGTTATACCCAAAGACCGGTGGTACCAACAGTAAAGAAAACTGAGCTACTGAGCTTTTTCTTTAAACACTCGATTTATCAGATTATTAAAAAAAACTATACTACTATGTAGTTACATTACGATAAGACTACCAAAATTTCAGAAGCGTTTTGTGAAATCCAATTGCTCAAAATTATCAAAGATGCGTTTCTTCAATTTCAGCATTCAGTTCTTCTGCAATCTTGGTGTCGACACGTAATTTGAGTAAAACATTTTTATTGATATTTACAATTGCTGCCCTTTCTAGTTCTTTACAAAAGTTGATGGGTAGAATAACAATATTCTCTTTAGTTTCAGAACTAATAGATACCACCACCAATATCTAAGAATGTAAATAGTTTGGTAAATAAATAAATAATAAATGATTTGGTAAATGCAGTAGGTATTACATATTTTTATTGGTTAGTAATATATAATATCAAACAGTTTCTGAAGTTGCATTATCTTGTTTCAACTCATCAACATACTCATGAGTTGATACTAGATCTATATCTGAACCTTTTGTTGTGTTTTCCTGATTAACATCTGCTGTAATTGTAATATTGCTGTCGGAATCCATATGTTCTATTGTATCATTATTTTCTGTTTCAATATTCTGTTCAGCTTTGACTTTATTCTTCTTTTTTTTGTTTTTATATTTTTTTGAGTTGCTGTGAACGTAATGATTGTGCATTTCTTCTCCAACGCCCAAAAGACCATCTAGAATATCAACGCTCATTATAAGAATGTTGTAGACTGTGGTATAATAGGGTGGCTCTTTACGTGACTTTAAATTACTCTTTAGATATGATTTTGTGTATTCATTTGCGCGATCGATTAAACTTGTCAGCGGGTCTTTGAATAAAAATGAGAACATATCGAAAATCCCTCTTCCTTCACTTACAATTTCAGGAACAGGAAAATGTTTGGGCCTTTGAATGTCAGTCAAATCTCTCTTTATTCGTTTACGTCGCTTTACATGAGGCTTTTTACGAAAAAACCTCCTCATTGCTTTTTTACCAAGATTGTCATGATTCTTAGTTGCGTTTTTAGTGTCATTTTGAGAAACCATGGTGTTTAAAACTAAAACAGGCTTCCAATCACTGTCTACAAACGATAAAACGTTTTCAGTGGTCGTCGAACTTGTAGTTGTTTGCATTTTTCTGTACGGGATTAGTCTACTGTTGTTTGGTTTGGTATGAAAAGTATTAGGATTGATAACGTACTTCACCCTAGGGTAGTAGTATGTACTTGGGTAGTTATATTTATATTTTTTAGTTTTTAAGTAATCGTATAGGTCTTTATTGTGTTTCAGCCTATCCAAATCAATTTTTAGTTCAGAATGTTTCTTAGGTCTTGTTCTAGTTTTCCGAAAGTTTTTCCTCTGAGCTCTGATAAATCTCGGTTGCGGTACCAAAAACTCCTTAGGTTTTTTGATCTCCTCTATCGGATCCGCTTCTACGTATTTAGCTGTAGATACATCAGAACTGAGGCCCCTAACTGTCGGCATAGCACCGTAAAGTACATTAGTGATAGGACTGACGACATTTTTAAAGGTACTGATGATCGGTTCCAGGTATTTGAGTATTGCCGACTTACCGTCCCATCGTTGTTCAGCGTTTGTTGAGTTTAGGAGGAGTTGTGTGGGCGCTTGTTGCGACTGCTGAGCTCTTGCGTCTTGTGATTGTAAGATGTCGTGCGTGTGTGCTTGTGCAGCCATTGCTGTTGGGTTGTACATCTCCTGTGACGCAAATTGTGGGCTCACTCCGGTAGCGGAGTATGCGTGCGATGAAGCGCTCGGAAAATCGATGGGATATTGCGAATAAAGATACGGATGGTTTTGTAAACCGACGCTGGAATACAAAGAATAGAGGGTTTAGTGTTTTTGTTAAGCTTGTGTTTGCTGGAAAGTCCAGTGTCAGCAGCAGTTTTCTGAGTCAGCAATTTGTCTTGTCTGCAAGTCCAACGTCAGGTTCTGATAAGTGTTTTCTTGTATTTAACTAATATTCTACTTAAGGGATTGTTTCTGATTGGCTAGTTTTATGATTTAGTTTACGTCATGTTTTGATGTAGTAAAAGTTCAATGTCAGATATGATTTCATAGTCCAGAGCAAGGAATTTGAATACAAGTACAGTCCAGAGTCAGTGTTGATCTTAACATTAAATCTTTGTTATCAGTCCGATTCTATTCTGTTTCGAATAATGTTTAAACGTTTTGAGAAATTGTTTAGGTTTCATTCTAATTCTAATGGTATTATTGTTTTGCCTAACAATCTTAATCCGGTATTATGTTTCTGTGTGATTATTAAAAAGTAACATTCTGTCTTTTTGCACCTAAAAACAGATATCTGAGGCTTTTATTTTCATGTAAGTTAAGAAGATTTAGGCACGTTCGACCATCAAATTAAAACCTAAAGGACAGTTAAGCTAAAACATTTCGGTCTCTATTTTTGTCTGTAGTCTTGTTAAAAACTAATTTCCCCATTTCTATTTGTGAAAATTAAACTTACAGTTGTTTCAAAATTTACATTATTCTGAAAATGTTTGAACTCCTGTAATTCTGTCAAAATAATATTAACAACTATCAAACCGCTACAATACCGAAACTTATTTTATTAAAATGTACTTGTCAATTTTCAAAACAAAGGCAGATTACTTTGTATTCGTCTTTTATTGCTAATTAAAACCCTTTTGTATAACTGTAAATGTTTAAAACTAGTATTTCTATTTGTTTGTCTAGTATTAAAAAAACTGGTACGATACGGTGGTGACTTCTTACATTTGACGAAATAACACAGAGAACCACTATACTTACCATGATTCCTTTTGGGATATTATTGAAGATTAATTATTTATTATACTAAAGTACTAAAGTAGTTAAACAGCAAAACCGTAATTTTCTCAGTATCTCACAAAATTTAGAAGGTTCCTATCCCGTTTTTTCGTACTTATTCTTCATACCAATAGCGCAGTTACTAACATAATATTTCATAACATTGTAAATTTGTAGCAAGGATCATACTAAAGAGAGATAGAAACAAAGCCGCAAGTTTCGTGCCTGTTCTTCTAGGCTTTGGTCGCGTGGAACTGGCACCTACAGTCACCAAGTGATCCTTGCAATTTTAGTGATTAAATACATTTTGACTTTGAGTTTGACAAGCTGTACGTACTCCATCTTTTATGATCCATCTCCATGATATCTATCGACTACGGTGTTCACCAAAATTCCATGTATTTTATCCGTGAAAACCTAAAATTGGCTCTCTCATTCTATACTATGAATATTATTAGTAAATAGGATGTTGATTTTCCATAAAAAATAAAAAAAAAATGGTCATGTGGTCAATAAGTTATTGGCCATGCGATCCAATTCAATTTTCTTTTACAGTCCTCTTTATGATAATGGCTAGGCGTACAGTATCTTAGAAAACTAAAGATTAAGTCAATCAGTGCGTGTCTAAAAATGTACAGTCAGTCAATCAAGTCATGCTTTAAGATTGCATTAAATTAACACAGTTTATACACAGAAAAACAAGAAAATTATAACCCAATCACTATTAAAATTAAATCATGATTCTCGGTAATTATTTACAGAAGTAGCTCAAACGGATTACAATTTCCAATTAATTTAGAAGCACAAGAGTTTTTGATAAAACAAAAACAATGCACCACATATGTCAAAGCATGTTTTTCCTCTAAGATATTTTGATTTGATTTCAAATAAAACTAAAATTGATTGTTACACTCAAATTCAGAAACTACAATCAGAAAATAATGTAAAACATTTGAGCCACTTCGAAGAATTGCTTCAAATGAGTTGAAGCAATTATTTTTTTCATTCAGGCTAAATTTACATAAGAAAATTTCACCACCTTTATTTTCAAATTAATTAGTCATTGATAGTTTTTCTGAAAGCTCTAATTTAAATAGTCGGCCTGTTATCCGAACTTCCACTGTTTTGTAAATTGAATTCCTAAGAAGTACCTGGAACGTTTAAAATAGTCTATGGTCTAAAAACACCAAGATCCTAGTATAATAGGCACGGTTTTTATTATTTTTGAGTCCTAGGAAAGCAGCGGGGCTATTTCAAAACATTAGCAAACTTTTTTGAAATTGGAATTGAAAATGACAAGTCTGTTTTGTTCATTCCTTATAATAAAACTCATATAATTTTTTTATATTATGTGTGACAAAATATTGACAATAAGTATAGGTTGGATTACTCGACGAGGGGGGTTCTAAGTCAATTAGATAATTATGTAATTTTTAAGTTATATTTTATTTGCAGTCTATTAATACTTTTTTTACAGATGGTAATTATTGGCGCATTTATATATGAAAAAGGGCCTGCTTTGATTATGTATTTGCTCGAACTACGTAAATACTTAATAAACGCAAGGGAATTCTTAAAACATGAGCAAGAAAGACAAACTCTGAAATATTCGATGCTAAAAGATTCCGAATGATTTAAAATACTCTGCGGGTTAGCTTACAATTGTTAACCGCTATTCAATATCCTACTCCTACTATTATAAACGCGAAAGTTTGTAAGTATGGATGGATGTTTGTTACTCTTTCACGCTGGAACGGCTGATCTGGATGAAACTTTGCAGAGAGATTGGTTATAGTCTGCAATAACACATAGGCTACTTTTTATCCCTCGGGAATACCGAGATTTAAATCTGCGCGGGTGAAACCGCGGGGCGCAACTAGTGCTAAATATTTCTTTGACGTATGGCCAATTTGTGTAACGTATATTATAGGCTTTAATTGAAAACGTGGGGGTCAGCACCTTTTAAATTGATTTATTATTTTACTAAAAATGAATTTATTAAAAATATTATCAAGTGACTTTGAGAAATAAAAGCTCTTTATAAGTACCTGCTCCTCTAACTACCTACGTAAGTAATAAGTCCTCTGCTAAGTACTTATTTAGATTTATTTTATTTTATTCAAAGTGCTTTTGATATACTCGTACAATTAGTTAGTCAAGAGATTGTCATAAAAAATTTTAAGTTATAATTATGGGTTAATTAGGTAAGATAAAAATTTTACTCGTTAGTATTTTTGATATATACTCGTACAATTTTTTTAAGATTGTCTTTTACTATTATAAATTATTTTAAATTTGGTTTATAATTCTCATCGATGTTAGCGATACTCCTTAGGAACTCAATCAGCAAAACAGCCAATGTTTGGATATGCTTCAGATCGGAACTCATTTCAATCAGTTAAGCTATCTCTAGATTGCAAAGGTCTACAGATATCAACTGTTTCATATCTATTTTGTACATTTGTAAACACAATAATTGTAATTTTCTCGTATTTATAATTTTCTTTTACACAATACTAAACTCACCCAGTGCTGTAGGTCTCATATAGTTTCTTTGCTGCCATGCCGATGGTAACGACCAGCGCTAGCTTGCTGGCCACGAATGCCTTGATGGTCAGAGCAGCGACCAGAGAGAACGCGAATATGACAGCACCAGCTGTCTTCATGCCGAAAAGCAGAGGAATCAGCGCTTGGAAAACCTTCTTCTTCTGTCTCCTTCCTGGAATTATATTTTTTGGTAATTAGTTATTATCTGAAAGAGCATATTTATTTATTTGTTTTAAAACTTTATGAGAAAACAATTTAGAGCTAGGAACTTCATGCTAAATCATTGTTGACAACCTCAGTGGCCCAGCAGGCGAGAACGCAGAGGTTGCGGGTTCGATCCCCGCCTCTATTTTAGTTGACCGAGCGAGCGAAGCGAGCGAAGCGTCTCAGTTTCCACATTGGCCAAAAATGCGTTTGTCCGGATGTCTGTCTGTTCTCCTCTACAGGTCGCATTTTTCAACTGATCTGGACGAAACTTAGTACACAGGTTATATGACTTATTAGAATTTTTTTGTCGTCGGTGATTTTTGATTGGAGGGGTACTTCCCCCACAAAAGGGGAAAACGGGGCTATTTGATATACTGGATATCTCCACCAAATGAGATCCGATTTCGATTATTCTTTTTTTATTTAAAAGGTAGTAACTATAAATTGGTCTCATAAAAGTTTGGCGAAGATCTGATAAGGATCTTCAGCATGATGAAGAGGATAGCTCATCAAACAATCGATGGTTTTCAATCAAATTTGAGAGAAACACAAAGGACCTCATTCTACACAAGATGATGCAAAAAAATCAAAAAAATCACAAAACGGAAAATGCACTTGCACATTACATTCCTCAAATAGCTCACTTTTAGTATGCTCGCGAGGTCTACAGCTCCCAGAGCCACTAGTTATAAAATATATAAGTAAGGGTAGTAGGGGTTCAGAGGTGCGTTAAAAAATTAGATTTGGCATATATTAGGGTGGCCAAGAAGTCGTAGATCACGGGAGGAGAACCTACTGGAGGACCCTAAGGTCCACCCCTGCAGAGTTGTAATTTGACTTGAAAAATTTACTCTTTTTACTAATTCTTTTGAAAATTCGAAAAACCTACTCATACTACATTTCAAACTCTGCAAAAGCTGACCCCAAGGACCCCCCCCCCCCCCCCGTAGGATAATTTTTTGCAGAGGCCCCAAATAGACAGATAGATAGGAAATACTTTATTGCACACCCGTTGTGTGCAATAAAGTATATAACACAGCCATTTTTAAAATACCAGTAAACTCATGTTTGATTCCGTATTAAGAGTCCGGTGACAGCGGCTCGCAATTTCGAGGTGCGATTGGCTATTATTTCATTTTATTTCATTTTGGGGAGGTTGTTTGAAATAATAACTCTAAAGAAACACGCATAAATACTGTTCGAACACAAATAATACAATAATATAAGGGAAATGTGCTTGAGTCAGAAATCATTTTGGTATTAGGTAAACGTAAGACCAAACATACTAATACCAAAATGATTTCTGATTCGGGCATGTTTCCCTTATATTATTGTATTATTTGTGTTCGAACAGTATTTATGCGTGTTTCTCTAGAGTTATTTTTTCAAACAACCTCCCCGAAATGAAATAAAATGAAATAATAGCCAATCGCACTTCGAAATTGCGAGCCACTGTCACCGGAGCCTTAAGCTGGCCACAAAAGTGCTACAAACATTAGAACCACACCTTCAAACAACTCCTCATTCAATTCTAAGTCTTAAACCTTCTTGATAAAGACTACGATGCTGTCTAATAAATTTCACCAACAATACACGTAAGTTGCTTGAAACGGCCACGCAATATTTTTTGCTTCCGCTAAGAATTTTTCTCACCATTTTGAGTCTTACCTCTTTGTGTTAGGGATGTGATTTTTTAAATAATTATGAAAACGGTTCAATCTATGGCTGGTTCGTTAATGCCGCTCCAACAGTGATGAGTGTCAAATCGATTCGTGTCCGGTTGCAAAGAAAGCAGAATGCACGTACAATATCGTTTCCTTCATTATGCGAGTTAATATTTACGAACATGAAAATAATGTCATAGTTGGTATGCGTTCTTGTTCAACACACAGTAGAAGCTGCGTCCCACAGTACAAAAAAAGTTTTATATTTTTGCGGTACGGTTACCAGTTAGAAAATACGGAGCCAAACCGTGGACACTCACGATAGGACGAGTTCATAAACTAAGATACGCTTAGTGAGTTATTTTAGAGGGCTTGCTTGGAATTCAAAATGAGGTTATTCAGTGTAGACCAAAGAGTTGTCAAATTTATGTGGCAATGGGCTGGTCAAGTCTGCCAAAAAAACCGATAACTGGAGCGACCGTTCTGGAGTGGAAACCGTACTTGGGCAAACGTAGTGTGGGACGCCCAATAGATGTAGTGACGTTTTGCAGGTTTGCAGTGGCGCGCAATATAGAATAGAATAGTTTATTTTGACACAAAATACACAGAGAATACAATACACAGAGAATAAAATACACATAGAACACAATATAAAAAGACACAGAAATTACAATATAAATAAAGCCTAACAGAAATGAATATGAGAGACTAATGTCCAAGAAAAGACTGAATATACATCCAAAATGAACGAACTGAACTAGAACTATTCTAATACAGTGGCATTCACCACACGAAACAGATGCCTTCAGGCGATTACAGACCTCACGTCAGAGCTAACTTGGGTTTGCTTCTTTATTTCCATTGAAATAGTTTCCGTAGAAGTTACCTACTACGGAAACTACTCCACACCAGTACTCGGAAATGTTATGTTCAGCCAATGGTCAGGCTAGCTGTTATATTATTAGTACTCTATTGCAAAAATAAACCGAAGTCAAATACCTTGCATCGACCTTCCGGACACCCTGTATACACTGAAAAGCTTACATCGCCCATAAGTATGTTTATATCTTTAAAACTACGCAAATTATTTTGATGCGGTTTTTTTATTAATTAAAGTGATTCAAGAGGAAGATTTATTTTACGTATATTACAGGCATAATATAGTTTCTCTAGAAAAAGTTTCGAAAAAACCCGAGCGGGTTGGTCTAAAACTCAATCTCAGGAATCTGTATTATAACCCGGACATGAGCTAAGCTTTAAATTAACGAAGACGATCTATGACGTGCCTAATCTAAGAATAAATAATTTTTAATTCGTAGACCATCATAATAAAACTATGAAAACTATACAAAATGACGCCTATTTTTATTTCGAATCAATAGCTAGTTGTGTTGTAAAAACATAAATTTCTAAAGGTACCTTGTTTACTGGAATAATATTTATGGTGTTTGGTATCCTGGTGGCGTTTATATTGTTTGAAAATACTAGTCGTGCGCTCGCGGTTTTGTTTGCTAAATAATTATTTTCGTATATTCAATAAAAATTTTGTTTAAAGGCATGTTAATTAAGAAAACATCGCCAATTTCACGTTATAACAAAGGCATTGAGGTTCGATACATTGTGCATGTATTTTTTAACCATCAGACGGAAAGTTCTCAAATAAGTAATACTAAAGACTATAAATAACATCTTTATTGCTCCAAGATCAAACCACAGATAATAGCTTTGTTTATTTAGGTAAATAACAGATACTCAGAGATGTTACTTACCAAGAGCACCGGTGGTCTAATGGGAGTGATCCCGCCTTCTGATCGTAAGGTCGCAGGTTCGAATCCGGTCGTGCACCAATGGATTTTTCTATCGAAAAATTTATGTGCGCAATGCCAGTGCTCTTAAATGATGAAGGAAAACATCGTGAGGAAACCAGTTAGTATTCTAACAGCGGCGATGGGCTTGCAACCTGTCACGTATGGAATACTATCTACTGCAAAATGTGGGTATGTGCCAAATGTAATGTTTGGACGTACCTCTGACTACCCCCCTTAGACATCCTCAAAGAATCTTGAGTTACTTGGTACTGAGAGATCTGAAGGGATATCTACTGTGCCTGGGGATCAAAGTCGTGAAGCTTTTTGTGTTGTGTGTGTGTTGTTACTTACCAAGCAAACTATTGAATAATAAATAAAATAAATAAATACTAGCTGCACTTTTCCTCTGTCTTTCCCCCCCCCTCCTCCCTGACCCCCCTGTCCATCCTGGAACCCCCCTTGGCCCCTCACTCCCCCCTCCCCTTTGGATCTCTTCGACCCCCTCCTCTCTCAAAGAGCTCAGAATCGTTCTTCCTAGAAACGTGTAGGAGAGGCCTATTTCCAGTGGATTTCTTTGGGCTAATAATGATGATGAAATTTACAAGCGTTGCCAAATCTTTAATGTTTTCATAGAAACCATAATTCCAAATAGAGTGAAATTGTTGTTTTTGAGTATGGCCGACAAAATGAAAGTTATAGACGGGAAAAAGAGTAGACTATTTTCTTTGATTGAGGTGTAGGATAGGCATAGTTTATGATACTGAAACTGAAACTGAAACAGCTTCACGACTTTGATCCCCAGGCGCGATAGATATCCCTTCAGATCTCCCAGTACCAAGTAGGTACTAATTCAAGATTCTTTGAGGATGTCTAAGGAGGGTAGTTAGAGGTACGTCCATACATTACATTTGGCACATACCCACATTTTGCAGTAGTTAGTATTCCATACGTGACAGGTTGCAAGCCCATCGCCGCTGTTAGAATACTAACTGGTTTCCTCACGATGTTTTCCTTCACCGTTTAAGAGCACTGGCATTGCGCACATAAATTTTTCGATAGAAAAATCCATTGGTGCACGACCGGATTCGAACCTGCGACCTTACGATCGGAAGGCGGGGTCACTCCCACTAGACCACCGGTACTCTTGATGTTACTGTCATAAATAATTTGGATAGTCAATTTATGCTTTTACGGTATACGTCTAGGCTGAGCTATAAATCCATCACTTTGATAATTGAGTTTATTCCTTTTGATTTTATTACGAAAATCTACAATAAATCCATTATTTTCACAGTTGAGTTAATTCCTACTTGATTTTGTTAGCTAGACCTAATATACGTTTTTTATAGTTTACAGTAAGTTATTACAGTTAAAACGCAGACAACCGTCAAACAACTTCGCGCTCGTACATTTAAAAACTTTGGAAACTTAAAACCACAAAATGTGTAATGAAAAATTGCAATTAAACTAGTTTAAGAAACATCCAAACATCCAGGTTTTTCTACCGAAAACTTTGCTTAACTAGTTTTAGGCAATGCTTTGTTATAGGTGGTTACCGCTTTACATCAGGTGGGCCATCTTTTTGTTAAGAAATCTGGTTTGGTACAAAATATACTTTTTGAACTGTGCGCAATGTTTTATTGCAAGTAAACCGGTTGATTCCGAAGTCATCAAGAGAAATATCAGTAATTTTATATCATCCAAGCGATTAAGAAGTACTTAGGCGGGCATATAGCCAGAAAACCAGGAGAAAACTTGGAATAGCTCGTCATCACTGGAAAAATTGTAGGCAAGAGACCAACAGGCCGAAGCCCGATACGTTGGTGCGACCAAATCCGCACTCTCGATGTACATGACGACCTCAGTGGCGCAGCGGGCGAGAGTCCGCCTGCGACACAAGAGGTTGCGGGTTCGATTTCCGCCTCGGAACAAATTTGTGTATGATCTGCAGAAATTTGTTCCGTTGGTCTGGGTGTTTATGTATAATAAAAAATATGTATCTATGTAAGTATATAATGTATTAAATATATCAGTCGTCTAGTACCCATAACACAAGCTTTGAGTAGCTTACTTTGGGGCTAGATGATGCTGTGTGGATTGTCCAGCATTATTTGTTATTTATTTATTTATTAAATAAAGGTCCATCAAGCTAATCCTTGTGTACAGTGTTATCGCTCTCTTATCCATCTCCAAGTTCAAGTAGTCTTATTATCTTCGATAGAAATCTGACTGAATCATAATTCATACAGTTCTGGGAATCTTCACAGAAGAAAGTGTTAAACTCACTCAAGTAAGACAGTTATCTGATGCGACATGCCACAAAGATGGCTAAGACGAATAGAAAGTGAATGCAATTAGAAGATTAAGTCGGTATTGCACGATTGCAACATGCCAACTATAGCATAAATATCTTATCAATTTTAGAAACAGTTTCTTATAATTTTTAACAATAAGATCTTCTGTAGGGCTCGTCTGAGAAAGTACTACTGCCATGCCTCTTTCTGCCATCGCTTTTACTTCTTTACTAATTCCCTCATTTATTTTACGGATTTTGTATATTCTTTCTTCTTCTTCTTGTCGTGTCACTAGTTTCTTTCCAAACAGTGTGGTGAAAGGCTTTTAAGTGCGCCTCAAGAGGCGTCTTTGGAGCACTTGACACATGTTATAGAACTTGTTAGGTTCTACAACATGCCGGATTCCTCACGATGTTTTCCTTCACCGTTTGACAGGGATTGTGCACATAAATTTTCAAACAGAAAAACTTATTGGTGCACGGCAGTTTTTGAACCCATGACCTAAGTAAGGATCGGAAGGCGAGACCCCTAGAACACCAGTGCTCTCATTATATTCCAAATATGTATCACTAGTTGCACCCCGTGGTTTCACCCGCGCAGATTTAAATCCCGGTATTCCCACGGGATAAAAAGTAGCCTATGTGCTATTCCAGACTCGAATCTATCTCTCTGCCAAGTTTCATTTAGATCTGTTCAGCCGTTCCGGCGTGAAAGAGTAACAAACATCCATCCATCCATACTTACAAACTTTCGTGTTTATAATATTAGTAGGACCCTTATTTCCCAAAACACAAATTAAAAGCGAAAAAATACTTTCATTCATCTATGTATTGTATACTTTTAGTATTGAGATAAAAATATTTTTAAATAATATATTTTTCATCCCACCATCTCGGAAAGAGTATTTTTGCTCTTCAATATCTGAGTGCAAAAGCCGTTTTTATTCTCTAGAGGATAAAGTAAATTGAATTTAGAAATCGTGTGCACTAAGTTTGTGAATTTAAAAAAAACATTAAACCTATTTACTGCTACCTCTATGGTGTCGAATATATCATAAAACTTTTTTTTTATTTATTAAAAACTCAGACTCGGAACCTTCTTGGTGTTCTTTTTTCAATTTGCTTTGTACGCGGTTCTTTACGCGGCATTTTTTCACGTCATTGTTAAACCTTATATTAAAAACAAGAAACTTGAAAACAAGTGAAAATTTTCTTAATTATACCTTAGTATTATTTTGTTATAATTTAAAGATTATTCTGTAATACTTACCTGTCATAATGTAGTGGTTAAACCTAAACCTAAACTGAAATAAAAGTACCTATCTTGTGATTGTAAACGTTTTTTTTGCATTTAGTCATTTCCTCGCTGAGGTGGAATGAAAAGTTACGTGTTGCACTCGAGTGCAAAGATTTTTCACCTCGTGCTCTTTTGATTCCCTCGCTAACGCTCAGGATTCAAATTTTGAATCACTCGCTGCGCTCGTGATTAAACTTTAGAATCCTTCGCTTGCTCGGTCATCAAAATTGAACACGCGGTTAAAAAGCAACTTTAAAATAACATAAAAAAAAAAAAAAAAATAATGCTGGACTGGCTTTTCAAAGCTTGTGTTATAGTAGTGTGTTGTGTTGTGGTACTAGATAACTGATATATTTAATACATTATATACTTACATAGATAGATATTTACTTATATAACAAATAACTATTGTTAGCTCTCGACTGGTTTTAACTCAACAGCAGAAGTGCTCGTACATACGAGTATGTTTGCTTTTTTAGATGTGCTGTATTTTTCAGGCATCATTGCCTATGATTAGAATAACAAAAAAACCATACTTTCATGTTATTTTTACTGGCGTCGTAAAAATATAGAAAGTAAATGGGAAATTACAGTGAAGATTTCACATGATGTTAATAATATTATACAGGTAAAATTTTATTTTTACCATTAATTTTAAAGCAGTTTCGGGCCCGACTTTGATGAAAATTGTAACCGCATCATTAGATTTTGAAAAATATATATTTTTTTATACAACTAACTACTAGGTATTAAGGTAGGTAGGTAGGTATAGTATATTAAGAAATAACTTCTGGGAAGTAATAACATGCTGCACACTTATGGGAAGTGTTGGATTTTATTAAGTTGCTTCATATTTTATAGTAATGTCCAATGATCATACCCACATTACATATTACATCTGTTTGTTAAATGAGAGATGTTGTTCATCCTACTACTATCTTAAACGTGTAAATTTGTAAGTATGGATGGATGTTTGTTACTCTTTTATACCGGAACGGCTGAACGGATCTGGGTGAAACTTGGCAGAGAGATAGATTATAGTCTGAAATATAGGCATAGGCTACTTTTTATCCCGTGGGAATAACGGGATTTAAATCTGCGCGGGTGAAACCGCGAGGCGCAACTAGTCTTCAATAATTTTAATCGTACTTGCATGTCAAAATAAACAGTTCCTACTGAAAAGTAAAACAAGTGGTTACTGAACGAGTTTTAATGTTTTGCTTGCTGTAAATGTAAAGTTACTGAGCATAAAATATAGCTGTATTTTCAAGGAAGGAAAATATTGTAGGTTTATTTTACCAAAGCTTTTTCCAGGAAGTGCTTTTTAAACTAATTAACTTTTTTGTTCTATGTTCATTACAGACGTTTATTGAGCGAGTTAGCAGCATCTAAAATACCTTCCCTATACCTTCCCCATTTTTACGAAGTACGATTCCAACCCCCTACTTCCCACGATCTTCATAGACAGAAGAAGAAAAAACATAACATTACAAGAATTAATTCTATTACTATTATAAACGCGAAAATTTTTAAGTATGTATGTATGTATGTATGTACGAAGTACTCACTTAAATGGAGCTTAGGTGCTTTGTCTTCTTCTTTCTCATCTTCCGCTTTGCTGCTTGACTTCTTTTGGTCGGGGACTGCTTCTGGAAAAGGTAAGTTTAGGTTTTATTACACCTACTACTAGCAGATCACACCACACTAAGTACAAAATATTTATTCGGTAATAAGGCTAAGTACGAGTAGCATGTACTTCATGGGTTAAAAACCCTCGAGTGCTATTCTCGTTCTTTCACAATGAGTAAAGTTTATTAAATTTACGTAATAATTCTAAAAGACAATAAAAATAACCGATTTTACTGTTAGAAAGTATGTAAACCAAAATGTTGTTTATAATAATCATCAAAACCCTCGTGGGCTCTTAAACGGTGAAGGAAAACATCGTGAGGAAACCAGTTAGTATTCTAACAGCGGCGATGGGCTTGCAACCTGTCACGTATGGAATACTAACTACTGCAAAATGTGGGTATGTGCCAAATGTAATGTTTGGACGTACCTCTGACTACCCCTCTTAGACATCCTCAAAGAATCTTGAATTAGTACCTACTTGGTACTGGGAGATCTGAAGGGATATCTACCGTGCCTGGGGATCAAAGCCGTGAAGCTGTTTCAGTTTTTTTTTCAAAACCCTCGTTATTCCCGGTACCGAAAACATATCCGTCTCGAGTTTCGAAAATAACAATAAATCGCCGAGACTCGAAGTTTTCAAAAACGAGACTCATGGGATGAAAACCCTTCAACTCAATACAATATAAACGATTATGTACGTCCATAATAATATTATTTTGTAAAGAGGATCATACAAAAAAACGCTAGCAACCAAGCTTAATTTCTTGCCAGTTCTTCTAGGCTACGAACTGACGGTAGATTCACCTAGTATATAAGGCGTTTCAAAGTGATCATAAAATAATTTTAGGGAATAAGGTTTAATTAAAATAGGCTGACATTCATCGCCTGACCTTTGACCTTGCTAATTAGTATCGGCTTGGTAACCTTTGGAACCTACAAGTTTTAATTATACTGCATTGACACAGAATAATATAGTTACAGCTTGTAATGAATAGTCTTGAAAATAATAGGGGCGCTACTTTTCAGAACACTTTTCACTTTTCACATCTCTTTGAGGCCTAAATCCTACTAATATTTATAAACACGAAAGTATGTGAGTATAAATAAATAAAATAAATAATGCTGGACAATCCACACAGCACTATCTATAAAAAGTAAGCTATTAAGCCCCAAAGTAAGCTATTCAAAGCTTGTGTTATGGGTACTAGATAACTGATATATATTTAATACATTATTATACTTACATAGATAGATATTTTTTTATTATACATAGAAAACACCCAGACCATCGGAACAAATTTCTGCAGATCGTACACAAATTTGTTCCAAGGCGGAAATCGAACCCGCAACCTCTTGCGTCGCAGGCAGGCTCTCGCCCGCTGCGCCACAGAGGTCGTCAAAAATAGTATGGATGGATGCTTATTACTCTTTCACGCCGGAACGGCTGAACGGATCTGGATATAACTTGGCAGAGAGATATAATAGAGTCTGGAATAGCACGTAAGCTACTTTTTATCCCGTGGGAATACCAGGATTTAAAACTGCGCGGGTGAAACCGCGTAAAAAAAAGAGTGACGTCCTCCCGTGCCTCGTATCGACAATATCGGATTGACAACCCGCTGG
The DNA here is from genome assembly GCA_963576535.1 of Plemyria rubiginata. NCBI lineage: Eukaryota > Metazoa > Arthropoda > Insecta > Lepidoptera > Geometridae > Plemyria > Plemyria rubiginata. Next base: position 5,733,493 of record OY754930.1, on the reverse strand, counting down.
CAAACAAAGTTTCTTGAATGGCGACTACGAAACAAAGCCGATAATTCCCGCATGTCTGAACTTCAGACGTTTACGAAAAAACCGCGCGTTTACGAATCGTGCGTTTTGAACCCGCAAAATGGTGATGGTATCCAGACACCGGCGGTTATTATGCGATTCTCGTGCGAGGATAACGTCAGATTGAAAATGGAGGTCGACGAAGAAGTGTGTTTACTTTTTATTTCCTAAAAAAAAGGTGGTATTGGGTGCATCCAATATTAAATGACCGACTACTACATGGTCAGTTCGTAACGTTATATCCCAATTTAAGGATGTACGATAAATAATTTTTTGACTATTTCAGAATGTCAATAAAATCTTTTGATGAACTAATTGAAGTGATCAGGCAAGATATTTCAAGCTCTGAAACGCATTTAAGGCCAAGCGTTTCACCAGAAGAAAAACTCGTCGAGAAAAACACGAACTATGACGTACTAACTGCGCGGTACCCGCAACGCAACTGAACGCGAAGTAAAGACTCCATATATGGAGACTTTACTTCGCGAGTAATAGAAACGTGCGGGAGCAGCGCGATCCTATTTCCTGGCGGTTGGGTTGCGGTAACCGGTACCGGTAACCGGTAATGTCTGAACGATTACTAACTAACTCATATAAATAAGACACGCGCGATTTCCATGCGATTCTGTAATCGCGTGGTTCCCGCCGTGTCTGAACTAGCGCTAAATAGCATTGTAAAGATCGCTGGAATTCAGAGGATGGAGAGGGCTAGAATCTTTCTTCCTAGAAATGTACAGGGGAGGCCTTTGTCCAGCAGTGGACCTCATCAGACTAATGATTTAGAAGATGATTATGAGATCTAAGTGTACTACCGTGCATTTTGAAACAGAAAAATGCGCGGAAGATATATACTTAGTCATAGGACAGTAGTCAATACTAATATTATTTGTGACGATAACTTTACAACATTATCTTAAAGTTTCAGCATTGTTGATAAAACAAAGCCTTCTCCAGACTTATGAGGATGATGATGACAAGGTATCGAAAGAGTTTTATAAAACTATGCTAATTCGTTGCGTGCGCTTACAGTTTTAACAGTAGAAACTAACAATTTATTCCATTCCATCTAAATTATGCAGCTTGCGTGTAACACTGAACCAGATTAGAAGTATTTTATGGTAATGTCAATACATTAATATTAAACCTGGTTCTGCCAGGAGATACGCTCGTGAGGACATAAAATGTATGGAGGGACATAATAATTACATGCACGTTTGCCTTAACATCTGTACGTCTCAAGTTGATGGACGCAGGACAGTGCATCGTAGGGCTCGGTCCTATCGTGCGTGACTTACGAGGCAATGCTTTGTTATAAGTGATTGGTGGGCAATTTGCTTGTTCCATCAACTAGATGCACTGCCCTGCGTCCATCAACTTGAGGCATACAGATGTTAAGCCTCATGTGCCTGTAATTACACCGGCGACCACATTCTTCAAACCGAAACACAAAGTTGCTGCTTGGCGGCAGAAAAAGATTTAATAAAAAAAACTTTTTGACTTTCACTAAAATATCTATGCGGATCGAAGATCTTGTGCCTGAGATTAAAATATTACCTCTATAGTTCAGTTTTTTCGTATTGTTTTATGAAAAAGCTTATTTTTTACGGAGTTTTTGTAATAAAGCTCAGCATAGTGCTCTAAATTTAAAATAAATTCAACTGAACCAGAGAAGGAAAATTACACACCAAACATCAGATAATCCTAATTGAAAGATTATGTGGGTGTTTGTTTTAGGCTCGACTACGCTAGCTAAGGCGGTACGGGACTGTTTTTGAACAGCTGTAAATCTACTTAAATGTAAAAAAATACATGAAAAAAATAACAACTTGTACTCGAGCGCTGTGTAAAGATAGAAACGTAAATAATGATAATTTTCTCGATAAAAAAAAATCATGAAGATGACACTAAATCGATATTTCAAACATCCATTACTAAGAGAGTTTTTCTTGAAATCATGTCAAAGTTATATCAAAAGATAGGGATAAATATTTACTAGCGCTGTGGGAAAAAAAATTAATTTCACTATTTTTAATCTCTGAGAAGAATTATTTTTATTTTAATAAATTTTACATCCAGACAGAGAACAAACGTATTTTCATCGCGTTAGTTCTCAGTGGTTATCGCACACGCATCGCACAAACTGAGCTGTGAAATGCAACACCTATATATAAAAAAATTACTTACTATAATGCTGAAAAAAAATCCTTAGCTCGACTTTCTTCTGACGCACAAAAACTGTGAAAGAGCTATTGATTTACCAGAAAATTCTCGACAATTTCGTTAGAAAGTTCGCTCGAGTTAATAAAGGTTAAGAAAAATATTGAAGTTTTTTACGTAAAAAAGGATTCAGTCAGATACAATGAAATATATTATTACGGTACTAAAATGTCTAAGGGAATATTCTAATGTCTGGGGATTGAAGTAGTAAGCCTTTTTTTTAAAGATGTATTCAATTTGCGTTTTGATATACATGTAGGTACTAAGGGAAAACAAATTTTAGGCCTTGTAAAACGAACCCACAACCTAAAGCGCAAAAGGCATAGCTACTACCAACGAGCTGTCAACTGCTCTTCAAATATGTAAAATAAGAACCGGCTACTTTGTTTTACAGGACCTGAAAAAATACTCAACAAAATATTTAATCAAAATTAAATTAAATATTAATAAATAAATAAATAATGCTGCACAATCCACACAGCACCATCTAGCCCCAAAGTAAGCTACTCAAAGCTTGCGTTATGCGTACTAAATAAATGATATATTCAATACATTATTTCTCCTCTTGCGTCGCAGGCGGACTCTTGCCCACTGCGCCACTGAGGTCGTCTATAATATATATCTGTGCCAAATTTCATCCAGCTCCGTTCAGCCGTTCTGGCGTTATTGAGTGTCAAACATCCAAACTTTCGCATTTAGGTGATTACGTTATACGAACGATTCATAAACATACAGTCCGCAAATCATAAAATCTTTCTAACCGAATCGGAATTCCTCGCTTGAAAGTCGTTTCGCGGAACTCGGAGTAATTAAAAGATAGCGTGACATCGCTGCGATCATAATTCATAGACTGCGTTTATACTGATGAAGATTTAGACAATTTTATTTAAATATCTATAGACAAAGAGTGGCTGAGGGGTGGCCATGCGAGAGTCATAGACCAAGAGGCAGACCACCGGTCAGATGGTCTGATGACATGGTTGGGACAGTGGGAGTCGAGTGGATGCGGTTGGCGCAGGTCCGGAAAGAGTGGCGTGCTAAGGAGGAGGCTTAATGCCCAGCAGTGGGTGAATGTGGGCTGATTAGATAGATAGATCTATTCGACAACTGACCTCTGGTTTCTGAAAGCGCGATCAACAATAATCGGCTGTCAAGTCGCTTGCTATCTTTATCTAATTTGAAGAAAAAATTGAAATAGCAAGTGGCTTGACAGCCGATTAGTTTGGATCGACCTCTCAGAAACCGAGGGTTAAGATCAATAACTGGCTGCAATAAAATCTTTTTATTTTAGGGCTGAATCGACTCATTGTAACACTATCTGTTAGATAATACTTGGCCATTATTCATAATCTTTGAGTGCGCCAATACCTTATCAAACCTATAAGTCTGCTGCTGTCTCTTTTCGTTGGCATGAAAGTGACAATGACAAGTATAGTCTAATGAGCCGCTTTAAAATGGCAGGGATTATGGATAAGTGACTTCTAAATCAATTACATGCTGGGCAGGTTCTAATTTTCTTTCTTTCTTTCATGTGCCTGTAATTTAACCGGAACCTACACTCTTTGGCGTCAGAAATAGGCATCCATTTTCTTGCAGTTTGTGTTTAATGTCACGAAACTGCTTTGCTGTGACTGAGGCCTAACAATTGACAACTGTGCAGTAGAGCATGATATACCAGCAAAATCTTTTATTAGCATTCTACTTAGGCTATCTGATATGAAAAATTATATAGATAATAACGCTCATATTCCTATGCATGGTATAGACATCCTCCAATCTCAGTGTTATCTAAATTTAATCAGAAAAGCACTGATAGTTTAGTGGTCACGGCCCCACCTTCTGATTCTATGGTCGTGTGTTCAAAACCGATGTGTTTCTGATTAAAACATAAATGCGCAGTCATGAAGGAACCAACATGTCACAGAACCTAAAAAGTTCTAAAACATGACAAGATTAGGCCTGATAAAAAAAATTATTTGTGATGTAACTTGTTACACAGCGAGCATTCGTGCAGTCAGTACGTACTGACTGGTGGTAGTGTTACAGGGAAACCAGCGAGCAACGAGCGAACCCAGCGAAAATTCAATGCGTAACATGCTCGACGCGAATGTTACATTACACCTCGTAACGTTCGTCAGTTCCCAGTGCTATGTTTCTTCTACCCCTTATGCCGGTTCGTGGTAATAATTATTAAAGATCCATAGTCTTCGAGCTTTTCAGTTCTTCGAGCTTTATAACCTGCCCATTGCAACTTCAACTTGCTAATTCTTCGAGATATGTGATATGGCTCTCCAGATTGCCTCATTTCTGATTCTATCACTGGTAGTTTTAAAGCAGTGAAATTCATTGATCTAAGTTACAGCCAGAATTTGAATACGAAATGACTAAATATAGCGATTAGTGTGTGTAGTTAGTATGAGAGCTATTTCCACCAAATAGTTATTCTGGTTTCGATGAAACTTGGTACATTAATTGATTATCACCTGGAATATATCACGGGTTTATTGGCAGAAAGTCTCATAAGAAAAGCAGTCCCTGACTACTATTGATAGTGGTGGGACATACGCTTCTTTTAAAACAGTGTGGTGAAAGGATTTTAAGTAAGATAAAGGGAACAGAAGTATTCAGCGGCCTATTATTAATACCATCTTCTTATTAAACTGTATCTTCTGTAATACGTCCTTTGTAGCAGCTACTGGCACATACTTTCCTAACTAACCGAAAGGTCAATTCTAGCAACGTTCTGCACCACCGCCATTTGGATGACTGCTAGTAGCATTAACATCTAAACACTTCTATGTTTAGGGCACGTTAACTGTCCTGGGATTTATAATTAAAAAGCCACGACGGCTTTCAGTGGTCTAAACACTCGCTCATCCGCGTTGACAAAATCAAAACAGTCTTTGTTCGGATCAATCATAAAGTTCCCTTTGAAATGTCTTGTGAACTATATGAATCTTGTTTTCCGCGCCTGGCAAACAAACCAGCGCCAATTAATTAAGTTTTTTTTATTTTTCATACAACTGTAATGTAGATGTTCATAATCACCTATATCAGAGCATTGCCTCGTAGGCCAAGCACGATAAGAACGTGCCCTACGATGCACTGCCCTGCGTCTATCAACTTGAGGCATACAGATGTTAATGATGTGTCTGTAATTACACCGGCGACCACACTCTTCAAACCGAAACAGAGCGTTGCTGCTTGGCAGCAGAAAAAGGCGTGCTGGTAGTCACCGGAGGAGGCATTCACAATGAGCTCTACTACTCTCAAGCTTTTCTTTTAGCTCTGGACTAACCTGCGGTTCTGCTTTCATACATCTCCAGATCCAGCGCATCGTCCCTTCCATCCTTAGGCACGGACACCTTGAAAGTGAAGTCACTCCAGTCGAAGCTCACAGCATTATTCTCTATCAAGCTCCACAGCCCACCAGTAGACCGCCCCTGTCTTCCCAAAGGTTCTATCGACACTGAGTCGGAAAGACGTACTGCTTTCCTCTGCCGTAAACTCCGCAGCACATCTCTAGCTAGTCCTTCAATGCACGTGGCATTCTCACTACAGCTAAGGTCTACCGCGGTCGCGCTCCCGATGAGCAAACAAACTAGTAAAGCAGAAGCAGTCATTTTGGCACAGCACTATCGATCACCAATCCATTTGTAGGTCACGAATCGTCCACCCTCAGTGGTGGTTCCTCACTTAATGAGCTCGTATGAAACTGTCCATGATTTTTATCTGCCGTCATGCTGCAATGGTCCCGGCTTACTGTGTGTGCAGTATTTTTTTACTATGCAATTTTCTTGTGTTCAATAGTTTTCCGTGATTCGAACGGTTAGAGTCTATAGTTGTATTTGTGAGTGATGATGAAAAAATGATACGAGTACAGCTTGTTTAATAGGTTTGCATTGATATTTACTTTCATGTGTACAGATGGTGCATTAGGACTGAAAAACATCACGAGGAAAACCTCTAGTTTCACTTTCTTTGACGAAGTCAGCAAATAACAATACATTTTGATTAACACACAATAAACATAGATGTCGGAAGTCGGTGGATTGAGATTTAGAAAGGCTCATATCATAATAATCGTTCCTGCTTATGGGCTTGTGCAGGGCCAGATAAGGGGGCTTACGAATTATACAGAAAACCATGATGAATTGGTGTGGAAATGATACGCTGTTGATTTCTTTACGATACATGTTTTCACAGTATGAATGAGATAGCATTACGTTCATATTTTTTTTATAGAAAACTAACATCAATCATCATCAACATTATAGAAAACACTAGCTATCGTAACACAACTTTGAACCTATGAAACTACAGAGCTACGAGTTTAAAGTCAGCGTAGTTGCAAAGTTCCTATGGCTTTTTTATTTAAAAATTGAATGCCATATGCCCTGGAAGTACGGCCCGCAAACATCCGTTCACATGGACGGAAGTTTGCGGGCCGGAACTTTATTGCAGTTTTCTCATACACCGTATAACATACCGATACAACCTTCCACCCAGTTTGCCTGGAAGAGATTGCTGTTAGCGATAAAGTCACGCATTGTATTACCACAGTGTTAGTTTTTAAGTAAAAACATGTTTCTTTTGTTGTGGTAATTAATATAGAGTTATCGATTTATCTACCATCCTGAGACTATATTTCATTAAGCCTGTGTGTGCCCAATGCTGGGTATAGGCTTTTTAAAGCGCCATTCTCTTAATTTCGTGTGTTTATCATGTGCAAGACGATTGCGATAAGAAAGGACGCATGAATGAAATCGTTATAGGCGAATTTTGTGTGTTTTAAATCATTGATTGCCCATTGCTTGTTGCGGACCAGTTGCAAGTTATGTAATAGGAGAGTTTTTTGCATACTGGCCGATGACAGTATTTTTTTTCTTTTAACTCGATTAGTAACACACTGGATAATCATATTGAACCTACATATATAAAAAAAAATACAAAATACAAAATATTTTATTCGTTAACCTTATTAATTAAATACATTTGATGTGTTTGAGACCCTCTTTTAAGTATAGGAATACCTGTGATAGAGGGTCTCGCTCTTCCTTGAGGGGGTGTTTCATAACTCAATATAAATTTTCTTAAAAAACAAGAAAAATAATTAGTAATCTAATTAGAAAAAAGTATATAAAACTAAAATTTTTCAAGATATTACATATTATATTGCAATGTCACAAGGTGGTCACAAAGATCAGAAAAACGCTCGGTAGGAACCAAGCCATTAGTTTGCCTGCTCTTCGAGGCCTTGGTCGCGTGAAACTAGCATCTTAAAATAAAAAAAAATAAATAATGCTGGACAATCCACACAGCACCATCTAGCCCCAAAGTAAGCTATTCAAAGCTTGTGTTATGGGTACTAGATAACTGATATATTTAAAACATTATATACTTACATAGATAGATATTTTTTATTATACATAGAAAACACCCAGACCATCGGAACAAATTTCTGCAGATCGTACACAAATTTGTTCCACGGCGGGAATCGAACCCGCAACCTCTTGCGTCGCAGGCAGGCTCTCACCCGCTGCGCCACAGAGGTCGTCAATCTTGTTTATGACGTCTCTAAGTGATCATTTTGATTTTATTGAATAAATACTACATTTTGACTTTGACTTTAAGTCATCAAAATTCCTCAGTCCAAATAGATGAATCTCCGTATTTTGTAGTCTATTACCAAGTTTTTATTACTAAGGACGTAATATCCAAGTCTTTATTCGTTTTAGTGAAGCTTTAGTACTAGAAACGTTAATAGTCTGTTGGCAATCTGCTTCGCAAGGTAGTTGGCTATAAATGGGGTGGTAATTTTGCCATCTAAACGACATTCAAAGGTGACTGTCGACGGCATTTTATTTATTTATTTTTATTTTATTTTATTTGGGAAACAAACAGTACAATGGATCAGTAAACCAACAAAGTTTCCACAATTAATTAATACAGAGTAGCAGTAAACAGAAGTAAAAGTAAGCATACAAATAAAATTACACCAAAAAATAAAGATTAAAGGTAAGTAGGAAAAACACATAAACGAAGTAAAAAAGACGACGAAGTATAAAATAAGTATTGCCTCCTTAAGACCAGATTAACGTAGCATTAAGATGTTTCAAAGAGGATCATATTACAAAAAACACGCTAGGAACCAAGCTTAGTCTTGCCCACGGAATAGAGAAAACCCTATATTTCTGTGGTCTTGCCAGTTCTTCTAGGCCTTGTTCGCGACGAACTGGGGGTGATTCACTTAGTAAAACACGTTTTAAAGATATCACTGTAATTGTACTGAATAAAGACCGCTTTGATTTTGTATTTTTGAAAGAGATCTGTTTCAGTTATAAACTTAGGTGGAAACATATTTGGGGTACAGTGTGAAACATAATGTTTATAAGTCCGAAATTGAAATTGGATAAAAAACTTTGGAAATAATTTCAGGCTTATAACGAGATTATTTTACACCTTGTAGATTATGTTTACGGTGGCCCGCATAATTATGTAGATAGATAGAACTGCAAGTTAAATTAGAGGGACTTTCACCATTTATATATAAGAATTGTGTGTTTAAACTGTCCCATTTTCTTTTGTCCCTTTAGAAAGCATTTTTTGTTTTTTTTTTGTGCACATAAAATTATCCCAAAAGAAAATCAATAAGTGTGCGACCAGATCAATAAGTGTACGATCAGATTTAATCCTGCAACTTTACCAGATAAGAAGGAAGAGTCACTATAGACCACCGATGCTCCACAGAGAGCTCCGGCGGTAGTGGGTTCAAAACCAGTATTTTTCTATTAAAAAAAATTGTACACAGTGCTAATGCTGGACAATCCACACAGCACTATCTAGCCCCAAACTAAGTCCACCAATATTTATTTATTTTATTTATATCTATCTAAGTTAACTGATGCTTCAACGGTACCTCTAGTATGAAATGAAACTTGCAAGTATTTGTTTGTTAGATCGCACACGCAATACGCATTGCCCGCAAGTTTCCATCTAGAGCGAGAGTGATAATAATGTAGGGCACGTTATCAAATGCAGATAATGTTTCTAACTTTGCTAAAAACTAAAGATTCGCGATTAACGACCACGAACTGAAAGACGAAGCGTGGGACGCCTTTCTATCGCTTACTCCGACTTTTTTTGAAGAAAAAAGTCAATGCACACAAAGTCAAAGTCATAATATGTTTATTCAATAAAATCACAAGGATCACCTTGAAACGTCTTAAAACTAGGTGACTCTAGTGCCAGTTCCACGCGACCAACACCGAGAAGAACAGGCAGCAAACTTCTGAGACTTCGACTTGCTATGCAATGCTTTATTATAGGTGATGGTTACCTATAATAATGCTCTGCCCTTGGTCCATCAACTTGAGGCATACGCGACTACTCTTCAAACCAAAACACAGCGTTGCTGCTTGGCGGCAGAAAAAGGCGTGGTGGTAGTACTTCCCCGCTAGGCGTGGTGGTGGTGGCGATGGTTACCATCAGCTAGTTGTAAAAAAAGTAGGTCACATAAATGGATTGCCGCTTTTGATAGTAAAGACATAAATTCACATGATGAATAGACAGTAATGCAGGGAGGAAATGCGTAATTAATAGTTAGGAATTGAACCAGGGAAGAGAAAAAACAAACACGATGCACGATCGTTTTCCTATTGCGTAGTGTTTTCGTGAAACAGAAGAGACAGTTGTAGAACGTTGCCTACAAACTATCTTTCAAAATATTATTCACTCCTTTTGCTCAAAAATATCGTGATTGTACCGTGTAGATAAAATTAAGAAAGATATTTTTTCAAAAGAAGAATAATCATAATTAAAAACTCGACACAATACTGCGCCTAAAAAAGTGCCTATCTCTTTGGTAGAATGCGTGCATTGCGTTGCGCCCATAGAAGAAAAAAAAGACATTGAATTCATTCATGAAAATAACGTTTTTTTAAATAAATATTAGTGGACTTTCCACACATCACTATCTAGCCCTAATGGGCTTGCAACCTGTCACGTATGGAATACTAACTACTGCAAAATGTGGGTATGTGCCAAATGTAATGTTTGGACGCACCTCTGACTACCCCCCTTAGACATACTCAAAGAATCTTGAGTACTTGGTACTGAGAGATCTGAAGGGATATCTACCGTACCTGGGGATCAAAGTCGTGAAGCTGTTTCAGTTTTTTCAGTTTACTATCTAGCCCCAAACTAAGCCAAAGCTTGTGATATGGGAACCAGACATATAGCAGAAATTATACATAATCCTTTTTTTGTAAATACATCTTATAATATTACATAACACCCAGAAAATTCATCACACAAATGTTTGTTTACGGTGGAGATCGAACCCACGGCCTACGGCGCAGAAGGCAGAGTACCAACTGAGCTGTGAAGACTGTAAAATAGTTTTTTATGACTAAAGGTTATTAAAAATTACAAAATGTCCCTTCTGATTTTAGCCTATGAGCAGTGGTAACGGTTGGCGAGCGACAAGACACTCACGCGCATTCATGAATTAGCATCCTGTCACGAATTTCCTATACCTCACAAAAATGGCAAGAAAAGGGAAATTAAATTACGCTATTCTAATTGCATTTATCGTCATCATCAGGTTTTTGCATCGGTCTGCAGTTAGCTCCACAGTTATGTGTATTTTGTACATTGTGTAAATACTTAGTGACAACTTAGTTAACAACTATGTACAAAATCGTTACAAAATCTCTGATGTATCGAACGATTTATTTTAACGTTTACGTTAGATAGAACGATGACGTTAACGTGAGAGTAGCCATACCTAGTGTTATTTTCTTCACTATCAATCACTACATAGTATAAAACAAAGTCGCTTTCTCTATCCATATATCCCTATGTCCCCATGTCCCTGTGTATGCTTAAATCTTTAAAACTACGCATTGGATTTTGACGCGTTTTTTTTTATAGATAGAGTGATTCAAGAGGAAGGTTTAAATAAATAAATAATCCCAATCTAGCCCCAAAGTAAGCTACTTAAAGCTTGTGTTATGGGTACTAGATAACTGATCTACTTAATACATTATATGCTTACATAGATAGATATTTTTTATTATACATAGAAAACACCCAGACCATCGGAACAAATTTCTGCAGATCGTACACAAATTTGTTCCAAGGCAGGAATCGAACCCGCAACCTCTTGCGTCGCAGGCAGGCTCTCGCCCGCTGCGCCACAGAGGTCGTCAGAGGTTTATATGTATAATACATGCATGATATGTGCACCCGTGCGAAGCAGGGGCACGCGGGCGGATCGCTAGTTTTAAATAAAAAGTAAACCTATTAACACTGTTTCTCACGAATAGATCTTCAATCTTCTAAATTCTGCTTTTTTTTTCAGCTAGGTAAGTATACTTACGATGTTTTTTATCACCGTTTGAGAAATTGAGAGATATTGCTTTCACAAGTTTTTCCATCGGTGCACGATCAGATTTGAACACACGACCATACGATCAGATACAAGACCATTCCTACTAGGCCACCGGTGCTCACAATGGTATACATTTAACTCCTAACAGAATAGTATGAAGTATATCTGAAATCATCTCAAAACTATTACTACACCATTACAACAGACCACAATCATGAACCGTTCAAACCCAAAAACAAACAAAGAAACAAGAAACAAAAAACCTCCAACCCATCATACTCCAAGAAAGAAGGAGACAGAACTATCTCTCTCAGTTCCGCTGCGCGTAGTGAAAGTATAATTATTTCAATAGAAAGCCAAGATTTTCTTTTTCATTTTTCATTGCCGAACAATCATCGAATCTTTTGTAATGAAATTGCGAAATCGAAAGTTGTGGAACCCAAAATAAATAAGATTGTATGAAATATTAAATTTATAGACTTACCCCGACTGTTGGTCGTGTACCAGAATTCTTAGAATTCTTGTTTTACGTCCACTACAGAAACACCAAAGAGATTTGTTTATTATTGAATGAAAAAGTATTTACTTCAAATTGTTTATTGTGTAAGTGGTTATTCTTTAGGCTTGATTTGACTACCCTTCTGATTCGTTTTCTTTTATCTATCGAAGCAACATAGCATTTTCATTTTAATTGTTTTTCTAGTGTTATTTTGAGTTGTGTTGTGTAATTTTGGTGGTATTTTAACCAACATTACTTGTGGTCTTAGCACAAAGTGTAAGCATTTGAAATGAAAGTGTAATATGTGATATCGTGATTTGACCGAAAATGTTTCAAATGTTTTGAAGAAACCGCCACCATTTTCTTCCAAACAATTGACTGACTCGAGTTTCGACTGACGTGACTAGAAACATAACAAAGAGCATATAATCTCTATCACTTGACACTGGCAAGATTGTCTATAGACAGGAGCCATATAAAAAAAAACGAAACGAAACGACTACCCTTCTTTACTGTACTTTACCTTTTAAGGGTCAGACTAAGAACCAAAATATCTGTGATGATTTTCGTGCCCGTTTATAATGGTATGCTGAGATTTATTTAGTCGTAGCGTTTTATATGAGACCTAGAAGAACTTAGCAGTAAAACTTAATGATTTTAAACTTTTTTTGTAAATAATGTACAATTATTTTTATCTGAAAGAGCACGATGCTCTTGGGGAAGTGAACCCTCTTCAAATTTTAAGGTTTTAGGTTCGAATCCTATCGTACAACAAAATTGATTGTCAAATTTTTATATCGTAATGTACGCAACTACTATACATGCTCAAAGAATATTGAACTGGGACATGTTACTAAAATATCGGGGGGTATAATAATCCTACTACTATTATAAACGCGAAAGTTTGTAAGTATGGATGGATGGGTGCATGGGGTTTGTTACTCTTTCACGACTGAACGGCTGAACGGATCCGGATGAAGCTTGGCAGATAAATAGATTATAGTCTGGAATAGCACACGGGCCACTGTTTATCTCGTGGGAATACCAGGATTTAAATCTGGACGGGTGAAACCGCGGGGCGCAACTGGTAATAAATAATGGATGGACTTTGTGAAATATGACATGGGTAAGAAGAGAGTGACTGCTGAGATGACGGCGGAGAGGAAAGCCGTTGTGCCTACCCTACAAGGAGTATGATAAGAGCAAGAAAATATTGATGATTGGAAAATTTATTGTAGACTAGTTGCGTCCCGCGGTTTCACTCGCGCAGGTTTAAATCCCGGTATTCCCACGGGATAAAAAGTAGGCTATGTGTTATTCCAGACTATAATGTATTTCTTTGCCACGTTTCATTCAAATCCGTTCAGCCGTTTCGGCGTGAAAGAGTAACAAACATCCATCCATACTTACAAACTTTCACGTTTATAATATTAGTAGGATCAATGGTCATATATAAAAAAGACATTAAAAGTGTCACGGAATATTCTTCACCTTTTTACGCGAGATATTTAAACTTAGCAGTGTATATTATTTGTAGATCCCAATAGGTAATAATTAAATTACCACAACTTTAACAGAATATTCGAAGCACGTGGTGTTTATTAGTTTTGTTTATACGCTGGTTAAATACTTAGCAGAACTATAACTTTCTCGGCGTGTGATGGAAGTCTAATATTGTAAGTTATTTAATAGTGAACTTCTTGTTTCGTAGTTTAGGTATTGCTAATTTATTTTTATCTAAACCAGTCTTCTATTGTATTTGGACTCATATTACTATCATCATCATATACAACCTTTGTTCGCTGGTGGAGGTATATAACTTACCTAAGACGTGCCACTAAGCCCGGTTTTCGGCTGATCATCCAGTGCTTGCCAGCTATATTTCGCAGACTGTCACCTTACATGGCCTTCTACTTCTTGTCGTGTCACTAGTTTCTTACAAAACAGTGTGGTGAAAGGATTTTTAGTGCGCCTCAAGTGGCTCCTTTCGAGCACTTGACACATGTTAGAACTTTTTAGGTTCTTCAACATGCCGGTTTCCTCGCGATGTTTTCCTTCACCGTTTGACAGTACTAGCACATAAATTTATAAACAGAAAAACTCATCGGTGCACGACCGGATTCGAACCCACGACCTTAGCACAACGATCAGAAAGCGGGGTCGCTATTACTAGACCACCAGTGCTCTATCACCTACCTAACATCGCCGAAATGCGTCTTACATTAAGTTTACCGAAAGCGGTCTCCACTCAAATATTCGTTCGCACCAACATTTTTTGGTTCAACGGCAAAAATGGCCGACCCATTGCCATCAACTGGTGAATCTAGGCGTCAGTTCCACGCAACTATGCACAGAACCAGTTTGGTTCATACCTCTCTTTCGTGTGATTCTTGTTACAAGTTACAAAAGTAAGTTCCAGTATGGTGACAATTGAACTTAATAATAATAATAATAATATAAATTTTTATTCAGACAATGGAGTCCATAGTGTTAGTAAAATTTAAATTTAAGGGTTAGTACTTAATAACTAGTAGAGATTTGGTCCTCTGGAAGAGCTTCCACACCAGAGGACAGGCATAATTATTAGCTATTACTTTTAGGATGCTGTTGCTGCTCGCGCGCACTCTGCTCAGGAGTGAGGCAGTCTTTTTCCGCCAGATGGCGTCAAAAGTGTCTGTGCGCGCATCTGCGAACATGCCTGAAGCACTACAGAATCGCGGGAGCCGCAACAGCGTCCTACTTAGGAGAGACAATTGAATTAGCGTCAGCAAAACAGAACTCAGAATTATAATTTCCTTCTCAGGTCCATTGATGTGGACTTAGTCAATGACAAATTGCACAACTGTACCTAAAGCGACAATTCAAATCAAAATCAAAAATCATATCAAAAATGTTTATTTGCAACTATGTAGCTAATAATTAATAAATATATATTGACGACTTAAAGACTAAAACACAATAAAAAGTAGTAAAAAAAGACAGTTGCAAAATGGTCCCAACTCAGCATACAAGCTATGGAAACTTACGCTGGTCTTCCGTTGGGACCGTTGAGGATCGACTAATATGAAAATGTGATACTAAGAGGACGTGTTCACTACTTGCATTAACTTATAACCAAAACACAGAAATAAATTCAACTAAGTAAGATGCTAAACTAACTATCAATAGATACCTACTTTTTTTTTTATACAACTAGCCGATGGAACAAGCAGATGGCCCACCTGATGTTAAGTGGTAACCATCACCTATAAACAAAACATTGCCCCGTAGGTCACGCACAATAGGAACGTGCCCTACGATGCACTGCCCTGCGTCCATCAACTTGAGGCATACAGATGTTAAGCCTCATGTGCCTGTAATTACACATACTTACAAAGAAAAAACCAATTACAACAATTAAACACCTCTCTCACTGACGACCTCAGTGGCGCAGCGGGCGAGAGTCCGCCTGCGACGCAGAGGTTGCGGGTTCGATTCCCGCCTCGGAACAAATTTGTGTATGATCTGCAGAAATTTGTTCATTGGTCTGGGTGTTTTCTATGTATAATAAAAAATATCTATCTATGTAATTATATAATGTATTAAATATATCAGTTATCTAGTACCCATAACACAAGCTTTAGTAGCTTACTTTGGGGCTAGATAGTGCTGTGTGGATTGTCCAGCATTATTTATATTATTTATTTATTTATTTAAACAACACCCAACTGAACAGACCATCCTTTTCCAACAAAAATTCAATACAATCAGTCAGAAAATAGTCTAGTATAGAGCACCGGTGGTCTAGTGGAAGTGACCCCACCTCGACCCAGCACGGTCGTAAGGTCGCAGGTTTGAATCCGGTCGTGCACCAATGGATTTTTCTATCGAAAAATTGAAATGCGCCATGCCAGTGCTCTAAAACGGTGACGGAAAACATCGTGAGGAAACCAGATAGTACCAGTAGTTCTAACAGTGCCGATGGGCTTGCAACCTGCCACGTATGGAATACTAACGACTGCAAAATGTCGGTATGTGCCAAATGTAATCTTTGGACGAACCTATGACTACCCCCCTTAGACATCAAAGAATCTTGAGTTAGTACTTGGTACTGAGAGATCTAAAGGGATATCTACCGTGCCTGGGGAACAAAGTCGTAACGCTGTTTCAGTTTTTTTTCAGAAAATAGTCTAGTTTTTTTTTGTTTTTGTATTTGGAGCCAAGTTGAATAAACCTTAAAATTTTTACATATTTTAAAACTGAAAAACTGAAACAGCTTCACGACTTTGATCCCCAGGTACGGTAGATATCCCTTCAGATCTCCCAGTACCAAGTAGGTACTAATTCAAGATTCTTTGAGGATGTCTAAGGGGGGTAGCCAGAGGTACGTCCAAACATTACATTTGGCACATACCCACATTTTGCAGTAGTTAGTATTCCATACGTGACAGGTTGCAAGCCCATCGCCGCTGTTAGAATACTAACTGGTTTCCTCACGATGTTTTCCTTCACCGTTTAAGAGCACTGGCATTGCGCACATAAATTTTTCGATAGAAAAATCCATTGGTGCACGACCGGATTCGAACCTGCGACCTTACGATCGGAAGGCGGGGTCACTCCCACTAGACCACCGGTGCTCTTACATATTTTGATTATTATTATTTTGTTTTATACCAATCGTTGCTTTCTGTACATAAAAGCATTGAGGTTTCGAAATATATAAGACAACGCTGCGCTTTAAATAAAGCCTGAGATAAATAATCTGCTGAGCCACCCTGGTGTCAACCAGACCTAATTACCCACTTAACAGTAACTATTACGGTCGTAAAATACAAATTAATTATACTCGACTTACACAAATGGCTAGAAGTGTTGCGTTTATGGCCATAGGAGTAATAAAACTGCCTTAATTATGGAATAAGGGAAAAAGGGTCATGGTATTTGCATCTGCATAGATTTGAACCTTCATCGACGAATAGACTTCAAACTTTGCAAATTAATTACAGGCTCGTGAAGCTTAACATTTGTATGCCTCAAGTTGATGGACGCAGGGCATTGCATAGAGGGGCACGTTCTTGCACGAGCGGTAACATAATAAAGAATTGCATTGTAAGCACCAGCGTGCCTTACAATGCAATTCTTTATTAGGGTACCACTTAACACCAGGTGGGCCATCTGCTTGTTCCATCAAGCCATGCAGCTTACAAGTTTTATAAAAAAGTTGTTTTTATCAGCATCGTTAGCTTAAAGTAGTGATAATAATGTTGATATTTCAATCATGTAAGCGAATATGATTGTGAATATGAGCGAACAAACTGAAAATGACTGCGTGTATGTAATAAAAAAAATGCTTAAAAAATATAAGCATTTTTTTATATAAAATCACTCTTCTTCTTCTCTTCTTATCGTGTCAGTAGTTTCTTTCGAAACAGTGTGTCTGTGTTTCTTTCGGAACAGGATTTCAAGTGCGCCTCAAGAGGCTCCTTTCGGGCACTAAATACTAATAATATAAAATCATGAATGATAGCAGTTAGATATAAAATCTCAAACAAACAACCAAATTTCAGAAAACCAATACAAAAGTTCAGCAAATTAAAATTTAATCTTAGTTAGTTTCCAACCCAAAATATATTTACGTACTTACATACTTAATAATTCTTTTTGGTCGAAAAACTTATTTGGGTCTTCAAAGAATCTTAAACTGAAACTGAAACTGAAACATATTCACGACTTTGATCCCCAAGTACGGTAGATATCCCTTCAGATTTCCCAGTACCAAGTAGGTACTAATTCAAGATTCTTTGAGAATGTCTAAGGGGGTAGTCAGAGGTACGTCCAAACATTACATTTGGCACATACCCACATTTTGCAGTAGTTAGTATTCCATACGTGACAGCTTGCAAGCCCATCGCCGCTGTTAGAATACTAACTGGTTTCCTCACGATGTTTTCCTTCACCGTTTAAGAGCTCTGGCATTGCGCACATAAATTTTTCGATAGAAAAATCCATTGGTGCACGACCGGATTCGAACCTGCGACCTTACGATCGGAAGGCGGGGTCACTCCCACTAGACCACCGGTGCTCATACTAAACTGCTTAAGATTTAATTCGGAGGGTATCTACCGTGACTGGAGATCAAAGTAGTATTTCTTTTCGTTTCTTTCTGAAATGTTTGTTAAGAAAAGTGTACCTAGGTGCTTTATAAACATTGAACAGACTCGTCAAAGAATAAAAAAAGAAACAAATATTTATTTGCAAATAATTAGCTACAGATAAAATATAGACCTAAACGATAAATACAATAAAAATACAGTCTGTCTGTGGAACACAGTCGGTACCTCTTAGAGAGTGTTATATTCCTTGGTCTGTACGATAGTAATGTACGATTAGGAGTATGCTGATTAAAATGTCAAAAAAAACTAGAAATGTCAGTGTTGTTTGCCTGTGAATTATTAAAAAAAACAAGAGTGAGGCGTTTGTGGTAAAACTCACGATGTCCTTTTGAGCAACTTCTAAAAACTATATTATTAAGTCAAGACAGTCCATATTCAAGTCGGCCGTCATTTGTTTTTAGAAAACACTGGCGGCTTTCTTCAAAACATTCAAACCGTTTTCAGTCAAATCAGTACATCACATAATACTCTTATTCTCTAGTGTTGACCTCCATGTTGTTGGTTAAAACGCCACTGAAATTACAGAACAGAACTCAAGATAACACAAAAAATGAATAACAAAACAATTCCAAACAAAATACTATGTTTCTTCCTAAAATGTCAGAAAACGAATCCCTGGTGTGATCTTTCCACTACACGATAAAAAAATAAAAAAATAAAATAAGTGCACTTATTTTCTTTTTTATTGAAAGACAAAGACTTACACATTTACACCAATTTCTCAGAAAGCAATCGCAGATGTCATCAGCATTTCTGGTTTCCCGAATACGTTAGTCGCTATGTAGCGGTCGTTTTTGTTGGATGGCCCAAAACGTGATGTTGCTTCAAAATATTGATTTTTCACTATAGATCGGTAGGTTTAGGAGTAGTAGAGCTCCTTGTGAAGGGCTCGTTCGGGGAAGTACTTACCACGCCTTTTTTTGCCGCCAAGCAGCGAAGCTGTGTTTCGGTTTGAAGAATATGGTTGCCGTTGTAATTACAGACACATGAGGCTTAGGCTTAACATCTGTATGCCTTAAGTTAATCAAGGCAGGGCAGTGCATCGTAGGGTATTTTTTTATAATGCGTGACTTACGAGGCAATTATTTTTTATAATATGTGATTATGACATCATAACATTAACTTTAGGTAGGCTATCTGCTTGTTCCATCAACAAATTGTAAAAAAACCTATGAAATTCATTTTGACATAGTACCTACTAGCACGTTCCGAAACAACAGTGTACGATGTGTGATACAATACGTGATAGTTGCCTTTTTTTAACAAACCCTCAGAATAAAAAATAAAAATAAAAATGCTGGACAAACCACACAGCATCATCTAGCCCCAAAGTAAGCTACTCAAAACTTGTGTTATGGGTACTAGATGACTGATATATTTAATACATTATTACTGACAAAGATAGATATTTTTTATTATACATAAACACCCAGACCAACAGAACAAATTTCTGCAGATCGTACACAAATTACACAGAATAAAAACTAAATGGAATTTATTTTATTATGATTTTAGATACATAGGTATATATTAATAATAATCTTTACATACGGCGATAACAAAATGGCAGCAGTATTTCAAAACTAAAGCTCCAGCCGACAGTAAACGTAAGTCTACGCAACCGTTTTTTATTCATTCACCTCATAGAAATTGCTCTTGTTCGTCGTTGTCATTTTTTTGAAAGCTATCACTATAAAACTGTTTCAATCTCCCTTTCTCGCTTATTGCTCGACTGTTTATCGACGAAAATGTATCGATTTTTAGTGCCACTAGTGTTTTCCTGTGCGTTATCTTGCGCGTCATTTCTTGACGGAGATCTGGAGTTAACTGATGGAGTGAAACTTGTTAGCGTGCCTGTGTCAAACGATATTGATGACGAAGGGAGGTCCTTTGGTGAACATACGGTCCTGAATCGCATGGCAAAGTTTCTCGAGGGCCACGAGCTTCAAGTGAAGTTACCTAATTTGATAGAGAAAGAGAAAATAACTCAGATTTTCGCGGATTCGTTGAGAGCTGTCGATGAAACTTATAAGGAGAGCAATGGTAAGTTGTAGTGCTTTTGATAACTGAATGAATCCTACTAATAAGATAAAAATGAATGTTTGGGTATGACAGCCTTGACAACTCAGTTGGTAGAAGCCCTGCCTTTGTGCCGTAAGCCATGGGTTCGATCCCCACCGAGGACAAACATATGTGTGATGAACATAGATGTTTGTAATTAATATTTTACACATACATTTAATTAGTATTTTTTTACATTTAATTAGTATTTACAAGTATATGAGTAGTATATCAGCTATCTGCAGTGTAAGTACCATTCTTATCGATCGCTTAATTTGACATTAAGAATCGTCAAAATTCGTTAAAAATGATTTCGTCCATTGTTGAAACCATTTTTAACGAATTTTTGACGATTCTAAATGTCAAATAAGCGATCGATAAGAACGGTACTTGCACGGCTGGTTTTAGTTCTATTAGTTGATACCTTTGAGTACCATTTTACTGAGGTTTCCATACCCACCAATAGTGTAGTGTGATTTTTTATTATTTCAAAATACTATCTAAAATTATGTATTAACAAGTGGAATTTGAACCTGCGACTCCGTACCCTGTCGGAACGGTACGGTACGGGTACGGCGCAGAAGGCAGAGATACTACCAACTGGGCTGTGATTAATCTCATTACATTTTCATTTTATCCTCCTTTTCATTATACATTTTTTATTTTATTTTCCTTTTTAAATTTTTTGGTCACAATGGAAAATTACTTATATTATAAGAGCGTCTAACAATGACCACTTTGATCTTGAAAAATGGGAATATCAAAATTATAATAAATAAATAAATAATGCTGGACAATCCACACAGCACTATCTAGCCCCAAAGTAAGCTATTCAAAGCTTGTGTTATGGGTACTAGATAACTGATATATTTAATACATTATATACTTACATAGATAGATATTTTTTTATTATACATAGAAAACACCCAGACCATCGAAACAAATTTCTGCAGATCGTACACAAATTTGTTCCAAGGCGGGAATCGAACCCGCAACCTCTTGCGTCGCAGGCAGGCTCTCGCCCGCTGCGCCACAGAGGTCGTCAATAGGACGTAGAAAAAACATACGACCACCGTTTGATAATTGATACGTTTCTAGCTTACCTTAAACGTATCAAATATCAAACGGTGGTCGTAAATTCAAATTCAAAATATGTTTATTCAATAAAATCACAAGGGTCATCTTGAAATGTCTTAAAACTAGGTGACTCTAGTGCCAGTTCCACGCGACCAACGCCAAGAAGAACAGGCATACGTATGTTTGCGTTCCATTCGTCCCTCATTGCATAAATTGCAACTGCGACCCGATTACGCTAATGTATGGATATCAAGATGGCTCTCAGTTTTACATTGATTCCCTTAGTGTAATAGCAATTATAGGATGCAGGATGGTAATCAAATGTTAAACTGAAAGCCATCTCGATAGCCAGACACTGGGGCCAATTCTGTTTCAATTTCCTAACTTATCCTAATTTTACAGCACTAAAACCATTGCCATCCCTTTCTAAAAGACCGAAACCACAAGGACGGCTATTATTTTAGAGCTGTCAGATTAGGTTAGTTTAGGATATTGCAATAACAGAATCGGCACCATTAACGTAATCGGGCCGCCGGGCCCGCGACAGCATAGAAAAGTGACGTTTGTTTTTGTCACACTGATGTTCTGTAACTGAAACAGCCTCACGACTTTGATCCCCAGGCACGGTAGATATCCCTTCAGATCTCACAGCACCAGTACTAACTAAAGATTATTTGAGGATGTCTAAGGGGGTAGCCAGAGGTACGTCCAAACATTGCATTTGGCACTGATGTTCTACATACATACATACATACATAAAATCACGCCTATTTCCCATAGGGGTAGGCAGAGACCACGGACCACGGTTCCACTTGCTACGATCCTGACATACCTCTTTCGCTTCATTCACTCTCATAACATTCTTCATACATGCTCGTCGGTTTAGGGTACTCTTGACCTGGCCTTTCTCTAGAACATCTGCAATCTGATCTAGATACGTCCGCCGAGGTCTTCCCCTCCCAACAGTCACATTTACACTCGCCTGACTTTTTCGTCAATCTTCTTTCATCCATCCTCTCTACATGCCCAAACCACGTTCTGTTTTTTTAATTTAGCATCGTCTGATTTCCAGGTACTGGGCGAGGAAAGGGCGGCGGGGGCGGCGGTGGCGTGGCTCTGATTGGCATGATGTTCGCGAAGGCACTTGGCGCGGCTGGTATCGGAGGGCTGGGCCTCCTTACTATGAAGGTATGGAAGACGACCTCAGTGGCGCAGCGGGCGAGAGTCCGCGACGCAGACGTTGCGGGTTCGATTTCCGCCTCGGAACAAATTTGTGTACGATCTGCAGAAATTTGTTCCGTTGGTCTGGGTGTTTTTCATGTATTATAAAAAAATATCTATCTATGTAGGTATATAATGTATTCAATTTTAATATATCGGTTATCTAGTACCCATAACCCAAGTTTTGACTACTTTGGGACTAGATGGTGCTGTGTGGATTGTCCAGCATTGTTTTTTTTAGTTTTTATCAAACCTGGACACAAGCAACACTTCACACCTAAACCAACCCCTTCGGGGGGTCAAAAACGCATTCCCTATTAACACCCCTGGGCGATGAATCTTTCATTTAACTCTCTTCCTGGGAAATCACAGTCAAAACCCTTTCACTGCACTATTTCGAAAGAAAAAGTGAGGCGACAAGAAAAACATCAGCAAGTAAAATAAAAAAAGCTTATATTTTACTTCAGAGATTAATATTAGAAAAGAAAATCCCAGTAATTAGTCACAGTAATTAGTTACATAGCAATTAGTTTTACTTTACTTTACTTAAAGTAAAGCACACAAATGTAAAAGGTACCTTTTATAATTGTTTACTTTACTTTTGTTACTTTGTAAGGATTAAATAATATATAGGTATATTCATTCAAACCATTTTTTTTTACGATTGGAAAATGCATTACGCATGCACCTCGGCTTGAGGAAAGCCGAGGGGGTCTGTCGGACTCACCACCAGACTGGTGGCATACCAACTAAAAACCCATCGATATTCCGGCAACTCACCTTAGTGCCAATACGTCCTCAAACCGTTCGTCATCAGACGATTCGGTCGATGACGCATTAGCCCTTGACAGGGTTACGGGTTCCCGATCGGATTCAACCGCGACCCTGTCGGCGAATGTCCGCGTGAAGCGGCCCCTTCGAACCACCCCTTGTGGGGCGGGGGGATGTCCCAGAACATTAGGGATATCCCCCGGCAACGGAGGCCTGGGCAATGCAGGGCTTGGGTTCCTCACACCCGGACCGAGCTGGCCTCCGTCGAGCGTGAGGAGACGAAGGAATTGCCTCCGCCTTCTGCCTGCTCTCTTTTTTCTTTGCGGGTCAGTACGAGGGTCTTGCTCCCTCAGGCGCTCCGCTGTCTCTTTCTGCGACATGACGTCTTCGCAGAAAGATACTACAGCCTGCCAAGCTCTGTCATTGTCTAGCATAACCTCGATCATGCTAGGCAGCGAGAGACCATGCCCTACAACTGACACCAGTGCTTGACGTTGGGAAGTCCAAGCACTGCACTCCTGCAGCGTGTGTTGCGCCGTGTCCTCAGCTGCACCACAGTGGTGGCATACAGGACTGGCTTCCCGTCTGGCTATATTCATTTAGACCAAGAGTAAAAGCAGCTAGAATTTCCTTTTTGTCGGAGAAGAATATTCCCCTTTTCAAATAATCCTTGGAACCTGTTATTTGGTGTCTATATTAATTTACGAGCAAGGATGATAAATGGGGTTTATTACTATTATACTTTATGGAGCTATATTAATATTTGGTGAGATAAATCTTCAAAAAATGAGCTTACCGCCTTCAGTCGAAACATAATACCCATCCCATACTTCCTATCCTACTACTATTATAAATGCAAAAGTTTGTAAGTATGGATGGATGGATGTTTGTTACTCTTTCACGCCGGAATGGCTGAACGGATCTGGGTGAAACTTGGCAAAGAGATGGAGTGTAATCTAGAATAGCACGTAGGATACTTTTATCCCGTGGAAATGCCGGGATTTAAATCTGCGCGAGTAAAACCGCGGGGCACAACTATTATGTCATAAGTAAAAAAGTTTGGATGTTTGTTACTAAATAACGCCAGAACCGCTGAAAGGATCTGGATGAAATTTAGCACAGATATAGATTATAGTCTGGAATAGCACATAGGGTACTTTTTATCCCGTGGTAATACCGGGATTTAAATTACGCGGGTTAAACCGAGGACCCAGCTAGTCAAATATTTATTACAGGTTAGAAATTGCGGCAATTTCAGCTGCAGCTACAGCAAAAATTTAGCCCGTTTATTTCATCTCCTAAACAAAAGGACTCAAGGGAAGGACTAGCCATGTATCCCCACTAGCAATGCCCCAAACCCCAACCCCAACTCAGGTACAAGGATTGCTATAGCCAACCCTGGAGAACGCCCAAACTCGCATTTTGATCATGATAAACTTGAGCAACTGACAGCGAAATGAATGAAATGGCTTTACACTTTCATTTTTTGTTCAACTGAATAGATAAGTTGGTACATGATCAACCTTTGTCGGCTGTCACTACGACTATCAATCAAAATGTCATCTCTAAAGATGGATGGTTCAAGGATGATCATTTGATCCAAGATGATCCGAGGGAATATTCGTTTTTTCTGTCATCTTTACAAGCGATAGAGTTTTTGTGTAATTTTAAGTTCAACACGAAGTGTCAGCATTTGAAATTAAAGTTTTATGTTATGTATCCTGATTTTAACAAAAAAAAGTCGTAAGATTGAAAGGAAGTCGCCATTGGTGCTAATTCTGTTGTTAAATTTTCCTAACTTAACCTAATTTGACAGCACTAAAAATATTGACATCCCTTTCTAAAAGACCGAAACAACAAGGACGGCTATGATTTTAGATCTGTAAGATTAGGTTAGTTTAGGATAATACAACAAAAAAATCGACACCACTGTCTTCAAAACATGGACTGACTGAAGGTTTTTAAACTTTATATCACTTGACAATGGCAAGATTGACTCTTGAATGAAAAATGTAAATTCGGCAGTATTATATTTAGTATTTTAACCATCATTAGCAAAATGATAGTTCATTTTGCTAATGATGGTTAAAATACTGCCTAACTAAATGCGAGTTGTATTGAAATATTATTATATCCTGATTTACCTTCTGCGATTTTTCCTTGAAGATTCGTCATTGCTCGTCTATTAGCTATGGTAAAAAATATCTTGATTTGAACGAAATTATTCTTGTTTGACTGTCTGATTTGTTATAATGTATTTTTGTCCATAAATTATGTATTATTGTATTACTGCCAACATCACGCCGTTTCGTGTTTCAAAAGGTACATCGTTGTGATTCTTGTCACCTTCTTCTGAAATGGCCCATTCGCACCGTAACGATCTCAGAATAATAACCATCGGATCGGCTGCATAAGATCAAAGTCATCCTTGAGATTTTATTGAATAGGTACCTTTTGATTTTAAAGAAATCTAGGAATGATTTACACAAATATTTTTAAGCCACGCGTACATCCGTACACGCGTCAGGCATATAGGTTAATGGAACACAGAATATTATTATGATAAAATTTAGTGACTTACGCTTCCCGTCGGCACTGATTCGGATCAGTAGAGCTATCTAAAGATCGTTTGCAACGATCTGCAGATAGCTCAACTGTTTCGTATTACATATGTATTTTGTATGTTTTGTTCATTTTGTAAATAATTGTACCTATTAATTAATTCAATTCAATTTATTTATTTCAGATGTCAATGAACCATAATTTGTTAGTAGAACTTAAATAAACAAGTCAAATGTGTTAGTAAAATATTAATTTACAAATAAAATAAATTAATTTATTCTTTATAAATAAATTAAATTGCTATTTTAAAAAAACTTACCCCCGGTTTCTGAAAGGCCGATCAACACTATCGGCTGTCAAGTCACTTGCTATCTCTATCTAATTTGAAGTAAAAGCTGAAATAGCAAGTGACTTGACAGCCGATTAGTGTTAATCGGCCTTTCAGAAACCGGGGGTTAGTAGGTTAATTTATTATTTTGTGTCCTTGTATTTGAAATAGTAATAATTTAAGAATATAATAAAAATATGTTATAAAAGTACATGTAAAGCATTCATAAAACCCAGACTGCGCTCAGAAAACTGTACACGAATATATACCGCATCAGTATACAATTTTCTCCGCGTCACGCTTCTGAGCAAGCGGGCCTCCTGTAATTGCCCACTTTTCCCAATTAAAACTATGCCGTGGTTATTTTGCGCTAACTTGCGAGAATTTAGATCAATAGATTATAGATGAAAATGGTCCTGGAGGCCTTTTCTTCATTTATATATATATTTTTTATTTGCCTTAGATTCTTGAGAATTTAAAAATCCTACCTACTAGATATTTTTTTAATATACATAGAAAAAACCCAGACCAACGTACAGGCGGACTCTCGCCCGCTGCACCACAAGGTCGTCAAATAAATGAGGTTAAAAGTGAGGCTTACGAAAAAGATTTTTTCACCAAGATCCGTTCAGCCGTTCTGGAGTTATAGAGTAACAAACATCCATACACACATCCATCCATCCATACAAACTTTCGCATTTATAATATTAGTAGGATTTATATACTTACATAGATAGATTATTTTATTAAACATAGAATTAGGATGGCCCATAGCCCAAAAGACGACATTTACAGACTAGTCAATTTCATTAAATGATTATATTCTATGGTATTCCAGGCTTTAGCAGTATCAGCACTGGCGCTCATGCTGTCAGCAATAGTCGGAGTGAAGAAGCTGACGTCACACGACGACCACGACGACCATCAAGTGATATACGCTGGTCATCACGGCCACCATCGCAGACGACGGGACTTGGAGACTCCGCTCCCTTACCGGGGCTGGACGGAGTACAAGAGATCCTAGGGAAACGAGAGAGAAGATGAGCAGGATAGATGCAGAAGTAACTAGTTTTAGTTGACAGCTTGTCGCATCCGTTGCAAAGTGCAGAAAAAGCTTTGAGCCAAAATATCTGTCAACCTCTTAGCCTTATGATCATCACACATGGATCATCGATACGACACAATTTTAAAGTAATTCTCGATAAATTTTAATAACGAATGAACTTAGGTATTATATAATTTTTGAATTTCTGTGTTCACAAACATAAAACTTAAAAGAAAAATATTATAAAAATGACGCTTGCGACAAGGACATAAATGCAAGCAGCGTATAGCCTGATGCGTAGGTATATATACAAGGAATTTGAATATTCAAATTCCTTGTATATATATATATCCATATACTCTACCTCTACATAAGCGTCTTGGCATTAGTCCACGTTGTAAACTCTTAGAAAGTTCGAAGAGGCAGATGTCAGCCCTTCAGATAATTATCATACATAACATTTCATACCTCATGCAAAGCCGCGAGGGCAAACTTAAATTTGAACGAATGAACATTTATATTATTTTTGAATTTTTGTTAAAGAGTATTTGTAACAAAAATAAATTGAATATTATTAACAGAGAGTGGTAAGAAAATAGCAATAGTTTTTCCATTATTTATCATTTGACAGTTTTTTTAAGAACCGTTTATTCTAAGCACTGAAAAACCATATGAAACAAACAGCTTTACGACTTTGATCCCCAGGCACGGTAAATATCCCTTCAGATCTCCCAGTACCAAGTAGGTACTAATTCAAGATTCTTTGAGGATGTCTAAGGGGGGTAGTCAGAGGTACGTCCAAACATTACATTTGGCACATACCCACATTTTGCAGTAGTAAGTATTCCATACGTGACAGGTTGCAAGCCCATCGCCCCATATGAATATAAAAAAAATAAATTGTGAAACTCTTGGTGACTTTGTATATAACGACTGTATCGAACAAACTTGTAGTTTTAGTAATAATTTATTTATATTTATTAAATTATTTTTATTGTATTTATTTCGTAGTTTTTGATTATCCTTTTAGGTTTACACTTAACCTTTTCATATGTTATTATTGTAAATTATCTCGGAGGTAAAAAATTATAATAAAATACTGAACAACAAGATCCGATATAAAATTAACTTGTCTTCATTAAATAAATAAATAATAAATAAATAATGCTGGACAATCCACACAGCACTATCTAGCCCCAAAGTAAGCTACTCAAAGCTTGTGTTATGGGTACTAGATAACTGATATATTTAATACATTACAATACATTATATACTTACATAGATAGATATTTTTTATTATACATAGAAAACACCCAGACCATCGGAACAAATTTCTGCAGATCGTACACAAATTTGTCCCGAGGCGGGAATCGAACCCGCAACCTCAAGCGTCGCAGGCAGGCTCTCGCCCGCTGCGCCACAGAGGTTGTCAAAAAGACTAAACAAAAAATTATGAATAAATGAATTATTCATGATAACCTCATTTACCGTAATTGCTCATTGCCGTGTATATAATATGATAATTCTTTCTTTGTGTTACAAAAAAGTTTTATGCGAATTTTCTATCGAATTTCACTGAAGGGAAAATATTTTCGATTGATTGATTGAAGTTTAAATTTTTAGGGTTTATAGTTAAAAAAAACCTCATTTTAAAATTTAGAGTAATATAAGTAACTATATTATAGGATGTAAACGCTCCAAATGTATGTTTATTGAAAATTACACAGTAATGGGGTCAAACTTTGGATAGCTTCATGGATAAAGAGGGTGGGATTTCACTGGAATTCTTTGTTATAGATTATATCTACTAAATATATTAAAGATAATAACTAAACATGTCATGCCTCTGAAAATTTCATACATTGCCTCAAGATTTTTAATTGAATTTTACTGAAGTAGGCCCTAATTTAATGTAATTATGAATTCACTGAATATTTTCTTGCTTTTTGAGCAATTTTAAAGTCAAAAAGTTGTTTCTAAGTATTTGGTCGATCATGTTGAAACAGAAATTAAAATTAAGAGGAAAATTTATCGCGCTTGATTGACTTTTTAAGTTTAAATTCATAATTCTAGGTACTACTATTTATTTCTTTATTTTTAGGCATACAAGTAAGTAGGTAGGTAAGGTATAATATTCAGTATGTACTTAAGGGTCCGGTGACAGCGGCTCGCAATTTCGAGGTGCGATTGGCTATTATTTCATTTTATTTCATTTCGGGGAGGTTGTTTGAAATAATAACTCTAAAGAAACACGCATAAATACTGTTCGAACACAAATAATACAATAATATAAGGGAAATGTGCTTGAGTCAGAAATCATTTTGGTATTAGGTAAACGTAAGACCAAACATACTAATACCAAAATGATTTCTGACTCGGGCATGTTTCCCTTATATTATTGTATTATTTGTGTTCGAACAGTATTTATGCGTGTTTCTTTAGAGTTATTTTTTCAAACAACCTCCCCGAAATGAAATAAAATGAAATAATAGCCAATCGCACTTCGAAATTGCGAGCCGCTGTCACCGGAGCCTTAACTTGTAGCATTTCAGTTTGAAAGGAGGGGTGCCTGTGAAATTGCAGGCACTAGAGCCCTACTAGTAGATGGACGTAGGGCACGTCTTATGGAGCGTGAGTTGCCACTTACAAAATTTAAAATACGTATTATTGAAATAATAAATAATAGTGCCTGGAAAGGCACTATTATTTCTCACTATTTGTTCTCGGGGGGGATCGAACCTATGGCCTACGGCGCAGAAGGCAGAGCTACTACCCACTGAGCTGAGAGGCTGTCAAGAATAAAGTTATTATGATTAAAATGAATAGCCTAATTGATGCCATTCGGTTAAAGTCTGTCTCTTGGACCAAAGCAAACGCTTTTCCAAGAGCCGAGACTCGCACTTCACTATTAATATAATTTTAACTAATACCAGTAGGTACCTAATCGAATCTTCAATTTCATTTTGATCAGTATTTTACCGAATTTCTAAAATATTTTCTGGGTATCACGATTCGGGTGAATCCTACTAATATTATAAATGCGAAAGTTTGTGAGTATGGATGGATGTTCGTTACTCTTTCACGCCGGAACGGCTGAACGGATCTGAGGGGTTATCATGAGTTTGGTGCCGACCGCGATCGATCGTAGATCGCAACGATCTACACCGAATTTCAAGGAAATTAAACAACGGCATCTAGCGTATTCTTTGAGAAGCTTAAGGGAAGCTTCTCAAATAATGCGAATAATATATAATATTTATAATAGGAATAATGATAATAAGAATTTATTAGGAATATAAGAATAATATATCATATTGAATTTCCTTAAAATGCGGTATCTATCGGCGTGATCTACGATCGATCGCGGTCGGCACCGGAACTCGTGATAGGCCCTCTGGATGAAACTTGGCAGAGAGGTAGATTATAGTCTAGAATAACACATAGACATTTTTTTATCCCGTGGGAATACCAGGGTTTAATTCTGCGCGGGTGAAACCGCGGGGTGCAACTAGTATTCCATATTTCTGTTTCACGTACCTAATTAATACGATATCTAGTGTTAAGTCTACGAATTTCTTCAAAGAATTTATTTTAAACGGTTAACTATCGCCAAGGGTTTCAGCTAAAACTGATAATCCTACTATCCTAATAATAATATAAGCGCGAAAGTTTGTAAGTATGCTTGGAGGGATGGATGTTTGTTACTCAATAACTCCAGAACGGCTGAACAGATCTTTATGAAATTTGGCATAGAGATAGACTATGGTTTGAAATAGCACAAAGGCTACTTTTTATCCCGTGGGAATACCAGGATTTAAAACTACGCGGGTGAAACCGCGGGGCGTTGCTAGTAAGTAATAAAACAATGGGCAAAAAAAATATATAACAATTAAAGTTGGTACGTACTTAAGTAAGCAATTTTTTACTAAAAGCTATGTTTTAGTGGTAGAAGAAAACAAGCCTCAATTTAATTTAAAGGTTTTAGGGTTAATATTTTAAGAGAACTAACGAAAACGAATTTTTCAAAAAAAATTGTAGATTTGAGAAAACTCACGCTGTATTACACGCACATATTTTGCCAAGAGTAATAAAAAAACTCACGCTGTACATATTTTTGGAGTAGTAATAAAAAATCTCACACTGTATACATATTTTGCCAAGAATAATAAAAAAACTCATGTAATACAACGAAAAACGAAGCGTGGGATGTTATGTGGAGGTCCTTGTTTAACACCGGACTTCACCTCATTTTATTAGTGGTCACTCAGCGATAAAGCCCATTAGATAAATATAAAAAATGAGCGCCCTCTTCATATTGTGTCAAACACTAAATCTTAGGTACCTCAGCGATGTTATGATGATTGTAAAGCAATGAGCAAGTGTAGGTTTGTGAAACTTTAAAAGTGCCCTCTGTTGGTGGGCAACTCAAAATCAAATAGAATGCAACACTCAAAATAAAAAGTAGGAATGAAGGAATTCCTGCCAGCGCCGTAGCCTCGTATTAGTAAGTGGCGCCACAAGATGGCGCTAACAGAAAATTATCATGGTACGCGACAGTGAAATGAAATTTAAAATACTGATTTTACTGGAGCTAACTATTTTCCTCAAATTGTTTTTCTTCATCGTTCAACAGAACTGTCATCACACTGTCATTTTTTTATACTTGCTGATAGAACAAGCAGCTGTCTCACCTGATGTTAAGTGGTAATCATCATCTACAAAGTTACAAACCATTGGCAGTAAGTCACGCAGGATGGCAACGCCCTACGACGCACTGCCTAGCTTCAATCAACTACAGGACCTCATATGTTATGTCTTGTTTACCAGTGACCACACCACACTCTTCAAACCAAAACACGGCAACGCTGCTTGCAGGAAAAGGCATGGGGTCATAGTGCTTCCCCGGACGAGCCCTTCACAAATAGCTCTACACTCTCACATTGCACATAAGACGCGTCTACACTGTCAATGTGTTTTCGATCTACTAATAATAATGCCTATATTCAACAATTTAAATTCAATCCATGGAAAGTAAGGCAAAACACTTTCATTGCTAACATCCGTGAGTCCCCTTAAAAAAAGTCTATGTCTACTGATAATTATTATTACGAAACAGTTGAGAGCTATTGATCAAAAAAAATTCAATGTCAAAACTTGTTTACTTGTGGTACTTACATACCGTCTCGTATATCCCAACTTAATATTATAAATGCGAAAGTAACTCTGTCTGTCTGTCTGTCTGTTACGCTTTCCCGCTTAAACCTCTCAACCGATTTTGATGAAATTTGGCACAGACAGTCTTTAGACCCTGAGAAAGAACATAGGCTACCTTTTATTGCGAAAAACGAGATGAAGAGATTAAAAGTACGCAGACGAAGTCGCGGGTACCAGCTAGTAACGTCATAAATTACAAAGATCTTGGTATAAGATTTTTGCAATTTATGACGGTATATTAACTAGTTTGATGTGTAGCGTATTATGTATTTCTTTCTGATATGCCTAATTGATTTTTTAAAATGTCGAAAAGTAGTTCAGAAGCGGAAAGTTAAATAAATAAATAAATAATGCTGGACAATCCACACAGCACTATCTAGCCCCAAAGTAAGCTATTAAATAAGCTTGTGTTATGGGTACTAGATAACTGATATATTTAATACATTATATACTTACATAGATAGATATTTTTTTATTATACATAGAAAACACCCAGACCATTGGAACAAATTTCTGCAGATCTTACACAAATTTGTTCCAAGGAGGGAATCGAACCCGCAACCTCTTGCGTCGCAGGCAGGCTCTCGCCCGCTGCGCCACAGAGGTCGTGTTGCCTGATTATCAGCATTTTAAGTAAGACTTACCTGTTACTTTTTAATTGTGTTCGTTCTTAATTATATTAAACCAATAAGTGGTTAAAATAAAGCCACAGGTCTCCTTAACTTACACCAACCAGAGCTTTTCATTAGATTTTTTCCAAAAACTTAATTTTTCTCAAATAATATAACGGTTTGAAGAGTGTGGTCGCCGGTGTAATTACAGGCACATGAGGCTTAACATCTGTATGCCTCAAGTTGATGGACGCAGGGCAGTGCATCGTAGGGCACGTTCCTATTGTGCGTGACCTACGGGGCAATGTTTTGTTTATAGGTGATGGTTACCACTTAACATCAGGTGGGCCATCTGCTTGTTCCATCAGCTAGTTGTATAAAAAAAAAATAACAAAAGTGGTATTTTCTCTTCAGCCAGTGCTTACGTACAAGTGCACACGATCTAGATGTCATGGTACATCTATATAAGTAATCTAGTCCACGTTTCTATCACAGCAAGTCCAATGTGAGGCAAGTACAGACAGCAAATAAAAGACTATTACATTTTTTACAAGCTTTCACATGATACTTAACCCTCACATAGAAGAAAGAGTTTAAAAGCGAGATGCCGACTATCCTCAGCCTTAGTTAATTTTTACTTGCATTATGTAGCACAATGAAAATATTTTGAAATTTCCATACAAGTGATCGCAATGTAGGTACCGAAAATTGCGTTTAAGACATGGTCTCGCAAGACACGCCTTAACTCGCTCCAAACCATGGCTCGTGATACGGTAACCACATAGCTTATAATACTACATTATACTTTTTTTAGTAAATACACACATAGAATATTTAATAACACACAGACAGAACAAAATCTATTATATATGTTCATCACACAAATGTTTGTTCTCGGTGGGGATCGAACCCACAGCCTACGGCACAGAAAGCAGAGCTACTACCAACTGAGCTGTCAAGGCTGGCTGACTTAAATAAATAAAAATAAATAAATATTGGTGGACGTTCCACACAGCACTATCTAGCCCCAAACTAAGCTTATGCTTGTAATATGGGAGAACCAGATAGCTGATATACTACTTATAATACTTTTTTTTTTGTAAATACATACTTATAATATTATATAACACCCAGACAGAGAACAAACATTTATGTTCACCACACAAATGTTTGTTCACGGTGGGAATCGAACCCACGACCTACGGCGCAGAAGGCATAGCTACTACCAACTGAGCTACGTAGGCTGTCAACTGACTTGATCTGTTATTGTGTTTTTTGAATTTCACACATTTCTTGTAATTTTTTGTTTCAGTTATTTTTATACTTGCTGCGCCCCGCGGTTTCACCCGCGTAGTTTTTAACCCCGATATTCCCACGGGATAAAAAGTAGCCTATGTCTTTACCAAGTTTCATCCAGATCCGTTCAGCCGTTCCCGCGTGAAAGAGTAACAAACATCCATCCATCCATCCATCCATCTACCCATCCGTCCATCCATACTTACAAACTTTCACGTTTATAATATTAGTAAGATTTTTCATTTTCTGCTGTCTCTACAAGGTAGGTAGGTAGGTCCGGTTACGTCGCATTGTGACTGTCACCGTCTCTAGTAATAGCTCCCGTTTTCCAAGGATTATCTACTTACGCAGTTTTCTTTTAAACATAATAGATAGTTTTTATGGCTTTTCTGTAATTAAAGTCAATTATTACTTTTGAAGTCTATGGTACAATATAAACTAAAAAATTGTATACTGGTGAACGTAATTCTAGAAAAAATATATATTATATTAATTATAAATAATAAATGAGATAGTGGACATAAAATATTTAATTGTAAATACATATTATAACACTCAGACTCAGAAAAAAATATCTACGTTTATAACACAAAGAAGTATCATGTCCCTATACTACCATCTACAAGCTGTGAAGCCAGTCATGTTCGAGCTATGTATGTAGACTTTCTACGTCTAAAGGTAAGAAATTGATCTTCAGCAATAAAAGTGAATTCGTCAATTAATATTTTTTTCATGTCATTGAGTAGCACAATGGAAATATCACTCTCCATTGTGAGTTTTTGCTTGTTACAATGAGTGAAAAAGAGTTGTTGATGTTCGAAACATCTTCTCACGAAAGGAAGGCATTTGCTCTGTAAGCTTTAGTAATGCGTATTTTTAACGCCTTAGTTATACGCCTTATATTTCTGTCTTCTTCTCCTTCTTTATGTCTTTGTTAGAAACTGATAGCTTCTAAAAGAACTCCTGTCTTTATAAAAAAACAGCTTCACAAGTTTGATCCCCAGGCACGGTAGATATTCCCTCAGATGTATAGTTGCCAAATACGACTTCTTCTTCTTCTTCTTCCTGCCTACTTTAGTGGGGTCGGCACAACAGGTTTTTTCTCGCCACTTTCCTCTATCATCTTAGTATATCTCTATAATCTCGTCATCTCAGTAGTCACTCCTTTCTTTCCCATGTAATCTTTTGAGGTTTCTTTTAAGGTTAGCTGGAAGAAAATGCTAAATAGCATTAAGTTCGCCTATGTACTTCATTTTTGTGCAATTGAGAATTTTCTTAACTCATCTTATCATTCACACAATCCATCCATCTTTTCTTTGGCATACCTTTACTCCTTAATCCATCCACATTCATCCCTAACACTCTTTCCGTTACATGAAATTCCGTTGCCAAATACGACATATTTCCATGTTCATGAAAATAAAAAATTACAGGTAAAAAAAATATTAAAAAATTATCGCTACAAAGGTTCTCTCATAAAGATATCATTTTGATGCAAGTTTTCATAGAAAGCTGATATTTTATTGATTTATTTGGAATCGTTTCCGATCCAAATCAAGTTCAAAAAATAGAATTCAGTAATATTGTCTTCTTTATTCTTAATTTTTTGTTAACAAAAAAACGTTATTATTATCAATGTTTTCAAACGTTAACTGTGTTAAATAAAAACAAAACATGAAGGGCCTTACTACAAAACGGTGTCTAACTTTAAATAGCGTCTAAAATTAGCGCTGTCTCTGTTTGCCATTATGCAATGGCAAGAGATGTCAAAAGCTTAGGCAGTGTTTAACGTTTACCTATTTTTTTGTAGTAAGGCCCCAGGTTTCCAAATGTTGTTAAAATAGCCCTAATTTTAGAAATCTCGAGAAACGAGGCGCTTATTTGCTCAGTGTGCTTAGGCCCTTACTTCAGCGGTTTTCCCATACTTTCCGCATAACATGCTTTTGAGGTAAATCACTCGCTTTCCATCAGAGTTGATGGCTACTCATTACGGCAAAGCTGTATCCTGGAAGTGTGATATGGAACTAGATGTTGACAAATTACCTTGTCGACGACCTCAGTGGCGCAGCGGGCGAGAGTCCGCCTGCGACGCAAGAGGTTGCGGGTTCGATTCTCGCCTCGGAACAAATTGTACGATCTGCAGAAATTTGTTCCGTTCTTCTGGATGAAACTTGGTGGAGAGATAGATTAAAGTCTGGAATAGCACATAGGCTACTTGTTATCCCGTGGGAATCCCGGGATTTATATCTACGTGGGTGTTACCGCGGGGCGCAACTAGTAGAAAATATTTGTGATTTCCTTGAGTGTACGTAAACATTTGAAAAACTGATTCAAATCCATACACCACAGTCAGTGGGAGCAAAAACCAAGTCACATATTCCATTCCCACAAAAGATTATCAGGAATTACTAAATATAATTTAAAAACATCTTTTATCTACAACTAAAGCAATAAACTTAGAATCAGCAATTTTATTGTTACAATTTCATCACAAAATTTCATCTTCGCGATATAAATCGTAAAAAAACGTGTGAATTTCCGTAAAAAAACTTTCTAACGCGTGCGCACTTCATGTCTAGTAATCATCATTTTGATCAAAGACGTTTTGTGTTCGGTGGTAGAGGACGCGAGTAGCGGTTAAAAAAATCAAAAATTTAACCGCCGAAAAAACTTAAAAGCAAACAATTTCAAACCCTTTTTTATTTAACCTTAATATATAAGTACGAATGTAAGTATACCTAAGTAATAATAGTAAGTCGGCAACCTTAATAACTAAAGTTCTGAAACTAATGTAAGTATACTTATGTATGTAGTATTATGAATTCTATGTCTTGTTTAGATTATAGTCAAGTTCAAATTTGTATAATTTTAGGTGGATAGGTGGGTGGATGTATTGGCTGTATTCTTATCAATTGCAGACCAGTACACCTACATACCTACCCTCTCTCTCTTTCTTCTTCATTCATACGTTCATGCCGCCCGATATTTGTACTTACCTTATTTGCGGATAACGGTGCTGACTGCACTTGAAGAACTACATTATATACTTAGTACCTATTTATTGTAACATGTGAGTGTAATTGTTTGTTATCCTAAATAAAAACAATAAAAACAATAATAAATAAATAAAATACAATACCTAAGTAATTCTGCGTTGGCTTTACGTATTTAATACGCATGTTTGGCGCCGACTCAATATAATATGGGACCTTTTTGAGGGATACCCTTTCCAATAAGAGAAGAATTATAAAATCGATCTACTCTGTAATGTAATGTTTGGCCGTACCTATGACTTTTATACAACCATCTGATGGAACAAGCAGATGGCCCACCGATGTTAAGTGGTAACCATCACCTATAACAAAGCATTGCCTCGTAAGTCACGCACGATTGGAACGTGCCCTACGAAACACTGCTCTGCGTCCACACAGCGTTCCTGTCTACCCGGACGAGCTTTTCATAAAGAGTTCTACTGCTCTTAAAAAATTCACTGATTCGGATTTTGACTCTTTTTGTAAAGACACACCCTCGAGTTATTTATGCAAAATCATTCAATCCCATTTCATCCATTTCATTCATTCTAATTATTATTCTAAGTGGTAGGTATAAAAACTGAAAGTATAACTGCAATTATATTGTTGTTATCGCTTTTTTGATAGTACTTCACTTCTAGTATGAATATAAGATACTTATGCAATGGCGAAAGTTCGTGTGAATGTTTGAATAAATTTGGGAGCATTTGAGAGCACTGAGGTTCTGGTAGCTATCCCGCCTTGTTCGCGAGTTCGAATCCAGTGGTGTACTTGTATATTTTCCTATTTACCTCCACCGCGCCTTTTTCTGCCGCCAAGCAGCAACGCTGTGTTTCGGTTTGAAGAGTGTGGTCGCCGGTGTAATTACATGGTGGATGGGTGCCGTGAAATGCCAAGGTTTTTTAGCTGTCGTAAATATTACTTTTGTACCAATTAGTCCAATCTAGGTAGCCCTTGTCATGTAGTAGGTAGTAACTTTAATTTTGTAATCTGGCCAACGCCCTAATTTTTTTCTCAGTATCATTTTATTGGTGTGTGTGTCATTTCCGTTGTCCTGTATCTGTTCTGTTGTCTTTAGCATAGAGTATATAATGCTACGCGCTTTCGTTTGCTTGCGGGCTCCACAGCAAAAAATCATTTTAGTTTCCTTTGGTTTCATATGTAAATACTTTATTAGATGTAAGTAAAAACAAATGTTGTATTCTATGGTGTAAATTGTCTGTTGTTTATTGTTATAATTACTATGTATGTACCTACTGTTTGCTAAAATATATTCTGTGTTTTTTACTTTTACTTGTCTACCGGTCGCATGTCACACTAGGCCAGGCCACGTCTGAAAACCAGCGTTGCACTGTACCTACGGTACCTAGGTACCTAGGTTTAGTGCAGCATTTAAGCTGAGACGTGACCTTTTTGCCCCGCACAACGGTAGGTAGGTCCTTTATTAGTGTAGGTTATAATTTTATTTTCTGTTAGTTTTAAGTAAGTACCTACTTGTACCTACCTATTGTGGGACGAAATAAATATATTTTCTTTCTTTCTTCTTTCTTTCTTTTACAGGCACATGAGGCTTAACATCAGTTTGTCTCAAGTTGATGGACGCAGGGCAGTGCATTGTAGGGCACCTTCCTATCGTGCGTGACTTACGAGGTATGCTTTGCTACAGTATAGGTGATGGTTACCACTTAACATCAGGTGGGCCGTCTGCTTGCTCCATCAACTAGTATAAAAACACCTATGTATTTTGTATGTTTACTCGATTACTCCGTCTTTGTTTACAACTTTGTTCGTTCATACTGCTGTCGCTATTGCTTTTTCTTCGATAATCAATCTGCCAAACATAATATTGCAGATCATGCTAACAATTCCACACAGGAATCAAAGTCGCACGCTTTGGTATAGCCTGAGGCCGAGAGGGCACAACTAAGCTGACAGATGATTATAGTACCTATTGTAGTATCTGCTCAAATTCCAGGCTTTCCCTCACTTTCACTGTCTTGTCGGTAGAATCCGTGTTTGTGTTGAATTTTTGTTTGTTATTCAATATTTTTTATATTTTGGAAAATTTTAATCAGCATTATAATAATAACAAAATGCTGGACAATCCACACAGCACTATCTAGCTCTGTGCATCCAACGACCTCTGTGGCGCAGCGGGCGAGAGCCTGCCTGCGACGCAAGAGGTTGCGGGTACGATTCCCGCCGTGGAACAAATTTGTGTACGATCTGCAGAAATTTGTTCCGATGGTCTGGGTGTTTTCTATGTATAATAAAAAATATCTATCTATGTAAGTATATAATGTATTAAATATATCAGTTGTCTAGTACCCATAACACAAGCTTTGAATAGCTTACTTTGGGGCTAGATAGTGCTGTGTGGATTGTCCAGCATTATTTATTATTTTATTTATCTAGCCCCAAAGTAAGCAACTCCAAGCTTGTGTTATGGGTACTAGATAACTGATAAATATTTAAAACATTATATTCTTACTTAAATATATATTA
Source organism: Plemyria rubiginata (assembly GCA_963576535.1). Classification (NCBI taxonomy): domain Eukaryota; kingdom Metazoa; phylum Arthropoda; class Insecta; order Lepidoptera; family Geometridae; genus Plemyria; species Plemyria rubiginata. The sequence goes on along the minus strand of OY754930.1, from coordinate 5,693,451 downwards.
ATATACATAGAAAACACCCAGACCAACGGAACAAATTTCTGCAGATCGTACACTAATTTGTTCCGAGGCGGGAATCGAACGCGCAACCTCTAGCGTCGCAGGCGGTATTTCGCCCGCTGCGCCACTGAGTTCGTCAAATTAAACTGCATTTAATCTGCAGATTGATCTTTCATACGCAATGCGTACAAGGTTTACTTGTAAAGTATTTTGGGATTAATTATTGTAACATTTGTCGCGTTAATAAAAAGCAAAGCTCGATAACTTAAAGGTAGATAGAGATTTAAAAGTTCAGCAGTGCAAGTACCGTTCTTATCGATCGCCTGACATTAAGAATCGTCAAAAATTCGCTAAAAATGATTTCAACAATGGATAAAACCATTTTTAACGCATTTTGACGATTCTAAATGTTAAATTAAGCGATCGATAAGAACGGTCCTTGCACTGCTGACAGCGCTACTATCATTGGTAGCTTCTGCTGAAACAGCCATTATTTTTTTGATACTTAAAAAAAAGTGGTGTACAGACATAATTATGGTTCCTGGTTCCTTATGTTTTATGGTTCCTTCGGCAAAAGTTTTGTAACATGTTTTCCACAAACACTACTGTGGCCTATCAAAGCAAAGGTTTTATCACTACGTAGTATAAAACAAAGTAGCTTTCTCTGTCCCTATATTCCTATGTCCCTATGTATGCTTAAATCTTTAAAACTACGCAACGGATTTTGATGCTGTTTTTTTTAATAGATAGTTTTTTTTTTATACAACTAGCTGATGGAACAAGCAGATGGCCCACCTGATGTTAAGTGGTAACCATCACCTATAAACAAAACATTGCCCCGTAGGTCACGCACAATAGGAACGTGCCCTACGATGCACTGCCCTGCGTCCATCAACTTGAGGCATGCAGATGTTAGGCCTCATGTGCCTGTAATTACACCGGCGACCACACTCTTCAAACCGAAACAGCGTTGCTGCTTGGCGGCAGAAAAAGGCGTGGTGGTAGTACTTCCCCGGACGAGCCCTTCACAAAGAGCTCTACTACTCGTGATTCAAGAGGAAGGTTTATATGTATAATACATGCATGATATGTGCACCCGTGCGAAGCAGGGGCGCGCGGGTGGGTCGCTAGTGTGTGATAATTAAAACGCCCTAACATCATAACCCCTTTACCATGACACAGTTGGGTGAAAAAACTACGAGATCGCCCCAGTATACACTTAGCACCGTAGTTAGGCGCGTTCGCACGATGACAATGATCGCACTTTAATTGTGCTAGAGCATTGTGTTGCTGGTTCAGTGTTTACCTAGTTTTCTTTATAATTTTTGTTCATATTATAGTCTACTAGTTAAGCCACGCGGTTACACCCACGTAGTTTTAAATCCCGGTATTCCCACGACACAACAAGTAGCCTATGTGCTATTCCATGGCTCATTTTTTTTTATCCTTCACACAGTCCATCCATCTTTTCCATGGCCTGCCCTTCCTTCTAAAACAATCCAATTTCATATCTAGCACTCTTTTAAATTTCTAATGTGACAAAAACATGCCTTAATGTAAATATTATCATAACACTAATAGGTATCATAAATGTGAACGTTTGGATGTTTGCTACTCAATAACACCAGAACGGCTGAACGGATCTGGATGAAACTTCCCAGAGAAATAGATAATAGTCTGGAATAGCATATTGTAACCCCAGAGGTGTCACACTCGCGTTGCTTACCCTATATATTTTTACACGACATTTTTGAAAAACCCCATACTGTATGCTCCAAGGAAAACCATTTAGTTTCAAGGTATAGTTTTAAAGATCTAAGCATACCTACATAGGGACAAACATCTAGAAGCGACTTTGTTATATACTATGTAATGATATAGATAGATAGATAACTCTTTATTGATTATTACAGCAAAATAAAGATATTTATACATTTTAACTTAAAACTAAAAAAAATTTTAATAATACAATGGGCATACATAGCATATATGATATACATGTTGCAATAACCTGATGCGTTAGCAGCCGATCTTTTGACTGTACAAACACAAAGAACTGGTTTATCAACTGTCTGTAACGTGTCTGGGCAGGTCACTCGATAACTCAAACCAGTGTACCACGTGGTACCTATTTAATTTACGAGCAAGCGAAGCGAGCGCAAGTTTCTTTGACAACTTCCGTGGTGTCTTATTTTGAATCGATTAAAATAAAACGGAGGAGGTTCTCCAGTCGACTATTTTTTTTGCTGCGCTTACCTTTTTACAGACTAGACCGAATTGATATTTTTTTTTTGGAAATGCGGATACCTTTAAGTTGATCACATATTATATTATAGCCACAAAAAAATAAAAAATAAAACTTTTCAACAAAAAATACAACCGTCAAAAAACTACAAAATAAATTATAAATCTTTTTTATCTAACCTTATTATCATAAGTAATAATATGTAAGTTTACTTATGGAATTTTGAGTCGGCGCCAAACATGCAAATTAATTAATCCCGTAAAGCCGACTCAGAATTACTTAGGTAAGGTTTATTGTTTTGCCTTTTTTCGACTGCTTAAATTTTTGTTAAAAAGTTTTTGTTTGAGAGAATCTTTTGACATAATGATTATGCGTAACCTTGTATTTTGCTAATCGATATCAAATGCACGTCGCTTTGCCATTCATTGACTGCCTTAGTCCAGTGCGGATACAAGAGTTCAGTCCTCCTTGCGTCGTACTCCTCACTACTGAGGGTCGTGACCCCCTCCATGGATCACTTTGTCCTTCACAAATCTTCGCCATCTAGATCTGTTGCTGGCGACATGAATATGATTATAGTTTCAATACTTTCTTTCGAAACAGTGTGGTGTAAGGATTAAATGCTCCTCAAAAGGAGCCTCTCCTAAGCGAGTGACACATTTTTGTTTTAGAACTTTTCAGGTTTTTTTAGCATCTAGACATAAAAAAAAAAAAAACAGCTTCACGACTTTGATCCCCAGGCACGGTAGATATCCCTTCAGATCTCCCAGTATCAAGTAGGTACTAATTCAAGATTCTTTTGAGGATGTCTAAGGGGGGTAGTCAGAGGTACGTCCAAACATTACATTTGGCACATACCCACATTTTGCAGTAGTTAGTATTCCATACGTGACAGGTTGCAAGCCCATCGCCGCTGTTAGAATACTAACTGGTTTCCTCACGATGTTTTCCTTCACCGTTTAAGAGCACTGGCATTGCGCACATAAATTTTTCGATAGAAAAATCCATTGGTGCACGACCGGATTCGAACCTGCGACCTTACGATCGGAAGGCGGGGTCACTCCCACTAGACCACCGGTGCTCTTGACATGCTCTTACTTAAAATTAAACTGTTACTATTTAATACAACAACATTATAACTTCATTAGTATTCAACCACTCATTCATCCATTCATTCACTCATTCACATGCCTACATTTTAATTGCTCTATAAAATAAAATAAAACATAATTACCTGCAAAAATCTGTAATATTTCATTATTATTATTTCATGCAACAAATTTAATAAATAAAAAAACAACAAATTTGTTACCTACAAGATCAAAAAATTTAATTCCATATGAAATTCTTATCTTTTGATTTTCTACGACATGCATCCGTTCCTTAACATGTTTTCACCGTTTAAATGTTAGCCGAAGTGTGTTAATAAACGTATGTACATTACTTTATAAAACTCTTATTTATAACTTGCAGACATCTTCAAAATTGCAGTCTACATGTTGTATAACGCTAAAATGAGTCAGTGAACTTGCCATTAAAAAGTGAAAGGATTTTGGAAACGAAATAGTAGACGCGATTTACTATAGTTCAAAAACGTTAAATCTAATAACATAAGTATGTGTTAAAACCAAACTAAAACGAATAAAAATTTAATCACTATTACTATCATCACTATATGTATAAAACAAATTCGTTTTTTCTGTCCCTATCACTCACAACTCGAGCTTTTATAAAAAAAAACAACCTAAAAATATTAGTTAAGTTCAGAGGGCCAACCGCGCCAATACTTTTTGATCATAAAGCCGACTCTGTGCAGAAGTTCATATTTCTCGCACTAATAGGAAGAGCTCACGGGATCATTACCACGGCCTGTGATTTGTCTTGTCGTGATCTAGAAATTATTTTCTCTCATTTCTATGAGACCTTGATGTATATTCTCGTTTGCTTGATTTATATTCTCGGCATTGACACAAATTGTTTCATTTGTTTGTTGTCGTCGCTTAGTTCCTGTTTCGATGAAATGAATATTTTATTTGCGTGAAATCCTACTTCCTACTAATTTTATAAATGCGAAAGTTTTTAAGTATGGATGAATGGATGGATGTTTGTCACTCCAGAACGGCTGAACGGATATCGGTGAAAATTGGCACAGTGACATATTATAGTCTGGAATTACACATAGAATACTTTTTATCCCGTGGGAATACCGGGATTTAATACTACGCGGGTGAAACCGCGGGACGCTACTAATGTGGTATAAAGGCCCAGAGGGCCAACCGCGATCTATTAAAACATTCTTATTTCAATATTACTTATATCTATGTATTATATCAACTGCATAGAGTCGGATTTATGATCAAAAAGTAAAGTAATATTGAAATAAGAATACTTCAAGAGTAACAGTAACCATTGAACACACAGTAGCTGTTTATGGGATCCTAATGCCAATTCCCAAGAAAGTAGAAAGCTATAATCACTGTAAATGAATCACTTTGTATGGTCATTTAACCTAAGTACCTCTGTTATGGCTTGTGTGGTAAACGCCTTGTATTTTTGTCGCAAAACCAATGTTTAAGGCTCGGTTTACTCTGGAGAATTGTCTAAGAATACGAATAAAATAAAATAACTCATTCTAGAAAAAACTACTTCAAATACACTATACAATGCACTCATACTGCTATAACTGCAGAAATTTGTTCCGATGGTCTGGGTGTTCTCTATGTATAATAAAAAATATCTATCTATGTAAGTATATAATGTATTAAATATATCAGTTATCTAGTACCCATAACACAAGCTTTGAATAGCTTACTTTGGGGCTAGATGGTGCTGTGTGGATTGTCCAGCATTATTTATTTATTATTATTTATTATTATTAACTCTAAAACTACTCATTAGATCTGATTCAAAATTGAAACGGAACACATGTCAAGCACCAGCTATCGATAAAAAAAGAATCATCAAAATCGGTCCCACCATTTAAAAGTTATTTGGTTACAAAATAAAAAAATAGTCTAATTGAAAACCTCCTTCTTTTTTGAAGTCGTTTAAAAAATGTTAAACTCTAGTGTGTCTCTGTGATCAAAGCTAAAAATATCATCATTTCAATCAAAAGGATCACTTTAAAATGGATAAAAAAAAAAAATAGCTGGCAATATTTCGTGTAAATTTAATTTTTAACATTTAATTTAAAAACTGTTCTATGTATATCTTTGTGTGCTTCAAATAAAAACTTATTATATTCTATTTTCTATTCTGCTCTATAAAATAGGTTATTCTATGCGGAAGTTCCACGTGACCAAGCTTATAAAAATTGGAAAGGAATTGGATCATATTTTACATTATAATAATGGTACCTACGATTCTGTGACTTACTCGGTTCATTGCCGACCCTTCAAAAACTGCCTAAATAATCACACCTAGACAAATTACACGCTTGATTACATACAAAAGAAACTTAAATTTGAAACAGACTTGACTTTTACTCATGACTTTTATCACTCCTAAAAAAATACGCATCGGTAAAAATTTTACACAACTTCAATTTGTTTCACATTAAGTTGTACTGCTGACACTAAAAATACTGAGATGATTTATTGAGAATAGATTTGGTTCAAAGCATAGAAAATTATATGCAACATTGAAGTTTTAGTTTGCTTTGAAACTAGGCTGTTCTTTTCTTGATGGTACTTTCCTTAAAGCACAACATCAGCGTAAAAACACAATTCACGATCTAGACGATCTATTCGATTGACCCAACTTCCGCTCAAAAAGAATTCATTCAAAAATTTGGAATGAATCAACGTTCCACATTCAAATTTCGCCAGTCAATGTGTCAATGGAACACGCTACCTGGCGCATGCGTAAACAATACAAATTCCGCTAGCGCCTAGTTCACGACCTTTGCAATGACCATACTTTCGCAACATTACGAAACCTGGACTTCACTTTTACTCCTAAGAAAGTCCAGTTTTCGGATAGATTGATAGCTGCAGTCACTGAGGGGTGCGGAGATAGTATTTAAGATGACGCGCTCTGCGGCCGCGCACAGTCGATCCCAAGTGCGCGATGTGGAGGACCGGATTATTGTTCGTACTCGCGGTCGTGTGCGCGCATCCCGCGCAAAACCAAGCCCACAATGACAACCACATTGACTCGGACTGCAGCAAAAAGGATTCCGTATCATGCATGAGGTACAACTTTTTCTCCTACATCGACAAAATGATTGGGCAGAAGGAAAACTTCGCGCTCACCGAAGGCGTCACTGTCATCCGCGCTTCAGACGTACCCGTCGAAACTGGAGCACCCAGGGCTTTAGATCCTGTTTCCAGACTCAAAAACTACCTAGAGACGCATTCTCTTCAGATCGAAGTCAAGGGTTCCGATGTGATCGACGCTGTATCCAGCGCCGGCAGAGCTTTAGAAGACACCGTATCAAGCTTCACAGATGAAAGTGATGTCAGCGAAGAGAGTAGAGGGAAGAAGAAGAAAGCGGCTAAGATACTCGGACCGATTATGGCAGCGTTGGCCTTGAAGATGATGGCATTGATGCCTTTAGCGATAGGAGCGATCGCGTTGATTGCAGGCAAGGCGTTGCTAATCGGTAAACTGGCGTTGGTGCTTTCGGCGATAATTGGATTGAAGAAGTTACTAGGGCAGCAAAAGCATGTGACGTATGAGGTAGTGACTCATCCTCACCACACATCGAGCCACACGTCAAGTCACGACTACGGCGGTACTAGCGGGTACGGAGCGGACTCTGGAGGTAGCTACCCCAGCTCGGGGAGTAGCGGAGGCGGCCATGGAAGCGGAGGAGGCTGGGGCAGATCGCTCGAAGCTCAAAGCTTAGCGTACTCAGCGCAGAAGCCTTAACCAGTAACCCACAACCTAGTTAAACGACCCTGTTTTCTCTTCAATGTACTTTTATTGTGCGAGTGCAATGAGCGTTTGTATTTATTGAGTGATGTGGCCATCTTCTTAGTCACTTCCTGTCGTTCGGCTGCTGTGTAACTATTAATATATTGACTGCTATATATGCCTAAGAGTATTTTATGTATTAGTTATAACTTTATGTATGGTAATAAAGACGTACCTGGCTTTAATATTTTTAAGTGATATGTAAGATATTTTATGTATATAATTTATTTCATTGTCATTTTTTAAAAAATGTTTTCTTTGGTGTATTTCAGGTCTTAATTGTTATTCATGTTTAACAATAATTTTGGATCGTATTGTGATCATTATTATTGTGAATTTTCATGATTAAAATAAGGAGTTAAACGTACAAAGATTTGCTATTTATTGTTATAATTACAAGTTTAATACACGTTGTTTTTTTTTATTCCTATAATATTTCACTTAACTGTTAAAAAAAAAAACTGCTGAAAAGCCAACAGCTTTTTTTTGTAATATCATAGATATGTCATGTGCATCAAATTTTAATAATTAACATTTTAAACACATAAAATGATATAATAAAAATAAAGTTAAAATACTTAATATTAAAGTAGTTATAAGGGCCTGTCAAGTTAGTTTTTTTTTTTATACATCTAGCTGATGGAACAAGCAGATGGTCCACCTGATGTTAAGTGGTAACCATCACCTATAAACAAAACATTGCCCCGTAGGTCACGCACAATAGGAACGTGCCCTACGATGCACTGCCCTGCGTCCATCAACTTGAGGCATACAGATGTTAAACCTCATGTGCCTGTAATTACACCGGCGACCACACTCTTCAAACCGAAACACAGCGTTGCTGCTTGGCGGCAGAAAAAGGCGTGGTGGTAGTACTTCCCCGGACGAGCCACACACAAAGAGCTCTACTACTCTTATTCAGATAACTCAATATTATAGTAGTTATATAGACGTGTCATCTGTAAAGCTAACACTGATGCAAACATGCTGATAACTTAACGAATGACAAAAAATGTATGGTCAGCGACAAAAGTAGATGAAAATCGCTTGATTTTGTTTATTCCTTTCTTTCTACTTACTGATGGAGCAAGGACATGGCCCACCTGATGTTAAATGGTAACAAACACCTAGACATTTTGTAAATCACGTACGTTATAACAAGAAAGCGGATTGATGCACTGCTCTACGTTTAAACAGATGCTAAACCTCATGTGCCAGTAATTTAACTGGCAAACACCAAACCGAAACAGCAACGTAAATAGTAGAAACTATAAGAGACAAATATTAGAGACTAGTTTGGTCTAATTTTATCGCTGACTGTACCATAACACTCACAAGTAAGTATCTAAATATATATAACTCAAAGGTGACTGACTGACTGACATAGTGATCTATCAACGCACATCCCAAACCACTGGACGGATCGGGCTGAAATTTGGCATGCAGGTAGATGTTATGACGTAGGCATCCGCTAAGAAAGGATTTTGATCAATTCTACCCCCAAGGGGATAAAATAGGGGATGAAAGTTTGTATGAAACTTTGAATTCCTTGGCGCGAGCAAAGCCGCGGGTTCAGCTAGTTATTACATAAAGTGCAAATAATAATTTGCGGAAGCAGATCATGCACATATTGTCTCAACTTGGGAACCGAAGCTGCATCTCAGCACCCGGCAGCCGTCTGAGGTTCGGCAGGAAAAGCTGGGGCGGCAGTCATTTATTTTCTACGAAAAAGACAAAAAGAAAAAAAAAAAAAAAAGAATCTAAGATGTTATCTTAGATTCTTTAACAACTTACACAAAATAACTTAAACTGATTATAAGTATTGAGACAGTGGCAATTTTTTTTTCGTACATCTTTTTTAATCGTACACTTTTTGTTTACAGGAACCTAGCGAGGTTTATAAACCCGCGCTTCTTATTCTCTTGTACCACTTTCATTCGAAACAGTGTGATGAAAGGATTTTAGGTGTGCCTTAGAGAGGCCCCATTCAAACACTTAACAAACATTGTACTGGCACTGGGCGCTGAAGATTTTAATAATATTTTTTTGGTGCACGACCGGTTTTGAATCCATGACCTTAGGATCGGCAGGCGAGCTACCCTTAGACAACCAGTCCTTAAATGTTTCTGCAAACTTAAATTTGGTACGAAATGCGAATGAATGAATGAAAATTCTTTATTGCCTATACAAAAACAAAATAGCAACAAAATAACGTGACAAAATAGCAACTATAATATATAATAGTGAAATAGCAACAAAATAGCAATAAAGTAACGTGATAACAAAATAGGACAAATAAATTATACCTAACAGTTCAAGAAAAACAAATTTACAATGGGCAGTATTATCGCTAAAAACGATTTCTTCCATACCAACCTTTGGATAGAGAGTAGCCTAGAATAATAAGATGGTTAGGGTGTAGCATAAAGAATTCAAAAGTGTAATAAAATGTGAAATATAAGATTATGACAAATTTGACTTGTATTTGAATGAACTGAAATGAAGATGATGTGAATGAACCTCTTGAGGTTGGGTTTGATTCCCGCTTTGGAACAAATTTGTGTACGATCTGCAGAAATTTGTTCCGTTGGTCTGGGTGTTTTCTATATTTATGATAAAAAATATCTATCTAAGTATATAATGTATTAAATATAATATCAGTTATCTAGTACCCATAACACAAGCTTTGATTAGCTTTCTTTGGGGCTAGATAATAGTGCTGTGTGGATTGTCCAGCATTATTATTATTATTAAAATTAGACATAGAAATGTCCAGAACTTTCTAGATCGGAGATTCGCACGATTTCCATGAGCATGTTATACGGATGCCGAGAAAAAGCCAATTTATAGTCAGCTTTCACAGTGCAACCTGCCTTGCCTTCCCGGATTAGAATTCCACTACTTATACTCCTCTAATAACACTCGCAGCCTACCCCGGCTTTGCACGGGTGGACGTTAACCCCCCCCTCCCAACTACGTTCTATCATCAATAGTTTTCGCAGCGCATCCTGTGTAAGGAACTTTTTAGGTAATTTTTTACACCTTGGGTTACATTTAACCTTTAAGTTAGAATCCTTTACGATGTATGTATGTATGTATGGATGTTTGTTACTCAATACCGCCAGAACGACTGAAAGGATCTTAATGAAATTTGGAATAGAGAAAGATTAAGTCTGGAATAGCACATAGGCTACTTTTTATTGCGTTACGGGAAAAAACGGGAATACGGTTATTTAAAACTACGCGGATGAAATAATTTATTTAATAAATCAAGAAAACTTTTCTCCATATTTTGATAGTAAACTTACAGGCTTACTTATTTTCTGTTAATAAAAACAATATAATTAATGTAGAAGTATTTTTTTTTAAAACGTCCCTTTTTTGTATAATGTTTCCTTTGACAGTTGAAATTTGAACACAGCCCAAAGTTATTAAAGCAGCGAAAGCAACAGGGAAATCCGTAGTTATTAAAGCCTAATAGATGGCTGAGGGATCGCAGTAACTGATACTCGCAAGGTTACAGAAGGCATGTGTGATTTCTATGTAAGTATAACAGGTTGGTGCAAGTTATAAAATACTAGCTGACCTTTTTTTTTTCACGCTGGGAAAAATGCGTTACGCATTCCCCCCATTGGAGGATGGGAGAGATATGTGGGACTCCCCGGTTTCCGCTACCGGTATACCCACTAATCAACCCAGTGGCACTCCCGCGTCGTCTTTGTTGGAGGGGAACTGGGAAACTGGCAGAGCCTTTTCATCCAGTCCCCCGCCGACGACCGCCCGCCTTTACAGCGGGGCCCGCAAATGTCCCCGCTTTTACGGCGGGGCCCGCACGCCCCCCCCTTTGCAGGGAGGGGCCCGGGAACGACCGCGAGTGTTCGGCCGTTCCCGCCCGACGGGAGTGGTGACTATGTGCAATGCGGGAGAAGGTGCCCCCAGGTCTTCTCCCGCTATTCACCACGTACCTGCCTCATTACACTGTGCCCTCTGCTAATCAGAGGGACACGTGGAGAGGCCCACCTTGTCGGATTATTAGCCACCAATACTAGCTGACCTACTGACTACTGAGTAAAATTGCCTGTTCTTTCGAGCCTTGCCCAATAAAAGCACGTGTGAACAGGTCGTACTAGTAAATAAGTATGCTTATTTGGTTGTACGTCGGTCGATATTTGAGCATGCTAAAAATAAGCGTGCTTATTTTTGAGCTAGTAGTATGCTAGTAGTCACTAGTAGTAACTTGTGTCAGCACCTTAAAAGCTCTGGTATAAATGAGCAATCTTTTATTTAATTTATTTAATTATTTAAAAACTTTAACACAAAATAATGTAGAGCTAGGAGGATTTATTGCTAATAGCATTGTCTACCAGTATTCCTGGGCGTGCAAAAAGAGTAAAGTTAATGTCAGTCATGTCAGAGTGTTAAAGAGTTATTTGTGAAGGGCTCGTCCAGGGAAGTACTACCACCAAGCCTAGGTGTTATATAATGTTATAAGTATGTATTTGAAATAAAAGAAGTATAGGTAATTTAATATGAGCCATCTGGTTCACAAGCTTTTGCCAAGCTTGGGGCGAGATAGTGCTGTGTGGAATGTCCACCAATATTATTTATTTATTAGAAATAGTTTTCAGAAACTTTTATTTGTTTAAAAAATATCGGTGCTTCTGTTTGTGGGTTCTCTAAAGTTTCTTGGTATTTTTATTGTGACAAAAAATTAAAACGCAAAGTCCTACAACCTTCACCACCATCTCTAACAACCAGGCAATTCACTTGCCCTCTAACTCCGGAGAAAGGTACAGTCGGGTGAAACCGCATTATCGGGCACGATGGTGCTTCAAACGTAATCTTATAATTGAAAGCTTAATTTTCCATAACAACCCATGTACACATACATACATACATAATCACGCCTATTTTCAATAGGAGTAGGCAGACACCACGGATTCCCACTTGCTACGATCCTGACATACCTCTTTCGCTTCACACTCGCCATCATGCTCGTTGGTTTAGGGTATTAATGACCTGGCCTTTCTCTAGAACGTCTGCTATCTGATCTAGATACTCACTACTATACTCACCCATATATATTGAATAGCTCCAAATTGTTTCGAAAAAATCGACTCCAAGCACTGAAAAATACACTCGTGGACTATAACGACGACGACGATTGACGACCTCTGTGACGCAGCGGGCGAGAGCCTGCCTGCAACGCAAGGGGTTGCGGGTTCGATTCCTGCCTTGGAACAAATTTGTGTACGATCTGCAGAAATTTGTTCCGATGGTCTGGGTGTTTTCTATGTATTATAAAAAATATATATCTATGTAAGTTTATAATGTATTAAATATATCAATTATCTAACCCATAACACAAGCTTTGAATAGCTTACTTTGGGGCTAGACAGTGCTGTGTGGATTGTCCAGCATTATTTATTATAACTCAAAAATACACTCGTTTACTATAACTCAAACACTACTCGTCAGATCTGACTCAAATTTAAACGAGACCACATGAAAAGCAGGCTACCACCAGCCTTAGATAAAACAAGAAGAAAAGTATGTGGGTAAATACGATACCTAAGGTTTTAAATTTGATACTTATTGATAGTTAAATCCATTCTTCAGTCTTGAGAATGATAAAATGTAATAATCGCAGTCGCAGTATGTCTACCGTGACTGAGTATAGTCATGAAGTTTTTTTTAAGCCAAAATTTTATTTGAATAAGGAACTTTTATTTTAAAAAGTTCTAACTTAAGTGTAATTTAATTAGCTTTTAAAGCTTATAACAACACGTTGTAGGTATCTGCTTTTAACTATCACTTAATCGCTAAGCGTAAAGATGTCTTATATTCGCACTTTCACTGCTACATAATTGTTTGAGACATTACTTTGAAATTTAATTTACTATTACTAAGTATATAACGACCTGTTTACTTACTGTTTTCTCTCTAATAGTACCTAAGTGGCGAGTAGTTGTATACAAGTTATCACCTACGTTACTTCATGAATAATAGGAAATTTTCTTTTTTAACACTGTTTTGTCGGCGTGAACATGGATCAACCAAAGAAAAAAAAAAACATCAAGACTTAGAGGTAGGCATGGTAGTTATACCCTTACCCCCGGTTTCTGAAAGCTCGATCAACACTAATCGGCTGTCAAGTAACTTTGCTATCTTTATCAAATTTGAAGTAAAAGCTGAAATAGCAAGTGTCGGCTGTCAAGTCACTTGCTCGAGCTCTCAGAAATCGGGGGTTAGATATCATCATCATTAGATAGATCTAACTCAAGGTCTCATCTTGGTGACCGAGCTTTGCTTAAAAAATATTAGTTTTATTATTCAATAAATTTCAGGAAGAGTCATATTTTTCTGTTTATGATTTTCACAGCCATTTCACAACCACCACAGATAAAAAAAATTCTAAAAATGAATCTAGGTGAATGTATTTTTTTATACAACTAGCTGATGTAACAATCAAATGGCCCACCTGATGTTAAGTGGTAACCATCACCTATAACAAAGCATTGCCTCGTAAGTCACGCACGATAGGAACGTGCCCTAACGATGCACTGTTCTGCGTCCATCAACTTGAGGCATACAGATGTTAACCCTCATGTGCCTGTAATTACACCGGTGACCACACTCTTCAAACCTAAACACAGCAACGCTGCTTGGCGGCAGAAAAAGGCGTCATGGATGGTTGTTACTCTTTCACGCCGGAACGGCTGAACGGATCTGGATGAAACTTGGCAGAGAGATATTGGCACATAGGCTACTTTTATCCCGTGGGAATACCGGGATTTAAATCTGTGCGGGTGAACCGCGGGGCGCAAATAGTTCTTATATTCTCGTTTTATCGTATTAGTACATAATAACTGCTATTTAGGTACAAATAGAAAATTCGCTAGCCAAGTAAAGAGGCCAGAAAAAGCAGCACAACAAGTTCCAAGCAATCTGTCCAGTACTGGTATAGACTTGGTTAGTTCTTTTTACTTTGACTGGATAACTATGTGAAAGTCTAAGAAAATTGCTATTTCTAATCAATCTTCTCGCAATGAGAAGAAGGTAGGAGGAAGGAACCATAAGGGAGAAAAAATAAATCATTGCCTCTGAAGAAAATTGTAGGTGTCATCTTAATTCTTACTTTTAAAGATGATAATGTCAAAATGCTATTGTTCTAACTGTTTGCTAGAGAGCCTATAGACATGAACATTAAAATAATATGTTTTATAATAAAACCTAAATAACTTATGAGTGATTTCACACGCCAAATATAATAGAAATTTTATCCCCTTTAATATCGTAAATGTGAAAGTCTGGATGTTTGTTACTCATTAACGCCAGAAAGACTGAACGTTAGAATATAACATAATAGTCTGGAATAGCACATAGGCTACTTTTTAACTCGTGGTAGTACAAGGATTTAAAACTACGCGAGTGAAGCCGAAAAGCGCAGCTAGTTGGTAATAAAAATAAAAATTTATAGGAAAATACAGAACACAATAATGACGAAGAGCTTTTACAAAGAAAACAAATATAATCTACATATTAATAAATAATGCCAATATATAATAATGGCAAGTACAAAAGAAAAAAACGAATGTTAATGAAATAGAACTCTCTCTCTTTCTCTCTCTTGTCTCTGTTGTCTTACACTGAACGTCATCAGGCTAATGATGATGATGAAGACTAAAACACCTCAACATGAAAAGAAACAAACCAATAAAATAAACAAAACCTCTGTTGCGCCATCTCGTCGCAACACGGGAAAATAAAACGACCCGTGTGGTCACGAGCGTTGTAACCTTGGCAGTAAGCTGCGTTCATTCATAAGTTTGTATGCCTTGCTGTGCTTGTTCAGTTTATGACTTGAAATAGTATTTCAAACGTATTTTACTCTTGTTATTTCTACGAATGAAAATTTAATCCAAAATCTTATAAAAATAATTGAAATAAAGCATTCCATAATCATTAAATCCATTTTTGTTTTCAGATAATTAATACGATAATCTTTATTAAATAATAATAATAAAAACATTAAAAAAAAATTGTTTCCAGATAAATTACAAATACAACATTAAATGTTAAGCTATAAAATGCTGGTTTCAAATTAGCTACCGAAAACTACTTAAATTATTCATACACTCCTGCCACCTTAAATAAACGACAGCAAAAATAAGAAAAACAGAAATTCCCTAGAACTTGTTCCAAGAGTTCAATACCCCGTTGATCATAGCGCGGCCTTATACGCCGGAAAAGCCTTGAACTTATTGCTTTGTTTATAAACAAACATGGCCCTGAACGTAGTTCCACGCACGTTGGATAGATGGCGGTTTTGTGAGAAGGTTTTAAGGCTTAGGAGATGAGAAAACTTCGGTTTTAAAAAACTTATAAAACGGATCTACGTACATAAATAAAAAACTAGCTAGAATTATTTGAATTTACCAAATCTTATCAACCATGCAATATTATTTTGAATTTACACTTTCAAGTCACTTTTTGTAAAAATTAGGCAAAGGAATATTCTTGATTTACTTTGTGACAGAGCTTTCTTTCGAAACGCTTTCAGAGACAGCGATAGATGGAGCTTTTTTAAAAAGCTTGTCTGATTTTTTTAATTTAGACCTACTATTGCGTGTTTTTTTTATGCGTGTGCAATTATATAAGTAAATTGATTTACATAATGATATTGACTGCTTTTCAGTGTGTTTAGTGTTATAATATTACTGTTTGTATGTACTTTCTTTTAATTAATATCAAAGAGAAAGACTAAAATTTTTCAATATAGGTATCTTAATCATAATAACACACCAACTCTCACCGCTCATACTGATTGTTCTGGTATTTATCGCTTTTCATGCTTTGATTGCTTGTTCACTGTAGTTTTACGGTGTAATGTCCATGATATCAATTTCTTATAGTTATTTTTGATTTGCTTCTAATATTTTTATTATATTTATAGTGTTTACTACACTTAAGGAAATCACAAAGATTATATAATGTCCCAAAAGTTATTCTCCGAGCGGGATTTGAACCCGCGACCTTCCCCTTGATACATTGCTTGCGCAGTTTGTAGCGCAGCCCCGTATCAAGGGGAAGGTCGCGGGTTCAAATCCCCCTCGGAGAATAACTTTTGGGACATTATATAATCTTTGCTTCTAATAAAGTCCAACCGAGACTTTTACATGTTTGGTGCGTTAGTAGAACTTGTTATTATAAAACATTACTTTGGAAAATTGAATTATTTGATGAAATCATTAAATTGAATTGAATTTGAAAGGAAACTTATGTATTCAAATTCCTTGGAAACTTATCGACGAGCACATACAAGGAATTTGAATACACCACATACTAGCTGCTCAAAATATGTCAATGATGGTGTCAACGAGTTGAGAGTTGTGGTCAAAACTTTTCAACCAATCCAAGTAGGTATTTAAAAAGTCTAGAGCGTTTCTTCACTTCTGCTTAGAAAAGTAAAGTGAAGTGTTTTGAATTCGAAGTAGCTTTCAAAAAATACGACAGAACGAGAGTTGAGTCAGAATTGCTAAGATTAGTATTCGTTTAGTATTATTCCAATTGTTCATGCTATAAGAATACGTAACTCCAAAATGTCAGCAAACTTCCTCTTCAATTTTATTTCAAATTTTACTATTAAGGCTCCGGCGACAGCGGCTCGCAATTTCGAGGTGCGATTGACTATTATTTCATTTTATTTCATTGCGGGGAGGTTGTTTGAATGAATAACTCTAAAGTGACACGCATAAATACTGTTCGAACACAAATAATACAATAATATAACATTACATTTGGCGCATACCCACATTTTGCAGTAATTAGTATTCCATACGTGACAGGTTGCAAGCCCATCGCCGCTATTAGAATACTAACTGGTTTCCTCACGATGTTTTCCTTCACCGTTTAAGAGCACTGACATTGCGCACATAAATTTTTCGGTAGTAAAATCCATCGGTGCACGACCGGATTCGAACCTGCGACCTTACGATCGGAAGGTGGGGTCACTCCCACTAGACAACCAGTGCTCTCCGTCTAAATATCTCCATAAATTCTTTTCCTTTGGTCTTTTATTTTCCCTTATATTTTAACCATAGGTACTTACTATATTATTAGGGTATCAATGAAACAGAGTGTTAAAATGACTGTTAATTTTATTGTTTAATAATTAATTGTTTAATGATTTGGGTGTTTTCATAATAATTGCATTAAATTATTACTACTAAGAAAAGAAACAAAGTTAATAATTAGCATCACTGGAGAAACGTAGAAATAAATATAATAAATTCTAGTATAGCATAAAATACTGATATGAATATAAATGAAGATGACAAAAATAACATCATACACATATACGACAATACGAAAATATTTACAAAAGATATGCATGAATACATGTAATAAAATGAAATGAATGGAATAAAAAGATGCGACTAGAAGAAAATGAACACATAAATGAACTTAATAAACATATTAAGGCTATGTATGAATAAAAGTATTTGTACTATAAATAAGTATCTGAACTTATCGAAACTTTATAAAAAATACTTAGCAAAACAGGTACAACGTAGAAAAGAAGTGATGCTGAAAAGACAAGATTCACTCGCACGCATTAAATAATTTAAATAAATAAAATAAATTATTATTGTTATACTGAGGTCAGACTATCTTAGGTTTCGTGGATCAGTTGACGTAGGCACTGTAGGCAAGGCTCTGGGCATCACCAGATCTGCCCCATCCTCCGTGGCCGCCACCGCCACCACCCGCGCTGTGGCTGTAATGTTCTTCGTGGTGTGGATGGGCGACGACCTCATAGCTCTCATGGGACTCGCTCTTAGACAAAAGCTTCTTGAGAAGAAGAAGGGCGGAGGCCAAAAGCGCGGCCTTGGCGAGCATAAGACCCTTGACGGCAGCAAAGGCAATGATTCCTAAGAACAGAGGGATGAGGGATTGGATCTTCAGCTGGAGGAGAGCGAGGATTGGAAGGAGCTGCTTCAGCTTCTTCTTCTTACCACGGCCTGGAATAAAAAAAAACGATAAAATTTCAAAGTCAAAGTAAAATTCAAAATATATTTACTCAATAAAATGACAAGGAGGACAAAGTCAAAGAGCACTATCTTTCCCTTTGAGTATGTATATTATAATATGTATATATTTATCATATATATCGTAAGTAGGTATATATATTATATATTTTGTATATAAGTATAAACAATATATGTATGTTTAAGTACATATGTCTTGTGTAGATTTAGGTATTTATTTTATCTTGTTTTTTAATAGTTGTAGTAGTTATTAATATAATTTATTTATCCTCTCTCATTTTGTACACGCACCCACCTCTAATTTCAATCTCTCACAATCCTTCAAGGTTTGCTGGAAGAGAACTCTTTTTAGGGTTAAGCTCGCCTTTGTACATGTATTGTTATTTAAGTTTACTGTATATTTTCACTGTGTACAATAAATAATAAAGAAGGATCACATTGAAACTTCTTAGGACTAGGTGACTCTAGATGCCAGTTCCAAGCGATCAAATCCTAGAAGAACAGGCAATTGGTAGTCTAAGAACATTTTAACTAAATATTGTATCTAAAATAATCAACTCATCGGAGCTAAACTACGTATTGTCTACAGATATCAATAATTTTTGTTTTTAAATGTTGACAGTTTATCATAGTTTTATTTAGAATAATATTTAAAGTAAACGCTTTAGGTAAGTAAAAAAGTACTTAAGTCACTAAAATCGCTTTCATAATTTAGCCTTGTTTTTACTATTGTTCAGTATGATAATTTAAATGTATCTTATTCGCTTCGTAATAATATTTAATTGTATGCTCAAACTAGCGGTCATCATGTTGTATAAGAATACATACGTGTAGATAAATAGGCTAGTAACGTCTAAACAGTTCTACTATTTCCCTTTTACCGCATACAATCACGCCACTATGTAAATCAGCTACCCCGAACGCATAACAATGATTCGAAACCGTAAACGAATTCGTAAGCAAACTAGACTGAAGTTTGAACGATGTCAGCCCAATTGTAATTCACCATGTTACATGAATTTTGCATAACAATCTCATTGTAGAAAGTGATTCCGCGTGTTAGGTTCAATTCGAAAGCTCGGGTCCACTTGAATTCCGCAAGAATCCGCCTGGAGCAACTTAACTCGATTCTCGATTTCAATGCCAGCGGGACTTGGAATAGGTACATAGCCCTACATACCTGTAGTACTATGGAAATCTAGCAAAAACTAGACCCAGCCCGCTTTCCACTATAATCCTGTTAATAGGTTAGAGAAACTCACAAAACCCGTTCGTCTGAGATTTCTAGACGCGTCTTCGTATGGTATATGTTTTATCACGGATATCCGTTCAGGGTTTCGTAACCTCCAATCAATTGCATTTCGATCATAATCCCGGGTTGATTAGTTTGACTTTCTATTTTTTAAATCATACGTAATCTTGTTCAACCGGTCTTACTCATAATTTATATTTTAGCAAAAGTCATGACTGTGTAGATTGTTTGAGATGTTGCGTTTTATATAACTGTTTTTTTCTTCTACTTAATTATTTACATAGCACTGACTGTCAAGTATAAAATATCATTCTCGGTTCAAATTTCACTTGCTGACCCGAATTACAAGAAATGACTTGCAATAACACATCTCTTCAACGTACTTCAATCGTACCATTAAAAAACATACACTCAGTAAACTATGCACATAAAGCATAGCTTTTTACATTTCTATCTAAAATGTTAAGCAACTTTTAGGCATGCTCCCATTTATGAGACCCTGGTAGTACCAAGATTGAAGACTCACTTGCCCAATGCTTTTACTTTGCCAATCTTATCGGCTGATAATACATACATACGGAGTTGACGAAGATTCTCCCTTTTTTTGAAAGACTTCTTCTGCTATTGTTTGTGATGAACAGAGCATAAGACTGTGTTTATTACGTAACACAGACTGATGTACAATATCTGGGTGACCAAGCTTTGCTCGGTTGCATAACAATCCCATCTAATGAAGTATCTTAAAAAAAATATACTATTGGTACTCGGAAAAATATGTCAGGAAGAGTCATAATTTTCAGTTATTTTTTTTCAAGAATGAAAAACATAAACATAACTGAAATTTATGACTATGTTAAATTAAAAAACTGTAAAATTAAGTATCTTATTTAATCACGGATAAAAACATTTTTAAAATTAATCGTAGCTAGATCGATTTATTGCTCCCGAAATCCCTTGCATACTAAGTTTTATGGAAATCGTTAGGACCGATTCCGAGATTCAACAAATAAATGTATGTATGTTATGTATAGAATTGCTCGTATAAAAATATTAGCTATTCTTCTTCTAAATATTTATTCTATTTAATAGTTAAAAAAACAAACCATTCTGTTGACTGATTGATTGCTTACAGACCAACAGGTTTTTTTTTAATTGTTTTATTGATATCTGTTGGGCTATAAATTTTAGTAGGTAAATATTTTATTGCCTATTCAAATCGCTATTTCAAAAATGTTAGCTTAGATCAATGTTTTATTTCTGTAGCGAAATTAGTGCAATTTTTTTTTCTGCAAACAAATAGCACTAATTTCTCAATCATTTAGGAGTCATCATTTAAAACATTATGATAATGTCAATAGAGTATTTGGTTTGAGTAAGTAACTCAAACCCATTGAGAGAAGTAGAATAAAAACTTAATTATTTCCTGTTTTTTAAAACAAAACATAGGTTGGTACCTATGTGATTGTAAGTAACATTGGACAGAAATGGTAAAATTCGTGAATGTTAAAAAAACATCTGTTGATCAGTAGTTATTATTCTAGTTTACCCACGCAACATAAAATTGGTGAAAATTAAAAGCTCAAGATTTTCCCACAGAAGAAAATCGCCCAGTTCTAATCCCACGTTGGAACAACAGAATTACTCACAATTACCCCAACAAGATACGTTATCTCTATTGTCTAAGCTAATTTGACGTTATTTATCAAAACTTTCACTTGAGCTGGTCAGTTCATTGCAGGGTTTCATTCTATTATACTGCAACTCGTATTTGCTAGCCAATTTCGCACATAATTATACCCACATACGTTTTTCAAATTGTCCATTTCGTAATTGTTTATTGCCAGTAAAATACTAAGCTAACGGACTGGAAAAAAGTTATTGGGTTTATGCAATTGGTCAATTTTGTTTGGATTTTTTATGGCAGCTGTAGAATTAACGCGTAGTTGTGAATTGACGAAATTGGCTGAACTTTTTATAGCTGAACCAACTTCAGTTTTGGTTTTAAACTGGTTTTATGAATGCTGATTTATTTATGTAGAAAAAGTGAATCATGATGTTTGCACTTGTTTTTATGACTTTGTTTTTAATCAAGAAGTCCAGTTCGCTATTTTCCCAAATATTTAATGCAAACAAATTGAAAAAAATGCCTTTTTTCCAAATCCTGTACGTTTTTATAAGCACTTAACCCACTGTCGTTATTTGCCCCCGTAACTGTAAAACCTCCAAAAATTCCGATGACTATTCCTTGTCCTAATTTTTAATAGAGTGAAATATCTAGAAATATTGGCCCATAAAATACTATAGGATTCTATACTAATATAATTAGTTAATATAATAAGTACCTTTTTCACCCATCTAATATAAAGTACAGTCGCCTCTCATTTAAAATATTGTGACACTAACCTTCCTCCAGCGATCTCTTCACATCTTCAACGGTGCTCTTCGGCATACGAAGCTGAATGACATGGTTCTCCAGGAAGTCTGCAGCAGCATCTACCAGCCTGTTCTCCACCTGATTCTCCCTGGCCTTAGGCTCTTCTGACAGAGGCTCGAAAGACCTGGCCGAACGGGGAGATCCGTTACTGATGAGACTGATTCCATCAATGAGGTTGAATTCGCGAGCTGAGTTTATGTTGTCCACGTAGCGAAGTGCTTTTTCCTGTAAGGATAGAAAATGTTATCAGATATATTTTTCCTAATACAAAAAATAGGATGACTTTGAATGAGTGGTTTGAGTCATAATTTCTGAAAAATATTGCTCTAAGGACTTTTTCAGTTTGGTAAATACAATTCATTTGCCGCTGATCTACTGAAGCTTTTTAATGAAACTAGGATTATTATCTGTATTGCAATTTTAATAGTAATGGTTTGGTACCAAAATATTAACCAAAACACATACATGATGAAGATCATCAGCTATAAAGTCCTGATAAATGTTAGAACCAGGCATTATTACCATCGACCTACATCAGTATTAATCAATGACAAAATAATTATGTTTTTAATATAAATTTATTGTTGTTAGAGAAATAGACGAGTTTACATTAGATTTAGAGGTCAAAATCAATACAAAAAAAAAAAAAAAAAACAAACAAACAAAACGATTGATTACTATCTCAAATTTCGATTACATTAATATCTGATCTCGGTTAGAGGTTTGAGCTTTTGTTATGTGTATGCTTTATTTTTTATTACTGCAAATGATACAATGTTGCACTTTTGAACTTCGGTACCTTGACTGTAGATACAAACCCGGTTAGCTGTTGGAAAGCCACTGAATAGTAGCACAAATTGATTTTAGAACATTTTATCTATTTTCATAAATTGTCTTGAAATTACCAAGTTTGTATCTTTTTTGCTGTATTTAGTTTGATTTCAGATTAAATTCTATAAATTAACTATTGAGTCACTTCAGATGATTGGCGATTTTGTTTGTACAAAATTTTTTACACTTGAATAAAGAGGATGATTTAATAAGGTTTGAGATAGAACTGTATAAAAACTTAGACCCTTATAAAATGCTTATTAAATGCAAAGCTCGCGATTTATCTAAACGAATATTCCCGAAAACACTTCACAAATCACACCTTCAAACACAAAGAGACATCTTCTTCGGAACAAGTCTTCACCACCCCAAGAACCGAACCCATTACATCTTCTTCCCCCGTCGGTTTGCAAGCCACAACGGCTGCACAAACTAGTATCACAAAAGCCCTCATGGTCCTTGGGTGGTTGAATGTGGTGCTGGACGGTTGCCATGCAGTTTTATAAAGAACCCCCCACTTGGGCTTCTTTAACCGAAATGTGCGTACGGGCACGCGATATAGTAATAGAAAGGTTTAGAGAAGGCAGACTTAGGGTTGATTGCAGCTTGTGATAACTCTACTGTGCAGGCTTAGATATGATTTGTTTTAAACTTTATGACAAGTCCATTTCATGATAATTCGTTTGTTACGCCAATTTTATTTCTCCACGTTGACAGAATGACGAAAAAGACAGCGTGCGATCCTGCTAGGGATAGACTAGACAATAAATCCGTTTTGTTAACTTTAATCAACTAATGTGAATATTAGATTATTTCTTATTATTGTGTATAATTGAACAAAATCTACAAGGGCTGCCAAAATTTAAGATTTAGATTTTAAATCGGTTTGCTAAATAGGTCAAGAAAAAAGATGTGTGTAAGAAATAAGATCAAGAACTTGGAAATCACATTATAAAGCAAGTAAATACGTATGGAAAGTACGATCACCGAAATATAAAGGAGAGAACAACTCAAAAACGTACAGGATATCATAATTATCCTGTAGAAGTCCACTGCTGGACAAAAGCTTCACCTATACATTTCTAGAAAAAATTAGCTCTTGTCATCCACCTACATACTGCAATAATTACGATGTCGTCGCTTCATCAGGTAAGATGGCTTACCACACTTACTCCTGGTTTCTGAAAACGTGATCAACACTAATCGGCTGTCAAGTCACTTGCTATCTTTATCTAATTTGAAGAAAAAGCTGAAATAGCAAGTGACTTGACAGCCGATTAGTGTTGACCGCTCTCAGAAACCGGGGGTTCGTCTTTCAGTTTTGTACCATTCCTGCACATTTATTCCCAAGTGGTTTTAGTTCGTTCAGTTCTTCGAGCTATGAGACCTCCCATTGCCGCTTTAATTTCTGTAGCTAAAATAAAATTTGGTATCCTATTAACGTTCGTAAAGTTGATCAAGGAGATTTTGTCATTTTGTTAAATAAACAAGATTGTTAAATTACAGCTATATGCGGCTTAACATCTGTACGCCTCAAGTTGATGGACGCAAGACAATGCATCGTAGGGCACTATCGAGTGACTTAAGATGCAATGCTTTGTTATTATATAGGTGTACACAGGTGTACACTGTACACTTTATCCAAAATCATCTCTAATTTTGTACAATTTGCTGATGTTTCGATTGTAGTTCGGTAGAATGTCAGCGAATACGGTTGCGTAAAACTGGCGGCTAAATAATTATGACCTTTTGACAGTATGAACATTGTCATTTTTATGAATGAACTGACTGATTGAATACAGCTTGCCATGTCTGAACATTCTACACTCAGGAGTAGTACAACGTCCGCACTTGTGAATGCCGGGAGCTATTTGATTGGTCATTCAATTGCTGAATAGTCTCAATGGAGGGAAATTAATATTTATAATGCTTTTCTAATATTATGTAATGACTGAAAAAAGCAGCCTTATGACTTTGGTCACCAGGCATAGTAGGTATCTAAAGATCTCATAGTACCTCAAAATGTTTGAGAAACTTTATAACGTACGCGTCATATCCCAAAATATTATAATGACTGATGAGTTTTTTTTTTTATACCACTAGCTGATGGAACAAGCAGATGGCCCACCTGATGTTAAGTGGTAACCATCACCTATAAACAAAACATTGCCCCGTAGGTCACGCACAATAGGAACGTGCCCTACGATGCACTGCCCTGCGTCCATCAACTTGAGGCATACAAAAAGGTCAAAGTCAAGGTCAAGGTCAAGTCAAAGGTAAGTAAAAAAAATATTTACCCTGCCTGATACTTTTAGATTAAAATTATATATTTATTTAAGCATTTAAATTATGTATTTAATTATATGAAATGTAGTCTAAGTATGTGTTCACGATTAGGTAGGTAATGTAAGTATTTATTTTCAGATATTAAAATTTATTTGTTTATATTTAATTCTTTTTCATTTGTATGTTAATTATGTACGACTTCGTCTCAATTTGTCAGAAATGCGTACTGGTGCAAATAACAAGCAAACGAGACTTGAAGCTTAACAAGGGCTCAGAGGCGTTTGTATTAGAAACGTTTTTTTTTAAACTAGCGAATTGAAGAAGAAAATGGCCGACCTGATGTTAAGTAGTAACCATGACCTATAAAAGCATGCCTCGTAAGTCACGCACGATAGGAGCGTACCCTACGATGCACTGCCCTGCGTTTATCCACTTGAGGCATACAGAAACTATATATTCTCTGTGAGATAAAACCTATGGCCTACGTTGCAGAAGGCATAGCTACTTTTTTCTTTTTTTTTTCATTCTTTTTTTCTTTCTTTTTTTTTCATTATTTCTACTATAGTTCCCATTGTGTAACAGTGTTACTGAAAGGTGTTACTCAACGGGAATAACCCTGTCGAGCTAACTCAGCCGTACTGTAACTAGCCCCGAATATGATTTGACGACCTTAGTGGCGCAGCGGGCGAGAGTCCGTCTGCGACGCAAGAGGTTGCGGGTCCATTCCCGCCACGGAGCAAATTTGTGTACGATCTGCAGAAATTTGTTCCGTTGATCTGGTGGTTTTCTACGTATAATAAAAGAATATCTATCTATGTATGTAAGTATAAAATGTATTAAATATATCAGTTATCTAGTACCCATAATAAAAGCTTTGAGTAGCTTACTTTGGGGCTAGATGGTGCTGTGTGGATTGTCCAGCATTATTTATTTACATCATCGAGAAGGTTGAATTTAAGGCGGTCGAGCTAACTCAGCTGTCAGTACTGAAACTAATGATCTATCTCTTAATAAATGTATAGTATGAACAAGTTATTTGACCTACTGTTCCATAAGGATGTAGTAGTTAATAAATAAACAAGCTTCAGTCTCACAATGAATCTCCAGACACGATAGACTATACTCAGACCGTTTGCAAAGTACAAACACAGTGTTTTAAAGATGTCTAAAGGAGCTAGTCAGAGGTAGGTCCAGATATTACGCTTGGCACTTACCCACGTTTTTTAGTTGGTATTCTTTTACGTGACAGGTTGCAAGCCTATAGCCGCCTATATTATTATCATTAATAGCTTCAATAGTATTATACATTGTTACGAAGATCATAAATAAGAGCGGTAGGAAACAAGCTGAATTTTTTGCCCGTTCTTCTAGGCTTTGTTGGCGAGCCACCTTGTTTTTAGACGTTTCAAATTAATTCTTATGTTTTTTTTCTTCACCGATTGAGATCACAGCCATTGCGTACCCACAGTTTTCGAAAAGAATCATCCCGACCATGACCAGATACAAATCCATGACCTATCAAAAGGCTGGTTCACTCCCACTAGACCACCGGTGCTTGTAGCTTTCTAAGTTATTCATATGTCTGTTACCTCATCGAACTTGAACCAAAATCTAGTTTTATTAATAAAACCGGCGGCAGAATGTCTGATAAAACATGAATAATTAAACTTTGCGATGAGCTAAAAGCGTGGCGTATTTAACCGACGAATAAAAACAACGGCGGTTAGGTAGAAACGTTCCGTAGTTCATAGAATCAAAAATATTTGTTCAACTTTTCGGGTCTTTGATGTATAATAGCGATCTGTTGCGTAATAAATGCTTACGACTGGTAATATTGTTTAGTTCGCTTTCGAATAGCTTCAAAGCTAACCTAAGCAATAGCTGTGACATTTTAATAGGTCGGTTATGAGTTAATCCTAATAATAACCTTATAAGTACTAATATAAGTTGCGCCCGCGGTTTCACCCTCGCAGATTTAAATCTCGGTATTCCCGTTGCGCCCGCGGTTTCACCCTCGCAGATTTAAATCCCGGTATTCCCACGAGATAAAAAGTAGCCTATGTGCTATTCCAGACTGTAATCTATCTCTGTGCCTAGTTTCATCCAGATCCGTTCAGCCGTTTCGGCGTGAAAGAGTACCCTGTATAAATTTAGAAAAACTACCCTAAGGGCGGATGGTTACATTGAACTTAAAGTTATGAACAGTAGGAGCGAAAGATTATTAAATTTATCAAAATTACCTAATATTTATCAAAATTATTAGGCATTACATAAAAACAGGATTGAAAGTGAAACAGTACAATTTTCAAATTGAAACGCTACGCTATTATTACTGTGTACAGAGAGGTAATAATCCAGTTGTTTGTGGATGTGGCATTATGAGAAAGGTGCGTACAAATTACGCGCGTCAAATCCTTGACATGCGGCGGCAGCTCAAACAATTGCCGCACTCGAACATGCGCTCGGTTTTTGAGACTGCATCAAAGAGCTTCAGTCGTACGCTCACGCGCAGTTGGGACGGTGAGCGCGCACAACTTGTCAGTAAGATCGTTCGCTTTGCTCGCTCGATCAATAAAATAAAATGTGCATGTTGGTGAACAAGTCTTAGTTTTGTAAATAAATCAAATTCTTTACAACAATCTGCACAAAGCTGTACTGTTTCATCTGTATTTTGTACAGACATGACGGGAGATTGACAATACAATGGTGGCCAAGAGATGCTCAAAGACCTGGAGGCACACCACCCGCCCGTTGGTCAAACGACATCGTAGCAAGTGCTGGAAATGGATGGATGAGACTTGCAAGGGAGCGGAAAGAGTGGCGTATTAAAGATGAGGCCTATACTCAGTAGTGGATGTAAACGAGCTTAAATGATGATGATTGGTTTAATTATTAGTACTATTGTACTATTAATATAATGAAATAAATCAAAATGATCTTCTAATCTTTTTGAATTCATACTGATTTGATTACTTTAACGATTTTATGTTGAGGCCTTTATGTCGAGGCCCCTTACGTTGATTCTGAGAGTCTATTGTTCTTTCCAAATATTGTGCGAGAAATTCGACACAAACTGAACCAATCAATTTAACTACCATATCCACAAAAGCTTTTGTTCGTACTCGCTGTCGGATCCACGTGTCGAATCACTCACGCGAGACTTAGATCCCGATGATTTGCTACAATAAAAACTTTCATCGATTACCGATATCATCGTCGTAAATTAGATGTTTTCTCGAGTGATGCAACTTTTTGGATACCGTAAAGTGGGGCTATTTGGGATTCAAGTGGTTATGTTACACCCTGAATTATAAGTTTTATTCGCAACGATTTCCTAATCCAGGGGGTATTTTGGGGCACTATGAATTAAAAAGTAAAGTTTTATTCGCAACTAAGTATTTACTAAAAATATCTGGATTTTAACACAAGATGTATTTTATTTATAAGGGAAGATTTTTCAGAATTTTAAATTTGAATAGAAAATATATGGTACATTAGGTACTAAACACACATCAGACTCCTCCTCCTCCTCTTTTATGTTCAGTCCTGTCCATCAAAAGGTTGCCTAGAAGAGATCGCTCTTAGCGATAAGCCTGCCCATTGTATTATTGCAATTGTTAGATTTATAAGTAAAACCGTGTATCTTTATTTTGTTGTGATAAAGAGTTGTCTAATATCTAATGTAGGTAACATTTTATTTCATTCGACATCGAGTTACATTAGAAAAGTATAGGTCATTTCTCAATCGATTTACCATAAAACATCGATAGCACTTCATTTCACGATCGAAAGTCGATCATCGAAAGCCATACGTATTCGCAATACGTTGAGTACGCAGCAATTGATTAGATTTACGTGAGAGAAAATACATTTGGTGTTGTAAGTTCTCTTTGGCTTGTACCGTGCTTCCGGCATTTGATTTAAATTTATTTTTTGCCAGCGTGTATGAGTGATGGCATCAAACTTCTTCTTGTGTCACTAGGAAACAGTGTGGTGAAAGGATTTAAGGTGCGCCTCACGAGGCTCCTTTCAAGTGCTTGACACTGATGTAGAACTTTTTTGGGTTCTACAACATGCTGGTTTCCTTACGATGTTTTCCTTCACCGTTCGAGAGTTATATCATTGTGCGCATAATTTTTATAAAAGAAAATTTCATTTGTGGTATATTTTACTTTATTTGTTTTTTTTTCTAGTTGTTATATCTTGTTAATTATAATTATTGTCAATATGTGACTGTTGGGAGGGGAAGACCTCGGAGGACGTATCTGGATCAGATAGCAGACGTTCTAGAGAAAGGCCAGGTCAAGAGTACCCTAAACTGATGAGAATGGAATGTTATGAGAGTGAATGAAGCGAAAGAGATATGTCAGGATCGTAGCAAGTGGAAATCCGTGGTCTCTGCCTACCCCTATGGGATACAGGCGTGATTTTATGTATGTATGTATGTACTGCCAATATATGTATCGTGTCTGTGCAGTTGTGTAATAGTACATTGTTCACCGAGAGGAGAATGTGACCGATTACCGTCGAGGGTGTCGTTTGAAGCCCGAGCCGTAGGCGAGGGCTTTAAAACACCCGAGATCGGGAATCGCACTTTCTCTCGAGTGATACATAGTGCTTTATACTACACCTACGAGGAAAATAAAAAACTAAAAGTGAATCCTCAAACAACACACAAATTGGAAATGGCGCCAATGGCGTCTGCAATTTTCACATGTTCTTTTTTCAAATTGTTTATCCTGCCGCCGCAGGGTCGCACTGCCAGCCCGACACCATCCAACACGCAGCTAGTGGCCAGTGTCATTTTGCGAACTTGGAGATAAAAACTCACTGTAAAAACTTTTTGGCTTTTGATATTTAGGTTACCGTCGCATAGTCTTACCCAAAATTAAAAAAGAAAAACCACGTAAGAAATTGATTTTCATACTTTTTTCTCTCCCGCTCAGATGCGTTTTCTCCACGCATATTTGTTCGATATGCAATGACG
This sequence comes from Plemyria rubiginata, assembly GCA_963576535.1. Lineage (NCBI taxonomy): Eukaryota > Metazoa > Arthropoda > Insecta > Lepidoptera > Geometridae > Plemyria > Plemyria rubiginata. Next base: position 5,663,451 of record OY754930.1, on the reverse strand, counting down.
TACTTTCTACCGTAAATTTGATAAAGTATCAAGGTACTTTCCAAGCAGGTGTAGTATAAATGTATTTTCTTTCTTTCTATAAGTACTAAAACTCAAAAACGAAACGAGATAAGATCCACTCAGTAAAAATGATCTACGTAATTACAAAAGATCTATCCTCATCCTTCCAAGAAAACTTGCGATGGACCATGTCCTTGAGTTAATTCATTAGCCCATTTAAATGAGGGCTTGGCAGCTACCCACCTAAATACCGAACGAAGTGTGTGGCGCCGCATATTATGCATGAGACGTGAGATGTACATACAAACTTGCGAGCTGGGCTACATTTCTCCATTTTTCTTTTTATTTTGATTGTTATCAAACGTATTCTATCTTTGCTTGTTAACTAATTAATTTAGATTATCTACTCGCCATAAGATGCTTCGCTAATAGGTAATAACCCAATTGCAACTGAAAAATACAATGGTAACGGATGGAGTACGACTCCTGATACCCAAGATACAGACTTTTCGCCTAGTTTGGACCTCGCGGTTAATTATAATCTACTAGTTGCGCCCTGGCGGTTTCAACCGCGCAGATTTAAATCCCGGTACTCCCACGGGAAAAAAGTAGCCAGTAGTATGTGTTATTCCAGACTATAATCTAACTCTCTGCCAAGTTTCATCCAGATCCGTTAAGGCGTTCTGGCGTGAAAGAGTAACAAACATCCATCCATCCATACTTACAAACATTCGCATTTATAATATTAGTAGGATAGGATATATTTATGTACTAAGAAACCATTAAAAAAAAAAAAAAAAAAAAAAAAATAATGCTGGACAATCCACACAGCACTATCTAGCCCCAAAGTAAGCTATTCAAAGCTTGTGTTATGGGTACTAGATAACTGATATATTTAATACATTATATACTTACATAGATAGATATTTTTTATTATACATAGAAAACACCCAGACCATCGGAACAAATTTCTGCAGATCGTACACAAATTTGTTCCACGGCGGGAATCGAACCCGCAACCTCTTGCATCGCAGGCAGGCTCTCGCCCGCTGCGCCACAGAGGTCGTCAAACATTGTGTAATAACTGTTTACTTATTTAACTGTTACTCTTATTTCACATGAGTTTGAATGAGCAATATAATTTATTGATGTTTTCTTTCGCATTGCGCATATCATTTTTTGTGTAAGAATTATAGGCAAATTGGCATCGAATGGTAACTTGCGTCATATCACGCACGCTTCTTCCTTCCGTGTTCCGCTGATTTCATGCACGATTTCAGTAAATTACCTCCCATGCTATTCTGCTTCATGCTTTTTATACAACCAGCTGATGGAACAAGCATACCACCTGATGTTAAGTAGTAACCATCACCGATAAGAAAGCATTGACTCGTAAGTCACACACGATAGGCACGTGCCCTACGATGCACTGCCCTGCGTTCATCAACTTGAGACATACTGATGTTAAGCCTCATATGCCTGTAATTAGGTACACCGGCGACCACACTCTTCAAACCGAAACACAGCGTTGCTGCTTGGCGGCAGAAAAAGGCGTACTGAAGACTACTGACTAGTACTTCCCCGGACGAGCCCTTCACAAAGAGCTCTACTACTCTTAAAACGTCCACTAACTTTAGGCATACATATGTTAAGCCTCATGTGCCTGTTACATCGGCAACCACACTCTTCAAATTGAAACACAGTTTGTTTTATTAATTTATTGTTTTTTACTTCGTGCTTTATCGTCTATTGACGTTCTGTTTAATTACTTTTCACCATAAAGTAGACGGTAATACATCGCATACAGCGTTAGAACTGTCACTACGCTACAATTTTTTTTCGGACATTACGTACATTGACGTTATAACTATATTAATAATAATTATACTTCAAAAATTAACATTTAAATTATAATACAAATACATAATAATATAAAAGTAAAAGGTTAGCGGTGACCTCTGCATTTTCTGCGTACTATAAACCGCTAAAATCTAGTTTAACAACATAATAAATATATACGGGGGTCGAGAAAGTGATCAGTGAGACACCGTTGCATTGCTTACACCTGTATGTGTAAACATACAGCGAGATATCTCGACCAGCAACCCACCGTGCGATGTTCGCGAACATGCTGTCATTCTTGTTTAATGTGCTTGATTATTCGTAAAATGTCTGCTGGAGGTATAAAAAGGATGGAGATAATTAGATGGCAGAGGTTAACAAATGAAGACCTCCAAACAAAAACAGTAGGTGCATGAGTAATACAGGTCAAATGGTTTTTGTAATACACAAAACAGAACAAGGACATTGTTTATACACCTTCTAGGACATGCCAATTAACAGCTAATTAATGAAAAGTATTGGAGGAAAGGTTGAAGGAAAGGCTGTTAAGTGAACTGATAAAATAAATGTAAGAAGTCGATCAGCATAAACTATAAAACACTTACCCCAGGTTTCTGAAAGCGCGATCAACACTAATTGGCTGTCAAGTCAATTGCTATCTCTATCTAATTTGAAGAAAAAGCTGAAATAGCAAGTGACAGTGATCAGTGACAGTGAATAGCTTTAAAAAACCGGAGGCTACTTTCCTATGTAGACCAAAATTCAGCACATGATTTACAAGCATAGGAGGAAACATATCGGAACAGCAACAAATAAGGACCAATTTGCTTGGCTGACCACAAATAAATAAATAAATAATAATAATAAATAATGCTGGACAATCCACACAGCACTATCTAGCCCCAAAGTAAGCTATTCAAAGCTTGTGTTATGGGTACTAGATAACTGATATATTAAATACATTATATACTTACATAGATAGATATTTTTTATTATACATAGAAAACACCCAGACCATCGGAACAAATTTCTGCAGATCGTACACAAATTTGTTCCACGACGGGAATCGAACCCGCAACCTCTTGCGTCGCAGGCAGGCTCTCGCCCGCTGCGCCACAGAGGTCGTCTAACTAACAAATAGGGATAAATTACGCTTTTTTCAACTAAAAAACCAGTGAGCATGTTCGACTATAAGCAAGACTATACATAATAATTTGCATAACGAATTTGCTTACCCATTCGGTAACAAAACATACTTGTAATTCACGTTTTTGACCTTGCCGGCCATGAACGGGGATGAATTTCATTTTTCTAACAAAAACCAGCAAGCGTGTTGGACAGTGAGCAAATACTACGAACCGATATATTTACCAAAATCACTACCCGTCTGTTTTCACAACATAATCGACCGATGTTTTTAATCTCGCCGACCATACGGTGATGAATTACACTTTTTTCGCGCATGTACCGACGATTACGTAATTCGCGCGTGGCGATGACTGTACCAGTTTTTGGTTTCAACTGTTACGGATATGCGACTCTCACTGCATTTTTGAGAGTAGCTATTGTTTTTTAGTAAAACTAAAAGTTTTTTCGTAAAACACGCTTGGCATGCGTGCTTTATGACAGTTTTATTTATTGTTTTCTTAGATGTCAGACTGATATATTTTTTTGGAAAGCCTGCCTAAATTTTTCCTTTTAATAAAATTTGAGTGAAAAAATAATCTTTTTTTTGAACCCTGATCAGGAGCATCGGACTTTTTTAATATTTTTACTGACAACCATTTTAACTGATTCCTAGATGAGATCACTAATGACTGGTTAATATTATATTGTGCTTCTAATGTCATTTACACTAATTATTACAGACAATTCAATTAAAAATACGATTAAAAATAATAACTAAGATAAAAATTAAGATTTAGATAAGTACAAAGCACAAAGAAAATTCATATTCAAGTCATTGTTTTTATTATTACATTCATTAACTTTTGAAAAATAGTATGCAATTTCAATTCAACCGTGTGGTCGTCAGTGTAATTACAGAACAGAACAACAGTGTAATTACACTGCATTATAGGGCACGTTATCGTGCGTGATTTACAAGGCAGAGCTTTGTTATAAGTGATGTTTACCACTTAACATCAGGTAGGCCATAATATGCTTGTTCCATTAGGTAGTAGTAAAAAAAACAACACTTACATGGTAGAAATTACTCTTTAGAGATAAGATTAGATTTGATAATGATAAGTGGCTACTTTTACAAAATTAGAAATCGGAACACAAATGAAAATGGGCCCAAACATTTTTTCATCGCGAGTCACATTAGCTCTTGCGTTCGCCTTAAGGCGAATACAAGAGCTAATGTGACTCTCGCTCGCACGTTTTGACATGTTGAAATATATAAATTCACTAAATCCATTTCAAACACATCACACTGTTTAGTAAAAATTTCGTTTTGATTATGCAAGATTTCCTTTTCAAAAGTTTGCATGAGAACTAAAACTAGCAGGTAAAGCTAACTTTTGAGCTTGTATGTAATAAAATGATTTTTTTACTAAACTGCGCGCAATGTGATTGTACACAAAATGATTGTTTTTGATTTTTCAAAGTTATGATTAGTGAGTTTATGTCTTTTAAAATGTCGAATCGTGCGAGCGAGAGGTATATTAGGTGTTGTCAACGCCTAGGTGTCTGCTTGTTTTTAACCCTCGTCTGCTTATCTGTCTCAAATAATTCAATTCAGCCTTCTCTTCTTCGCTCATTTTGAGGCTCCTGTGACACTGGCAAGATTGTCCGTTAATATTACGACATAGTAGACCACTTTTTACAACATGATAAACATTATAATTGTGATCAAGGAATTTATAAACTACGGTTGTGGTCAAACCTATGAGCTTTTATAGCTCAATTGGTAGGTCTGTCATGAATTGTAGGTCGTGGGTTCGATCCTCGCCAAGGACGGACCTTTGTCCGTCTCCTTTATCAAGCATTGTGTGCGAGTAATGAAGGCATAGGATCGCACTGTTAAGTTCTTTAAAATAACATAATTAATAACTTTATAAATTTAAATAAATACTGGTGGACCACACAGCACTATTGCGCCTCAAACTAAGCCAAAGCTTGTGATATGGGAAAATAGCTGATACAGTACATACTTTTATTTTTGTAAACAGACTTATTTATTTTATGACACCCAGACAGAGAACAAACATTCATCACACAAATGTTTGTTCTCGGTGGGGATCGAACCCATGACCTACGGCGCAGAAGGCAGAACTACCATCAACGAAGCTGCGATGTTATTCTAAATGTTGATTTAACGTGCCCTACATTCAATCATCTACCCACAAAACTGGTGATTTCTAATTACTCCTCAATTCCGAGCAACTGGATCAATGATTGGTGCTTACTTAGAGACGGGAAAACTTCACTTCATTTTTTTTACAATTTATAGGTTTGTTGAGTGCAATCCCACCTGATGTTAGGATCTAGGTTATAAATAAAAGTTGTACCACTGAGTTTTTTCTTCTACAAATCATCATTTTCTTGCCCTTATTCCACTTCATGTGGGGTCGGCACGACAGGTTTTTGCTCTCCACTCTCCTCTATCAGCCGTCATCTCAGCAGTCACTCCTTTCATACTCATGTCATCTTTCACACATCCATCCATAATTATTTGCTTTAGCCTTTATTAGCTTTATTAGCTACCTTTACTTCTATATCAATCCACATTCATCCCTAGCATTCTTCCTTAGCATTCTTCCTGTAACATGACATTCTTCCCTTCGCATAACATGTCCATACCATGCTAACCTATTACCTACTCCTCATCTTTTCATTCACTGGCGGCACTTTCAAACTGCCTGTAATAAACTCATTCCTTATTCTTATCTCATTCCTTATCTTATCCATTCTCGTCACACCACACATCCATCTCAACATTCTCATATCCGCTACATGCCCTCTTCTTTCATCCGTCCCTTTGGTGGCCCAGTACTCAGATCCATACAAAATATACCTAAAAATTCTGCATGCGTTTTTAAACAAACGTGTTCGCAAGGAACCTCTTCGAAGTGCACTTAAAATCCTTTCACCACACTATTTCACAGAAAGAACTTATAACACGACATGAAGAAGAGAATAATGATTAAATAATATATGAAATCGGACCAGTAGTTTTTTTAAGATTATTTTTTACAAACATTCAAACATAAGATGAGATAATACAGTGTGAAATGTCCACATTTATTTATTTTTAACAGTACTTATAGCCGCCTGCGGTTACGCTCGCGTGTTAGCAGTGGTTACTAAGAACAATATGTTAGGCGTTTTCCTCTTTTGACTTCATTTTTTATACCCCATTCCTGTCATTTTTGCGATAAAAATTATGACTATTTTGTAATACAGATTACAATTTTTTTATATAAGTATAGAAAGAAGTCCAATGGTTAGGGCGTGATTTAATTACAAACCTTTTTTTATTTATTTAAAGGGAATTACAAACATCTTGACATGCACATTTATATATAAATAGGAAATCGTAAATCATTTATTTTTTGGGAATCTAGTAAGCTTGTAAAAACAAATGTCACTAGATTTAAGAGTAGTACCTTTTTTTAAAGGGCCGGGGAAGTACTAACCCCACGCCCCTTTTCGTCTATTACATCAAATTAGAGAGACTAGGTAGTTGCGCACTAGTTGCGAGTAATTTATATCAAAACTATCAGAAAAATCTCAATGAAGTAGTATTGAATTATATTGAAAGCACATCACTAGTAGTGGTCAACCACAGGTGAGCTTTAATAATTAGATTTCCCCAACACTACAGCTTTGAAAATTGCTGCAATTACAAGGTAATTGTATGACAGAGCGAGAAGAATTCAGGACGTTGTTCTAATTCACTCTGATTTAGACCTACTTTTAAACATTTTACAAAACTGAATTAATGTAGTCATGTATTTTGGACGACCTCAGTGGCGCAGCGGGCAAGAGTCCGCCTGCGACGCAAGAGGTTGCGGGTTCGATTCCCGCCTCGGAACAAATTTGTGTACGATCTGCAGAAATTTGTTCCGTTGGTCTGGGTGTTTATGTATAATAAAAAAATATCTATCTATGTAAATATATAATGTATTAAATATATCAGTCATCTAGTACCCATAACACAAGCTTTGAGTAGCTTACTTTGGGGCTAGATGGCGCTGTGTGGATTATCCAGCATTATTTATTATTTATTTATTATTATTATTATTATTTTGATGATTGTTGATTCCAAAAGTCTATTTAATCGTAATCTTTTGTTATTAAAACTGATGAATTTATGAGGTAGGAGGGGCAGTGATTATCATTATCTCCGTTATAGTATCCTACTACTATATAAACGCGAAAGTTTTGAAAGATGGTTGGATGTTTGTCACTCTTTCACGCTGGAGCAGCTGAACGGAACTGGATGAAACGTGGCTGAGAGATAGATTATAGTCTGGAATAGCACATAGGCTACTTTTTATTCCTTGAGAATACCGGGATTTACCGGTACCGGGTGTTGCGCGGGTGAAACCGTAAGGCGCAACTAGTTGTAAAATAATACAGACAGATTTGAATTTTCCGTCACAAATGTCACAGCAGTGTCAGAAAGTCGGCACAATTAGTTTCAATACAAATCGTTATACCTGCGTATTTGTATTTGTGAGTTGGATGCATTTTTGTGAACACCAAAATAACAGTATTGTTTAGCAATTCTATAAAGAAAATTAAACTTGATAGGAGTTTTTTGATCAATAACACATGTCATTGATTTCAAAGAAAACTGTTCGCATCGATCAAAAAGTCATGTCGAGTCGGCTCTCTTACATAATTATTCACTGCATTAATTATAATTAATTATCACCTCACGTATTTAATGCACTTACAGTAAAGTCAGAGCAATGCAGTAACAAACATCCCAACTTTCCCATTTATGATATTAGTGTGATTATGTAATTTTTTCTTGAATATTTCATAGAGCTCTTTATTGCGTATCGGTTAACGTTGTTATGTGTGATAGCTAGTAAAATTAGACTCAAGACCTGCAATACATATAAATGATCTTTGGTATTAATACGTCTAGCACAAACTTCAGGTAAAGAAACCGCCCGGTTTCTGAGAGTTCGTTCAACACTAACTGGATGTCAAGTCACTTGCTATTTCAGCTTTTTCTTCAAATTAGATAGCATATGACAGCATATTAACGTTGATCACGCTTTCAGAAACCGGGAGTAAGGCTCTCCATTCTATTATATTCTTTGTTATAGGTGATGGTTACTAACTTAACATCAAGTGGGCCAACCTGTTGTTCCATCAGTAAGTTGCGTATAAAATCGTGTTGCCACACCACATTGGTGTGGTGATGTTCATAACGTGGTAAGTTGACTTACTGTAGTAAGTATTCTGTGGTCAATGCAACTTGCCATTTTGAATGTTTGAATATATCGAGTGTAAGAATCTTTCGTCGTACGTTGGGGACATTGATCTATTATTTATGACTCGTTGTGCATTTTGAACCCGTTGCGAAAACGGAAGTAAGGCTCGGTGAAATGAAATTACTGGTGTCATAGCGCTCAGCTCTGTGTTCTTAATTTCAGTAATTTTGACTTTTTCAGTAAATGTTTGGTATCATACTCGTATTTGTGTCAAGTGCTAGAAAATCAAAAAGTATATTTTCTTTTATTCTAACTCAAATAATATTGTATTCTATATAGGTAAATTCCAAGTAAGTTTTTTGTAGATGACTGTACATGATTACGTCATATATTTATGATCCCGCGAGTTGATGACATCAAAAATAGGTAAAACAAAAGGTGCCATCTCGCGGATTCAACCGAGTTTATGACCCGCGAGATGACGAACAAGCCAAAAAAGGGCTCTTCTTTATGGTGCTCCTAAATTCTTTTCAACACACAATTTCGAAAGAACTATAAAAATGACGAGACAACAAGATCATTCCCAAAAAGTGGCGTTAAAAAGTCCTTTTTAAGTGAAAAAAGGCTGCCTTTTAAAGGACCCCATATCATAACTAAAGTTACGATATGTCCTTTAAAAGTCATGGACTACAACAAACTACTAAAAGCTTAATAAACATGGTATATACTTATGTACTTTATGTATTTACAAATAAAGTAAATACATAAATACAAAAATTACCAATCTGGTTTCCATATTACAAGCTTTGGCTTAGTTTGGAGCTAGATAGTGGCTGCGTGGAAAGTCTAGAGAAAGAATCGAAACTCCGTTAATTTTTGAACCGATTATTTTTTAATTTCCCAATTTATTGATAGCACTGGCCGAATCTAATTGGTTTGTGTGTCTCTCATTAGCGCTTGATGAACGACCCAGTAATTAAATACCAAATCTTCACTTTTATAATAAGTATTACAAATCATCTAAATATATATAACTCAAAGGTGACTGACTGACTGACTGACGTAGTGATCTATCAACGCACAGCCCAAACCACTGGACGGATCGGGCTGAAATTTGGCATGCCGGTAGATGATATGACGTAGGCATCCCCTAAGAAAGGATTTTGATAAATTCCACCCCTAAGGGGATAAAATAGAGGATGAAAGTTTGTATAAATCTTTTTAGATCTTTTGCCAATGTGGGAAGGGACTTAGCGTCAAAAATAGATAACCTCAATAAGTCTACCATCTTTTTAAAACCTCATCACACCATTATTAGTCCCCAAGTAAATGCCCAAATAAATTTACCAGTTCTTGGATCTATGGCTCTCTTTCCTACTGATAACGAGGAAATTGAACACAAAGTCCTCAACCTTAAGGACCGATGTGCCGTGGGGTGGGATGGCATACCTACATCTGTCATCAAAGGAGCCAGGCATTGCCTTATCCCTATCCTAACTCACATTTTCAATCTTTGCCTCTCTACTAGTACATTCCCTACCGCCTTTAAGAAGGCTTTAGTTCACCCTATCTATAAATCTGGGGACAGGCAGAATCTAAATAATTATAGACCTATATCTGTGCTGAGCGTTCTGTCGAAAGTCCTAGAAAAGATCATAAATCGAAGGCTTGTTAGTTATCTTAATAAAAACAATATTTTATCACATAACCAGTTCGGATTTCGTAGCTCCAGGTCCACCGAGGACGCAGTAACTGAGCTAACAACAACAATTATTCGGAATTTTGATAAAGGGCTCAAAACAGTTGGAATATTTTTGGATCTTTCTAAGGCTTTCGACACAGTCTCTGGAACGTACACACTCAATCAAATACCTTGGTGTTCTCGTAGACAATGCCTTAGCATGGACACCTCATATAGACAGCACAGTAGCTAGAGTTCGCAAGCTCATCTTTGTTTTCAAGACTTTAAGGAGCGTTGCTGATTTCCAATGCTTGAAAACAGTATATTTCGCTCTAGCGCAATCAGTACTCAACTACTGCATTACTGTCTGGGGTGGGTCTATCAAGACTCAGATGTTGAGGGTTGAGCGAGCACAGAGGGCCATTTTAAAAGTTATATTGTCTGAACCACGACGCTACTCGACTAGTCTATTGTATTCTCGTTGTAAAGTGCTCACTACTAGACAGCTCTTCGTTCTGGCAGCTGTTCTTCGTAAGCACTCGGACCTGTGCTATGACTCATCTCACGCTATCAATAAACGTCGCTCTGACATAGTTTGCAAAATCGAAACACGAAGAACAGCAGTCGCAGGCCGTCACTATCATTATCTAAGCCCCCCACTCTACAATAAAATTAACAAAGTCCTTAATATATATCCCCTCCCATTCTATAAATGCAAAGTTAAATGCCTAACCTGGCTTCTGTCTCTCTCTTACGAACAAACTGAGAATCTCCTCATTTCTTCCGCTTAAATACTACTTACTTAGTTTAATCGCAACACTTATTACAACATACACTACTATTATAGGTACCTAGATCTACCTAAAAGTTATTTCCATGAACCCAGACTCTCATGAGGCTGGTGTGATTGGTAGTACACACCTAAATTTCCTACGCAAAACTACCTACCCGCACACTTCACTTTTTTCTTTCGCTCCCTAACTACCTCACATTCACACACGCACATACATAAACACGCACATACTCATTACACATACACCCACACATACACACACACACACTCATGGGGTGCCCTGCTGTGTAATCAGGATACCCCCTCACACAACGAATCCTACCTTAAGTTTTTATTTTGTATATTTCTGTAACTATTGATTTGATTTATATACTTACGTAATTTTAAGCTTTTTAGTTAATTAAATAGCAGAGCTAATACTCATTGGTTTAGGAGGTGGGCGTTGAGACTGCACCACAGTTTTTAACTATTGCAGTCTCATCGTTATTTTGTAATTTGTCCACTGTACATACAGTTCTGAATAAATATTATTATTATTATTATTATTATTATTATTAGATTTTCGATTGGAGCTACTATGATGAAGACGTCCGCTTAAATAGGATTTTGATAAATTCGCTTACCAAAAGTAAAGCCGCAAAAACTATGCCTAATTAATAATAATACTTCTAAACGCGAACGAAGCCGCGGGAAAAAGCTAGTTAATTATAAATTTGAGCTGTCTTAGAGCCCTTTTCTGCCCCCAAGAAACGTTTCGGTTCATGGAGTGTGGTTACCGATTAAGCTGATGGACAAGGTGCAAAGATTTTATAATGTCCCAAAAGTTATTCTCCGAGCGGGATTTGAACTCACGACCTTCCCCTTGATACGGGGCTGCGCTACCGAGATGGCCACCGGTGGCGCAGGTGGTAGCGCAGTAGCGGGTTCAGATCCCGCTCGGAGTACAACTTTTGGAACATTATAAAATCTTTGTGATTTCCTCAAGTGTAGTAAGCACTATAGATCTAATAAAAATTGGATAAGGTGCAGTGTATCGTAGGGCACGTCCCCTTCGTGTGATTTATGTGGCAGTGCTTTGCTATAGGTGATGGTTGCCACATCCATCCTCATTCACCATGACCTCATTCCACCATCTCCATTCCACCACAGGACAAATAGACGTACGGCTCAATACCATCCATTCCGCATACCACCAATTCGCAAGAAGCGCTTCGCTTCTACCTTCATTATGCGAACCGATAAGGAGTGCAACTCGTTACCGTCGTCTGTCTTTCCTGACCATTATAAATGAGTCTCTTCAAGGCAAGAGTGAATAGGTGTCTTCTAGACCGTTCTGCTCCACCGTAGGCTACATCGTCGCTTACCATCAGGTGAGATGGTAGTCAAAGGATGGTCTATTCAGGTAAAAAAAAATTACTTATCATCAATTAGTTTAGATGTGGATCGAGCTGATGGATGTTATAGATGATGGTTATCATTTAACATTAATTGGTTTATCTGTATGGAATGTCGACCAATATTTTATGGTGTATAAGGCCCTACCTTGTAATTACCAATGAGCTTTCTAAATCAAGAAATTTGAAGAATTCGAAAATTTCCAACATTGAAAGTAAAGATATTTACGGAAAATGAAAGTCTCGTTTCACGAGGTGTCTACGATGAGTCTATGATTTTGACCGTACTATTCGAAACTTTTTACAACTTACGATCAGACTTTCATGTTTATAAATAAATAATGCTGGACAATCCACACAGCACCATCTAGCCCCAAAGTAAGCTACTCAAAGCTTGTGTTATGGGCACTAGATGACTGATATATTTAATACATTATATACTTACATAGATAGATATTTTTTATTATACATAGATACATAGAAAACACCCAGACCAACGGAACAAATTTCTGCAGATCGTACACAAATTTGTTCCGATGCGGGAATCGAACCCGCAACCTCTAGCGTCGCAGGCGGACTCTCACCCGCTGCGCCAGAGGTCGTCAAAATTTAAAAACCTGATGTTGCTATAAAATACAAATTCTGATTATTTTAATAAGAATACAAAGTAAACAAGATATCTACAGACCGAAGTTTAGTTAGCTCTTTGTGAAAGGCTCGTCCGGGGAAGTACTACCACCACGCCATTTCTGTCGCCAAGCAGCAACGCTGTTTCGGTTTCAAGAGTGTGGTCGCCGGTGTAATTACAGGCACATGATGCTTAATATCTGAATGCCTCAAGTTGGTGGACGCAGGTTAGTACGTCGTAGGGCACGTTCTTATCGTGCGTGACTTACGAGGAAATGCTTTGTTACATGATGGTTACCTCTTAACATCAGATGGGCTAAAATAGTAATTATGGTAACTAGCGTGACTTACGAGGCAATGCTTTGTTAGGAGGTGGTTAACATCAGGTGTGCTAAAATAGTAATTATGGTAACTAAGACAAAAAGGTTTATAATAACATTTATTAAATTTTATTTTATTTATACATTATATTATGGATAAAAAATACTATGAATTTAATAGATATAAAAACTGATACATATAATAATTTAACCAGAGGTTATTTTAGATTAGTTTTTTTAGTTGTGATACTTTTTCATCATAATGAACTACACAAAATTTTTAAACAAATTATAAAGATTTATAATTTTTGTTTTGTTTCCGAAGTCAGTGTTGTCGATTCTGTTGTTGCATTATCCTAAACTAACTTAAGGCTTTGACAACACCTAATATTTCTCTCGCTCGCACGATTCGACATTTTGAAATATGTAAAAACACAAATTCCAATTTTGAAAAATCGCAAACAACCATTTTGTGTGCAATCACATTGCGCATAGTTTGGTAAAAATTTCATTTTGATTGATGCAAGTTTTGCTACTCAAAAGTTTGCTTGAGTACGAAAACTAGAAAATCAAACTTTTAAGTAGGAAAACTTATATAGATCAAAATGATTTTTTTACTAAACTGTGCGCAATGTGATTGCACACAAAATGGTTGTTTGCGATTTTTCGAAAATGGGTTAGTGATTTTATATTTTTCAACAAGTCAAAACGTGCGAGCGAGAGTGTCATTAGCTCTTGTCTTCGTCTTAATCTGATAGCTCTAGAATTATACCCGTCCTTGTCGTTTCGGTCTTTAAGAAAGGGATGGCAATATTTTTAGTGTTGTCAAATTAGGTTAAATAGGAAAACTAAGCAACCGACAAATTTCTTAAAATCGTTATCTTTAGTTTCCTATCTCATACAAAAGACATGACCGCGCTCTTTCGTTCTAAGGGTTTTCTTATAAAAATAGGTTACCTAACCATTTTATTTAAAAATTCTTTAGTGTTTATCTTTATTAAAATAAATAATATTTTTAGAGCACCGGTGGTCTAGTGGGAGTGACCCCGCCTTCCGATCGTAAGGTCGCAGGTTCGAATCCGGTCGTGCACCAATGGATTTTTCTATAGAAAAATTTATGTGCGCAATGCCAGTGCTCTTAAACAGTGAAGGAAAACATCGTGAGGAAACCAGTTAGTATTCTAACAGCGGCGATGGGCTTGCAACCTGTCACGTATGGAATACTAACTACTGCAAAATGTGGGTATGTGCCAAATGTAATGTATGGACGTACCTCTGACTACCCCCCTTAGACATCCCCAAAGAATCTTGAATTAGTACCTACTTGGTACTGGGGGATCTGAAGGGATATCTACCGTGCCTGGGGATCAAAGTCGTGAAGCTGTTTCAGTTTGTTTCATATTTTTAGTTATTTATTTATATGACCATATCATATCATTTAAGTTCCAAATTTTTTTTAACAGTTAAGTAATCCTAAGTTTTCACAGTTCTTCCTGGAAGCGGATAGGGGAGGCCTATGTCCAACAGTGGACTTCTGTGGGCTGTTGATGATGATGATGAAGTTTTCACAGTTAAACTATCTGCAGACCCTTGAAGACGATCTAGGGGTAGCACAACTGATCCATAACAGTGTCAATCGAAATGTTCGCTAGTTTGTTTTAAACTGAAACTGAAACAGCTTCACGACTTTGATCCCCAGGTACGGTAGATATCCCTTCAGATCTCCCAGTACCAAGTAGGTACTAATTCAAGATTCTTTGAGGATGTCTAAGGGGGTAGTCAGAGGTACGTCCAAACATTACATTTGGCACATACCCACATTTTGCAGTAGTTAGTATTCCATACGTGACAGGTTGCAAGCCCATCGCCGCTGTTAGAATACTAACTGGTTTGTTTTACAATTACTGTTTATGTCAGTCATATTACATGATATCGCATACTGTAAGAACAGTTAACGGTGTCATAACATTCTGCATCTTAACTTTCAATATCGATCGATTTTTATCCTCTCACACATGCATCTGTCTCGCTTACCCACATGCATCAGTCTCGCTCACTCATAGTACATTACACTATATTGTAATTGTTTTAATTACTCTAGTTTCTAGCGTTGGCGGCAAAATTGTTATTGTGACTAATGTTTCATAATCGCTATTAGTTAATAAAAGAGCACTGGTGGTCTAGTGGAAGGGATCCTGCCTTCTTATTTGTAGGTCGTGGGTTTGAAACCGGCAGGACAGGAATGGCTTTTTCTCTATTAATATATACATATTAATTTTATCGTACATTTGAGCAAGATTTCTCTATAACTAGCTACTTATAGTGTTAAGACTCTTTATAAATGGGCTGAAAAGTCCTTTCTATGAGTTGTAATTAATTAATAAAGTGATTTAAACCGAAGTGAAAAACCGTGAAGGAAGAAATCCTGAGGCAACCATATAGTATTCTAACATCGGCGATGGGCTTGCAACCTGTCACGTATGGGCCAACTACTGCAAAAAGTGGGTGTGTACCAAATGTGATATTTGGACGTACCTCTGACTACCTTACATTTCCTCAAATGGTCTTGACTTGGTAATTGGTTCTAAGATGTACTGAGAAGATGATTTGCTGTGATGAGGATTAAAGAAGCTGTGTTTGTTTTTTGTGACTAATTTGACATCTTATGTGTTATTGGCTGTTATATCAATACATAGTATAAAACAAAGTAGCTTTCTCTGTCCCTATATTACTACTACTGGTACTGGTACTTATGTACCTACATGGCTATTAGGAAATATGTAGGTTTAGGTCCAATAGATTATCTAGACTTTATTCCGTAACTACACCGCCGTCAATTTCTGATTAGTTCTTATCCTTCCAAGGTTGCCTGGAAGAGATCGCTCTCAGCGATAAGGTCGCCCATTGTTTTACCTTAAATGTATGCTTTTACTCTGTACTATGTTTCTGTGTGGTGAACAATAAAGAGTTATCTATCTATCTATCTATCTATATTATCCCTATGTCCCTATGTATGCTTAAATCTTTAGAACTACGAAACGGATTTTGATCCGTTCTTTCTTTCTCTTAAAAACTCTTCTCTCTTCTCTATCTATTAAAAAAACCGCATCAAAATCCGTTGCGTAGTTTTAAAGATTTAAGCATACATAGGGACATAAAGACATAGACAGCGACATTGTTTTATACTATGAAGTGATATGAGCTATCTGGGTTCCCATATCACGAGCTGTGGCTTAGTTTGGGGCCAGATAGTGCTGTGTGGAATGTCGACCAATATTTTATATTTATGTCTCGGAAATCCTTAAGACACTGTTTATTACGTTTCACGCTATACATGTGCAAAACTGCATAAAAAAAGGTAGACTTATAGAGGGAGAAATTTTAAGATTGGAAGAAATCAACAAAATAATAATATGAATAAGTTCGCGTTTATAGAAATTTTGAACTCAAAATATTTTGTGTTTTTTTTTTGTACAACTGATGGAACAAGCAGAAGGCCCACCTGATGGTAAGTGGTAACCATCACGACTAAATCAACCATTGCCCGTTATAAATCACGTACGATAGGAACATGCCCTAAGCCGCAGTGCCCTACGTCCACCAACTTGACGCACTGTGCATCGTGTGCCTGTAATTACACCGGCGATCAAAGTCTTTAAACCGAAGCATAGAGTTGCTACTTGGCGGCAGAAAAAGGCGTAGTGGTAGTACTTCCACGGCCGAACCACACACAAAGAGCTCTATTACTCTATAGCCCTACCACTGGACTGTGGGCCGTACCCATGCTGCCAACCTCAGTAGCCATGCTGTCAACCTCAGTAGCCATGCTGTCAACCTCAGTAGCCATGCTGTCAACCTCAGTAGCCATGGTGCTGACCTCAGTAGCCATGCTGCCCGCTCTCTTGATGACCATTTGATAGGTACCTATTGAAGAAAGCTATGAATTTGGCTTGCTAAAAGAAAATGTCTACTTCATGACGTCCTTCGCCGTTTCGCTGTATTGTTTGCCATTAGCTTACTGGGATTCCTGTCAGAAAATAATAATGCACCTACCTATTTCAACAAGCTACATACAGCAATAGTAATTCCAAAGTGAAAACTCTTCTTTTCTGGTTTAAATAAAGCATCTAAGTTTGTTAAATTGTAGCTTTATTTCAAATATCAGGGCAGTTCAGGTTCAAGGGCAGTGCATCGTAGGGCACGTTCCTATTGTGTGTGACCTACGGGGCAATGTTTTGTTATAGGTGATGGTTACCACTTAACATCTGGTGGACCATCTGCTTGTTCCATCTGCTAGTTGTATAAAAAAAAAAGTATTTAAATAGGTTGGTTGTGTGTAAGATAATTATAATGTTAATTTAAGTGGATTAACATCGCCTTATGGCTTCATAAAATAACTTGCCATTTTTTTTTATACAACTAGCTGATGTAACAAGCAGATGGCCCACCTGATGTTAAGTGGTAACCATCACCTATAAACAAAACATTGCCCCGTAGGTCACGCACAATAGGAACGTGCCCTACGATGCACTGCCCTGCGCCCATCAACTTGAGGCATACAAATGTTAATCCTCATGTGCCTGTAATTACACCGGCGACCACACTCTTCAAACCGAAACACAGCGGCCATGATGCCATGATGTAAACGTCTTAATATATAAATAAATTAATCATATTATAAAATACCTATTACTTAGAGAGATTGGGAAGAGTAGTAGAGCTCTTTGTGAAGGGCTCGTCCGGGGAAGTACTACCACCACGCCTTTTTCTGCCGCCAAGCAGCAACGCTGTGTTTCGGTTTGAAGAGTGTGGTCGCCGGTGTAATTACAGGCACATGAGGCTTAACATCTGTATGCCTCAAGTTGATGGACGCAGGGCAGTGCATCGTAGGGCACGTTCCTATTGTGCGTGACCTACGGGGCAATGTTTTGTTTATAGGTGATGGTTACCACTTAACATCAGGTGGGCCATCTGCTTATTCCATCAGCTAGTTGTATAAAAAAAAAAAACTTAGAAGTAGGTACATGATAAGATCGTGAGGAAACTATTACATCTGTGGAAAAAATCTAGTCTTAACCGGCTTACACGCAATGACCATTGTATTCTTGAGCACCGGTGGTCTAGTGGGAGTGACCCCGCCTTCCGATCGTAAGGTCGCAGGTTCGAATCCGGTCGTGCACCAATGGATTTTTCTATCGAAAAATTTATGTGCGCAATGCCAGTGCTCTTAAACGGTGAAGGAAAACATCGTGAGGAAACCAGTTAGTATTCTAACAGCGGCGATGGGCTTGCAACCTGTCACGTATAAAATACTAACTACTGCAAAATGTGGGTATGTGCCAAATGTAATGTTTGGACGTACCTCTGACTACCCCCCTTAGACATCCTCAAAGAATCTTGAATTTAGTACCTACTTGGTACTGGGAGATCTGAAGGGATATCTACCGTGCCTGGGGATCAAAGTCGTGAAGCTGTTTCTGTTTCTGTACCATTGTATTCTTGTCAAAGTCGATGAAAGTAAAAGAGATTTTCTCTCAAAATCATCACACCATCACTGATTAATTATTTTTTATGTAAGAAAATTACAACTAATAGTTACAATTATTTACAAAATGTACAAAATATATAAAATACATATGAAATAGTTGAGCTATCTGCAGACCGTTGCAAACGATCTATAGATAGCTCAACTGATCCAAATCAGTGCCAGTCGGAAGCGTACCCAAGACACTGTCTGCATTGCCACGCTAAATGGCAATACTAATTTTTTATGTAAGTATGCATTCATTTTAATATCTACTTCCTAAAACAAACATCGTTAGTTGAAACTGTAAAAAACGGTGGACAATGTTTCGAATTGAATTGAATAATGATGACTCACTGAGAACAGATTCTAGACGCTAGGTCTAGAATCTAAGCTAAGCTATAATTATGTAAATTAATTCTCGGAGTATTAATTAAGTCATTCTTACAAAATACTTTATTTGATTTTAAAACGGTTCTCATTTATTTCATTTAGTTTTTTTAATAAATTATTTATCAGGCACGTGTGATTTCAATAATTTAGCACTTTCGATCATGTAACGTACACGAAATTTTAACTCATTACATCAACTAGCTCTATACCATTAGTACTATTTACTTTGAATTCGGAATATTATTTACACAAAAAACATGATCCCACCGGTCTTAGGGTCTAACGTAAATCGAATTTCATCTTTCCACAGAGAACGTACGGTGGGGGGCACCGATAAAACCGTATAGCTGACCGCCCAGACGGCCAAACTAAAGCAGACTCTCACGGAAAAATAAGTGAGAATAATAAAAACGAATATAAAAAATAATATAATGAAGTTCATTATTTTGTTGTTGGCTGTTGGGTTCGTGGCGTCAGAGGACAAGACGCTTGAAACTGCAATTAGTTTCGTTAAGGATTGCAATGGCAACTACTTCTTGTGTGTAAAGGTGATTATCGTGAAAGTGAAGTGCTGTGATCGAAAGGGTTTCACTCTTAAAACGGGTTGATTGTAAAGTGTGATAACGGGCTAATACGCTGTGATGTCATTTTGTTTTTGCAAACGATTTCTTTTTGACGTTTAAACTCTAATAATAATTCGAAATTTAAATTTATACAGTGCATTGATAATGTTTTCTCGTTTTAGTTATTGATTGATTAATAATTTCACAACCGTTTGTTACAAGTTATCTAAACATTTCTGCTAAAAATTTACTCACATTCAAGAAAAAACTAAACGTGATGAATCAGAGTCAAAAAATTAAATTTTCATGTTGAATTTGAAATAGATTTGCAATAAGATTTGTGAATTAACATTATACTAATTTTTAGGAAAAACTCCTCAAAATAGTGGATAATGCTCGCTCAACACGAAGCATCACCATCGTCGATGGGGTCTTCCTTAAAGGAGAGCCTGAGAAGAGAACTGGGAAGAAACTAGACGCTCTTCCGGTAGACCCTTCAGCCAGGGACGCTGAGGTAAATGTTATAATATCATTTTAGGATTTTGATCAATGAAAGACAGATTTGACACAAGAGAGGTTTGTATTGAGTTTTTTCATCCTAAATTTTTTTGACGCTCTTCCGGTAGACCCTTCAGCTAGAGACGCTGAGGTAAATATTGTATCATCTTAGGTTTTTGACCAATGAAAGACAAATTTGACACAAGAGAGGTTTGCGTTGAGTTTTTTCATCCTAAATTTTTTTGACGCTCTTCCGGTAGACCCTTCAGCTAGAGACGCTGAGGTAAATAATATATCATCTTAGGTTTTTGACCAATGAAAGACAGATTTGACATAAAAGAGGTTTGTGTAAAGTTTTTAGTCCTTAATTTTTTTTTATTATAGGTTAACTACAGGATTTTGGATTCAGTAGTCAGTTTCTTCGAGACTCATGCCGTGGAGGTCAAGATGAACGAAGCTGACAAGGAGACCCTGCAGAGGTCTATTGAAGAAGGTAAGCCTTAAATCCACCGATATTAGGATTTGAAAACACATAATGAGAACACACGTTGTAACAGTTGTAAAAAATAATTATAACCAAAACACAAACACGAAAACAGATGACATTTTACGAGAGTTCCGTTTCAGGTATGTACATAAAGAGCAATATAAAAAAAATGTATAATAATCTGGCGGCACGGATCTGGACGAAACTTGGCAGAGAGAGATAGATTACAATCTGGAATAGCACATAGGCTACTTTTTATCCCGTGGGAATACCGGGATTCAAATCTGCGCGGATGAAACCGCGAAACTAGTAAAAGTATCAAAGTACCTGTCAAATTCAACTTGAGCATCTTCTATTAGTATTAATGGTGTACTTATAAGCTCTATTTGTATAGCAATAAGGTTAAGGTTTTAGCTTTTCGTTTAAGCAATTGAGTAACTTCAAATATTCAAACCTTCTCGTTTTATGGCTTTCAATATTTTATTAACTAGTTGTACTGGGCCTGCTTTTAACCGTGTTAAAGTGAAATTGTTAAGGCCCTTATTCATATTCTCTGCCATGATATAGCGTCTCTATAGAGTACACTTATCACTGTCACTTTCATGCCAACGAAAAAAGACATCAACAGACCTATTTGGTGTGATAAGGTAATTGAGCTCACAATCTATATGAAAAACAGGGCAAAAGTTTTAAATTTGCGTTATTTTCCATTTCCTTTCACTATTTTCGATATTATCAGGATTAATAAAAAAATAGGCTGATTGATATAACAAATAAAAATAATCATAGCAACGAGCTTGTCTAATTTCTACAAGTAGTAGTCAGATACAAGTCTAAACATTATTTGTACATGACAACATTATCAGTATAAAATACTGACCCTAGTTATTTGAAATTGTTGCTAGGTCAATGACCAAGTGAAGGTTAACTTTTATTCTTATTACCAGTGTGGTGAAAGGCCCTAGAAAAGCCATTTTCATGCACAACTATTACATCGAGTAACTTGAATCTCAACAAGATCAATTTCTCGATACTTTCTACATACACAAGCTAATGAGAATGGAATTATTATTGACTTATCACTTTCTTCTGAGGCCATGAATAGACAATTACTCTGCATTAAATAGTATTTGAGAATGAAGTACTTGTGTCGTGACAATAGGGTTCATATTAGTTTAAAAGGATCATACAAAAGAACAGTTGGTACCAAATCGTAAGTTATATAAGTTTGTTGTTCGTATACGACGACCTCAGTGGCGCAGGTTCGAATCCCGCCTCGGAACAAATTTGAGTATGATCTGCAGAAATTTGTTCCGTTGGTCTGGGTGTTTATGTATAATAAAAAATATCTATCTATGTATGTATATAATGTAATAAATATATCAGCCATCTAGTTCCCATAACACAAGCTTTGAGTAGCTTTCTTTGGGGCTAGCTGTGGTTGCCTTTGGTGAATAAGCACGGGTCAGGATGTTTATTTTGTTTGTATCTAGTATTAAGTTTTGTGTATTATCTCTTGGCGATCCTAATAAATAAATAAATAAATAAATAGATGGTGCTGTGTGGATTGTCCAGCATTATTTATTATTATTATTATTTATTTATAAGCTTCGTCCAGAGAGAACCAGTCCTAAATTCACTTCGCTTTAGACTATAAAGTAATCCTTGAATTATTTCTTCTCGCTCACACCTTTCAGTGTTAGGTGTAAGTAATTAAATAAATAAATAATGCTGGACAATCCACACTGCACCATCTAGCCCCAAAGTAAGCTACTAGCTTGTGATATGGGTACTAGATGACTGATATATTAATACATTGTATATTACATAGATAGATATTTTTTATTATACATAGAAAACACCCAGACCAACGAAACAAATTTCTGCAGATCGTACACAAACTTGTTCCGAGGCGGGAATTGACCCGCAACCTCTTGCGTCGCAGGCGGACTCTCACTCTCTGTGCCACTGAGGTCGTCTAATATAATTGTATCAATGGACCCTGCATGGGGTATAAAGAGTATATGTTTTTGAGAATATAAGTGTTATACATTGTTTGGGTTAGTAAACATATTGAATTAAAATGTTATAAAATGTGACTAAAAAGTCCTTAACCAATGTCAGCCATAAAAAGACAAGCTTTCATGTCTTTTTAACATCAAATTGTACGTAACTTTAAAGCATGTCCAATAGAGCATGTTCACAGACGTGCCTTATGTGTACTGCGTTCAGCAGTTGAGACGCTACAGCTCGTTTTAAATCTAATTTTCCTATTGAAACCGGCTCCCATACCCCGCATAGGCTTATGTAGAATGAGTCAGAAGATACAAGAGAAATGTAAGACAAGATTGACAAAATAATTTGATTACTAGAGCATGAACACAGTATAATTTCATTCACTTTCAATATATTCCACTTAATGTACTTACGTACTTACTATTTGGAGAAACTATTAAGCAATTTTCTAACTTTTATCCAAGCCCTTGATGTCTGGTACAGTCGGCAACAGAAGTTCATGTATCTTTAAGAATTTATTTAAAGCCATAGTTTTAACCTATAGTTTTTATTAATTGTTAAGTTTATAAATACCTACTATATTTTTACTTTATAATTTTTATATATGGATGGATGGATGTTTGTTACTCTTTCACGCCGGAACGGCTGAACGGTTCTGGATGAAACTTGGCGGAGCGATAGATTATAGTCTGGACTAGCACATAGGCTATTTTATCTCGTGGGAATACTGGGATTTAAATATGCGCGGGTGAAATCGCGGGGCGCAACTAGTATTAAATAAAACACAAAACAAATACTCTACACTGTGTGGTACAATAAATGCTAGTTATCCTTCATAAAACCATTTCGAAAGATTCTGCTTAGAGAAAAAACATGCACAGTTGTATGTTTTGAAACTGTTATTCATGTTCTGCTAACTTCCAGGTCGCGGCAAGAAGAAGGGAGGCGGCATGGGCGGCATCATCGGCCTTATCGCCGCCAAGATCCTCTTCGGAAAACTCTTCATCGTGAAACTGATAGCTCTAAAGGCCCTTGCCACTGCGAAGATTGCGTTAGTACTAGCTGGCATTCTCTTTGCCGCGTGGTGTCTCAAGCAGGACCACACAAAGACCACCTATGAGGTCGTGCCACACCCACACCACCATGAATCCCACCATCCAGTCCATGTAGAACATGTGTCCCACGATCAAGGACATGGAGGGTACAGCTATGGGTCTGATTGGAACAAGAACCTGGACGAGGCACAGAATCTAGCATACAGCGGATACTCTAGAAAGTAAACCAAAAGAAACCTTAATGGTACACATACGTGCTCAAAAATAAGCATGCTTATTTTGAGCATGCTCAAAAATCAACCGACGTACGAAGCATGCGTATTTACTAGCACGACCTGTTTACACGTGCTTTTATTGAGTAAGGCCTGAAAAAGCATGCTTTTGGCTCGAAAATAAGCACGTGTGTCAGTACCTAGTGGTACTGACGAACGTGCTCAAAAACAAGCATGCTTATTTTGAACATGCTCAAAAATCCGACATACGACCAAATAAGCATGCGTATTACTAGCAACGCCTAGATACACGTGCTGCTTTATGGGGAAGGCTCAATATAAGCATGCTTTTTGAGCACGTCTGTCCGTATCTTAATGCTACTGTACAAAGACTTAGTTTATTATTTATTTAATTTATTGCCTATCATTAAAGTAAATTATTGTTGTATTTAAACTTCTTTGTTTTATTTTTCATACTAGCTGTGACCCGTTTCACCCGCGTCGTTTTAAGGTGAAGACAAGAGCTAATGTGACTCTCGCTCGCACGTTTTGACTTGTTGAAGGATATAAAATCACTAAACCCATTTTCGAAAAATCGCAAACAACCATTTTGTGTGCAATCACATTGCGCACAGTTTAGTAAAAAAATCATTTTGAATGGTAGAAGTTTTCCTACTTAAAAGTTTGCTTTTCTAGTTTTCGTACATAAGCAAATTGAGTAGGAAAACTTGCACCGATCAAAATGAAATTTTTACCAAACTGTGTGCAATTTGTTTGCACACAAAATAGTTGTTTGCGATTTTTCGAAATTGGGCTTAGTGATTTTATATCTTTCAAAATGTCGAATCGTGCGAGCGAGAGGTATTTTAGGTGTTGTCAACGCCTTAAATCCCGGCATTCCCACGGGATAAAAGTAGCCTGTGGGCTTTTCCAGATTATTATCTATCTCTGTGCCAAATTTCATCTAGATCCGTTCAGCACTTCTGGCGTTTGAGAAACAAACATCCAAACTTTCACATTTATAATATAGTTAGGTTGATTAGTGTTTACCATTTCATGGTAGTTCTTTTGCTCTTTTTTTATCAGTTTTCTAGATCATAAACACACACATAAATGATACATTCTAGTACACCTTAAGACAATCATAAATATCATATTATCATAATAATCTAGCCAAGTTAGGCTAATGAGTAGGTAACTTGGTTTGACTTAACTGAAAAAACTGAAACAGCTTCACGACTTTGATCCCCAGGTACGGTAGATATCCCTTCAGATCTTCCAGTACCAAGTAGGTACTAATTCAAGATTCTTTGAGGATGTCTGACTTAACTTTATAGAAATAAATATTACTAAGAATGTTAAAAAAAACATAAATGCAAAAAGTCCTGACATAATTTTGCTTGCAACACAAATGTTTACCATAAGAGTCCAGTCATTTATATTGAGTCAAGGTATTAAAAAAAAATCATTGACAAAAATCTATTTCCTGAAAAAACCGATTTCATATACAATGGAAGATACACTCATATAACTGCTTACATATTATCACATAACATAAAACTACTTGTCCGATCTGACTTAAAAGGGGCAGATGACAAACACCAGCTTTCAATAAATAAAATGAATCTTCAAAATCGGTTAGACCAATAAAAAGTAATTAATATTAAAAAAACAGTCGAATTGAGAACCCCCTTTTTTAAGTCGGTTAAAAAGTAACAGGTCTAACTTTGACCAATATTTCAACTTGAGTAAGATCGTTATCAAGTGTATCACTTCACTGCCGACCCCGCAAATTCGCGGGGCGCGGGTTAAGCGCGGTGTGCCAGCTCCGCATATTAGCGGAGTAGAGCCGCTCAGTTTGTGAAAAAAAAAACATATCGGATTTCCTCAAGCCACCAAGCCACCCTCATAATCAGGCCGGCAGCGAAGTTGTGACTCTACCTTTTTTTTGTGTCGGTCTGATTCGAAATGTTTTAAAACCAATTAAATGTTATCATTTTCATCTTTCACTGTAAACGCACTCGAAACTATGATACACATTTGCGATAAGGTTGCCACTTATCATCAGGTGGGCCATCTGTTCGTTTCATCAGCAAGTAAAATACCAGTGGCCATTGAGATATCTTACTCGAGTTTATCTGGATTCTACTAAAACATAGCACACTTTCTCTAAAACAGAGTTTTTTAAGAAGTTGTATCCGCTAAAACATTTCCATGATTTCCATGTTTAAGAGTAGTATGCTCTTTGTGTGTGGCTCGTCCGGGGAAGTACTACCACCACGCCTTTTTCTGCCGCCAAGCAGCAACGCTGTGTTTCGGTTTGAAGAGTGTGGTCGCCGGTGTGTTTACAGGCATACGAGGCTTAACATCGGTATGCCTCAAGTTGATGGTCGCAGGGCAGTGCATCTTAGGTCACGTTTCTATCGTGCGTGACTTACAAGGCAATGCTCTGTTATAGGTGATGATTACCACTTAACATCAGGTGGACCATCTGGGTGTTACATCAGCCGTCAGTATTAAAAAAAATTACGTTGTATTTTTGTGGGGAACTTCACACCCCAGTCATTGTAGATATCTCGTCAGATCTATTATTATAAGTCTTTAGCAACTAAATATATTTAAGGATGTTTAAGGGTTTGTCATAAGTACGTGTAACCCCTGGTTTCTGAAAGCTCGATCAAAAAGAATACAAAGTCACATGCAATAACAGCAAGCAATAATTCATTGAGAAAGTGGAAAATAGAAAATTAATATCGTGCAATCAAGGTAAAGTATACCAAAGATGTTTACTTCGTAGACTAGGACACACACTGCTGTCAAAGACATTAGAACCTTATTCATTGGGTACACAAGGATCATTTTAAATTGATTTATAAACTAGGTGAAGCCATGATTACCGACAAGTTGAAAAATGCACTACTGTATGCATTTATATGATTCGTAATAAACCTTCTTAATTTAATAGTGGAGCTCTTTGTGAAGGGCTAGTTTGGGAAAATCTACCACTATGCATGCTTCTGCCGCCAAGCAGCTTTGCTGTGTTTCGGTTTGAAGAGTGTGGTCGCCGGTGTAATTGCAGGTACATGAGGCTTAACGTCTATCTGCCTCAAGTTGATGAAGGGCATTGCATCGTAGGGTATGTTCCTATCGTGGTAGACTTACGAGGCAATGCTTTGTTATAGGTGCTGGTGACCGCTTAACATCAGCTTGTTCCATCAGCTAGTTGTATAAAAAAAAAATTACATCAACTGGTCCATTTATTCGTTCCAGCAGCATTTTAATTAAAAAAATCAATTTTTTATATTCGCCAGCCAAAGTCTCTCAGGAATTACATTGAAAGATCAATACTAAGGGCATCTAGACACCATTTTACGAAAACGAAGAACACTTACTAGCAGTAAGAGTTCCACACAGCACTATCTCGCCCCAAACTAAGCCAAAGCTTGTGATAATGGGAACCAGATAGCTGTTATACTATTTATGTTTTTTTTTATACATACTTAGAATATTATAACATACTTAGAATATTATAACATACTTAGAATATTATAACACCCAGACAGAGAACAAGCATGTTCATCACACAAATGTTTGTTTTCGGTGGGGATCGAACCCATGGCCAACGGCGTAGAAGGCAGAGACCAACTGAGCCGTGAATGCTGTCTGCCTATTTTTATGTGGCTGTCTGTGCTTAAAGACGTGTTAAATTCACGTAGGGCACGTCCCTTAGTGACGTGCTTAGTGAAGTCATGCAATTGTTATAGATCAAGGTAAAAAAAGAAAGTATGAAAATGCCTGTACATTTGTTTACAGCAAACATGAAAGTAACGCATGATTTTCGCCTAGAGTGGAGAAAGCTTTCT
The DNA here is from genome assembly GCA_963576535.1 of Plemyria rubiginata. Lineage (NCBI taxonomy): Eukaryota > Metazoa > Arthropoda > Insecta > Lepidoptera > Geometridae > Plemyria > Plemyria rubiginata. The sequence goes on along the minus strand of OY754930.1, from coordinate 5,635,785 downwards.
CTTGCTCATTGGTGAGGTTTGCAAGGTGATATTTTACAGGCACTTTGTTTTGCCTGTACTTCTAAATATATATAACTCAAAGGTGACTGACTGACATAGTGATCTATCAACGCACAGCCAAAACCACTGGACGGATCGGGCTGAAATTTGACATGCAGGTAGATGTTATGACGTAGGCATCCGCTAAGAACGGATTTTGATCAATTCTACCCCCAAGGGGATAAAATAGGGGATGAAAGTTTGTATGAGATTTTCAAAGTAAACGAGCGCGAGCAAAGCCGCGGGATCAGCTAGTAGGATTATAAAGGTGTAGGTTCAAAGCATGTCAAAATGTATAAAAAACAATTGTATATTTAGAGTACAATAAGTAATGTAAAAGTATAGACCTTCACGATTTTAATTCATAAGCACATTAATATCCCCTAGCCCCTAAAGTTTAACCTTTAGGTACTAGATGACTGATATATTTACTACATTATATACTTACATAGATAGATATTTTTATAATACACAGAAAACACCCAGACCAATGGAACAAATTTCTGCAGATCGTACACAAATTTGTTCCGAGGCGGGAATCGAACCCGCAACCTCTTGCGTCGCAGGCGGACTCTCGCCCGCTGCGCCACTGAGGTCGTCATACTGTTCTTTAATTAGTGGATAAACCACCGGATTCTGAAAGCTCGATAAAAGCTAATCGGCTGTCAAGTCACTTGCTACCTGCCTAATTTGAAGTAAAAATTGAAATAGGAAGTGACTTGACAGCCGATTAGCTTTGATCGAGCTTTCAGAAACCGGCGGTTACTATGTTAATTTAATAAGACTAACGTGTGGTTTCTGATAGCTCGATCATACTTAATCGGCTGTAAAGAGGATTATAATAAAAACTTTATGATATATTATCTTTGCATTATCGATGGATTCAAGCTTAAAATATATATTTTATGATAACATTTTTTTTATGACAGAGTTTGTCACGTAGATCACCTAAAAAAATTAAAAATGAGAAAAATTACATATAAAAAAGTTTTAAACAGCATTATCGAATCATGTATGAAAGTGTTGTAATTTTTTTTATTTACTTACTATTCTTAGCTATTCGAAGTTTAGTGTTATTATCTATTATTATATATATTATATTGAGTTGCATGCATAAAGCTAAACTGTTCCTTGTGTATTTTGTAGGTTTTGTAAATACTTGAAAATATTGTTTTTTTAGTAAATAAATGATAAAAATATATTTTTATATGTTTACAAAATTATAAGTTGTTGTGGTATAAGTAAGTAATCGTCAGCGTTGTAAGTACCTAATTACGAACTAGAACTAAATAAAAGAAAAAATTGTATTTTTGATGCAGATTATATTTATTGCTAGCAATAATTATTCAAATGAGGTAATAAGTTAGCATTCATAAAAACAAACCAAAAATAACATAGATCGTGATACACGATACTGAAATAATTATTTAGAAATAAAAACCAAAATAAACAAAAACTAAGAGATCAAACACAGGTAAAACGTATTACTTAGAAATATGTAGTACTAATATATCATAAAATATATACCGTTTGAAATAATAAGAAACTATATAAAAGGAATAATAATGGATACATACTACATATTAATACATAACTAAATAGATTTAAATATAAAATAATATAAAACCTTTTGACTCGAAATACTCGACGCAATTATATACACAGATACTGTTACAAATAATTATATACACAGAAACATAATACATACTTTCAACAAACTAATATATACAAAACTAAAGTAGCTAAAGTAAAAAAACAACTAAAAAAACCATTCGCTCAATCATACGAATAAATAGAATAAATTAAGTAGCATTATTTGGTACTAGCAACCTAGTTGTTGTACGCCGAATAGGCAAGGTTGTTGCCATCGCTGCCCCGTCTGGACCAGCCACCCTGGTCCCATCCGTGACCATGCTCAACATGGTGCTCGGAGCCATGAGGCTCCCAGCCGTGAGCTGGTGCTATCTCCCATGTTTCTTCCTGGTGATGATGCTTCTTAGCCAACAAAGCAGCCTTGATGAGAGCAATGATCTTGATAATGAATGCAACCTTGGCGAGAATGGCGAGTTTCAGGATAGCAGCGGCGATGATGACCAGGGAGAGAACTGCAATGGCGACAGCTTTGGCTTTTGCGATCAGGAGGAGAGGGATGAGGAGTTTCAGTTTCTTCTTCAGCTTCTTCTTCTTGCCACGGCTCTCTTCAACTGTCAGATTTAAACATGAATTAATAATACTCTATATAGATTCGATGAAGTATGAATCCATAAAAGCCTGTGTTTGTCTGTATTGTCAGTCGATTGATGCCAAATCTATTCAGAAATTGCAAGTCAATTGATGCCAAATCAATTCGAAACAAATCCTTAGAAACTCTATACAAATAGACAGTTATTGATATGAATAAAAAATTACAAGAGAAGAGCTGTTACACTCGGCTGATAAATTAAGACAACGTTGAAGAATAATTTATGCATTAAAACGATCAGTCCGATTAAGGTGGATTGAGTATCGGCTATCAAAATTACCCAACATTGGTATAATTGAGTAGGAGGTTTTATGGCTAGTTTCACCGACGATTTCTAATCTCTGATTTATGACCGGCGAGCTTTTGGCTAAGCTTTAGTTTTATTATACTTTTAATAATTTGAAGTCGAATAGGGCCAAAATATGGTAAAAAATTTGGATAATTAAATATTTTCGCTCTTACTACATTAACTGTTCCTTCGATTTTTGATTTGTAGTTTCAAGTTTTGTGTAATTCTTCTAAGGCACATTTTGGGTTGTATTAGTTCTATATGATTGTTTGTTTTGTTTTTACTCACCATCCCCAATAGCCCTTGATTCATCCTCATCCTCGCCTCCATAGGTGAGTTCAATCTCTCCTCTCTGGATGAGGTCGCCAGAAGTCTTCCATAGTCTCTCTGTCAGCTGCTGGCTCCTCACATCAGGGACATCAGAGAGGGCTTCGAAAGACCGAGATTCCCTCGGAGCGTCGTTCAGAATGGTAAGACCATCAAAGATCTTGAGCTTGCGAGCCGATGAAAGCTTGTCAGCGGCTTTCAAAGCGTGTTCCTGGGTAAAGAAACAGTATGTTAGATGGAGAAGCATTACTATTTGATTAGCTAGATTTTTTGTAACTTTACATTATCTTTAAGACTGAATAATTTTGATCTTATAGTGTGAATTAAGAGCGCATAGTGAGCAAATTGATCCAAGGATAACAGTGATAAGACTATTAGGGTACTGCTGATGTTTGCAATCCAATAATGGTTCCATTGAGTCGATCACAAGTTGTAGTTTGTTTAGTTACAATGTCATGCATCGTAACTGTAAAACGTTGTATCACTGGTCAAATCACTCGTTGCATCCACTGAAGTAGTGTAAAACCACATTTTAATCCATGGGTAAACATTGCACTGAGGAACACTCCACAAGACGTACCTTCCAACAAAAATTCACATCACTGTTCACACACTCGGATATGCTTCCGATCACCGATTTGATCACACTCTCATCGTGAGACACTGGAACAGATTGGACTGCTGCCACAACACCCAAAACTAAGACAAAATACTTCATCTTGTCTCAAGTCCAAAACCGATCGAACTGTGATATTTGCTTGATCTGAACACTATTTATCTAAATCTCCCCACTCACATGTTTTAGCAAATTAACATTTTTTTCTAATATAGAATTGAAACGACACGGCCATACTACGTGACACAGATATTGTTTCATTAATATTTATATTTTCGGATAGTTCACGTTTGGTTTTGCTTTCTTTTGAAAGGTTGATACTAGATGCGACAAGTTAAAATGTTTGCTTTTTTGGAGTTTAGAACATTTGTATCTATTGGACGGTTGATGCCAAAGGTAACCAAGTTACTTAGTTTAAATTATTGAAGCTAGTTTTTGATTAGCTTATGCTTCAAACAACTCAATACATTGACGAACCATTAACTTTTATGTACATTATGCATTAAATATTCTGATATGTTATGTTATGTACATCGTCTACATTTACAGCCCACAATACAAGTAACAAAATACCAAACCAACTGGTACATCTATTTTTGCTTTATATTTTGGTACATCTAAGTCTACTACGAACTGGCATTATCTACAAAATATCTGTGTTATAGAGAAGAAGTAAACAATTATCTAGATTGATTTATTTAACAGTATTTATTTGGTATATTTTGTACATTTTGTAAATCATTGTAACTATTAGTTGTAATTTTCTTTGTCAATAAAGCTGTTTTAAGAAATAGTACAATATAGATCATTTTAACAGTAGATATTGAGAAAAAGCTCAGGATTTTCTCTGAATTGGAAATTTGCCCCCCCCCCCCCATGACCGCTTTGCCCAGCAGTCACAAAAAAAGCAATGAGTGTTATAAAAACGCTATTGATATTAAGTTGCCAATATGACGATATGTAATGAGTGAGTGACTATTCGCCAATCTAATACCCTCTTTTTTTCCACTAACAAGACGAATACGCAAAAACATGAGCAAATAAAACCACAAATATCGAATAGCCACGTGAAGTGCCACCATTGTGGAAGGCGGCTCATACATAAATCTGAAATACATTTTTTAATAAGTACGTAATTAAATCATCTTTTATAGATGTAAAAGGTGATGAAACTAAACCATGTTATGCCACGAATGTATTGAGTAGGTACCTACCTATTGAGTATTGTTGGGTATGTCACAGCTAGCTCCTTTAGCAAAAAGACAAGTATAATAAATTTTAATTAGGAGGATACTTTTGCACATCTTTTGCCTGTTGCTGATTTATCCACCCACTAACAATTTAACACTGATTTTACAACTACATTGTTGTCATTACTACTGCTGTTACGTAGGTAGTACAAAAGTTGGTGTTTGAAAGAAACAACGACCTAACCAACGCTAGTTGCAGACCTATCGCGTCTATCCACAATAGAACAAAAGCAAGTGAGCTATATAATATGTACAAGTAAAATAAAAATAAATAAATAAATAATGCTGGACAATCCTCAAAGCACCATCTAACCAAAATAAGCTACTCAAAGTTTATGTTAGGGGTAGATAACTAATATATTTAATACATACATAGACAGATATTTTTTATTAAACATAAAAAGCACTCAGACCGACGGAACAAATTTCTGCAGATCGTACACAAATTCGTTCCGAGGCGGGAATTGAATCCACAACCTCTGCGTCGCAGGCGGACTGTCACCCGCTGCTCCACTGAGGTTGTAAACTAACTAAAAAATATATAAAACTGAATTGGTTGTAGTTATAAGGCTGTCTTCTAAATGATGATCACAATTCTATTCACTCAGCATCAGATTATGTATAAAATTCAATTCAAATTAGCTTACCTAAAGCTCTCTTGTTTGAATTGCGGGTAGTTATGGGATCAATAAAAGCACGAATAAGAAATCAAATAATTTAATAAATAAATAAATAACGAGGTCATTTGGCATTCAGACAAATAAATACACACACACAAATAAATATATCACACTCAGTTTAAGTGACCAGCGTACGCCAGTGATTGGGCATCGCCTCCTTGTCTGCCCCATCCAGCACTCTGCGCTGGTTCGTAGGAGTAACCCTGATGCTCCTCATGATGAACTGGAGGTCCGTAGCTCGTGCTGGGGGAGGAGCCACCTTTGCTACCTAAAAGCTTTCTGATAAGGCTGAACGCGCTCATGGCAAAAGCGATCTTGCCCAAGAAGACAGCCTTGATAGCGACGATAGCGATGATTCCGAGGAAGAGGGGGATCAGAGCAGCGAGCTTCAGCTTCAGGAGAAGGAGAATAGGGAGCAGCTGCTTCAACTTCTTCTTCTTCTTGCCACGACCTGGGAAATTAATAACATGCGTCAGTTCAGAGTTATTTCACTAATTTAAGCGTATCAGACCATGACCTCAATAATTTACAAGACTACCAGAAATTTTACAAACTAGGTCAACTTTATGATGATTGGTAGTTTGTGAATGGTATTAATTTATGAAGAAATAAAGGACAACTTTTTGAAATTGAAAAAAGACTTGTTTTGTCAGAACTTTAGCTACGAGTGAAATCATTGAAGGTAATTGATGCGATAACCATGATCTCATCTGCTTGCAAAACATTCATTCATGGATTGCTGGGATACTGAGTTTGAGCTCTCAAACTCAAAAAAACTAGTCTAATATTTAATAAAACATATTCCGTTAATAAATGTTTCTGATTTCTTTATTTCTTGTATTAAGACTGATGGTGTAACCTTACAAAAAGATGATCTAAATAAAAAATGGGAATGTAGAATCACGGGACTGTCTTTTGGTTAAAGTTTTTTGACCCTAACATCTCCGTTAAATTATTTGACAGAGTATTGTTAACTTTTTCACGGCAACTACAACTCATAAAGGGCCTTTACAAATGGATTTAGTATGTATTCAAATAGGCAGAGAAAGCTAGTGTTTAGAAACATAGGTGCAGACGAGGCATTGTTCGTGGAGGCTGCATGTGTGGTGTGTTCGAGAGTAGCTTTGTTCTAGGTCGTGGTTTGAGGTTCGAGCACTTATGGAGATGGTGCGTGACATGGCCATGTAAGGACAGTCACCTCTACATAAGGTTATGTGATAAAGAGCTTTTTAAGTTAGCGAGAACGCTGGTAATTCTAGGCACTCAAAGCATCCATTATGAGTTGACTTCTAATATTCTAACTTCTTTATATATCTGAGGATCCTTGGATTCTTATAGAAAATCATTGACTCCAAAATAAACGTACCTGTTTAGTTATGACGACGCAGAGCTTGGTTTAAAATAGTTGATTCTGTGTATTTATTTATCAGCACTTTATCAATGAATTGAATTTTGTGATTTTATCTTTATTTTTTTTGGTTGAAGAATAAAGAATAGAAAACTAATTCCATAAATAATTAAAGACCCATCAAACTCCTTGACCCTTGAAAAATGAACAATAACTGCTATAAATATCACTGCAAGCCGCAATTTCACGTGTCAAGGCGTCTCATGACGAGACAGTTGCATATCAAATCCATACGTTATGGTCTAATCTAACACAATGCCCAAATCTGAATTGAGAATCACGCATAATTCTTTGCAGATTTTTTATGGAATCAACGTACCGTACGTTGATTCATTTGAGGGAATTTCTAAGTAAAGGTGCTATGAGTCTTTACCATTAAATATCAAAGCCCACGCATTATTTTATAGATTAAAGTTTTGGGACAAATTCTCACCTTCCTCATCCAGGCTCCCAGTCTCATTATCAGGCTCAGATAAGCGCAGTTGAAGCACATGATTGTCCAAGAAGTCTCCAACATTTTCAGCAATCCTCTCGTCTAGTTGCAGCTCCCTCGCTTTAGGCTCCTCAGGAAGAGGCTCGTAGCTTCGAGCGGAGCGGGCTGAACCGGTGTTGATGAGGCTCATGCCTTCAAACAAGTCCAAATCTTTAGAGATTGCTAGTCGTTCGGTGAGTTTGAATGCTTTTTCCTGTGAAATGATTGTGTGAATTAGTGAACAGTTCAGCTGCTTTATTTTGAATGCGATTAAAGTTGTGTTTTTTTTAGTAAAAGTTTTTCTTTGTCACTCAATCAAAATCTAGCTATTCGTCAATTTAATCGCCTCTAAATGTAATATTTAATGTTTGAGATTATAGAATAGGATGATTTTAAATTTGCGGCCGGTTGAGCTGGTTGCGAACGATTAATGCACTGTTATGAATCGATTCACTGATAGCTGATTTATCACAATTTGCAAATCCACATGAAGAACATTTTGCCGATCACTTATTCACTTCACTTATCACTGTGTAATCCATTAATCACCTTTAGACACAGCGATGTATCCACTTCCATGCACTCGGAAACAGCTCCAACCAAGTTCTCCGCAACTCCATGTTCCTTCACCGGTGAGCAACTCACTGATGCCAGTATGGCGAACAACGCAAATTTACTCAACATCTCCAAAAAAATATGGTACTTGAACTTGCCAACGCTTGGCAACTTATGATGTTTTTCCAAAATACTGATGGATTATATCCTTACCACCCCACCACGGGATTCACAATGTGACGTAAAATATGTGTGCACAGTTTGGTGACGAACGCTAACTGACGGTACATCGCAAAGCTACGTTAGGATAAGTAGAAAAATAAATATTTGATAATAGAAAGCGAAGTTCACGTTTACGACATAGGCATATTCTTACGTCGGCATTTGTGATGTGTAAATGAAAGAAAGAAAAAGTGTTATTGTTTGTTATTTCGTAAGTCGCAAACTGATTCCGTAATTTTACCTCACACCACTATTTGTGCTAAAAAGTTTAGGGTTGCGTTGAAATAGTAATTCATAGCTTGATATTGCATGAACTCATCCTAATTTTATATGTAGCTATTTTATATTAATTCACCAAATTTGAGGTCGTCTCGAAAACCGGAAATCTCAGATCGCGCCGCGGAACAAACTTTCTGCCGCAGTATTGACGGTTAGACGTTTCTTATTTTTACTATTTTACACAAAATCCTCTACAAAAACAAATTAAATTGGAATTTTCAATTTCTCATAAACCATTGCCGAAACTTGTGTATATTTCAAATACTCATTGTCCAAAATGTGAGATAGTTAAATTAAAAATGAAAATAGTCTAAAGTGTTATTACGTTACTTAGAAAGCTGGTAAAGTACCGCTTGGAGAAAAAACAATGAAACGTTAGAGTTTGTTGTAATTTATTTATTGTTGTTGTGAGTTTACAGTGTCGTTAGTTACTTGTACTTTTATGGTACGTAATAGTGTTTTCAAACTATCTGTGAACCTTTCTACTTACATACATTTTTAATTAACTATCAATTATTCATCATCAAATATTGTTATCAGGATAATATCAATAATCCTATAAAACATTTGAAGTATGTCAACTAGTAAAATATTTCTTCGTATAAAAACTTGTTATCGAAATTTTGTAATTTTATTTTTTGAATCATGGCTGTTTGCGATTTTTCATAAGTAACTTTAATGAATTCTTGTCATCAAAACTGTTAAAATGTATGACCGAGAAAGACCTAGTGATTGTTGTGACCAGCTTATTCATAGCTTGTTTAGTGAGCTAGGTCTGAGATTATCTAACTTGAGTGTTTAGCTTAACTTCTTTTCTCTTAAGTTGCATTTTTTCAAGAGACTATTAAAGCTTGAAAGGAGCTTCGATGCGCACTTAATACCCTTTCACCACACTGTTCCGAAAGAAAGCAGTGATATGAAAAGAATAAGAAGATACTTTTTTCTTGGTAAGAGCCTCATAATTTGAGCCACAGATAAAATAATAATAAAATAGTTGAGCTATGTTATACTTTAAAGGTAATAATTTATATGACAATTAAATACTTTTTAAATGTATTACGTTTAATGTTCCTATCTCTACGTTTTCCTCTCACGGGCACTACTGACACATCTTATGTCCACAATACACAAAGGTTATCTGGAAGATAATGGTTTATAGCATTAAGTTCGCCTTTGTTCTGTTATTTTTATGTGCAATAAAGTATTTTCAATCAACCAAAGTACCTACACATCTTATGTACCTACGTTATGTACAAATCACCAAGTCATGTTATAATCGGACGTTACAGGAAAAGCTAAAAATGGGTAGGGACTTTTTTACATGGCTATTAGACCAGTTGTTTTGTACTTGTAAATGCTTATTATACAAAAGGCAATATTAATATAATACACATACCTACCATGTATTTTATTTGCTTAGCATTCAAGTTGAATTGATAACAATATACGTAGGTAAAGATACCTCTCAAACTGTAATCATTAAATGCCCTTGTTTTCATAACATGTAGAGATGAGAGATGATGATGTATGTAATATTAGTAATATTGTGTGTGTAGATCGCGCTTTCAGAAACCGGGGGGATGTCTATCAACATTTATTGTAAATTGGTTTTATTTTGTTGACCTCAGCAGCGCAGCGGGCGAGAGTCCGCCTGCGACGCAAGAGGTTACAGTTCCCGCCTCGGAGCAAATTTGTGTACGATCTGCAGAAATTTGTTTCGCTGGTCTGGGTGTTTTCTACGTATAACATAAAATATCTATCTATGTATGTATGTCTATGTATTTAATGTATTAAATATATCAGTTACCTTTGTTCCCATTACACAAGCTTTGAGTAGCTTACTTTGGGGCTAGATGGTGCTGTGTGGATTGTCCAGCATTATTTATTTATATTGTAAGATGACGGGTCAGTAAAAATGCATCAGAATTGGTGCCATAAGTCAATGTCTAGGTCAGAAATTATAAAATGATTATTTAATTCAGCGCATAAGCCACAATTCTGCTGATGCAATGTTCTTGTAACTTCAGCTCAGCGAGTGAAAGTGTCCCGTACTTTTGTGAATGCGGACATGCTGAGTTTGGCCCAATGATGTAAGATGCATGCGATGGACCTGTTCAACTTGGTTCCTTCATCCCATTTTTTTATTGATGCCATTCTGATATAAATAAAATAAATATAAATATTGGTGGACTTTTCACACAGCACTATCCAGCCCCGAACTAAGCCAAATCGGATTCGTTAAAAATTGTTTCAACAATGGATAAAACCATTTTTAACGAATTTTGACGATTCTAAATGTCAAATTTAGCGATCGATACTTGCACTACAGAACCGCGTCTGATGAATCGGATCCGCGGCAACACCAATACCATGCTGGTCGTTGTTGCTGGTCGGCTGGATTCAGGCTTTTTCACTTACTGGGTAGATAAACTGCTATTTATCGCTCAGCTAGTGACCCATTAATACATAAATAATGCTGGACGATCCATGCAGCACCATCTAGCCCCAAAGTAAGCTACTCAAAGCTTGTGTTATGGGTACTAGATAACTAAAGTAGGTCATCAGCATCTGTTTGAGGCCTGAATCCTACTAATTTATTAATGCGAAAGTTTGTGAGTATGGATGGATGTTTGTTACGATTTCACGCTGGAACGGCAGAACGGATCTTGATGAAACTTCGCGGAGAGATTGATTATAGTCTGGAATAACACATAAGCTACTTTTTATTCCGTCGGAATACCGGGATTTAAATCGGCGCGGGTGAAACCGCAAGGTGCAACTAGTCTAACATATAAATAAATTTCTATTTGTCTCGTGTTTTGCTATACCTAATATCAGTTTATAAGATTATATTTTTATGTGTACTAACAAATTGGATTATTTTATGATCTAAATAAATGAAAAAATGAAATTAATTGAATTTGAAATATTGTTTTAATAACATCTGTGTGCCCCTTGTTGGTAGTGCGTGCGCTACGGCATGTTGATATCCTGCGTGCCTTGCAACGACATGCTTCGTGATAAGTAATGATAACCACTTATAATCAGGTGGGCCATATGCTTGTTCAAATAATAAAATGCATTTAAAAATGTCAGACATCATTTTAAAATGTTTTGGCTATCTAGGATAGTTATAGGGTAGGCAGTTTTAAATAACACTAACTATAGAACATTTAAATTTTATCACTGACCTTGATTTTTTCTAGGTTTAAGGTCACGCGATGAAATCTTTAAAAAAGACATAACCATTAGTGAACGAGGTCAGTGCCCTTAAATCTTCGGCCCAACCTAAGCTTTCTATTTACTATGTTTAGGTAAATACATTAACTACCGTTATTTAAGTTCGTCGAATTAAGGTTTCACTTTTACTAGAATCCTAAAAATGGTTGCCTTTGTCGTGTCGTAAGTGGTATTATTATTTAAAAGAAATAAAAAAAATAATGCTGGACATTCCACACAGCACCACCTAGCCCCAAAGTAAGCTACTCAAAGCTTGTGTTATGGGTACTAGATAACTGATAAATATTATTATATACTTACATAGATAGATATTTTTTGTTATATATAGAAAACACCCAGACCAAGGAACAAATTTCTGCAGATCGTACACAAATTTGTTCCGAGACGGGAATCGAACCGCATCCTCTGACAAAATAAACAATAGGAGAGGCAGTTGCGGCGTAGACTTCTGCAGGCTTATGATAATGATTTTCGCACATTTATTTAACGTCATAGACTAAATGCGCTATTAATTATATTGACATAACGCTATAACTTACTAAATGTGGTTTTTTCAAAATTCAAAATGTCTGACTTGAAGTAGAACCAGATATTAAACATAGCAGTATTTCACTAGGTTCTAAATAACGGTTTATTGAATAACATATTTATAGTCAGAAGTTATAGATTTGATTTGGACATTTTGCAACAAAACTTGCTTTTATTATCAGTTTTTTTTACTAGTTTTATAGTGTTACTACATTTAGGAAAATCTAACCGTGATTCCATCTACAGGTCTGAGTTATTACTATCAAGAGACACGGTCGTATAAGTACCATAGTAGCATGTCCCTCAGTTTTTCGTCATTGGACTTGTAGTAGTTGTAGAGTTGGTAGTGTAGCCCTGTATCAAGGGGAAGGTCGCGGGTTCAAATCCCGCTCGGAGAATAACTTTTGGGACATTATCAAATCTTTTCTTTTGAGATGCTATACATTTTTGAGCAGAAAAACTCCGATCGCACGATTGCTCTTGAACCGATGGCCGATTACAATAACAATCGGAAGGTGGGGCCGACACCACTAGGCCACCAGTCCAGCATCCACATTCCCGGACAATTTGTCATTGAGTAGGTATGTTGACTCCGTGTCCCAATAGCTTTAGGTCAACATTAGGTATGTTCAGAGCTGTATGGATGCATACTTTGATCGGCCTACACGTAAGCACATTTAGAAGCAGCATAGCATTATGACCTGTATGGACATTGAATAAATAAATAGATAAATATAAAATAAATAAATAATGCTGGACAATACACAGCACCATCTAGCCCCTAAGTAAGCTACTCAAAGCTTGTGTTATGGATACTAGATGACTGATATATTTAATATATTACTAGCTGCGCCCCGCGGTTTCACCTGCGTGATTTTTTGTTTTTATTTAATTCCGAACATTTTCATATTTATTCACCTTTTAAACCTTCCCTAGACCTCCACGAATATTTCAAGACTAAGATAAGATAAATCCGTTCAGCCGTTCTCGAGTTTTAGTGAGACTAACGAACAGCAATTCATTTTTATATATATAGATAGGTATTATATATTATTTACTTACATATATAGATATATTTTATTATACATAAACACCCAGACCAACGGAACAAATTTCTGCAGATCGGACACAAATTTGTTCCGAGGCGGGAATCAAACCCACAACCTCTTGCGTCGAAGTCGGACTCTCGCCCGCTGCGCCACTGAGGTCGTCAAATACGAGTAAGCTGGTTTAAATGCCTCAGACATAACGGAGTCAACGTAGACTCATGGTACAGTGAAAAATATCATTTCTACCTGCAACAAACCACGACATTGATAATTTCGGCGCAGTGAATGTATAAATGAATCTAATTAGTAACATAACAAACCTAAATTTCATTTCTAAGAAGTTTTTTTTTATCGTTAATAAAGCTTGTATATAATATATTATAAGAAATTATAAAAATAAATCGATAATAATAGATATCAGAAGTATAAAAATAAATCGATAATATAAATTAAAATTAGGTATTAGGACTTTCCCCCAGTTTCTGAAAGGCCGATCAACGCTAATTGGCTGTTAAGTCACTTGCTATTTCAGCTTTTATTTCAAGTTAGATAGAGATAGCAGTGACTTGACAGCCGACTAGTGTTGCTCGGTCTTTCAGAAAGCGGGGGTTACCCTCTTATTCATAATCCGTCATTTTGTATAGCGGCTTTAAAGAGTATTCTTGTCACTGTCACTTTCATGTCAACGAAAAGAGACAGCAACAGACTTATTGGTTTGATAAGCTATTGGCGCGCTCAAAGACCATTATGAATAAGGGCCTTAAATTTTAATTGTCATTTAAATTCTCAATTAGGCAAAATTTTAAATTTACTCAGTAAAATGCTCATCATTTTTGTGTTACTTTCAGCACACAAATTTATTATTTTAAAGATCCACTAAACGATAAATCGAGCGAGGTCTACATTGTTACCATTATGGTGCAGGTGACAGTACAAAGTAACGTAACCAACTTGTAGATGTTCTCATGAGAAAGCGCGGTGAGTCAATGAGATCGCCGTGACCTTGGGGAACGGTAAATTGGGCGACGAAGGCGAGTCTACACGCGGTGATTTTAATATCAAACTTGTCAATTTTAGCTTAAAAAAGTGTGAAATGCGATTGGCTTTTATTTCATTTTAGGGAAATTATTTGAAAAAATAATTATCTAGGAACACGATTATGTGTGGCCCCTGCCCCCTAATAATTAAGGGAAATATGCTTGAATCAGAAATAATTTTGGTATTAGCATTAGTAAAGCTAACTTTTGAGTAGGTAAACTTGAATCTTTGCGCAATGTGTGATTGCACACAAAATGGTTGTTTGTGATTTTTCGAAAATGGATTTAGCGAATTTTATATCTTTCAACCTGTCACATGAGGGTTATATCTGTATGCCTCAAGTTGATGGACGCAGGGCAGTGCATCGTACGGCACATTATTATCGTACGTGACTTACGAGGCAATGCTTTATTTTTTGTGTGATGGTTACCAGTTAACCAGATGCCCTAAACTATGAGGTTTGTGATGTAATAATTGCTAAAGAGTATGAGTTTTAGAAGGTGGACCTTTACAATGATGTTTTTCTTAGTTAAAGTATTCGACCTGTGTGAACCAACAGTAGGCGCGGTCCAGGAACTTTCGCGACCGCACCTTAAGCGGCACTTTGACGTGCCAGCGGATATTAGCGGATATTAGCGTACGTCCTCTTGAATTACACAATATTAATAATACTTATTATGATGGAACTTTCGTGAGAGCCAATTTCTTAGGACAAACTACATTCTTGTTATGGAATCAGCTGATGATCCACTGGATGTTAAGTGGTGTATCCATCATCTATACAAAGCAAAACAAAGTATTGCCGCACGACAAGTCTGCCTTACGATGCACTGGTCTCCTTCAACTCGAGGCAAACATCCCGGTGAATTATTACTGAGCCGCGGCCTGATTACGCTAATGTCCGGCTATCGAGATGGCTTTCAGTTTGAAATTTGATTCCTATCCAAGGAATGTAGCGTCCATCACAAGGAATTTAGATACTAGATCCATCCATATTTCAAACTGAAAGCCATCTCGATATCCAAACATGAGCGTAATCGGGCCGCTGGTACTATTAATGTGTGCCTCGAGTTTTTCCATCGTTATTTTGTTAATTGTGCACTTGTCTGTTTTGAGTAAATATTACTTCTGTATTACTCACCACTGTCAAATATCTATGTATGTAAGTATTAAATATATCAGTCATCTAGTACCCATAACACAAGCTTTGAGTAGCTTACTTTGGGGCTAGATGGTGCTGTGTGGATTGTCCAGCATTATTTATCTACTGTTTTCTAATGTATTTTCAAACGAATGCCTAACTTAACTATGATTTTTGCATGT
The DNA here is from genome assembly GCA_963576535.1 of Plemyria rubiginata. Lineage (NCBI taxonomy): Eukaryota > Metazoa > Arthropoda > Insecta > Lepidoptera > Geometridae > Plemyria > Plemyria rubiginata. The sequence goes on along the minus strand of OY754930.1, from coordinate 5,620,228 downwards.
AACTGTTTTCATCCACTATCATCACTACATATTATAAAACATAGTCGCTTTCTCTGTCCCTATGTCCATATGTATGCTTAAATCTTTAACTACGCAACGGATTTTGATGCGGTTATTATTAGATAGAATGATTCAAGAGGAAGGTTTATATGTATAATACATGCGTGGTATGTGCACCCGTGCGAAGCAGGGGCAGCACATTATTACTCTGACGCTTGGAGGACACCGGCGGCACGTTGTAGAACCACAAGTTCTTCATGTGTCAAGTGCTCGAAAGGAGCCTCTTGGTGCGCACTTAAAATCCTTTCACCACACTGCTTCGAAAGAAACTAGTGATAAAACAAGATGAAGCAGAAGACTTCTTTAGGCTGATGATGATAATAATTTTGTAACTAAGCATATAAGAAAATTAGCGTTTATATTATTATGAATACCTATGATCATGTGTTTGGTCTCTCTGTTTTCCTTTAAAAGTTTTGCATAATTTGTACCTAGATGACAGTTTATGAAACTTCCGCTCATATTAACTTACGCTGACAAATTATGTGGCCGCAAGTAGGTGAAAATGACTTGAATGACAAGCATAACATTAGCAAGTACACACAAGACAAGAATTTCTACAATTTGTAGGCAGTTAGCTTTCCAAACAAACATTTATGTAAGCAAATGCGTCCTTACTCTGACGGAACTTTGTGCTACAAACTTCTAGAAAAAGATGATGTTAGGAACTTTACAACAACTTTATAACAACATGATTTTACAAAAAAAATCATTACTATCAATTTTTCAATGTCTCCTCAAACTTTGAAAACTATATTCTATACTGGCTTCAATCAAAGTTTCATTTTCACTAAATCTTTGAATTTTTTTATCTCCGAAACTAGGTAGTATGTTAGTTCTCTATCTAAAATCAGTTATTTTATATATTAAAAAAGTGCTAGCAAGAAGTATAACGGTTGTCTGCCGAATAATCCCGTGATTTGTGGAAAAAGTAAAAAGTTATTTCATTCAGGACCTTTATAACGTCTGATGGTCTGGTGGGCTAAGTGGGAGCTCGGACCTCCAGCAAAACATGGCTACTTGCCATGAACTCTTTTAACGCATATAGGGAGAAAAGTTCATGATCTAGCCCATTGAAAAAGTTTTCGATATTTCGTTTTTTATTTTCTGATTTTATTCTTATTCTAAAAAGCGCTTTCAAAACAAGACTACGAAATAAAGAGTAAGTACAACACTTACCTAGAAATCTCAAATCTCTCATGACTACTGACCATCTTTGACTTGACATGCTAGTGACTGGGCTAAGCACTTTGTCGTGTTTCCTACTTGCATTCCTGGAGTGTGTACGAAAAAAACTGGTACGTAAATTTGAAATTTTTGCTTTTGACATAAAACCTGAGTGTTTTTTTAAGTTCTATTTAATTAAAATCTTTTATGTTGTGTAGAGATAATCAAAGTTAAAAGTTATATTATGTTCTGTTTAAAAGTTCTAAGTAAAAATATTTTATAAAAGTATTTGATTACATAATGTGTATTCTTTGTCATATTTCTGTGTTAGTTATTTATTAAATACCTGCCTATAGGATAAAAGAAAATGGTAACATATTATATAAAACTTTTTTAATGTTTTAACGTGTTTTCGCCGTTAATAAATAGATACAATAAATTAACAACATTACAACAACATTCCTTCCAATACATTACTCTGTTTTAAATGACTCAATACATTTCCATACACATACAAGTAATAACAAAGTGTAGTTAAATACATAAAAAACTAAAAGATAAAATAAAAATATCTTTGGAACAGAAACTTAAAATAAATGGTAAAAATTATACTACTATTAATATTCAGTACGAATATCCAAGTAAATACTAGTCACATAATAATATACAGACGTATAACATAAGACTTATTAAAACAAAATCAGTCACATTGAAAAATAAACTAAAGATATTGTTAATAATATAAATATTTAGGAAGTAATATTATAAAATTGAAAGATGGTAATAGATAAAGATAAAATATATAAATGTCAAAACAATATGAAAATTATGATATAAAAGAATAATATATAATGCTTTTATAATTTTAAGTGGTTTGAAATGAAGGGTAGCAAAATATGTTAATAATAATATTATAAAGATGGATAAAGTATAGATATAATAAATATTAATGTGGATATATCGAAAATCATCGAGAGTTCAGGTTCGTTGTGTAAAATAAGTTACTTATTCTAGAATAAATTACTTATACAAACTACTCTACGCCTGTTTGGCATGAGCTGAGTACGCCAAGTCCATGGCGTCCTGAGATCTGCCCCAGCCGCCACCACCACCGCTGCTGCTTTCCCATCCGTGGTGCTCCTCATGGGCGGGTTCAGACCATCCTGAACTCTTCTTCGATTCGATGAGCTTCTTGATAGCTCCGAAAGCAGCGGCGATGAAAGCGATCTTTCCAAGAATCAAGGCCTTGAAGGCAGCGAAAGCAATAATTCCAAGGAACAAGGGGACGAGAGCAGCGAGCTTCAACTTGATGAGAGCGAGGATGGGGAGGAGCTTTTTCAGCTTCTTCTTCTTCTTGCCACGGCCTGGAAAAAATATTTTCTTTGAGTCATAATGAAATATATGAACAGTCTGTGACAGCATATAAGGATAAGGTACTTCAAATGACAATATACGATTAACACTAATTATAAGCAAAACACCAATTAAAATAAAATAAATACTAAGGTAGACAAACATAATTAAGGAATTATAGGTATAAGGTACATATTGTCATTCTATGACAAATCAGAATCAGATGATAAATGAGCAAATCTACACAACACGCAAAAGGTTACCATGAAGGCATTCATGCCAAAAACTATGACAACAATAAACAAAATGAATGCGTCTAACACATAAAAAATGAATTGTAATTCTGCATTCATAATACAATAATCGGTGGTTTTTGTGAAAGTGAACATGTCGAGTGAAAAGGTCATCGAGGTAAAGTTGTATGAAAAAATCGAAAGTGCAAGATTTCCATAATTTGAAATTCGTCTGAGGCATGAAGAAAGAAATTTATAATTTTTTTAATTTTTTTTAAATAATTGACGTTTACATTAAATTTTACTCGGTTTTCGGTATGTAGGTCTTGTTTTGATTTCTTTTTTGTTTTAAATTAAATGCTTTGTGTTAAGCCTACTGATGTTGCTGGTTCTTCTTTGTAGGTACTTTTCTATAGTGACTGGGGAAAGGAGACCAAAATTGAGTACAAATAAGACACAAGTTATAACCTACTGTGGCAATTCTAGACATAATAGATTTTCTATCGTGTGTTGCCCAGACCTGTGTTTATGCTGACTATGAGTTATAGATAGAAAAAACTCTTAAAAAAACCATTATTTATAAATTATGTTTATAGGTCACTTTCAGACTGGGTCATAGAGCTCATAAAAGTCATAGATTTGTTAGCAGACAGATAATCTATCTTCCAAAATGATATAACCATCATGAATAAAGTTACCAACTTTCTTTTTGTAAGGCTTTGTATTGCGTAAGTATGACGCTACTAGAATTTTGAACAGTCTTGCGACCTACTAACAAAAACTTCGTCCATTTTCGAAACAGCGGAAGGAGTTGAATTTCTGGTCAATAAAGAGCTTGAAAAATATACGAACAGGTATATAGACAATAAGCTTTTTTTTTATGATTTTATAATGTCCCAAAAGTTATTCTCCGAGCGAGAGAGATCATAAAATTTTGCACTTGCACTGCTTGTACTATTTATGTATTTTATATTAGTACCTAGATTAGAAGAATAGTAAGTTAGAAAAGACTGATCCTAACTTGTAAACTGAGCACCGTTTTGAGACGGGATGAAAAAATATATTTAGTAGCAGTATTTTTTAAAAGTTACCGATGTTTTTATCAAAAATATAAACCGCAATTAAAACAGCACTACGACTTCTATCCCCAGTCCCCTAAGATCAATACCAATCACGACCTCCAGATTATTTGAGGACGCCTAAGGGGAGAAGTCAGAGATACGTCCAAACATTACATTTGGTGCATTTTTCAGTAGCTGGTATTCCTTAACACTAAAAATATTCAATTCTAAAAAGTTATTCAAAGTTTTAAAGTATAGATCATATTGTCACAAATAAGTAATAGTAAATTTTGGAAGTCATAATTGTACTCTTTATTGCCAGAATACACTTGTGGACTGTAATAAGACGTGAAAAATACACCATTGTCATCCAACCTTTCATCTCTCGTCCCACGCTCGATGACACAGAAAGACTTATCTTGATCTTCAAATTAAAGTATATTGTATAACTTTCATTTATCGCGTCTTTGCACAAAGCCTTCAAACAATGATTTGCAAGAAAGTATGTGAATGATTTTCTTCGCATAGACGCGCGAACAAACACTTGACACGAAATTTGATGGCCATGATAACGGGAATCCTAATGAACATGGAATCTTGGAAGGTACAAATAATCATAATGAAGAAGATATAGATAACTCATCATAGAATGATAATATCATCATAATCCTACTACAAAGATTTAAAAATTTTAAAAGATTTTATAATGTCCCAAAAGTTATTCTCCGAGCGGGATTTGAACTTTTGGGACATTATAAAATCTTTGTGATTTCCTTAAGTGTAGTAAGCACTATAAATCTAATAAAAAAATGATAATCCTACTACTATTACAAACGCGAAAGTTTGTAAGTATAGATGGATGGATGGATGTTTGTGTTACTATTTCACGCTGGAACGGCTATATTCCTTTATTATATGTACTCTTTATTTCAGATTTAAATTTATTATTATATAAATGGAGTGTGAGTAATAGTGCCGATGAAACATCCGTGCCGCAGTTATGCAACAAAATAATAATAGAACTAGAAATACAAATGCGTGTGGCGTTGTTTTCATAAATCTCGTAACTTCCCCGGAAACTACGTTTATTTGATAGGAAGTGTAGTTCGACGAATGCTACGTATTTCTGTCTATACATGACAACTTTTTGCTACATTTTCATTTTTAAGACATTAAAATTAAGATCAAGCTTTTTGTAAACCTTGTTCCTCCGTGTTTGGAACTCAATTTTTCGCAGTAATAATTGTGTTAGTCATTTGAAATGATTTGCTATTATCATTGAATAATTTGAGATAGCTTCATTTTGTTCTTGATCACTGTAATCATTATAATGATCATGATCATTGTATCAAGTTACAACAAGAACACCTGCCAAGATTTTTAAGTGATTAGTTGTGTTTTTATAAGCATTGGTTCTAGAAATAATGCAATGATCTTTGTCACTTTAAAAATATTTTTTGCCAGGTATTATAAAAGTACCCATGGACTGTTTTTTTAATAAAGAAAAACATTGTAACAAAAAATACGAAAAACAACGATAAAAACAATTAAGGTTTTTTATTTTTAGCGTTGTTTTGTGATTTTATTTTTGTTTTAAAATACATACCTTCCTCTTCAACAGAGTTGTCCTCTTCAAAAGATTTCGGCATCCTCAGTTGCAGAGCGTGACTGTCCAGGAAGTCTACCACGTTGTCCAAGATCCTCTCCTCAACCTGGAGCTCCCTGGCTTTGGGGTCATCAGCTAAGGGCTCGTAGCTGCGAGCTGATCGGGGGCTACCGGTCCTGGCAAAGCTGACTCCGTCAACGAGAGATAGGTCTTTTGACATAGCTAGGTTTTCTGTGTACTTCATGGCTTTTTCCTGTGGATAAAAAATATTTTGTTAATAAATCTTTTAAATTGAAAATGAAATGAAATAAAATAATTTATTTGAGTGAAACATAGAACAATCGATTGGAAACAAACGAATAAACAATATTCTGAAACGTTTTATGAATTGTCAACTACTTAAACCGTAATTAAGATGACAAAAAAGCTGAATTCTAAATCGAATTAGCATTAATCGTACAAAACTACTCGGTTCGTAAGCAACGATTTGATGGCTGTAGTAAATGTTATAATCATGAATGAATCGTAAATTCATTCAACACTTCCATGATAAAACCAACGCTGTAGTCTTATCGTGAAAACCGTAAATCTGGTTGAAGGATTTTGGAGTTCGAATCCAAAAAAAACGGGTCATCCCAAAACGTCTCCCAAATAAATTTCCCACAACGATTCCGAGTACGGTTGAACACTGTTACAGCATAGATGGTTATATGGGATTCAAACCCGTGCGAAAATGGGTCACATCAAATCCAATTGCACGATAAAATTCCCGTGAAAATCCATAGGCACATCACTGTTCACTTAGTCTTCACTTCACTGCACACACCTTGAGACACAGCATCGCATCTCCTTCGATGCAATCCCGGAAAGTAGAGACGAGCTTGTCCAGTCCATCTTCCTTTCCCATGGGCAGGGCCCCGGCGAAGGCCAGGCAGCAAGCTATCACAAAGGCTCTCATTGTACCACCACAGTCAAAGTCAATTTGTTGAAGACGCCTGTAAGACCGCCAGTTTTATTTTGCCTTCCCCCCCTTTAGGTTTCATATGTCACGCATGGTAGTGTGCAGTGTACGCAACTCAAATTGTTCGACATTAAGCTCATTTAGCACGTATTAGTGAGATTTTAAGTAAAAAGTGGTAAAGGAATGTGTAGGTCATGTTAATAATAATTAAATTATGGTTATAGAAGAATTCACTTTTAGGAATAAAAGTAGTTTATCAGAAATTGAAAATTAATTTTAGTTGTAACTATAGTTATTTAAATTAGCGCTAGTATTTTTAATTTAATAAATATTTCTATGTAATACTTTAATATTTTAAGATTAAACTATAAAAAATGTGTGTAAAGAAATGAAGACAGCCTACGTAGCTCAGTTGGTAGTAGCTATGCCTTCTGCGCCGTAGGTCGTGGGTTCGATTCCCACCGTGAACAAACATTTGTGTGGTGAACATAAATGTTTGTTCTCTGTCTGGGTGTTATATAATATTATAAGTATGTATTTACAAAAAAAAAGTATTATAAGTAGTATATCAGCTAGCTGGTTCCCATATTACAAGCATAAGCTTAGTTTGGGGCTAGATAGTGCTGTGTGGAAAGTCCACCAATATTTATTTATTTTAATTACTAAGTACTTTTAAGTAGTTCCTTCTGTACATTAAAAAACCTAAAAATTATATTTTTATTAATTCCTATGTTTATCCCTTGATAAACATAGGAATTTAATTTGTAATTTTTATTTGTATAAGATAATTTTGAAATCAAACACATTTTATTCTTTTATCAAACTCATAAAAAAAACATTCGGAGACATTTTCCATTCATCGCATTTCGAATTTTAAATAATCATTTTCATTTGCTTAATACTGTCCTGCTATTCAGTTACCATTTCTATATTGCCTTAAAAATACTAAAATCCACGGTTAAAGAACCATTGTGGTGAAAGGTCTAAGTAACGTTTAAAGCCCTTTATATACCAAAAAGGTGAGCACACAAAATTCTATTTGCGGTATGTACGTTCATCCTTTCAGCGCAAAATTTTTCGCATACCGCCGTAATAATTCCGGTTTTATCACATTCCATAGTATGTAGTTGAGATTTCGCATATCACTTTCTAAATACTATCGATAATCCTTATATCATAGTGAACAGCTGATTTCCTATATTTGTAACAATTTGTATTCTGTACTAACTGTAGGTAGGTAAGGCTTTTCGAGGAGCGAAAGTTTAGGAACTCTATCGAATGTAAACTGTTAAATTATGGTATTTATGTTTCAAGGCTATTACAAAATAGTATGGCATTGCGATTATAATAGAAAAATGTAGTACTAAATTTACTTAGACGAATACTTGATAACGAAATTTATATTGGCGATTTTTTTTTATCTAACGAATTTTTTTTTTTTTTTTTTATATTTGGTATTAATAATAATTTTGTAATATTTTACATATCAACAAAACGGCTAAGGGTTTCTAAAGGGTAAAAATAGGTACGTTCAAATAATAAATTAAGCAGTATAGTTGGAATTCCATACATGCAAGATTGCAAGGCTGTCGCCGCTGTAAATTTTTTTTAAAAAAGAGGAGGTTATGAGGCCTTTCTATTTTATAGGTGATGGTTACCACATAACACCAAGTGGGCCATCTGCTTATTGTTTAAAAAATATAGAAGGTAGCACATTGCTTATTGACCTACACACTACAGATCCTGCAAAAAGTTCGGTAAAGAAACTAAAAACAAACCTTTGTTAATATATAGTTTGACAGTTATCATTCCCATAAAAGATTTAAAGATATTAAATAACTGAATCTAAGAAAAATGCGAAAAAAGCAGACCTGCTTGTTCCATCAGCTAGTTATTTATATTTATCGTATAAAAGAAATAGTATATGTCATTGCCTTAAGCGTTAACTGCTTCGTAGTATTACGTACCTTATCGATACGTACGTCCTTTCATTCAAAATGTGAGATTGATCGATGCCGGTGCCTCTGTACGTAATGATAGCTGCCGACAGGTTTTCGAAAATTGTGCACTTTTCGTCTGGTCTTGGATTCTTGGAAGCGTGGTTTCGCTTTTAGTCTTTTAATTTTTATCATGTATTCAAAGGTTGTGTGATAACTCTTGAATATCAACTCTCTTTTTGAAAAAGCGAATTTTCGCGTAATTTGTTTTCGTTGTTCAGACCACTTTTATATATTTGGATAAATAAATTAATTAGAAAATTAATAAATTTATAATGGTGAGCTTTCCACACAGCCCCAAAACTAAGCAATCTTGTAATATCGGAACCTGAACCTGATAAAATACATGTAATATAGTTTTTATTTATTGTCCCCTAACATGGTTTAACAATAATAAATATTGCTGGACTTTCCACACAGCACTATCTGCCCATAACTAAGCCATAGTTTGTGTTATGGGAACCAAATAACTGATTTAAATATATTTTTTATAAATAAATACTTACATTACTAGTTACGCCCTGCGGTTTCACCCGCGCAAGTTTAAATCCCGGTATTCCCACGGTATAAAAGTAAACTATGCGTTATTCCAGACTATAATGTATCTCTCTGCCAAGTTTCATCCAGATCCGTTCAGCCATTCCGGCGTAAAAGAGTAACAAACATCCATAAATATGGATGGATGGATGTTTGAAAGTTTGTAAGTATGGACTCACAAACTTTCACGTTTATAATATTAGTAGGATCCCCAGGCAGAGAACAAATATTAACATCTACATCACACAAATATTTGCTCTCGGTGGGGATCGAACCCACAGCCTACGGCGCAGAAGCTACCAACTGAGCTTTGAAGGCTGTCATAGGTATATCAAGGCTGTCTATGTTTTAAATTTTACTCATGCATTATTAATAATAATTATTCTTTTATTATAAGATATATAATGAATCCATACTTAAGTTAAATTTCATTATCAACACAGATGTGGTTATAAAATATAATAATATACACCAAATTTCTCGAAAGGCTTAGAATTAAAATTGGTACCAAACCAATATTGACTCGTCCATGTGCTTACTTAGATCTCACTATACTAATCGAGAAAAACATGATTTATCTAAGAGTAGGCATTCATTTGAAAGCCGATTGTCAAATATATTGAATACTAGCTGAACCCGCGGCTTTGCTCGCGCCAAGGAATTCAAAGTTTCATACAAACTGTCATCCCCTATTTTATCCCCTTGGGGGTAGAATTGATCAAAATCCTTTCTTAGCGGATGCCTACGTCATAACATCTACCTGCATGCTTTGGCATTTCAGCCCGATCCGTCCAGTGGTTTAGGCTGTGCGTTGATAGATCACTATGTCAGTCAGTCAGTCACCTTTGAGTTATATATATTTAGATGTTGGCCCTTACTACAAAAAAATAGGCAAACGTTAAACACTGCCTAAACTTTTGACATCTCTTGCCATTGCGTAATGGCAAACAGAGACAGCGCTAATTTTAGACATTGTATAGTTAGACACCGTTTTGAAGTACAACCCTTTAGTAATTAAATTTAGAGGGTTTTAAGACTTTGGTTTAACATCCAAATTTTAAAGTAGAAAGAACGTCCTAACATAATATTTAGGCCTATTCTCTACATAATTTTCAGTTATTGGTAGTCTAATTCGAAGTTAAAATGTCAATTCAATGAAATCTTAAGGATCACTGCCAGTTCGAGACCAAAGCCTAGAAGTGTCGTGATGCAAGCGCATAGCCAATGCTAGAATGCTTAAAAATGCTTCCAACTCTCTTAGAAGCATGATGCTTGTTTGTCAAAGATAAAATGCAATGCTTTTAAGACATGCTCAGAGAATCCAAACGATCACATCCTAAAGAAAAGAGAGTTCTTACATTATTCAGAACACAAAAGTTCTCTAAAACCACCCCTAGGAACGATGTCATTAGGTTCAAACTTCCACGCTCGCTGTAGATTTCTAGTTGGCTCGTAGGACGAATCCTACAAGCAGGTATTTACCGAATAAATAAACATAAATTAAGTACTTAGTTTCACTATTATGTGATATTTTAATGATTGATGAGTGTTTACTCAATTTGAGTAAAAGTTAACTCTGTCAATTTTGATTAGGTAAACTTAAATGGTTATTATTTTAGGAAAAGTGTTCGCATATTTTTAGAATCAAAATTTATTTAGATCGTAATTATATTTTACCTGAACTATGCAATGTACAATAAATAAATAAATAATGCTGGACAATCCACACAGCACTATCTAGCCCCAAAGTAAGCTACTCAAAGCTTGTGTTGGGTAACTAGATGACTGATATATTTAATACATTATATGCTTACATAGATATATATTTTTTATTATACATAGAAAACTCCCAGACCTACGGAAGTATATAAGTAGTATCCAGCTATCTGGCTCCCTTATTAAAAGCTTTGGCTCAGTTTAGGGCGAGATAGTGCTGTGTGAAATGTACCCCAATATTTATCTATTTTAAACATCGTCAGGAAACCGACATGTAAAATTCTATTAAGTTCTATAACATGACCTGGTGTCAAGTGCTCGAAAGGAGCCTCTTGAGGCGCACTCAAAATCCTTTCACCACACTGTTTCGAAATTGATTGACATGACAAGAAGAAGAAAATCTATTTTATTTTTATTTCATCTATAGTCGACAGCCTACGTAGCTCAGTTGGTAGTAGCTCTGCCTTCTGCGCCGTAGGTCGTGGGCTCAATTCCCACCGTGAACAAACATTTGTGTGATGAACATAAATGTTTCTTCTCTGTCTGGGTGTTATATAATATTATAAGTATGTATTTACAAAAAAAAAGTATTATAAGTAGTATATCAGCTATCTGGTTCCCATATTACAAGCATAAGCTTAGTTTGGGGCTAGATAGTGGTGTGTGAAAAGTCCACCAATATTTATATTTATTTATTTATTTTAGTTTTATGCCCCGTTTCCGATCCTTACAATCGGATGTAGTTATGCGTTATTGAGCCACAAACGTAACATTCGCATTAATATAGTAGAATAAGAAATGGAATAGTTAATCGATGATACAGAAATAGAAAAAAGTTACCTACGTTACATTGCATCATCGAATGGCATCAAGTGGTCAGCTGAACAAAACTAGTATCAAGTTTAATAGTCTGGTATCTGTTACCATTTACGTAACAGCCCCTTGAACATGGATCACAGCTACGATGAAATTTGACAGTTACATGCTTGCACGACTATTTTTGTAAATATTTAAGGCGTTGACAACACCTAACATTTCTCTCGCTCGCACGATTCGACATTTTGAATGATATAAAATCACAAATTCCAATTTTGAAAAATCGTAAACAACCATTTTGTGTGCAATCACATTGCGCATAGTTTGGTAAAAAAATTCATTTTGACTGATGATGAAGTTTTCCTACTCAAAAGTTTGCTTGAGTACGAAAATTATAACAGCAAACTTTTAAGTAGGAAAACTTGTATCGATCAAAATGATTTTTTTACTAAACTGTGCGCAATGTGATTGCACACAAATTGGTTGTTTGCGATTTTTCGAAAATGGGTTTTGTGATTTTATATCTTTCAACAAGTCAAAACGTGCGACCGAGAGACATTAGCTCTTGTCTTCGTCTTAATCGTTCGTCCGTTATTCAACTTTGTCGAGAATTACTGTCAAATTTTATCGTATCGATGATCCATGTTCCAGGGGTGGAATAGCTATATAGATATAGCTTGGCAAACGTCTGGGGGTTATACCACGTTGATATATTAATTATTCACTATGGTTCTAAGTGCTGGTAACCACTTATAATCAGGAAGGCCATCTGCTTGTGTCACCGGCAAGTTTGTGCTTCTGCAGACAGTTGCAAACGATCTAGAGTTCAAGAGAAAGCTCGACTGGTAAAATATATTGTATTTGCAAAACATAAGTATAACAGTAGCATCAATATCAATAGCTCAAGAAATTAGGAAGCATCCCCAAGACACATCATGCCTTGTTCTGCCGCCAAGCAACATTTCTGTCTTTCGGTTTCAAGATTGTGGTTGCCAGTGAAATTGCAAGCATAACTGTATGCCTCAAGTGTATGGACGCAGGGCAGTGTATCGTAGGGCACATTCCAGTCGTGTTTATCAATGCTGTGTTATAGGTGATAGTAACATTAAATAGGCCACCAACTTCTTTCAACTGCAAATAGTATTCAAAATACTTGATGTGAATATTCTCATTCATATTATTTGAAGTTAATTCCATTCGTCATTGAATGAATTAAAATACTTTATTGTACAAACTAACAAAAAAGGAAACAGATCTTATCGCTAACAAACGATCTCTTCCCAGCTAACCTTTGGATGGAGAGGAGCCTACTTAAAATATTATTATGGTTGGTTCAGGTGCATCATAGATATAACATGATGAATATATAAATAAAAATAAAACAACATTCCTACATAACACTAAATAGCACACATTTTTGTTCATTTTGTACTTAAAATTCTATTGTGTATTCTAATCTAAACAGAATCTATTCTAAACAGAATCTATTCTAAACAGAATCTATTCTAAACAGAATGAACATCAGATTGCGTACAGTCAACGAATTAAAATCCTCCTTTTTTGAGGTTGGTTAAAAATATAGTATTACTACGTAAGAATATTTAGTATTTCCTATATTTAAAAATAGCGTTACAATTATACGATTGTGTTATTCAGTGGAGCGTTAATCACGCACTGAAATTTAGGTTCATAACTGTACTTCCTGAACTTTGAAACCATAACTCTAAAGCATGAAACTACTTAAGGCGATGATAACCGCTAATTTACTTCGCTTTTTTTACTTATACACTTTCCTTTCACCACACTGTTTCAAAAGAACTATTGCCACAAAAAGTTGTTAATTTTTATGCTTGCTCACCTCATCATCTAACTATACCGGACCTGTATAGTCTATCTTTGTATAAAGAAAGTATTGTCAAAAAACAGTACTTTGAGCACAAGTTTCTGTCATTACCGAGAGAGTCTGCAACTGTAGCACCATTGTAGCAACCAATACGAACTTAAAGATATATTTTTTTTATGCCAAAGCTGGCAGACGAGCATACGGGCCACCTGATGGAAAGTGGTCACCGTCATACAATATACAATACGTACGTATATACAATAACACTAAAAGATAGATACCTACAATAATACTAAAAGATGGATAGAATAAAGAACTAAAAGATACTTGGTACACCTGAGGATATAATTGACCGAGCGAGCGAAGCAAGCGAAGCGTCTCAGTTTCCACATTGGCCAAAAATGCGTTTGTCCGGATGTCTGTCTGTCTGTTCTCCTCTACAGGTCGCATTTTTCAACCGATCTAGACGAAACTTGGTACACAGGTTATATGACTTATTAGAATTTTTGTCGTCAAGGATTTTTGATTGGAGGGGTACTTCCCCCAAAAAAAGGGCAAAAAGGGGGCTATTTGATATACTGGATATCTCCACCAAATGAGATCCGATTTCGATTATTCTTTTTTTATTTGAAAGGTAGTAACTATAAGTTGGTCTCATAAAAGTTTGGCGAAGATCTGATAAGGATCTTCAGCATGATGAACAGGATAGCTCATCAAACAATCGATGGTTTTCAATCAAATTTGAGAGAAACACAAAGGACCTCATTCTACACAAGATGATGCAAAAAAAATCAAAAAGATCAAAAAAATCACAAAACGGAAAATGCACTTGCACATTACATTCCTCAAATAGCTCACTTTTAGTATGCTCGCGAGGTCTACAGCTCCCAGAGCCACTAGTTCCAGGTAGACACAATGACGACAACGGAGATGGAAAGAGCAGCAACATAATTGTGGCCAAGGGATGCTCAAAGACCTAAAGGCAGACTTACACGTTGGTTATACAACATAAACGGAAGTTACCAAAAATCAATTAATCACACATAACAAATCATCAGATACATATTATGTATGTGATATTTTTTAATTTCGATTTTAGAGGAGAAAGGAAGCTCATTTCAGGATAGGGAGATTTGGTAGTCGTTGGAAGAGGCTAAGGAAAAGAAACTATACTTTTCGATTTGATGTTTGAAATCATCGATATAATCAAGTTCTAGAGGGCGTTGTCACATCAATTAAAACAATTTAAAACACAATTTTTTATTGAGTACAAAAAAACAAAAAACACCATTGAGTTAGTACATACTATAATTATTGTTTATTGTTTTCTATAAAAAAAATTGTTATGATAATAATTGATTAATTTGTTTATACCTTTGTTTAGCATCTCAATAACTTAAAAAACTGATGCTAGCCTTCTTAATCGTGATTGCATTCAAGTTTTAGTTGAGTCATGTGCTTTTTAGTGTGTGCTTTTTGCCATTATGTACTCCGTGACAAAGGTTATTTGTTTCAAAACTGGTTCTTTCTTTGTCACCTTACTTATAAACTCAAACGGTCAGAACAACCGGAAAAGGAAACATATGACGCCCCTCACTCGATGGACGACGACATTGTAAAGATCGTGGAAAGTCGATGGATAAGTCGAATCGATTGTCTTGGAAATAGATGTGATGATGATAATGGCGATGATGATGATTATGATGATGGTGATGATGATGATGATAGCTATAACCATTTTGCAGTGTGAAGTCTAGATAATGCTTACGATTAAGTCTAAGAATACCGAACGCAAGTAATGATTCTGTAAAACTGCAAATTTTTAACCCTCATCGACTTTATGGGTAAAGGTCTCCCAGGAGGAAGGTCTCCAAGGAACAGAACGGTCTAGAAGACACCTATTCACTCTTCCCTTAAAGACACCCAAATTGTAGCAATCAGGAAAAACAGACGGCAATGAGTTAGTCCTGCTTCTTGCTGACGGAATAACCAGGTGGCCCAAATGATTTTAAGGCGTTGATAACACCTCAAATACCTCTCACTCGCACGATTCGACATTTTGAATGATAAAAAACCACTAAGCCCAATTTTGAAAAATCGCAAACAACCATTTTGTGTGCAATCACATTGCACACAGTTTGGTTAAAATTTCATTTTGATCGATGCAAGTTTTCCTACTCAAAAGTTTGCTTATTTACGAAAACTAGACAGTAAACTTTTAAGTAGGAAAACATTTATCGACCAAAATAAAATTTTTACTAAACTGTGCGCAACGTGATTGCACACAAAATGGTTATTTGCGATTTTTCGAAAATGATTTCAGTGATTTTATATCCTTCAACAAGCCAAAACGAAATGAAATGAAATTATTTATTGCAAACAGTACAGTTTTACATCGTTCCAATACAAATAGTATCAGAAAGAGCGCCACACGTAAAGGTGCTCGTCAAACAATTGGTGTAAAAAATATAAAGTAAAATATGTCTGAACCTAATAATGTTGGTAACAAAATGTATGTATAGTAGTAGTATATATATATAGTAGTATGTATATAAATGTAAATGTACAGTATTATTAACGTGCGAGCGAGAGTCACATTAGCTCTTGTCTTCACCTTAAGTGTTAACCATCTCCTACAATAAAGCATTGGTTTTACAAGTGAAATTATAAGCAATAATCAGATTGGACTAAGTTATAGTCACCTAATTTTCAACCGGTGCACCGGTGGTCTAGTGGGAGTGACCCCGCCTTCCGATCGTAAGGTCGCAGGTTCGAATCCGGTCGTGCACCAATGGATTTTTCTATCGAAAAATTTATGTGCGCAATGCCAGTGCTCTTAAACGGTGAAGGAAAACATCGTGAGGAAACCAGTTAGTATTCTAACAGCGGCGATGGGCTTGCAACCTGTCACGTATGGAATACTAACTACTGCAAAATGTGGGTATGTGCCAAATGTAATGTTTGGACGTACCTCTGACTACCCCCCTTAGACATCCTCAAAGAATCTTGAATTAGTACCTACTTGGTACTGGGAGATCTGAAGGGATATCTACCGTACCTGGGGATCAAAGTCGTGAAGCTGTTTCTGTAATTTTCAACCTGCTTTACCAAGCTTTCGTTCATGACATAACCCTGTCGAATATTATAGTAAAAGTTGATATTTATTACGCATACTATTATGACTATTATCTAATAAATTAAAGTGTGCCTGGGTGACTGACATTTTGTGATGGATCTTGCGGCTTTCATTTTAGAAGTTGTAGACGGATAGGAGCCTGGGATTATTACGTACTAGCTGGTACCCGTGACTTCGTCTGCGTACTTTTCGCAAAAAGGTAGCCTATGTCCTTTCTCAGGGTCTAAAGATTGTCTGTGCCAAATTTCATCAAAATCGGTTGAGAGGTTTAAGCGGGAAAGCGTAACAGACAGACAGACAGACAGAAAGACAGACAGACAGAGTTACTTTCGCATTTATAATATTAAGTTAGGATAGTTAGGATTACTTGCGCCCCGCGCAGATTTAAATCCCGGTATTCCCACGGGATAAAAAGTACCCTATATATTCCAGACTATAATATATCTCCCTGCCAAGTTTCATCCAGATCCGTTTAGCCGTTCCGGCGTGAAAGAGTAACAAACATCCATCCATCCATCCATACTTACAAACTTTTGCGTAAGTAGGATATGCAGATACAGAAATGAATCGTGAAGCTGTCACGACTTTGAACCCCAGACACCATAGATATCTCTTCAGATCTGTCAGTACCAACTAAGAACCTAGGGTAATTTGATAATGTCTAAAGGATGTAGTCAGATCACAAACCCACATTAAGCGGGGGTTGGTATACCAGACGTGAGAAGTTGCAAGCCTATAGCTGCTACTAGAATTAATTGCTAGAAGTTTTCTAAAAACGCGTCATATACGGCACCTCGGTGGTCTAGTGGAAATGACCCCAGTACCTGGCTTTACTACTCTAGTAAATATTAAGTACTCAGTTCATGGATTGAATAAATAAAATAAATTATAGTAGTGGTAGTATAGCCCCAAAATAAGCTAAAGCTTATTAATGGAATCAAGATAGCTAATATAATACAAGTCTACTATAATACAGTCTCTTTTAAGCAAATAAATACTTATATAATAACACCCAGACAGAGAACAAACATCTATGTTCATCACACAAATATTTGTGCTCGGTGGAAATCGAACCTACGGCTTACGGTGAAGTACCTTCTGCACCAATAGGCCGTGGGCGCCTACTGTGTTGTTCGATCAACTCTAAGTAGGTACATTAATAACCAAAAATTATGCTTGATGTTCTTGTGAAAAAATGTGTCGCAATTATGTCTCAATTTTTCTATAATTATTTAAGAACATCTACCTGTTGGAATACCTACTGAGTTGCCTTATAGAAAGGTTTAGAACAAAGTAGAATTACAAATAGTTGTTTATAGCGCCCTCTACCAGTACTATGCGAAACCAGTTGGTTGCACGACGAAGTCGGAATCGGAAAGAAGGTATGGACTATGATGGTTCTTAGAGGTTTGCCTACACACAAGTGCGTAGGAGTCGCATTGCCAGCATTTTTATGAAAAGGACAGATAAGATAAAGTATGATAGTATAACCCCCGGTTTCTGAGACCTCGATCAACAACATTAATCGGCTTTCAAGTCACTTGCTATTTCAGCTTTTTCTTCAAAATAGATAAAAGGAAAAACATCGTGAGGAAACCAGTTAGTATTCTAACAGCGGCGATGGGCTTGCAACCTGTCACGTATGGAATACTGCAAAATGTAGGTATGTGCCAAATGTAATGTTTGGAAGTACCTCTGACCCTTAGACACCCTCAAAGAATCTTGAGTTAGTACTTGGTACTGAGAGATCTGAATGGATATCTACCGTGCCTGGGGATCAAAGTCGTGAAGCTGTTTCAGTTTCAGATAGAGATAGCAAGTGACAGCTGATTAGTGTTGATCGCGCTAAAGCAGCCAGTGTCAAGAACGCTTCCGGTTTCAGTCATCTGGATCATGGCCTAACTAGTTGACTTGATTAATCTTTAGGGGATATGCTTGGTCTAGTCATCTGGGTGGTGCCTAACACCAGTCTCTCACAAAAAAAGAATACCATTAGTTGTTGCCTACTTCCCCTTATTTTTAAAACTTTTTATGACAAAGAATAAACGTTTTTGACGACCTCTGTGGCGCAGCGGGCGAGAGCCTGCCTGCGACGCAAGAGGTTGCGGGTTCGATTCCCGCCGTGGAACAAATTTGTGTACGATCTGCAGAAATTAGTTTCGATGGTCTGGGTGTTTTCTATGTATAATAAAAAATATATATCTATGTAAGTATATAATGTATTAAATATATCAGTTATCTAGTACCCATAACACAAGCTTTGAATAGCTTACTTTGGGGCTAGATAGTGCTGTGTGGATTGTCCAGCATTATTTATTTATTGTTTTATTTTGTTTTTTACCATATAAGTGATCCTAAGCAATTTAAACTTAAATTTCGTACATGGGTTTTGACACCATACTGAGTTCGCTAATGTATCATGTCTTATTGTTGGTATCAAAATACTTAAGTCATCTCACAAATATACGAGTATCAGTATCGTAAAAATTGTTGTCTAATAGACCAGGGGTTCCCAATTTAAATCAAAGAATAATTATTCAAATTAATAGATTATCAGCAGTACATAACTTATTAATAATCTTGCTTTGTCAATAATATGTAAATAAAAGATTCATAAACACTTGGGAGTTCTTTATTTGTACGAAACGTTGAGCATTTTTCATATATTATTATTATTAATATACAATAGTAAGTTATAATACATAATACAAACTATATATTGAATAAATACTTTCAATATGATTAAATGAAGAAAGATTGCATAATTATACAAATACATAAATGAAAAATAAAGTTGAAAGGATATACATATTATAAAATAGTATTAGATAAACTAGGTACTTAATATACAATGCAATATAAATTAAATATATAAGAAAAAAGTGCAGTAATAATTAAATAAAAAGAAGGATAAATAAGAAGCGAAAATATTGTTTTATAGAAACAAGATATTAAAAACTAAAATAATAAAATAAAGACAAAAATACCAAATAATATCACAACAAATACATACTAAAATCATAATAATATGGCTACGTATATTTAAATACACACAGGTCATAAAAAAACTAGTCTAATATATACAGGACTTAGCAAAGAAAAGACTAGATTAAGAGGACAAAGTCTACATAAGAGTGATGTTTTATAAATATAAAATACAGAAATACGGATACCGTACAGGGTCTAGAAAATATACTAACATTAGTATAACAAGAAACATACAAACGCAGAACCATTTTGAGAAAACAACAACAATACGCATCCCTTACAAAGGGAGGTTTAATAAATAGTTCAATAAATACAACTAAAACTAGTAATAAATAATCTCTTAGAAATCATCTTTTGTTGATAGAATAGTTCGAACAACAGATTAGTCGAAGGTCCTAATCAGACTTAATGTGGGCGGAGTAAGCCAGATTTTGCGCGTCATCGATAGACCGTCCCCATCCGTGACCACCACCGCTGCTGGCGTAATGCTCCTCATGGTGAGGATGGGCAACGACCTCGTAGCTGGTCTCATGATGCTTGCTGGCGAGGAGTTTCTTCAGAGCGATGATACCAGCAACGAGGAGAGAGATCTTGGCGAGAAGGAGAGCTTTGGCAGCAGCGAAGGCGATGATACCAAGGAAGAGGGGTATGAGAGCGGTGATCTTCAGTTTGGCCAGGGCGAGGAGAGGAAGGAGCTGCTTGATCTTCTTCTTCTTACCACGAGCTGGAAACGAGAATGAAATAAGTTATAATAATAATAATAATAATAATTTATTTCAGACATGGTCCATATCGGTTAGTAACAAAATAAAACTTAAACTTAAAACTTAAAAAATAGTGTAATATGACGGGTTGCTTAAAATTAATAATATCGGTAGTTTGGCTTAAAAACCAGACGATTCTAAAAGGACCGTATTCAAAATTGTTTTTAGGAATGAATTGTTTTATGAGTTTGTGACTTGTGGCTTTTTTAATAAATTCAACATTAAATTATCAATTAATTAAAATCAATTGAAATTAATTAAATTGAATATTCAAGGATCAAGAACAAAAACAACATTTAGACAAGATCATACACATCTAAACATATTAATAATTAATTATCCTTAACCGCAATCGCACTTTCTCATTAACTTGTTTGTAATGCCTAGGTACGCTTATTGTTGGCATTGTTATCCACTTTCATTACCCAAATTCTTCGAGATATTTGCTTAGTCTAGTTTCTGCGTATTTTTTTAGTTAGTTATACTTTAATTTTTCTTTGCTGTTTGTTATAGAATAATTTAAAGCTAAGATAAAAGTCTGGAGCTGTGGGTATTCTGTACTTTTATAATATTAATGATCATAATGCTAACATGTGCTATTTGTAACTATGTATGTATCCCGTCTTGAGGGCCAACCGCGATCTCTTGAAGCATTCTTATTTCAATATTACTTTTATATATATGTCTTATATCAACTGCATAGTCGGCTTTATGATCAAAAAGTAAAGTAATATTGAAATAAAAACGCTTCAAGAGATCGCGGTTGGCCCTTTGGTCGTGTTTGAGCACTCACATTTTAGTTAAACAAACAAACGAACTAACTAGACCGTTTGAATTTTGATCAATTTCAGTGCGCTTCTATTGTTTTTAATGGACTTCAAAAAATGAAAGGTTTTCAATTCGACTGTTTTTTTTTAATTTTTTACATCATAATTTCTGACTGCGTGGACCGATTTTGATGTTTATTTTAATCAAAATCTGGTGCTTGTCATGCGGTTCTATTGAAATTTGAGTCAGATCTGACGAGTAATTTGAGTTATAGCAGTATGAGTGTATTTTCCAGTGCATTGAAGTCGGTTTTTTCTTGCAAGAGTTTTGATTTTCATTTTTTTGATTTGATTTTTATTTTGACAAGTTATACAATTACAAGTTATAGGTAAAACGTTTGACCGCAATCTCACCTGATGTCAAGTGATGATGCGGTCGACGATGTGGCACGTTTACCTAGAAAATACCTGTCCACTCTTCTCTTGAAAGCATCCAAATTATAGGCATTCGGAAAAACGGACGCAGATAAGGAATTCCATTCTTTGGCTGTGCACATAATTGGAGAGTTGTAGTTTTTCGAGGTTCTGGTTACGGGTGATAAAGCAACCTATACGTCCGATCACATCTAAAAGACGAACCAACCATAATGGACCTATTCGAAAGGCAACTTTCTTTCAAGACGACTCTTGGGAGCGGCTTATTATGGCTCGATTTCACGATGACTTGCTGGCAATCCGGTTTAACAAGGACCTGTACTACCGTACAGGCTTTTTTTACACTACAATCTGTGACCAAGTCACAAGCAATATTAGACTCTAAGCCAACTGTAGTGAGCTCTTTAAATAAAGTTGGACAGTCAGATTCCCGCTTGTAGAACAGAAATTTGAACTTGATTGCTTCTTAAGCTGTAGGGAGAAAGCCTGGTTTGCATTGACTTCTATATGTTTGTGGTACAGGCTTTATGGAATAATCTAATGACCTAAAGAGATATACAGGTGCTACTTTCTTGTCCTAGTAGTGGTGACAAGTGTAACCGGTGGTCACTTTGCAAACTGCACGAGCTATGTAGGATTGTAAAATTTGTGACTGCAAAACACCAACTGTTTTTGGCATATTGTTTCGTTCACAATTTGGAATGCATCTAATTAGGCTCTGCTCGTAACAATAGAAAATTTGGCTTATCAGATTTTTGGGTTTTTTTACTACAAGCAAAAAAACTGTTTTCAGTTTATATTTTATGGTGAAAACTAAATTAATATGACACATTGTTATTTTCTTAGCTTTGACTGTGTAACCATTTTATCCTATATTTATTATTAGCTGTTGGTTTTGTGTTTATTACTGTATTTCGTTACATTAACTAGCAAAGGTTTTTCGTTGTAGAGAGTTAAATTATTTTATTGGCTATCAAAAATATGCAACAAAAAAACGTGCAATTTTACAACTTATTTTTTTAACCATCTACTTTGCAAACTACGCACTACGATTTGGGAGTTTATGCATAGATACGGTGAAACAGTGGTAATATAACCAATTATAAAAAAAATCACAAGGCTAACTCTCTCGTTTAAAAGCACGATATAAATCAGCAAAATCCGTTACAATTAATATATTCAAACGGATAGACAAGACAAGTGTAGGCAAGTGTACTGTGAGTACACCGACTTGGAATTGTATGTAGATCAATCACATGCCGTACATACGAAAGCAAAAGTGAAAGCTCTAGACCTGTTTAACAATTTTGATTCCTCATTATAATATTAACGTTACATACCTACTTGGTAGAGTGGGTCTGTTAAAAACTGGTTCTTTGACAAAAACTGTGTAATTTGAGTTGATGAAACTCTTGTCGGACATGATAAAGATAACATTTTGAATGTTCAACTTTTTTTTTATATAATTATGAGCTTTTGACCAAAAGTTTTCGACTTGTACTTTCAAAAAAATACAAAATAATGTTGTATTATTTATATTTATATATTTATTTATATTTAGTTTAAGTCCTTACAAAAGTGTTTTGATATTAAATCATATCTTTTTACTTAATTCATTAAACATAAAACTTACTTACTTACAGATGTAAATGCAATGAAATTTACTTCTTATTAAGAAAAAATAGTTATCTCCCGATCTCATTCCCAGATAGACGGTAGATATCACCCCAAATGCACCAAATTCCCTCTCAAGGTCTTTTAGGGTCAGAAATATGTGCATCAAATTATTAGACATAATTATCATTACAAGCAGCGCCCCGCGGATTCACCCGCGTATTTTTAATCCCGATATTCCCACGGGATAAAATGTAGCCTGTGTTATTCCAGACTAAAATATATCTCTGTGCCAATTTTCATCAAGATCCGTTCAGCCGCTCTTGAGTTATTGAGTAACAGACATCCATCCATCCATCTATCCATTTATCCATCCATCCATACTTGCAAACTTTCGCGTTTACAATATTAGTAAGATAGTAACCACGGAAGATTCACCAAATAGCTCTGATTTATCGGACTTGCAAAAGAGAACCGGAATTAAATCAAATATCCAACAATACGTGACCGAACTTATCTCGACCACAAGCATCGTTTTGCTCTATTTGTCGAACATTGAATTTATCTTAACCGCTGTTTATGTTTTTATTATAAATTAGATCAGTGTTCTGGTTTCTTTTTACATTACCTTTATCTGATCGCAAATTATTAGTTTTATTTATACGTTTTTCTGTAATTATTATATTAGTTTATTATGATATTAGTATCATACAATTATTATAATTTTAGTCAAGTAATGATTTCATTGAAGGCGTTTTTATTGTTTTTTAAGCAATTTAAGTTTATATAGCATGTTTTCTTGCTTATATTTTAATCGTATTATTATTATTGAGATTTATATATAATATAATATATATATTTAGTAATGGATAACGTTTTTATTCGCTCTATAGGAATATTGTGACATGTGAAATACGTAGCTTCGTTTTCTTTGCTTAGTTTCGTTATGCAAAGATTCGCAAGTGAAAACGAAAGTTATAGCTTTGTGAAGAATTTTGGAAGCGTTGTCGTTATTTGCAAATTGTTTACACGTTTACCGAATATTTACTTTACGATTATATTATTTTACTTTTTAGGATAAAAGTTTTACTGTCTTACAGTCATTGGGTACATTACACTAACTGTTATAGTAACTTAAGGCCTAACGTATGTACCTATAGGATAGTGTATTGTAGGACACGTTTTGTCGTGCGTTATGCGTGATGCAAAGCTTTGGTTACCACTGAACTTTAGGTGGGTCATCTGCTTTTTCATCAGCGAGTAGAAAAGAAACTGCTATAAGTCTTTGCAGTACCAAAAAGGTATCAGATAAATTAGTCTCGTAAAATATAGTAAAACATACGGATTTAACATTCGTATCTGACGCCGCAAATCATTTCATTGACCATTTATACAGCAGAGATCTTTATTTTTGCATAAATTGTTATGGACAACAGTAATTATGCATTTAGCGCTATTTAGCATTCACATAATTTATTTTTCTTTCATGCTCTCTCTCTCTCTCTCATCTGTATTAGAATTTGAAATTAAGCAAAACTAGTAAAGAATCTGTGACTTTGCGTTGTGTTATGATTTTACAACCTTAGTGTAACTGAAAAAAAAAAATGTTTGCATTCTAATCATATTGTTCTAAAATAAGATTATCTAAAGGTATTGGCACTAAATAGACTCAATGAGATGTTTTGTTAATCAGAGAGTCTAAGTTAATATTAAATTGGTATACGCCTACATTTACCGTAATAAGTATTATAGTGATCTGATGCAAAGAACGCATGCCTAAATATCTGATGTGTTTAAAATTAATTGACCATTCAATCGGTTAGGTTATATTTTTCTAAATTATGGATATAACCGATTTGAATTATAACGGTATGATTATGTTTAAATATTTGGGATTGCATTGCAATATTTTCGTTGAGGTTCCTTGAAAAGTTGGTCAAGATACATACCTTCTTCTAGAGATCTCTTCATGCCCTCTACAGCAGATGTGGGCAGTTTGAATTGGATGACATGGTTTTCCAAAAAGTCAGCAGCCGAATCAATCAGCCTGGATTCCACGACGGCTTCTCTCGCCCTTGGCTCCTCGGGCAGAGCTTCGAAGGACCTAGCAGACCTGGGAGATCCATTGCCGATGAGGGTCAGACCATCAGCAAGGCTCATCTCCCGCGCCGACGTCAAAGATTCCGCGTATTTCAATGCCTTCTCCTGCAACCAAAAATGAAACTTAGTAACTGATCACTTCACTGAAACATCACTGAATATCACTTGTCACTTCACACACCTTCAGGCACAAAGACATATCTCCTTCGGAGCACTCTTTGACGACACCGATCACGCTCCCGACCAATCCAGGATCGTTGACCTCATTCTCCAAGGCAGGCATGGCCCGAGCCACCGCCACCAGAACTAGGGCAAGTACGTAGCGCCTCATGTCGATCAAACTACCCCTACAGAAAGCTTAGCACGAAGTGTGGCCACGGTGTATAAGTGAGCCTGTTTTAAGCCTCTCACCCCACTACTTCATGCGGACAGGCGGTCAAGAAAAGTGAGCCCAAAAGCGAACGATTAAACCATTACCTGACGAAACAATTTTGTGATAAACGGGCGGTTGCGTGTACGCACGTTTTTCGGGGTTCATTCATAGCGTAGGGTGTAATCGTGTGTGCGTGCGAATGGATGTGTGAGTGTCAAGTACATGGTCACGGATCAATGGTCGCGCCACTTGCGTAGGATGACAGTGTGCGCAAATGCAGCCGCATCGAAAACGAGCGTCGAGTGGTTTCCGTGCGTTCTTGATACTTTTCGGGGAATTTTATATTTCTTTTGATGACCACTAGTTTTTTCACAAGTTCAAAATTATTTGCTCCGTTTAAAATGTTTGATTATTTATCTAATTTTTAAGAGGATAAGGTAAAATAACTTGTGGGCACCTTAAGGAACAGGAAGATGAAAAACCATTGTTTGTATTTTTTTCGTAAATTTAAGATTTTTTACTACGATTTTGTTAATTTTACCTCATAACGAACAGTGTTCTCAATTTCACTTTATAACACCGTATTGTTATGTATCACAATTTCTAATCAAGACCAAGTACGATTATAGACCCTTATCATTTTCATCAAAAAACTTAATACCACTAATTTTACAATTTTTCAATTTTCCTGAGAAAACACCGTCTTGACTATGAGAAGTTACAAATTACATGTTATCTTCATTGTTTTAAAAGAAATGTATTTGACATACATTTTTCATTTCCCACGTTAGTAAGAAAAAGAAGTGATAAGTACACACTCTGATAATGAAGAAGATTTTACTTTCATCTGTTTAGGTATAATTTGACAATTTGTTTTATCTTTCTGTTGGTCATCAATCACCAGCTCAAAAAGTCTGAATGTTTAAGTTGAAGTCAAAAGTTATTTACTTATTATCTTACTATGTTGAGACTGCATCACAGTTTATAACTATCGCAGTCTCATCGTTTTTTTTTTTGTAATTTGTACACTTGTAACATACTGTTCTGAATAAATATTATTATTATTACTAATAATAAAACGCGAAAGTTTGTAAGTATGGATATATTGATGTTTAATACTGAATAACGCCAGAAAGGCTGAACGGATCTGGATGAAATTAGGCAAAGAGATAGATTATAGTCTGAAATAGCACCTAGGCTACTTTTATCCCGTTTGATTACCGGGATTTAAAACTACGCAGTTGAATTGAAACCGCGGGGCGCTGCTAGTTACTTAACAGGATCACAAGTATTACTTGGAAATGTCTTAGAGCTAGATGAATCTAGGTGGCAGACTAAGTCTAGACTAGTTTTATAGTGCGCGTCACGCGAATAGAACGCCGGAAGGAGGGGGAAAGAGTGTAATAGCAAGAGTATTTTGTATGCGCAAACACATCCCCTCCACTGTATTCCAGCGTTCTTTTTGGGTGATGCGACCTATACCTCCCTAATTACGTTTGTTTAATGACATAAATTACCTGACTATTGCTAGTTCTAAAAAATAGGGAACATCCTCTCAGTGAACGTACCTATTTTATAAGGTACAAGATTTTTCTAAGGGTATCAATATCAGGTGCCCTACTGATTATTTTATATTTTTCTCATCAATAAAGTAATTCTATGGCAATATTAGATACAGAAAGTGATTCCTATAAAAAAAAATCGGTCCTTATTCAATACAATCACCAGAATCGCTTACCAAACATATAGTACGTATAAAGTTTCTAAATTAATTATGTACTTAATAAAATTAAACTTAATTGAATGTTTCGTTATGCCCGCAAACATTGCGTATGAAAGTGATTCGCGATTTCTTTTATTTATAAAATGAATAATAAATGAGATTGTTTTCTCTTTCAGATAACTTGGGTTAATTATTTCAACAATTATTTCTTTGAACTCGCAGTTTTATAAATGCTTCTTCTTATTTCTGCCCTTATCCCACTTCATGTGGGGTCGGCACAACAGGTTTTTTGTCTCCACATCCCCCTATCATCCGTCATCTCTGCAGTCACTCCTTTCTTACCCATGGTCATCTTTCACACAGTAAAAAAAAAATGCTGGACAATCCACACAGCACTATCTAGCCCCAAAGTAAGCTACTAAAGCTTGTGTTATGAGTACTAGATAACTGATATATATAATACATTATATAATTACATAGCTAGATATTTTTTTTATTATACATAGAAAACACCCAGACCAATGAACAAATTTCTGCAGATCGTACACAAATTTGTTCCGAGGCGAGAATCAAACCCGCAACCTCTGCGTCGCAGGCAATCAATCCATCTTTTCTTTGGTCTTCCTCTACTCTTATATCCATCCACATTCATACCTAGCATGACATGCCCATACTACGCTTACCTATTTTATAAATGCATCATTCGTAAATAAGTATGTATGTATATTTTCCCTATTTCGTATAAATACAAACACTTTTATATTTTTTTATAATTCATTTATTATACAGATTATACAGTGAACAGTTTAAATGATTGTTAAAGTTTTGTGTAGTTTAAATCATCATAAAAAACTTATCAAGGTTATTGAAAACAGAAAAAAACACTAATTTATAAAATATCAAGACTTACAAGTTCACTATATTGTTACGATTTTAAATAATTAAAACCTGTATATGACACGTCGGTAAAATTGAAACTTTTCTTATCAGTAGTCGGTATCTTTTGAATGTATTTAGAAGCCAAATAAATTCAGTAAAAATATACTACAAGAATGTTATAATAACGGTACCTACTTGTAAAAACAAGGTGTCAGACAATTTTGTGTAAAGCATGTAAAAACTTTTAATTTTTTATTGTCATTGTCATCATCAGACATTATTGTCTCCTGTATGTCCTTTGAGGATAAACCTGTTGCTGAAGATAAGTTTAAAACCTATATTATGTGGATGATGAAGAACCATAAAACATACCTTTTTCTGACACCAACCCCCTTCAACTAGCTGACGAAACAAGCAGATGACCCACCTGATGTTAAGTGGTAACCATCACCTTTATCAAAGCATTGCCTCGTAAGTCACATACGATATAAACGTGCCCTGTAATTCACCGGCGACCACTCTTCAAAGCGAAACACAGCAGCAACGCTGCTAGGCGACAGAAAAAGGCGTGGTGGTAGTACTTCCCCGGACGAGCCCTTCACAAAGAGCTCTACTACTCTTGAAAAAAAATCTCTTACAAAAGTATTACAAAAAAGTGTTTTATCGTAGCGATCAACCCACTAAAGTCGATCACGCATCCTCTTATTACTCCTCGTTAATGAACTAAATGCTTAATTATTTCCAGAAAGTTTTTTCTCGTGAAAGAAAAGTTAATAGTTATATTGCGGTCTGCTCAAGACACTTCCGGTGTCTAGTATCGATGCTATAAATAATTTGAGTCATGCTAGCGACCGTTGTGGTGTAGAAACAAATTGAGTATATTACATATTTTATTTTTTTATTTTGTATTCAATCAGTGACCTTAACGAGACCCTGGTCTTGTGGGTACAAAACCTGGTCGTGCACCAATTAGTTTTTTGTTAAATACAGAACCGATAAGGCCAAATCATTTCATATTTTTTTTATTATATTATTTTTTTCTCCCTCCAAAAAAATTTCATGTAGTAATTTAGAATAAAAAAAATACGCGTCGAATTGAGAACGTCCTCTGTTTTTGTTTTCGTTGGTTAAAAAGGAACGGGCCCTGGAGGGAAAGCACCAAACAAGCAAGTAAAGCCACGGGCATAGTTTTTTTAAATTACATAGTTACAGACAGACACGCCTACTTTATCTTACTCGAACACAGGTATCATAAAATAATAAACCACTTTCTTTTTTAAAAAAGTTGCCCGTGGAATTACTTTTGTTATATAACCTATTTTATTAGGGTACTGTACAAACCTAAGTATAAACGAACCCACTAAATTTAATTTAGATTTAAGAAGTTTAAGAACTCCTGAGCCCTTTACGACTTTAATCCCCAGGTAGCTGGTAGATATCCTTTGGGCCTATTACGCACTGTCGACTGGTCGCCGAGAGATCGAGTCGCAGGCAAAAAAAACATAGGCAAAGTCGCCCGGGCGACCGGCGATCCAGTGCGTAAACACCTATTTAAACTATAGTAAGTCATATATGCCAGCGACCGAGTCGACAGTGCGTAATGGCCAGTTCTACGCGACCAAAGCCCAGAAGAACACTCATGTAACCGCAAAGAATTTTGAGTAGGAACAAAGAAACCTAAGAGCCATTGCGCACTGTCGACCGGTCGCCGGCGACTCGTTCGCTTGCAACTGTGACTTACTATAGTTTAAATAGGTGTTTACGCACTTGGTCGTCGGTCGCCCGGGCGACTTTGCCTATGTTCTGGTCGCCGAGGGACTGAGTCGCCGGCGACAAGTCGACAGTGCGTAGCGGCTCTTAGGTTTCTTTGTTCCTACTCAAAATTCTTTGCGGTTACATGAGTGTTCTTCTGGGCTTCGGTCGCGTAGAACTGGCCTTAGGTTTACCTAATTTATAAGCCAAAGTGTTGCTTGTATCTGAATAAAGAGCGTTTTTTTTATTCTTCAGGCATTTCAAAATCAAATCTATCTATTCTGTGTGTATTACTAAAATCGTTAGTTTTAAAGTAAATAATTAATAATAATAATAATAAATAATGCTGGACAATCCACACAGCACTATCTAGCCCCAAAGTAAGCTATTCAAAGCTTGTGTTATGGGTACTAGATAACTGATATATTTAATACATTATATACTTACATAGATATATATTTATTATTATACATAGAAAGCACCCAGACCATCGGAACAAATTTCTGCAGATCATACACAAATTTGCCCCAAGGCGGGAATCGAACCCGCAACCTATACCTACCTATTGTATCCTAATTTGTCGTGGTAGTCAATGAAGTTTCTGTTCGACAACCTTCACAGTTCAGTTGGTAGTAGCTCTGCCGTCTGCGCCATAGGTCGTGGGTTCGAACTCCACCGAGAACAAATTTTTGTGTAATGAGTATAGATGTTTGTTCTCTGGGTGTAATGTATTATAAGTATGTATTTACAAAACTAAAACTATATTTAAGTATTAAATCAGCTACCTGGTTTCCATATCACAAGCTTTGGCATAGTTTGGGGTTAGATAGTGCTGTGTCGAAAGTCCAGCATTATTTATTTATTTTGAGTAAAGTAAAACTTCAAAGAACCCACTTTGGAACCTCGACACTCTCTTCTTTTTTCAGCTACATAAACTATTGTTACATTTCTTTTCTTGTTTGTCTGTTGTGTAATATTTAGTAGGTCAATAACAGTTGCTTCTTCGGTATTCGTTCCGACCACGTTTCTGAATTGTAAAGGATTGTTGAATCATCAGATGGCTTTCGAATTGGTTGTGATATCATTAGGCCTAGAATGTGTATCCTGGAGTTTCGTTTTCTTTGGTCAATACACTTTTTTTTAATAATAGTCCCAACTAAGCCAAAGTTTATGATATGGGAACAAGACAGCTGGTACACTACCTACTTGTATACTTTTTTTTGTAAATACTTACTTATAATATTATATAACACCCAGACAGAGAACCGACATCTATGTTCGTCACACAAATGTAAGTTCTCGGTGGGAATCGAACCCACGGCCTACGGCGCAGAAGGCAGAGCTACTACCAACTGAGCTGTGAAGGCTGTTATTGTGAACTCTAGGTTCTGATCACTTGAATGATGAAAAATAAAAATCGAAACGGGTCTTATTCGGTAGACAGCTACATTTCGCAGATCGTCACCGCACTAGGTTTTTTACACTACGCTTACCTAAACGCGATGAGAATAGCCGAAGACCGGGCTCAGTGGCATGTCTTGGGAGAGATCTCACCATGTCCAGCAGTGGACTAAAATAGGTTGAAGATGATGATGATGATTATACAATCATAAGGATCACTATGAAAACATCTAAAAACATCGTGCGTCAATTACCTACATCCAGCATTATGTCATTCTATACAAACTCTTATTAATGATGGTCTCTATGTAATAGAACATACATCGAATGAATCAAAGCCACAGACGAATTGCTCTATATTATGTTTGTTCGCGAGCAATGGGTACACTGACAACGTAATTTTGTTAATTTTGTCAAAACTATTCAGAGGAGTAAAGGGCGAAAATGGCTTGTATCACGTCCTTTATACAGGGTGTCCGGAAGGTCGATGCAAAGCCGCAAGGGGGGGGGGGGTAGGTCACCTCGTTACGATTCAGGCTACATTATAAAAAATAAAAAAAAAACATTATTAAACACCTCCCATTTAGTCAGTTATGTGGATACAGATGATTGTTTTGGTGTTTATCGATTGAATACACATCATGCTAGGACACAAAAAAAATGTTTGGTACTAGTAACTGTCTGTTTGAACACTATGAACGAATAAGCATAATGATTTTGGTAAATTTTTCAAAAATCATGGATATTATGATAACTCGGAATTCGACGACATTGGACTAAGGCAATCTAGCCTGAATAAATGCGTAACGAGGTGACCTACCCCCCTCCCCATCACGGCTTTGCATCGACCTTCCGGACACCCTCTATTATTCGTCCGTGATCTAAGCTTAAAATAAATGTATTTTGGGTACCGGTACTACAATTTTATGAGGTGGAGCAGCAGACACGCCCTTGTAATATTTTTGCACTATTTTGGACAACACCCTAAATTATTATACTTATTACTATTTACAAGCATATTCTAGTAGACTTGCACCGTTACGTTTCAAAGGGATTAACACTCTTGTAAATAAAAATAGATAACCGTTATAACAAGGATTGATAGTTTATATTATTGACGAGCGTGGTAAAAATTACCATAATATTAATTCGTACCACAATATTTGATGACCAAATTGTATTCAAACTGAATGGTCCGAAACGGCATTTTGCTTGGCATTCACATCTGTCGCCAGTTTATGTATTTAAGATGCTGATGAATTTAATGATAAATAAATAATTACATGTTTGTTACCGCATAACTTTTTACTGGAATAACCGATTTTGATGATTATTTTTTAATCGAAAGATGGTGCTTTTTTGAGTCAGATCTGAAGAGTAGTGTATAAGTTATAATAAGTATGAGAAAAATTTTCAGTGCATTTTTCTTGAAGAAGTTATTGAACATAAAAATGTTATTTTTATTCTTTACTAGCTGGTACCCGCGACTTCGTCTGCGTACTTTTAATATCTTCATCTCTTTTTTTCGCAATAAAAGGTAGCCTATGTTCTTTCTCAGGGTCTAAAGATTGTCTGTGCCAAATTTCATCAAAATCGGTTGAGAGGTTTAAGCGGGAAAGCGTAACAGACAGACAGACAGACAGACAGACAGAGTTACTACTAGTTGGGATTGTACACAAAATGATTTACACAAAAAATACATGGTAGTCATGTACAGAGGCGAGCTTAACCCTAGATAAGAGTAAAAAAAAAATGATTATAAAAAATGTTCAAGTATGCGATGAAGAAACTGTTTGACGCCAGCCGGCGTCTTAACATTTTATGTTTTACACGTTCAAATTTGAAACAAGCCTACAGATTAAGCTCATAAGTATCTTTATTGGCCCAGTTGCCATGTTGGCCATGTTGCTTTTCTCTAACCATACTTTTATTTGACGACCTCTGTGGCGCAGCGGGTGAGAGCTTGCCTGCGACGCAAGAGGTTGCGGGTTCGATTCCCGCCTTGGAACAAATTTGTGTACGATCTGCAGAAATTTGTTTCGATGGTCTGGGTGTTTTCTATGTATAATAAAAAATATCTATCTTTTTTTTTTTTTTTTTTTTTATTTATTAGCAATTAAATATCTTAATACATACATTTGTGGTAAAAATAGCATCTAAAAACCACTAAGGTTTATGTCGGTGCTATCGCGAGTTAACGTATTTTAACAATACATCTGATTGCAAGTACCTAAAAAAACTGAGAAGCTAGGTACTTATATGTGATAGTAATATTTAAGTGTATTATGTAATGCGAATAACTTATTACACATTACCTACCTATTTATGGAGAATAATTAGGGTCAAAAAGTATCTCTTAAGTTTAAATTTTATATTTGTTGGTGTCAAACTCTCGCGTAAATCCAAAGGTAGGCCATTGATAAGCCGAGGGACCATAAAACCGGTTATGCGCTCGCCGTACGCATTGTTCGCGCGAGCTAGACAAAGCTGCTTCCTAGAAATGGCCCGAGTGTATACAGGGTGTTCAATCAAGTTGAGTGCGGAATGGTTAAAAAATTGCTCTTTCAGTAATAAAAATTTAACCTGTGTATGACATGGTAAAACCTTACAGTGATTAAAGAGGCCGTTATCATCGTCGTAGAATTGATTTTTTATTTTGGGTGAAACTAGCGTTTTAACTATTCTTAATTGTAATTTATAAATTTCATCTAGGTATGTTTTATAAGTTCGACCATAACTAGTGAGACCATATTGTATGTACGATTCTGCCAGTGCATTGTACAGCATTAATCTAATTTTGAACGGGATGCGATTTTTAAGGATTGTGATATTGGCGAGGAAATACCTCAATTTATTGCATACATACTCGATGTGATGACTCCAGTTGAATTTTTGATCTATTATCAAGCCAAGGTATGTTTGTCTGTCAACAATATCTATGTAAGTATATAATGTATTAAATATATCAGTTATCTAGTACCCATAACACAAGCTTTGAATAGCTTACTTTGGGGCTAGATAGTGCTGTGTGGATTGTCCAGCATTATTATTTTTTTTATTTATACTGGTTACCAATTTCACTACATCAAAAATCATTCATTTCAACTACATGGTAATAATTAATAATGATAAAATATGTAATTTAAATAATTAGGTTATTTAATGTGGTTGCAAAATTATAGCAACAGCTTAACTTAGTTAGTGGCATTTCTAGATGCTAAATATAAAAAAAAAACTATACTGGTTGGCCGAAAAGGTTGTCATGGATTAAACGCAACTAAGGGTTGGACGGGTATCAGCTGCAAAAAATTGTTCTGCGGGGGTCCTTTCTTTGCAGGGCTGACCCCAATCAGCCCCTGCAGAGTTATAATTAAATAAGAGCTCTGCTACTCTGACATTTTAGTATTTCGTCCTCTAAATACATGTGTTATGTATTAGTAGGCACCTTTTGATAACTATCTACCCAAATTCACTGACCCTATAACCAATATATGATTGCAAATATTTGGCATCACAGTTCCACCTGCATTATGCATGAGTAAGTAAATATGTACCATTGTTTCCTTTGTAGGTCTCCATGCAAAATGTATTGAGTAACATAATTCAAGGGAAAGTCATTTGACGTTTTACGTTTGTTGAGTCAAGTGCATTACTGATTTATTATTTGTATTCGGAACAAAGATTATGACTATGAATTATTTTAAAAAAACAAAAAATATTATGAGTAGAGAATTCAGGATGCATATAGTAATAATAAATTTAAAGTCAAAAAATAAGTAATAAACATTTGATTACCAACAGTTTTATTGATAATAATTATTCGAACATAATTTAGTAGTCGAACCAAAAATATTAAGACTTTATAATAAAACAAACATAAATAAAATAACTTAACAATATTTACATTATGAAATACAAAATATGAGGTTGTATTTGAATAGTATACAAGTAAAAAATAAATATGAGATCCATAAACTATGTGGATGTATTTTTAATAATATAATACGTAATATTTGGTCACTGTAATACTTTTGACTATATAAAAATATTCATATTCACACAATAAATTCCATAAATGTATAAAAGTATACTATTTACATATGTACATTAATAATAAATAATTATTATATAAAAATAATAAAATACGTATTTTACTAAAATATCATAGTTATTTATTATACTTTAAAAAATTTATATATTGTTTTATATAAAATATAATACATACATACATAAATGTATACGAATAACGTAAACGTTAAAATATTACTTATTATAAATAATATATTTCATATGATAAAATACATAAATGATTTTTAATGGCAATAAATGCACAAATTACGCAAACATTAAAGCAATTTCCAAAGACAAAATACGTGTAATCAAAAAATATAATAATAAACTATTTTATATATTAACTAAATATCAGTCAAACAGACGAAGTGTTTTATTAAACTGTAGAGTATTTGAGGTACCTAACAATTGCTTAGAGAAACTCGTAACCGGGTAATTTCTCCAACTCATTTGCTGCTATGTTGTAAATAGTATATCATTTTATCCATTACATACAGGCCTTTGGTCGTTAACAAGCTGGAATCAAACGTAATATGAGGTTTCACACTTTCGTTTAGAGATAACTACTTTATTTTCATTTTTACATACATAAATGTTTTTTGCGCTTTAAATTTGTAGTAACAAACATTAATGTGTTTTATTAAATTGGGTGGATGTTTAACATTTTCTATATTTCCTGATCGAAAAAGTTGGTATCCAGGTTTATCCTACTTTGGGTACAAATGTTGTAATTACAATGTTGCTATATGACATACTAATGCACGCCGCCGAACTGATAAGGCTTATTTTTTTTATTTTACTGACCTTATAATTTGACTAATAAAAACTTCCCTCGTCAGTTTACTTGCATATTTTTATTCAATATTTTGTACCGATGTTTTATATTACGTTTGATTTCAACTTGATTTATTATTCATTTTTAATTAATCATAATTTTTCAGACATCGATGTATAATTTCAAAATTCTTAGTTTTTGTATAAAAAATCGTATCAGGAAATTAAAATTATACATCGTTGTGCCAACGTTATATATTCAATTATACGAGAACCTCGTATCTAAGCAGACTTATTCCTCATCCTTTCTTAAAATAAATTAATATTTATACTTTTCTTTGATACGTGTTTGGCTTAAACTTCAAATCCGTTTCGTGTTTAAATATTTGGTGGGGTTTGTTTGGCTACTGCACGTAAGCACTGTACGCTAAGTCATGGGATTTATCGAAAGACCTGAAAAAAAAGAAAACTATGTTATTCCACTCTATTTTGTTTTAGGTACTGGCCAAATAATCACTATCACTACATAGTATAAAACAAAGTCGCTTTCTCTGTCCCTGTGTCCCTATATCCCGATGTCCCTATGTATGCTTAAATCTTTAAAACTACGCAACGGATTTTGATGCGTGTTTTTTAGTAGATAGAGTGATACTGAAGTTATTTTCTTTTATCATTAATAGAACATGTTTAGTTAGACAAAGAAAAAATCTGTAAAAATCTGTAATCTGTACTGTCTTGACCCTCTCGGTGTAACTTGTTCTAGCCATATGAACAAGATACTCGTAAGACTCTTCTTCTTCTACAAGATATTACAAATGAATTAAACTTTTAATTTTAAAAATATGTAATTTATAATACTAATTTACAAAATTCTAAAACAAAATGTTTATTTAATAAGATCACCATTAATAATATTTAAAACGACCTAAAACTAGGCGAATCTAGGTGACAGTTATATGTAACCAAAGCCTAGAATAGGGTTTTTATACAACTTGCTGATGGAACAAGCAGATGGCTCACCTGATGTTAAGTGGGTACCATTAGGTATACAAAGCATTCACTCATAAGTCACGCACGAAAGGAACGTGCCCTACGATGCACTGCCCTGCTTCCATCAACTTAAGGCATACCTCAAGCCTCATGTGCCTGTAATAACACCGGCAACCACACTCTTCAAACCGAAACACAGCGTTGCTGCTTTGCGGCAGAAAAGGATGTGGTGGTAGTAAAGATAAATATTTAAATTACCTGCTCCATCCAGAGCCACCATGTCCAGCTGACACTACGACCTCATGTGACTCGTGTCCACCTCCGTGGTTAGAAGACAGCAGCTTCTTGAGTCCAATGATACCAGCCAGCACCAGAGCCAGCTTGGACACGATCAGGGCCTTGCCAGCCAGCAGGGCCAGGGCTCCAAAGGCGAGAGGAACCAGCATACCCATTATGAGGATGGGGATGGCGAGGAGTGGGGCGATCTTCTTCCTCCTGCTGCGGCCTTCTTCAGTTTCATTTTCCAAATCTGAGCTGACTGGGAACTTGACCTGGAATAAGAAAAAAGGGTTTTATAATTTATCCAGTTTAAAACAGTTTCATAAGTTACATATAAATAAAGTTCCGCAAAAATATCAGTGGTCTCATTCGTCACTCTTTAAAACCAAAACTAATTATATTGAATTTGTGAAAAAATATTATTATCAATTATTTATCTTTTATCTATCTGAAACTGAAAAACTGAAACAGCTTCACGACTTTGATCCCCAGGGACGGTAGATATCCCTTCAGATCTCTCAGTACCAAGTACTATAACTCAACATTCTTTGAGGATGTCTAAGGGGGGTAGTCAGAGGTACGTCCAAACATTACATTTGGCACATACCCACATTTTGCAGTAGTTAGTATTCCATACGTGACAGGTTGCAAGCCCATCGCCGCTGTTAGAATACTAACTGGCTTCCTCACGATGTTTTCCTTCACCGTTTAAGAGCACTGGCATTGCGCACATAAATTTTTCGATAGAAAAATCCATTGGTGCACGACCGGATTCGAACCTGCGACCTTACGATCGGAAGGCGGGGTCACTTCCACTAGACCACCGGTCTATCTATCTATCTATTTATTATAAAAGGCAAGTGATTGACTGATGACAACGTACAGGCCAAACCCTTAGAGCAAGGAAATTTCGTACACGTGTTCCTCTTTTGACTTAGGCATCCACTCTGGAAGGATTTTTCAAAATTCAACGACTAAAGGAGTGAAACAGGGGATGAAAGCTTGTATGAAAGTTTCAAGTAAACAGGCGTGAGCGAAGGCACGGGCTCAGCTAGTATTATATTTTTTTTTATTTTATTGTAACAAGGATCATTCCTGATTGTCTTGAAGTTAGGTGAATCAAAGTGCC
This sequence comes from Plemyria rubiginata, assembly GCA_963576535.1. Lineage (NCBI taxonomy): Eukaryota > Metazoa > Arthropoda > Insecta > Lepidoptera > Geometridae > Plemyria > Plemyria rubiginata. The sequence goes on along the minus strand of OY754930.1, from coordinate 5,581,703 downwards.
AGTTCTACGTGACCAAGTCTAAAAGAGCAGACATCAAACTTTCTCTTCTTTTCTTTCTCTCAAGGACGTGTAAAACAAAGTCCAGCAATATAAGAGCAAGTCATGATAAGTGATTCGCATTTGCTAATCTAGAAACGCATCACTATTTCAACAACGCCATCGTCCGGACACAAACAGGAACTAAGAAAGTCTCACCTTGAGCAATTAAAAGAAGCGACGTCTATAACCAAGTAGGCTGGACAAGTAAGAAACCTGCTTAATAGACTGTAAAAAAAAGTGTAGATGAATTTAGTTGAATCTCTCTGCACCTAGAAAGTCGTTACGGTGCGGCGGGTCGGGAATGCAATTTTTTATTGCATTTCGAATAATTAGTGCACATGGCATGCGTGTGGGGTATGGTAATTTAGCTTGTTTCACTGCTACGCTAACGGTGCGACCAACAGTAGCATTAGCCCGTGCCAATACATATTCCATTATATTCTATATAAAATACATGCACATCAGATAAGATTTATACCTTAACAGAACAATAAATACCAAAGTGGAAAACAATGGGCGATCTTATCTATACAAGCTAATTTGATTTGGGATAAAGTTAATTTGACGAGCGATATAGATGGATGGTCAAAATTACTGAGTAGTAACTGTTGGAAGTCCAAATATTACCCACATTTAAACTTCCAACAGTTACTACTCATACTCATAGAAAGGAAAATGATTTTTAGGTCCAAAAATAATTATAAAAATAAAAATATGACCCCAAGCCTGCCACATAGTTAGTTTGAAATATCATCTCGAATACAGTATAATTATTTTGTATGAAATAAAAAAAAAATGGCCTACAATATGTGTTAAAATAAGTCAAAAAAAAAATGTTTGTTTTGTTGTTTCTTTTTTTTGTTTGAAGACAGGTTCAATGAAATGCTGTATAATTTTAATATAATAATCACTACATAGTATAAAACCAAGTCGTTTTCTCTGTCCCTATATCCCTATGTATGCTTAAATCTTTAAAACTACGCAACGGATTTTGATGCGGTTTTTTTGTAGTTAGAGTGATTCAAGAGGAAGGTTTATATGTATAATACATGCATGATATGTGCACCCGTGCGAAGCAGCGGTGCGCAGGCGGGTCGCTATATAGTAATATATAAATTTAACCTTGTGTACCTTGATTGTGTTCATACAAGTGGTTATGATATGGCACTCGTCCATATTTAAGTTATTAGCACCCTAAGTCAGGAAACAGAATTTGCAAGCTTTTTTTTTATACAACCAGTTTATGGAACAAGCAGATGGCCCACCTGATGTTAAGTCGTAATTATAACTATTAACAAAGCATTACTTCATAAGTCACGCACGATAGGAACGTGCCCTATCGTGCATTGTCCTGCGTCCATCAATTTGAGGCATATTGATGTTAAGCCTCGTGTGCCTGTAATTATACCGGTGACCACACTCTTCAAACCGAAACACAGCAGCGCTGCTTGGCTGCAGAAAAAGCTTTTTATTATGACATTAAGCATTTCAGGTTTCGTTTTTTTTTTGGGTGATCGATCTTAAGCAATTTTTTTGAGTTTGGGGGATTTATCCCTCATTATATTTAAATTTAAATTGGTCTTTATAAATAATAATAAATAAATAAATAACGCTGGACAATCCACACAGCACCATCTAGCCCCAAAGTAAGCTACTCAAAGCTTGTGTTATGAGTACTAGATGACTGATATATTTAATACATTATATACTTACATAGATAGATATTTTTTATTATGCATAAACACCCAGACCAACGGAACAAATTTCTGCAGATCGTACACAAATTTGTTCCGAGGCGGGAATCGAACCCGCAACCTCTTGCGTCGCAGGCGGACTCTCACCCGTTGCGCCACAGAGGTCGACAACTTATACTTTACATCTAACAGTTACAGTACTTAGAGACTGATTTTTCAAGCTGGTTTCGTATGGAAACGAGAAAACTAGTCGCGAAACCCGCGGGAAAAATGAAACAACTTTTTTTCATTTATGGAATGCTTGCAAGTGGCAAGAAGGGCAAAACCGTGCATATGAAAATTTTACATATTTGGTCAAGTTTGTTGATTTCAAAAATTGGTCAAGGTCAATCTCGTCTCTTGTTGAATTGACCTTGACCAATTTTGAAAAGAATCTTTTGTAAAGGCAATGATTGAAAACCATAAGGGGCAGCACACGGCGCGCCGCTATCTCGCTTGCACGATGGAACATTTCTAAAAATATAAAATCATTGAATTAAGTTATGTAAAATCGCAATCGGTCAAGTTGTTGTCAATGGCTTTATAAAGATTTAGCAAAAAGAAAATTTTGATCCAAGCAAGTTTTCATACTTAAAAATGCTACTTTATATTTTTCTAATTTTTATGTATGAAAACATGCTTGGATCAAAATTTTATTTTCGCTCAATCTTTGTAATTCCATTGACCACAACTTGACTGATTGCGATTTTACATAACTACATTCAGTGATTTTATCTTTAAAAATATTCTATTGTGCGAGCGAGATAGCGGCGCGCCGTATGCTGAGCCTTAAGAAAATTCTTTAATACACTAATAAAAGCTCCCTGATGCCAGCTAAATGTGAGACAAGATGTGTAGGTGGTTCGCGCGAGTAAGTACCGAAAAAGTATCAAAAAGTGAGACCTGCATGATAATTCATGCATAATTGCCTGCATGGTTTTGCAAAATTTGATTGATGAATTTGGCCGACTGTGTAGCCTGCGTTGTGATGACGTTTCGTTTGACCTTTCTTCTGATGAGCGCTTGTACTGGTCACCATGGGTTATTAGTAATCTTGTAAGTGCGTGGCTGATTATGAAAGAACCTGCATGGTGTGCATCCCTTGACGCTCAAGGTGCTCTGGTGTAGAAAATAATAATACCCGTGTAATATTTCAAATTAATTATGTGTTATGATCGCGAAAGTTTAAAAAACACTAGGTGTAGAAAAGTCCCTCTTTTAGGTTTCATGTGATATGACAGTGCTGAGTGACCTTTGAACATGATGACATTTTGACTTGGACAAAGTTTTTTTTTCAACCTTGATATTGTGATTTCATCTCTTCATCAATTATGTAATGACGTCTGACACAAACATTTGAGTTACCTCCAGAACCAGCAAAACAGCGAGCTAAAAGTTTGTTTATTAATATATATATTTAAGACCTTACCTGGAAGGTATGAGATTGCATAAATCCGATGATTTTGTCCATGATGAGGTTGTCCAACGAGCTTTCGTCCAAGCCTCTCGGCACTGCCTCTTCCACGATTTCAATCTTGGCATCTTTGTCCTTCTTTATCGTAACCCCATTCAGGACATTCAGCTCATCACTTCTCGCGAGCCTGGTCAAGGTTTTCGCCAGTTTCTGCTTCAGACAATGCGCGATATCATCTCCACTGCACTCCTTATACGTCTCGTATGCAAGTTTCAGTTCCCCGAAGGTATCCTCTGAGCTCCTTTCAGTTTTGTGGCTGGCAGTTCTCGCGCTGACAGTGATTGCCAAGGTCAATATAAGGAAGTAATGGGGTACCATCTTGATGTCGTGATCACTTCGATGTTGACGTGGGTACTGTGTTCGAAACTAGACCACTGGATGCGTTTATATGCGCTTGGAGTCACGCTACAGTGGAGCTGCTGAGAGGGATGCACCGATGCATTTGTGCAGTTTGATAAAATGGCGATGACAAAAGTGTTAGGGTGGTTTTTGTGGAGCTGATAAACCAAGACCTATCACCTACCTACAGCAGCCCTTGCAGACCACTCTTCTGATCTCTTGGTATAGCGCGCGTCAACCAAAAAAACGCTGGAAAACAGTGGTGGTCGCTGCTAAAACCAATTATCTGGTTCTTAGCCAAGCTTAAATAACCAAGCTTAAGATAAAACTAGTTGGGACTTGTCTGATTCGTCGTCGTCCAAATGTCGTGACCAAAATCGTCCGGCAGCCAAAAAAATGTTGTCTAAGTTGGCCACAAGCTTACGAGTATACCAGCTATGTGTTTGCCAAAAAAAGGATGGACGTAAACGGATAATTTATTATGATGGCTTCCGCCGAAGTCTTATACAATAATATACTTTATGACAACATTCCCAAGGCTCTCCGATAGCTCAACTGTTTCATAATTATAAGGAATTATGTATTTTGTACTTATTGATAAGACTTTCCGTGATCTTCATGCTATCGATACATTGGATGGCTGATGCATCCAATATACTATCCAAATTAAGGGCACTGAAAAACTGAAAAAAATAGCTTCACGATTTTGATCCTCAGGCACGGTAGATATCCCTTCAGTTCTCACTCAAGATTCTTTAAAAAACGTCTAAGGGAGGTAGTCAGAGGTACGTCCAAACATTACATTTGGCACATACCCACCTTTTGCAGTAGTTAGCATTCAATACATAACAGGTTGCAAGCCCATCGCCGCTGTTGCAATACTAACTGGTTTCCTCACGATGTTTTTCTTCACCGTTTAAGAGCACTGGTATTGCACACATTAATTTTTCGCTAGAAAAATCCATTAGTGCACGACCGTATTCGAACGTGCGACCTTACGATCAGAGGGCGGGGTTACTCCCACTAAACCAATGGTGCTCCTTGAAAAACTGCTTTTTAAAATACAAGAAATGCCTGCAGACACTTTCAGCCTCGTCTGTACGGATCCATACATCACGTCTGAGGTCTATTTCGATTTCAATTTGCTAACACCGATAACACACTTTTGGCTAACTGTACACAAGCGTAGACTTTTAATGTCTATGATTGGTAGACGAGTTTTAAGATAGATGTCACCACTTTGTGTTTTTGGTTTTGCTGTTTTTTCTCCACTCCATTTCGGTGTCTTACATTTTAGCAAACATCAAAGAAGAAGGAAAATTATCGATTTAATTTTTTACATGTTCGATAACTCCGCCGCTTACAGGTGTGTTACTTACTATTATGACCTGTCAATTACATAAAAAAACTAATCACAGAATGACGTTTTGTGTTGTGGTTCACTATGTGGGTTCAATTCAGTAAAATAGGTACATCAGAAAAAACATGATCTGATTCGGTCATGTGACTTGTTCTTTCGAAACAGTGTGGTTAAAGGATTTTAAGTGTGCTTCAAAGAGGCTACTGTAAAGCACTTGTTTTTGAACTTTTTAGATTCTACGACTTCCCGGTTTCCTCACGATGTTTTCCTTCACCGTTTGAGAGTGATAGCACTGTGCTCATACATTTAAGATAAGAAAAGCTCTTACCAGTCGTGCTCTAATGTGCACGACTGATTTTGACCACGACTTTAAGATCGCACGGTTCTGAACCCACGACCTTGGGTTGGAAGGCGGGGTCGCTACCACTAGACCGCCAGTCCTCAAGAATGATGAGGTTAGTTAGTAATATTGATAATACTCATAAAATCTCAATATCATCTTTCATCATGTCGACCACGAGAAAGAGTATTGATTTCAAGTAATATATCTTTATCTCTATCTTTTCATGTATCTCATTACAAGAGTTACACGATAAAATTACTGTGAATAACAATTAATTACAAAATCACTTTTTCTTTCGTAATAAAGGGTTTGGTCAGCCAACGTTTGGGCACAGTCACTTAAAAAGCGGGTTTTACAAAACCGGCTTTTGCGTATACGATACAGATATAATTATGTAGCTATCTTTACGTGATTTTTAACAGACTTCGAAAAAAGAGGACGTAACTACTCAACATCATAAAAAAAACATTATTGTCATAAATTAGAACCTCATTGTTACATTGCTGCACTGCTGTTTATTATAAGTGTGTTGCTCTTGTTGTTATGTGTGTGTGTGTGTGTGTGTGTGTGTGTGTGTGTGTGTGTGTGTGTGTGGGTGTGTGTGTGTGTTGTCATCTTAAATAAAAACTTTTTCATTCTTTCTTTCTTAATGTCATTTAATTTTATTTATTCTTATTATATTATTTTTTTATTCTTATTTCTTTATTCTTTTTATCACCTTAATTCTTTATATGCTTAGCTACAAAACTGTTTAAGCTAACCTGTTTTGTACTCGACTTCGCATTTATACGACTCTTTTATTCATTTTAGCCACAAGGATTAATTCAAAGCTCATCGTGCACGATAAGCATTTTTATCGCCTGAATTCTTTAAATGATTAGATATAAAACCTGCTTCATGTGTAAATACGTCGTTTTTCTATAGATACCGTTCGTTGTTTGTAGAACGATCATGCACTGATATTAACAAGTGAGATGAGACGAAAAAAACGTGTTCGTGTGTTGCGTGTATATGTCGTATTCATAGTTTTACTACAAAATAAATAATACTACGGATTTACTAAAATATATTGAAATAAATAAAAATGTTTTATGACTTTATACCCAGCACTATCTTGCCCCAAACTCAGCAGAGCCATAATATGGAAATCAAATGACTGATAATACTAGTAGTACTATTTAAGATTTGCTCGGTTTTTAAATTTAGGAAGAAGTAGAGGTAATTCTACCACGAACGTGCCCAACACAAAAAAGTTACTATGAAGGTTAAAGGATACATCGTTCAAATCCAAAGAATTTGCCTTTAAATTTCAGAACGAAACCGTTTTCTTTCTTTCCAGTAACTTGGGCTTAGGTAACTTCTCGATTGCTCCGCCAACAGAACGAAGAGCTTCGTTAGCACTCATCTCGTGTCCGTGGCAATGCAAACGTTCACGCTCTCTCTCTCTCTCTCTCTCTCACGTTACCTCACGCGTTGCCTGTCGCGCCCCATGTCGCTGCCAATGTCCCTGCACATTTGAGCCAAGTGTAAACTAAGATGCACGATTAGGACTACGTTTGGGCGGACTATAAATACGGCCACGTTTCTCACTCTGATATTTCTAACAGGGTTAAATTTTCACTTCATTTACTGGAACATACTGTTCTACTTCTTTGATTATTTCCGTGTAATAAAATAGTATAGAAATTATTTAAACAAATGCTTTGCCCAGAACTAGCACACAGTTGCGGCTCAATTGGTATTTAATATCTTGAAGAGTTCTGTTGACCGTACCTTGGCGTCATCATAATAAGGCAATTAGTGCTGCAAAGTTGTCCCCTATGGGGACAACAGACCTATCGTGGTTTTATTTACTCTACTGGTAGTTTATTTGCAGTTGTTTGGCTTTAAACGATTCACACCAAAATCATCAGTCTGTAATTTATCGTTTACTAGCGACCCGACCGCCCCTGCTTCGCACGGGTGCACATTGTTTTTCTACTATATCACTATATCATGCATGTATTATACATATAAACCTTCCTCTTGAAACACTCTATCTAATAAAAAAACTGCATCAAAATCTTTTATTGAACAAGGCTCGAAAAAAGCATGCTTTTGGCTTGAAAATAAGCACGTGTGTACCTTTATAGTTCTTTTCGTTCACGAAATATCAAATGGCATAATTAGCTAGCAGTACCTCATAAAACTACCGATGTAGGATGCTTACATAACACATCCTGCACGCCGACTCACATTATGTCACTTTCTTATTTGCCTTGTAAAGTTATTACCACTTCATTAGCGTCACCCGTGTGTTACGGATGTGGTGTTTTCTCGTACACTCGTGGAACTGACAACTGACAACAAATAAATTCTCTCGAACAACCACTAACTATGTGTAGCAGAGCTCCTTGTGAAGGGCTCGTCCGGGGATGTAGTACCACCACGCCTTTTTCTGCCGCAAAGCAGCAACGCTGTGCTTCGGTTTGAAGAGTGTGGTTTCCGGTTTAAGTTTAATTACAGGCACATGAGACCTAAAATCTATATGCCTCAAGTTGATGAAAGCAGAGCAGTGCATGGTAGGGCACGTTCTTATCGTGTGTGACTTCCGAGGCATTGCTTTTTTATAGGTACTTAACATCAGGTAGGCCATCAGCTTGTTCCATCAGCTAGTAGTAAAAAAACTGGTACTTGAAGCGTAGGTACCTATGTTAGCCCTATTAGAATCAGTCATTTAGTCAATATTCTTGGAATCAGTAGTGGAAACCTATAATTGGCCATACTTTTTAATCTAGACTTAGTACAAACTATTTGTATCGCTGTTGGTTTCCCAATAAATAAATAAATAAATAAATTTAGTATTTATGTATTATACCTACCTTTGGTATACGATTGGACGCCAGTCAGTCTATTATTGACGACAATTAGTTTTTGAAAAGTTTACTGGAAGACGTCTTCCACTCCAACAAGAGTTGTGCAACTCTTGTTAGGTTCTCTTGTTAGGTTAAGTTACGAATCTTCTCTTTCTTTCTTCGCTAATACAATACAATAATAGTTTAGGGCTAAGTACCGCTGTGTAGAATGTGCACCAATATATTATTTTATTTATTTAAGCCTAACAGTTTTTTCGTAATGGACCATGTTTTATTTACCATTTATGCGCCCCGCGGTTCCCCCCGCGCAGATTTAAATCCTACTGGGATACTCCTACGGGATAAAAAGTATCCTATGTGCTATTCCAGACTATAATATATCTCTCTGCCAAGTTTCATCCAACTGTACTGGCATGAAAGAGTAACACACATCCATCCATCCATCCATACTTACAAACTTTCGCGATTATAATAGTAGTAGGATTCATATAAAACCTTAAGTACACGAATTCAATCTTTCGAACAAGCAACAGGTGGTCAAATATTACATCACAAGATATAGGTATTTGTGTCAAACGCACCCACGACATCCTTAAAAAAAGAAATTTCACTTCTCACGCGTTCCTGCGTCCGGTTCACATCCGAAGCTTTTCCTTCAAAACACCATAAACACACCATTGAATCAAAAAACATAAAACGATCAACAATTTAAACCCTATTGAAACGCATTAAGGTCCATCGAAACTGGCGATACAACTTTCTCTGCCGCATGATATAACTTTGTTGAACGCACGACGAACACGGCAAAATACCGGTTGGTGAATTTGTGAAACGTTTAATTTTGAACCTTAACACCTTGTGATATGAAGAAAAAGAAAGTATTCACGTGTAAAAGCGTATATGTGGAGGTGTATGAACTGCTGACGGGGTTTACCACGACAATGATGTTTCTACCGCTGATGGTACAACTGCACAAGCTGATATAAACCTTATAGTTGGTGAGAGAGAAGTTTAAACTTATGTTGAATGTGTTGTAGTAGACGCAGATGACGATGGAAGTGTTAAGAGGGGGAGGTTACATAAAACAAGTAAGATACAGAAATCAGATGGCCCTCTGGCTACAACAGCGAAAGCAGTCAATTGACTAATGCATGGAGGGACATAGGTCAAGAAACTTAAATTCGTGTCAAATTGTCTGCTTCAAAACTCTCAATTCCAATTTTATATAGTCATGAAAATTGTCAGTTTCATTTTGTAATAAGTAGTTATTACGAGTATAATGGACAGACTATAATGTATCTCTCTGCCCAGTTTCATTCAGATCCGTTCAACCGTTTCGGTGTGAAAGAGTAACAAACATCCATCCATCCATCCATCCATCCATACTTACAAACATTATAATATTAGTAGGATTAGTAGTATTATTAGCCTAGATATATTTTTGATTCTCATATTATTATAACTATTATGTTTGTGTGACAAATAAATCCATTTTCTTTCTTCAACAGATAAATGTATCAAATAGTTTAAGTAGTTAAAGTAGAAAAAGGCCTGTCGTATCTAATGCACTGATAATGTAAATGTCCGATAATTAAGAGAGTATAGCTGTTTTTCTGCGACAGCCAGCGGCGTTGAAGTATTTCGTTCGGTTATGAATGATACTCGTATAACAGGCAAATGTGGCTTGGTATCTTAATTCCTCGAGTTGATGGACGCAAGGCGGTGCACAATTACCGCGTTTCTATCATGCAAGACTTAGGAAGCAATGCTTTATAGGTGATGGTTACCATTAAGCATCAGGCGGGCAATCTACTTGTGCCTTTTAAGAAGTATAAAACACCTGTGGATGGTAAAAGCTCAAGGGTAAGCCTAAGGGATGGTAAGTCTAAGGATCTTCTTTACTAGGACTAAATCCAGGAAATGTTTATAGGTAACTATAAATTGAAAAACACTAGACGTATTTTGTCAGTTAATGAATAATGATCATTGTATTCACAAGTAACATTAAAAATGTGAACTAGTATTTTACAAGTAAATAGTAAGCGTTATTAGTAAAGTACAATGAAACTATCATGCCATGTGAAAGTCCTAAGAATTGGAATAAAAAACACTTGATATTTTAACCACATTTAGAGGTATTTTGCATGACTTTCAATTAAATTTGAACACCAAACGTTAACTTATGGTAGCTTACTAATAAGGAGTCTAACCCTCCGGTTTCTGAAAGCGCGATTAACACTAATCGGCTGTCAAGTCACCTGCTATCTTTATCTAATTTGAAGAAATTGCTAAAATAGCAAGTAACTCGACAGCCGATTAGCGTTGATCAAGCTCTCAGAAACCAGGGGTAAGCACTTAACTTTTAGCAAACAAAATGAAAGTATTTTCGATTATGATAAACTATTAAATCTTATTTATAATGTAAGTATTGATCGAAACAGTTAATCAAAAAGTAATGTTTATAAAGTGCATGAAATGTGATAATATTATTAAAAATAAGCAGCATCAAGTAAAATATTACATCAGCCACTTTTACTGGAGACCGGTCTTTTGAGAAAAATTACTTTCACTTCGAAGAACTATGTATTTTGAAATCCAAACGCTTTTTGACGAACCACCACCAAGACATAATCGGCTTTATCCCTGAGATGATAAGGAGGTTTCTTCCAAAGAATATGATGATGCTTACGACGTTATAGGTATTAAAGCAGTAAGACAATGAGGGGTCAAAGGCTTCAGAGCTTACAGTCACAAATGATTTTGTTTTATGTACTTGTCGCGCTAAGTTAGTGCTTGCATAAGAACTTTTCCTTTTTATTTCCTTTAATTACGTAAAGTTTGAAGTATCGTATTCCTTATTCAGTTTTACATTATCGTTTTATGTTATCGTTTTTCAATTATGAGCTTATAATGATGTTTTAAAAATAAATGTAAGTAAAAAGTATAAAGTATGTTCCGAGTGCAACTGTCGAGACCAAGTTTTATGATTAGCATCATGGTATGCCGAAACAATTTATTTAAAAATACAATATTTGGAGAGCAAAAAATACATTCCTACAATGTCAAAAACTACTCATCAGTTCTTCTTACACATAATATTTAAATGGGAACCATGACAAGCACCAACTTTCGATTAAAAAAATCTAAATCGATCCACCCAAAAGATGAGGTAACAAACATAAAAAAGCCGAATTAATAATCTACTCCTTCACTAGATGTCAGTTAATAAGTACTAATGCGCCAAAAATTACATAACTTACGCAATATGTAACAGGAGATCGCTCTCACGATGCCTTCAACAATCCGCAACGAATTTTCACCCATTGTCGACCCGTGCGAATGCTGTGAAGCGTTCTTTCCAAACAATGGCAAAGTTCACCCAAACATAACCAGAATAGTCTATATAACTAACTTTGCATTGTTACAGTTTCAGACGTAACAGTTCCTTTATACAAATGAGTAGTGTTTTTAAAGGAGCATTTTTAAAATAAAGTTCATTTACAGTTTTTTTTTCTTTATTGTTTTCTTTTTGTAAAGATTATCTTTATCGATTAAATTTCCAAATTCTAATATATCCTTGTAGTTCACGATAATAGTTTTATTTTATTTTAATTTATTGACAGTTGCAATAACTTTGATATGTAGAAAGTCGTTTTCAAATTCACTTCTCTCATCACCTCCTCACACGATGTCTCCAAAGTTCACTTTCGTGGTTATCATTTCTCTCCTATCAGTGGTGATACCTATACAGTTGCAAGAAGGTGAAGAACTAGTTGAAAACGACGTGGACGATTCTCAGTTGAATGAATGCATCAGTGTTCAAAGAAGCTCAGAGCTTGGAGTCTGCTTCGGAAAGGAGGTTCTGAACAAGTTGAACAAGTATGATGAAGCAGAGACCTTCAGCTTGGCGACAGGTGTATCATTCGTCAGGGATGAGAAGACTCCGAGGGATATTGGCAGCTTCTTGGATAAGGATCCAATGGATTTTCGGTATATTGTTTTTTTAAATGTCACTTTTATAGTCAGTCGCACTTTTCACTTTTAAATAAAAGCACTTCTTTAAAACTTGTTGCACACAATACACCAGACTTAATTGCTTGCGTATGCCCTTAGTTGTATAAATCAATTTGTTTGTCATCTCTCTGGTTATCCAGTTGTCTCTCTGTGTCATGTTAACGATCTTGGAATTTTGGCACAAAAATGTATGGAGGAATGGATGACTTTTGGTAAGTGTAGACACATACCAATTTCTTCACATGAAATTTTCTTTAGCTCAAATTACCCTGTCTATGATTACGCTCATAAATTTCAGAGAAATTCAAGATTAACAATTATTGCAAAATAATTTATAATATTTACTGGTACCTAATGTAATGTCTTTTTTAGTATCATAGCAATTAAGTTAACCTTAGTACTAAAATTCCAACTGATTGGCTATCGACTGCTTTTAACCGACTCTAAAAAAAGGTTCTCAATTCGAAGATATATATTTTTAGTTCTATAAGCGAATAGACATACAGTTGGTCCCATATTATAATCAGCTTAATTCCTCTGCAAGTCCTTTAGAAACAAAAAAATAATAAAATAATATAGTGGTCATTTTTATTAAAAAAAAAATTATATTTTCGAGTCTATTTATTCCACGTTGTCAGTTTCTTTTTGCAAACCTTTACACTATTATTTTTATTCAGGTCAATAATTGAAGATGCCAGTCATCTCATCTCAAAACGCTCTCTCCATTGGGACATGAGCGTGTTGTACCCTGGTCTGGTGATGAGGATTGGTCCGACCCTGGCAAATGGAGTGCTAGAATTCGTGATGGATCCCAGAGTCAAGGACCGTTCTTATAGCCAGCCTCATCAAGGCTATGGTGAACTTTCTACAGGTAACATTCAAGGAATAAATATAAGAGAATTGACAAAAATTGCGTTGGTATTACCCGAACCTTATTACTTCCTATACCTGATAAACTGAGTATATAATAAAGATGGCTGGAAGTCAGTGGATGGAGAGGGCTCTGAATCGTTCTTCTCTAAATGTTCTTGGAACTTTCTTGATGATGATGATTCAAATTTTAAGACCGCTTTAGGTAACCATCTCATGTAGACCGCCCTGCCACTAAATAAGCCGACGATTTGCTTAATGTTTGATGAATGATTGTAAATGTAGCTTGCAAAGCTACATTTTGCTGGATGAGAAGAGCTGACGGCTGGGCTTAGCTCGTGTTATACAGTGGTTTAAAATAGGTTTATGGTGATTCAAATAGATATTGCTTGATATATGAATCAAATATACTCAATGGATAGATTCTATCGTGCATATTCTAAAAATAAGTGGACGTTAGTCCACTACCCTTAGTACAATATCTAGGGTTAAAATAAAGATTCATAGCTACCTAGTTCATGACAACTAGCGCCATCTATATATTTACTGTACAACTAAAACGGAAGGTAGTTCTACAAGGTTTGCCTGGCATTGAACTTGGCTATGCAGTGACAGCGCCATCTCGCATTCATTCTCGAGTTTGCTATACTTTCCAATATATCATGCGCTCGTGGGCGACTAGTTAGAAGTGAAGTGTTGAATTCTTTGATAAGATGAACGATGATAGTGAGTTTTGCTAAGTCACAGGAAACATCACATGTGATGAGGGCAGCATCATAGGCATGCCTCAAGTTGATGGACGCAGGGCAGGAATTTCTGATATCAACCTGCTAAAAACACCCTGTTGTTTGAGGATAATTGTAGTTTGCGTATTTTATTTATTAAATATTATGTATACGACCTATGTATGATACGATATGATATGATGATATGATATCTTGAAGATAAAATTTAGCAATTTGTTTTCAGGACGTCTCCTAGCAAGAAATCTCCTGGTACCATTCCTCCTCGGCTTCAAATTCCAAATATCAACCTTACTGCCAATACTACTAGGCCTACTCTTGATTGCCAGCAAGAAAGCCTTTCTTCTAGCCAAGGTGGCGTTGTTGGCTGTAACAGTTTTTGCTGGATCCGGCTTTGGGCAGCCGTTTGGTGGATTTGGAGGATACGCTGGACCGGCATTGTCTTCTTACTCTTCGTATGATCATCCAGTACATCATCATGATCCTTATCTTTCTGGAGGTACATATTTTACAAAAATATTTTACTAGAATTATTCAACGTTTGTGTACATTAGGCTGGATTTCGAGCCTGAGACTTTAATATTGCAAGAAAGCTTGCAACTTAGGTAGCTACATATATATATTTCATGCGGAAGAGGTTGCCAAGACTGTGAGAACTATTAAAATCCATGCATACTATTAGAGTAGGCTTGTATTTCAGGGCATTATATTGATAGTTAAATGACGCCCAGATATCTACAGTGACCTTTTAATAATGAGCCTCTTTGAGGCGCACTTAAAAATCCTTTCACCACACTGCATAAAAAACTAGTAAGACAATAAAAAGATGTTCAAAGTTGCCCTTTACTCAATAGAGATCCTTGCCAAATTATAGTAATCCAAAGTAACCCAAATGCTAACTGGAAGAAAATGCAAATTAGCAATTAATGCGCCCAATGTACTTTTGTGCAATAAAGAATTTTTTTTTTTTATCTTATAGTCACTATAAGCTCGTTTTGAGGTCATTCACATCTTTTCCAATACCAGGTTCGTTGACCTCGTGTCGATGCACTGTATCAAACCCATCCTATGATGCATTCGAATTCAGATATAAAGGACTCTAAAACGATAGCAATAAAATCTAAATTACCATCACAAATGTGGATTTGTGAGTACTTTTATACTTGAAGCTTTGGGCCTTGGTACATAACCTATTTTAGAAAGCTTCTAACAAAAAAGTGTACTGGGATATGTAGAGAAAGTGTGTGCCCACTTATTAATGTGGATAGCGATCAAATATTGAAACTATTATTTTAATGATCCCAAAGTTTTAGGTCAAAATGATCATTGTAAATGCTTTTTAGTACATAAGCCTATTGTCAGATATTGGTTTGATATCTTAGAACATACATAGTAGGTTTTAGCCTTACCTAAACTAATTGGTTCACCATAAAAAATATTGAGATGTCTCTATTGTGTTCAAGTTTATTAACATGGCTTAATAATGTTCGATGTTGATTATGTTCATTATCTTAAATTCTTGGCAGGTTAGTTGTCGTTCGCAGTTAGATATTATAACATTCTGAATCATATCGTTTTATTACTCTAGCCCTGATTCTAATAGTCAGAATCAGATTTGCTGCGCATAGCAATTTCCCAATATGAGTCCAATAATGATCATACATTACTATATAAATTAATAATCTTTGCTGTTTTTAGGTTTGAATTAAATTGAAATGTAATGCATGCAACACTATACAATTATCTTTTATATATTTGATTACGAATTGAGATCTAAGAATGAATTATGACTATTTATGACTATATTTTTTTCTTATTCGATTTTGTGAATTCATGCTCTCAATTCAGGCTTTGCCTAGTGAGGGGACTAATGATTCAACTTTTGTATATTGGCTCTCTGCAAAACATATTAATTCTGTCTGATGCTAATTGTTTAATTTTAATTATATTTTGCTATGTTTTGCTGCAATAAATATTTTTTACTTTTTTTTTATTTAATAAATAAATAAATACTTACAGGGTACTACAACAGACACCCACACCAATCCGACAGTTACTATCATAGGGAGAAGTCAGCAGAACAGACCACTGCAGTGCCCATCACGCCAGATGAAATAAGAGACCGCTTGGAGAGATTCTTCGTCACGAAGAAAGACGCCGATGAGACGAGAGAAGAAACTAAGATAAGGAACGCTAGGAACTTTGCTTGGACGCCTATCAATACTGGTTAATGAACTTCGTTGATTGCAATTTTCCAAAATATAGGTATCGTACATTCAGCGATTATAGATCTTTGAAATGCTAAAAGGAGAGCGTTGTTTGAAAGTTAATTAAAATAAAAAAATAAAAAATATTGGTGGACTTTCCACACAGCTCTATCTAGCCCCAAACTAAGCTTACGCTTGTGGTTATGGGAACCAGATAGCTGATATACTACTTATATACTTTTTTTTGTAAATACATACTAATAATATTATATAACACCCCGACAGATAACAAACATCTATATTCATCACACAAATGTTTGTTCACGGTGGGAATCGAACCCACGCCCTACGGCGCAGAAGGCAGAGCTACTACCAACTGAGCTACGTAGCTACGTGTCTTTATTAACACTAGTTTTGTTACACTGAATTTGTGATCAGCTATAGTAACCAAATTCAAAGGGTGCGGAGATTTGTTGCCCGCCACGGTTTGAAGAAAAGGAAATCATGTCTTCATATATATAAATAATGATTCGTTATAAAGGATAAATGTTTCTGAGTTTATACAACTTACTTATATTTGCTTTCATCGTTGTCGTTCTTAGCTATTTTTCTGTTGATAATGTGTCTACTATTATTTTATTCTGTCATAATTTTATACTATTTGGAATATTTTATTGAATAGTTCTAAAAATGGTTACTAAATATGTAGGTTAAGAATTAATAGTTATTTGTTTATATGAAAAAATCGAATTTGCACCATTATTGCTTTTAGATCTAGTCAAGATTGGTAAACCAGGTTAACTGACAATTAAATTGTAGTTGAAATAAATTGATAGTTTTATTTATGTCAAGTTTGAGGTATTCGGTGCTAGTTGAATTCCACGTGAATCTTAAATATATATAACTCAAAGGTGACTGACTGACTGACTGACATAGTGATCTATCAACGCACAGCCCAAACCACTGGACGGATCGGGCTGAAATTGTGCATGCAGGTAGATGATATGACGTAGGCATCCGCTAAGAAAGGATTTTGATCGATTCCACCCCAAGGGGATTAAATAGGGGATGAAAGTTTGTATGAAATTTTGTCAATTTTAAACCGATCGGGCTGACTTTGCATGCATAAAGCTACTATGACGTAGGCTTAAGGATTTTGATAAATTCCACCCCTAAGGGGATAAAATAGGGGATGAAAGTTTGTATAAATCTTATATCTATCTTCTATCTAAATCTAAATATAAATCTAATCTAAATCTAAGTTTTCTAATTTTTCTAATTAATATATATAACTCAAAGGTGACTGACTGACAAAAACTATGCCTAATTAATAATAATACTTCTAAACGCGAGCGAAGCCGCGGGCAAAAGCTAGTTATTTATAATCCGCGTTAAGATTTTGCTTGTTTAAAAAAATCGTTTCATAGTTCACAATCCTACACAACAAGATTCTAATGCTACTAAAATAAGGTTAGGTAAGAAAACATATGAAATGAAATGCGAATTAGGAAAACGTGTTCTAGTGCTAGTTCTTTCGAAAAAGTGTAATATATTACGATTTTAAGTGTACCTCAAAGTGTACCTCAAAGAGCCTTCTTAGAGCACTTTATACATGATATAGAACTATTTAGGTTCTATAAATAAATAAATAAATAAATAATGCTGGACAATCCACACAGCATCATCTAGCCCCAAAGTAAGCTACTCAAAGCTTGTGTTATGGGTACTAGATGACTGATATATTTAACACATTATATACTTACATAGATACATATTTTTTATTATACATAAACACCCAGACCCACGGAACAAATTTCTGCAGATCGTACACAAATTTGTTCCGAGGCGGGAATCGAGCCCGCAACCTCTGCGTCGCAGGCGGACTCTCGCCCGCTGCGCCACTGAGGTCGTCATATCTATGACATATCTGTTTCCACACGAGGCTTTCCTTCACCGTTTGAGGACTGGCAGTGTTCACATTCATTTGTGGAAAGAAACGTACATGTTTTTTTGTTAATGTAACCTATTTCATTTTATTTAATAATTCAATAAATTTTTTGATTAACAGGTAAGCTCTTTCTAGTTTCACTATGCGAAACTAAACGTGTAAATCGTCTTTAGCTATTTTTATGAATTTTTAATTAATCTGTAAGTACTTTTTGTTTTCCTGAGAAATAAAAATAAATAAATAAATAAATGTTTGCACGACAATTTGAACCCATGACCTTAGAATCGGAAGACAGAGACCCACTAGACAAGTGCTCCACTAATTGCAAGATTCCTACGATCAATACCATTCTCATTAGCACTCTCTAGTTTTCACATGGCGGTGCGTAAGTAAGTATGCGAAACGTACGCTCTAATTGTCACGCTTGCTCATACAATGACCAAGATGTGTGGTTCCGGATTTGTGTTATCATTATTTAATTGTGAAAGTACGCTTCTCATTTTTTTCCTAAAGTACTTCTTCATGATCCTTCGCCGAGATCTGAGGGGATATGTACCGTCCCTGGTGATCAAAATCGTGTATGGTATCATGGTCTTTTAATATGTAAGACTAGCGAACCGCCCGCGCGCCCCTGCTTCGCACGGGTGCTCATTGTTTTTCTACTATATCATGCATGTGTTATACATAATAAACCTTCCTCTTGAATTACTCTATCTATTAAAAAAAACCGCATCAAAATCCGTTGCGTAGTTTTAAAGATTTAAGCATACATAGGGATATAGGGACAGAGAAAGCGACTTTGTTTTATACTATGTAGTGATAGTGATAGTGATGTCTGAAGGGTAACAAGTAGTAAAGGGTAGGTAAAGGGGAACAAATAGTAACATTTGTTACTATTTGTTCTAGATATAGGTTAGAAACCTTTATATCTAAAAGACGATGTATCCTATTGATATACTGACGAACAATAATGGACAATGACAAGATGACATGAGTAAGAAAACAGTGAGCACCGAGATGACTAAAAAGAGAACGGTAGAAGTAATAAATAATAAATAAATAAATTATGCTGGACAATCCACACAGCACTATCTAGCCCCAAAGTAAGCTACTAAAGCTTGTGTTATGGGTGCTAGATAACTGATATATTTAATACATTATATAATTACATAGATAGATATTTTTTTTTATACATAGAAAACACCCAGACCAATGAACAAATTTCTGCAGATCGTACACAAATTTGTTCCGAGGCGGGAATCGAACCCGCAACCTCTGCGTCGCAGGCGGACTCTCGCCCGCTGTGCCACTGAGGTCGTCAAAAGTCAGTGGAGTTTAGTAAGTTTCATTTTGAAAGTCAATCAAATCAAATCAAATATGTTTATTAGGAAAACAAAAATACAAGTCACTTAAAAAGTCGGGAACGATGATATCTGCAGAAGTATAAAGTGTATATCTTGAAAGTGTATATTGCCAGCATTTTTATTTTAATCTACATAACATCCGTCATCTCAGCATTGGTTATTTACAATAAATTATTCTATTCACATACTTGTAGTCTTAAATTCATTGAATTCTACACTACAATCTTTCGAGGCATTTTAAATCACTATAATGCTACTGCCATCAAGCCAAAGTCCTTATCCGCTACTTTAGGGAGAAGCTAGCTGGGGATGAGGTTAGCAGAGAGATAATGCACAATATACCTCAATGTGGGACGTCAGTGTAGGCCATCACCGACCTTCGGCCCGATTACGCTAATGTCTGGCTATCGAGATGGCTTTCAGTTTGACATTTGATCAAGGAATATAATACTCTCACGATAGCATTTGCGTCATCGGGCAGCTGGTATTAGATTTTGAAGTATTAACTCATGTGTCGGCCAGCGGACAATGGCCTCATCTAGCTAGTTCGTCTGCGTTTATAAACGTGTGCCTCCACTTTCGACGTTTTTCATCGAATACCTCGCGTGACGTTTCTTCGTGATATTTCTGCGTGTTTTAAGCTAATCAAATGATTTGCATAGCACCAATCTAGTACTTGAATTTAAGTACAGTATGTTTATATTTTTATGCTACTAGCTGATTGATCAAGAAGATCTGGTGTAAAGTGGTAATAACTCTTTCAAGAAAAAACCGACATCAAAGGCACTGGAAAATATTATTACACTCATAGTAACTCAAAAAACATTTGTCAGATCTGACTCGAATTTAAATGGGACCACATGACAAACACCAGCCTACGGTTAAAAAAACTCATCAAAATTGGTCCACCCAGTAAAATGTTATGAGGTAACCAACATAAAAAAACCAGTTGAATTGTGAACTCCTTTATTTTTAAGTCGGCTAAAAATCACCTAAAGCAAAGGATTGCCTAGTAACTCACGCAAATATCGCGACCTTCCATGTACTGCCTTATTTCCATCAACTTAAGGCATAAAGGTGTATGTAAGTTGATGGAAGCATGGCGGGTACCTGTTATTTCAACGGCACCTACACCCTTCAAACCAAAATATAGCAACGGCTGCATTACAGCAGAAATAGGCGTGGTGGTAGTACGTCTCCGTCCGAGCCCTTCACAAAGAGCTCTACTACTCTTAATTAATTTCTGTCTTATCCATTTTAAGCTATGAGGTGTTCATCCATCCTTACCAGACTGTTATATAGCGGTTGCTTTGCTCTACCTACCCTGAGGCCTTCGAATATATCAGCGGGTACTTTTTGTACACACGCACGCAACGATAATTGGTTTCAGATAATCAATTTGATCGTCGCAGAAATTGTAAATTAATTCTGTTTGCAATAAAATAAAAAATCTGATATTTATAATGACTTTCATCAATTAACTCCCATTACTTCACAGACTAAAACAGCCTTCATAGCTCAGTTGGTAGTAACTCTGCCTTCTACGCCGAATGCCGTGGGTTCGATTCCCACCGAGAACAAACATTTGTGTGATGGACACAGATGTTTATTCTCCGTCGGGGTGTTATATAATATTTACATGTAATATTATATAACACCCAGACATTTATAACATTATTTACAAAAAAAGTATTATATCAAGTAATATATCAGCTATCTGGTTACCATATTACAGCTTTGGCTTAGTTTGGGGCTAGATAGTGCTGTGTGGAAAGTCCACCAATATTTATATTTATTTATTAACTCCAACGAATTTTAGATATTTTTAGCAATGCGATTACAATTTCTTTATAATTTTTAGATAGGTCAACTGTTAAATGTGCATTCTTAAACAAATTATAAATAAATATAATACAAACTTTTGTTTCTTGTTAAAAATTGATTCTTAAATTATATTTAGATAAAATTTTATTTATTTATTCTTATTACTACTTTACCTTCGGCATTGGTTTTTTGTTGTTTTTTTGTCCACATTAAATCGAAATTTACTCACTGCACTGAATTTCAGATTTTTCCATACTTATTATTGTAACTATAATACATATTATTATCATAAAAATGACATAATTTTCCTCTAGCTAATTAATTATCCGTAATTATTTACGATATCATGATTTTTCACTCAAGCTTATCTGAAAAATGACTTTCTTTCATTTAATATACATTTTTTATCATAAATTCATTTATTCGTAGCCGAATAACATCAATGCAATTCGAATCGAATCGAATTGATCTACATTATACAAACAATGCGTAACTGATGAGGCCACCAATAGACCGTTCATTGTGTAGAAATCTAATGGTGGCCTCATAAGAAATAATTCTTCCTTCATATTGGATGTTTGTCTAAAACAGAATCATTAACTTCAATTGCTTGAAATTTGGCTTTGTACGTATAACTCGAATGATTCATCAATATTTATCTAGATATTAGTACACTACTCTCGAGTAACATTTGGTTTGAGAATGTTTTTGTTTTAGCTTATTAATTTTAATTGACTTATTTAAGATAAGATAAGATAATTCTTTATTGCAAAAAGAAAAGTACAATGGGGGATCATAATGATAATTACCATTTTCTTCCAGCAGCAAGTTCCATAAATGGATGTACCTCGCAAATAAAATATCTTGTATCTCTGTTCAATACCTCTGACGTGATTTAATTTTGATGATGCGATTGGCAACAATGCTTGTGGAAGAAATATATTTTGCACTAGTTGCGCACCGCGGTTTGACCCGCGCAGATTTAAATCCCGGTATTCCCACGAGATAAAAAATAGCCTATGTGCTATTCCAGACTTTAATCTATCTCTCCGCCAAGTTAAATCTAGATCCGTTTAGGCGTTCTGGCGTGAAAGAGTAAAAAACATCCATCCATGCATCCATCCATCCATACTTACAAACTTTCGCGTTTATAATATTAGTAGGATTATTCCCGTAAACGGCGAAAATGATTTTGATCGCTTTTGTGATCCATTTTAATCTATGAATATATCAATAAATAAATTCGAAAAAATTGTTATAATAGTGTTTAATACACTATTTATAAGGATAAAGAGATCTGTAGGAAATTGATTTGAATTTAATGAAAAAGTCATCATCTTCCTGCCCTTATCTAATGAAAAAGTAATAAAACAAAAAAGGAAGTTCTAAATTTTATCGACTGCCCTCTCAACGTTGATTTAATATTCACATAATATAAATAGTTTAAAATATTTAGCTCACACACTTATAATTATTATAGGTTACAAAATAATATTTTAAATAAGATAAATCCACACCATTATTTTTATAAATATCCATTCTTACTGAATGTCAACAAAAGGTACTCGCGTAACCCCACCTTGTTAAATAACAATTAATGTCGTAACATTAAAATAATGCGTTAAACAAAACATTATATAGGAATTATATATAACTTATACATAATTAGCACCATTATAATAATTTTATAGAATATTCTTACGCTATTTATACAAAATTGGACATACCTATCAAGTCTTTGAAACAGAAATGCACAGTACCCGTCGACTAAACCTAACTTATTACTAGAAACAGTACTTATAATACATTAATACAATCCTTTCGTTAATCATTTTAACAATAAATAATTTTTGGTGCATTTTTACGACTAAAACATACAAAACCTCATGCAGTCGCTCTACGCAACATATCGTTATTTACACAATAAAAATTAAGTCATACATAATAAGTTATTATAAAATATTCCATTACCATTACATCTACAGATTAACGCGTCGTTTGATTAATCATATATTATTTAAATAATTTTAATAAAAGGTTAGTTTCATCATAACTTTCAAAACTCTAATTTTGGTGCAGTAGCTTGTGCAAATCATTCTTTGCCGTTGTAATTTAACTAAGGAGTCGTAAGTTTAATCTATTGTTTTTTAGCATAAGCGTTGTAAGCTCTGTCTTGTGCCGCTGCTTCGTCTTCCACACTCCTCCTGTAATGACCTCCAGGTCCAGTGGTATCGAAGTCACCACCGCCGTAGTGCGACGAAGAGTATGTATGGCTCTGGGAGACCTGAGGATGCTTCACGATTTCGTACGTTGTTTTCTCGTGCGCTTCTCCTCCAGTCACCAATTTCTTCAAGCCAATAACTGCAGATAATAGCAAAGCAATCTTACCGATGAGTAAAGCCTTTCCGGCGATGAGAGCGATGGCCTGGAACGCGATCGCGAGGAAACCTCCCTTGAGGAGAAGACCAGCAATGATTGGTCCCATCAGCTTCTTCAACTTGCCTCGAGCTTCAGACATTGACCTTCCAACGTCGTCACCAATTATGATGGGGGAAATGACGACACGATGAGTCTGCATCAACTTCGATGTAGCAAGCTGAAGATACTTGTCAATCTGATCTGATGGCAACGCGTTCATGTCACCTTCAGGAAGCGAAGAAGGAAAGGCGCGTCCTCCTTCCGGCCGCGAAATAAGAGATATCCCGTCCAGAATAGGCAGGGTCTCCATCCTGGCAGCGCGGTCAATGAACTTCACCGCTTGGATCTTGAAGCACTTGAAGATTTCCTGAGAACTTTCACAGTTGTCATACATCCTTCCAAGGAGCTTCAAGCTGGTTTCGAAAGTGTTCGCCGCAGAAAGGGTTGCTAGGCACAGCAGGACAATCGCCCCGCGGTACTCCATGTTTGATGAAGAAGTCTTTCTTCAATGTCCGGCCTAGGCAGTTGCGACTATTGAAATGTGCACAGAATACATGTGCACTGCCATTTATCTATTTTCACCGGGAACTGCATTTATCTATAAATCTTTTAGAGCGTGCAATGGTTGCAGCGTATCGCTGAGCGCTCAGGCGTGGGTGTGTGTGTGGTCTGGGCTTGTGGGCTACTCTCGTCGGTGCATCGCGTGGTCATTGCCAAGGACGCTGAGATGCAACACGGCGTTTCTGGAAATGTCTAGATAGTGGTAAGCGTGAAACAGACAACAAGACAAGAATAGTACAAGAGTAGTAGAGCTCTTTGTGAAGGGCTCGTCCGGGGAAGTACTACCACCACGCCTGCCGCCAAGCAGCATTGCTGTGTTTCGGTTTGAAGAATGTGGTCGCCGACGTAATTACAGGCACATGAGGCTTAACATCTGTATGCCTCAAGTTTATGGACGCAGGGCAGTGCATCGTAGGGCACGTTTATTTTTCTTTCTTACTTTCTATCGTGCATGGTCATATCGTACTTACGAGGCAATGCTTTGTTATAGGTGATGTTTACCACTTAACATCAGGTAGGCCATTTGCTTGTTCCATGAGCGAGTTGTATTAGAAAAACCTATACCTTCTATTAAACGATGAACCGATCAAAAGGATCTTTTACAAAATTGAGCAATAAAATAACTAGCAGTCTTTCGAAAAACTCTAGCAGTCTTTCGAAAAACTCTACCATTTTTCTGCAAAAACTTTTCCAACTTTTCATTTTAGTTCTATATGACTGTCAAGGCGGATTCAAGATGGATCCGCTAGTTTTATAAAATGCTCATATTGGACAAGTGACTGCAACACATACGGGATGCGTAATAGATTCTCATTACGGCAGTGAGCTAACCGATTACCCTACATCCGATCTTCAATTACAATATCTGGGTGAATGAACATTCGGATGTGGAAGAATTGGAATAAAAAATAGTTGGTTTTCGTTTCAGAGGAACTTCCTCCCATGCACTCCATAATAAAAACATTATAAAAAATAAATCTCGTATCAAAACATACCCCCGGTTTTTGAAAGCTTGATCAACACTAATTCAGCGTGTTGATCGCGCTTTCAGAAACCGGAGGATAATCTCCTAATTAACCCTAATTCTGCCAACATAAGTTACATCTTGGCTTCACCCGACAGGAACATTTAACAGTTAACTATTCAAAAGTGTTGTACAAAGTCAAAGTCAAAAGTACGTATTTATTCAATTTATTTATTTATTAGAATCTCCAACATTGTATGCATCAATTACATTCATACAAATCAATTGAAACACATAGGTTACAAAGTGGTTGAAAAGTCTAAAGCTAGGTCAATCTAGCTGCCACTTCTCACCAAACCCAAAAGAAGAAGATGCAACAAACTTACGGCTTACACAGACCTACATTTTTATGCTTGTTTTGCGACACTGCCATCTATCAGTTCATGTCAGAACTGACTCTACTATCACTATGGTTCGAAAACTATCTAAGAATATGTCAGTGCCGTGAATGGTAGTGAACCAAAAAATTTTTCGTAAAATATAGAATTTTGCAACATTATTTTATGAAATATGTAAAAACTGAAAATTTCTTGTTTTTTTGTAAATATGTATCTGTGTAGTGTTATTTTGATATTATTTTTTTTATCGAGGAAGCATGGGACCGCCCGCCCACGTAGGCCGTGGGCAACCGATAACAAATTTTTATATCTGTGTAATGAACATATAAGTATTTTGTTCTCTGTCTGGTTTACAATCGTATTATCAAAAAAGTACTATACCTATCAGTTACTTATTTGACTTTGCTGTGTGGAAAGCCCACCAATATTTAAATTTATTTATTTTATTTTTATTGAGGATGGCAGAAAATCGGTGGATGGAGAGCACTCACCCCCGGCTTCGTCTAGGTGCGATTCATTTAGGTGCGGTTCGCGGAATGCCCCAAAATAAGAATGTAAATCGTATTAAACTTTCCGGGGTTAACAAACTTTAGTATGAGATAATAATTAATTATTCAGATTATCTCAGTTGCGTGTTTCTGATTAGTAATTATTCAAGATCTATCGACGTCTCTTGAATCCATAGCATTCACAGCTCAGTTGGTAGTAGCTCTGCCATCTGCCCCGTAGGCCGTGGGTTCGATTCCTACCGAGAACAAACATTCGTGAGATGAACATAGATGTTTGTTCTCTGTCTGAGTGTTTTTTAAATGTTATTTTATAATTATGCATTTACAAAAACAATGTATTATTAGTATATCTGCTATCTGGTTCCTATATCACAAGCTTTGTCTTAGTTTGGGGAGAGATAGTGCTGTGTGGAAAGGCAACCAACTATATTCCTTGGGTTCAAAGCAGTGAACAAAGAGTATACAATAACTACGTAAGGCAGTGAAGCTCTGTTTCTGTTTTAAAAATAGGTAAGTACCTCGATTTCATGAGTCAACTTCACCCTACGACTGTCTGGTAGAGACCTCAATTTAGCAATAAGACCGCCCATTGTAGTTTTAAGTTTTTTTTGTTATACGTTATATCCATATGTTGTATTCGATTTGGTATTTTCTATCAATCTAACTACCAAGATAGATCTTCACTCACACACAAGAGTAGGTTGTATACTCTTTGCAAGAGTAAGCTAGTCAGCTATGCCAATGCTAATGACAGTTATAGTACAAGAATGACATACATGTACTGTACCTACATTGCGTTGCTATGCATCACTGTAGGAGAAAGCACTTGTAAATTTGGCAATAACGTAGTAATTACGAGTAATTACGCATAGGTAGATTATTCACAGTATAATAAATCTGTTCTTACTGCCTATTCTTCTTTTTTTTTTTATACAACTAGCTGATGGAACAAGCAGATGGCCCACCTGATGTTAAGTGGTAACCATCACCTATAAACAAAACATTGCCCCGTAGGTCACGCACAATAGGAACGTGCCCTACGATGCACTGCCCTGCGTCCATCAACTTGAGGCATACAGATGTTAAGCCTCATGTGCCTGTAATTACACCGGCGACCACACTCTTCAAACCGAAACACAGCGTTGCTGCTTGGCGGCAGAAAAAGGCGTTTTTGTCGTGTCACTAGTTTTTGCGAACCAGTGAGGTGAAAGGATTTAGCGCGTCTCAACTCTGAGTCGTGCCGAAATCCTAATCCTGTGAAGTGCTCGCAAATAGCCTCTGCTCACTGCTGACTCAAAAACTACTCGCCAAATCTGACTCAAAAAATTGAATCACATGACAATTACCAGCTTTGGAATGAAAAAGTTATGAGGTCACAAACACAAAAAAATACATTCGCTCAGAACCTAATTTTTTATATCGGTTAAAAACCCTCATCACTCGGTCACCTCACATCGTCGGTTAAAAACTCTCATCTCAGGCAGTTTTCTTGTTAATTTAATTCAAAATGAGATATTTCAGTTTCAAATCTTTGCACCATGTATTTGTTTATTTATATAATTAGTACGGTACGCAGACCATTTACACTAATTTATCATAAGAAAAATTATAAAAATTACAACAGTTTCCATGATTTGTGAGTTAGATTGTTTCTACCATACTGTTTCGAAAGAAATTTTTGACAACAGAAAGAACAACACAGTAGCCTGACATCAAAGGTTTTGCTTTGGCACAACCATTTAAATAAGCTAGTTGTCTCATGATTATATCCGCCATCTGCCCTCGCTTCAACGGTCATCTGCATTAGGTACTACAGACTTTATCATTACCCCAGTAAACTTTATGTTCAAAGCCTTACTTTCAAGAGCAAGTAGCTACAGACAGCATCAAAGTAAAATTTCTTTTTTTAACTATATTTATACAGCTGATGGAATAAGAAGACGGCCCATCTGATGTTAAGCAGTAACCATCACAAAGCATTGCCTCGTAAGTCACGCGATATAGCTATGTGCTAGGGCACTTCAGTTTTAGGTATACCGATGTCAAGCCTCATGTGTCTTAGGTGATAACGCTGCCAATTATGATTTAGAAAAATCTAATTTTGTTTGATAGTTTTAACTTCAGAGTGGCCACATAATTTTCACCATTCCGATTTCATACTTCCAATTTAGTCCGGTAACGCTGTCGGCAATCGTCGTACGATTATACCAGCATTATAGTCCATTCGAAAAAAAAACATGCACAAGCTATTTTTTCTTTAAGGGTAGTAGAGCTCTTTGTGAAGGGCTCGTCCGGGGAAGTACTAACACCACGCCTTTTTCTGCCGCCAAGCAGCAACGCTGTGTTTCAGTTTGAAGAGGTTAGTTACCGGTGTAATCACGGGCACATGAGATTTAACATCCTGTATGCCTCAAGATGGACGCAGGACCGTACATTTTTTTTTTTATACAACTAGCTGATGGAACAAGCAAATGGCCCACCTGATGTTAAGTGGTAACCATCACCTATAAACAAAACATTGCCCCGTAGGTCACGCACAATAGGAACGTGCCCTACGATGCACTGCCCTGCGTCCATTAACTTGAGGCATACAGATGTTAAGCCTCATGTGCCTGTAATTACACCGGCGACCACACTCTTCAAACCGAAACACAGCGTTGCTGCTTGGCGGCAGAAAAAGGCGTGGTGGTAGTACTTCCCCGGACGAGCCCTTCACAAAGAGCTCTACTACTCATCTTAGGACACGTTCCTAAATTGCGTGACTTACGAGGCCATGGTTTGTTATAGGTGACCACTTAACATCAGGCGGGCCATCTGCTTGGTCCATCAACTAGTTTTATGGAATAAACGTTTATTTTTAGATTTTTATGCGCATTGTCCAATTACTGAAATTCACTAACCTATGAGAAAAAACTAATGAACTATACTGAGGCTATAAACCATACCGCCGTAGACTTTTAATAATTATAATTGTTTGATAAAGTACTAACGTCATAAAATTACTTTTTACTGCGAGCTGCAAGCAACGTGAACGTTAAGACATCGAGCTCTGAAGGAAACGTAAGCGATTTATGGATGCGGTATCTTCATAGTCGAAGTATCTTCATAGTCTATCATCTTCGTAGATAGCATCATCAATCTTGAAATTGAATAATGCTATAACGTGAGTACCACTTAACACCGGGTGGGCCATTTGCTTGTTCTATCAGCAATTTGTATAATAAAGCGATTGTACAGATCGTCATGGGCAATGTGCGAAAGGCAACGCGTACGGCAACGCGCGAGAGAGAGAGAGAGAGAGAGAGCGCGTTGACGTTCGCGTTGCCACTGACATAAGTTTTATATAAGTATTTATTATTAAAAACCCAAAGAATAATAAAATTATAGGATTTAAAAAAGTATATTATGACCACAGTAGACATCCCCTATCTGTTCCCATTACGCTGAGACAAGCAGTTCACTCCAGTACAGGACATCAAGGCAAAGACAGTGACCACGATCTTCTTCAGTTATGAAGTGCCGACCACAGAGAGTCATTACGCTGAGACGAGACAAAGTCACGCTAAATACGAGTAATACCGCATCCATTGCTTCTATCTTTCTATCCGAACCCCTCACAGCCACGATTTTCCGTCTCGCTACTCACACAGCAATCTTCCATTCATTCAGCAGCGCTCCTCAATAGAGCTTCCTAGCCTTTATATACGGTAGTGTCTGCCACCATCCGTCAGTATTTTCCGAAAAACCACACAGTTAGCAACAGAAATGTACAAAATAGTCCTTCTAGCGGTGGTTCTGACCACTGCGTCAGCTGACGACTATGGAGCGAAGTACGTCATGAGGGTGTTTGACGACTGTCAAAAAACGGAAGGGCTATTCCCTTGCTTGAAGAAAAAGGCTATACTCTTCTTTGATCGGGCAGCACGCATGGAGATAATACCTTTGATAGACGGCGTTGAAGTTGTAAGGACGTCTACGGAAGAGTTGCATCCTTTGAGTGAAAATGAGATAGAGGCAACATTGCCGAGGAATATGGCTGATAAGGATGGAGCATTGACGGATATGCTCTGGGATCGTGTGGCAGCGTTCGCGAATTCAAGGACAATACAGCTGTCGTTACCAAAGATGACAGGAAGGGACTTAAACAGAGGCATTGAAGAAGGTAAGAAAACCCATTTTTGTTCGCTTTAAAAAAGGGTAGTGTTTAAACAGAAAACGAGCTTCTTGTTTCACTTTATAAAAAGTCTAATAAGTTTCTTTATTCGTGATATTTTAGAACACGTCAAGTAGAGACATTGAGTCCATAACTATGTACTAATAGTAATAAAAGCTCGAATACAAACTGACACACAAATACCTGAGGTCTCAAATACAATGGCATGACCCTGTCATCCTCAAATATCTGTGAATTGGTCTATACATATAACATTTTAACACATCATAATGAATCAAACTATTTCGATCAAATTTCCTACAGTAAAGAGATATAAAGGGCTTAAAGCACATTCTTACTGCATCGTAGGTAGGTATAAAAAACGCACTTATATTATACACTTATGTAAAAGCACCACCATTAAGAAATATCTATATAATTATATTTCCATAATCTGCATTTTCTGCCTCTATCTATATAATAATATTGTATTGTTATGACAACCCTCACGGCTCGTGTTATGGAAGACTTCTGTGCCATTTCAATGCCATTCATGTGTAATTTCTTGGCCATGGGCTCGATTCCTACAGAGAACTATCATTGAGACGAACGAAGATGTTCGTCCTCTGTCTGGGTGCTATTACAATACATTATAACTGTGTTTATTCAAAAAGTATGTAAGTACCATATCAGCTATCTGGTTCCTATAGTACCTAGGTACAATCTTTATCTTGTTTGGTTCTAGATATTGCTGTGTAAGATTTCTACCAATATTCATTTATTTATTTAGACAATTGAGTCCGAAAATAAGTGTGATGGGTCCAGTAACACTCTATTAAATTATGTTAAAGTCGTAAAGTAATTTTGATCACAACGAACACATAAATTACGCTGATTAAGAGTATTGCCTTAAATAAGGACTACTGAAGTGGTCGTACTTATTATAGCTTTTCAAAAGATAAACGATACTGAAACTATTTCTATCTCTCACTGATAGGTAATGCCAGACAGAGAAGGCTAATCCTTTGCTATGTGGATGTTGTTTATCAGACACGTGTGAATTGTTAATCGGAACTGCATCCATCCGTTAGCTGATTGGATAACGACCGGTCGTTCATTGATAGCAATGCATTACGATGCATTTCGTCCTTGACTGTACCAAATGAAATAAAAATAGAATACAGATATGACGATATACCTAAAGAGAAGAGAGCCTAACAGAAGAACATAAACATAAAACAAACAAACGAATAAATTGGTTAAATTTGGAGCAAATTATTCCCTTCTGCGTAGTGTGGGCCGAATAGGTCCAGTATCAGCATATGCTCTAAAAATAAGCTTCCTTATTCAAAATTAAATATTTGTAACAGCACTATTTCCTAAAACACAAAACAGCAAGGTAATCAAAAGAAGATTTAAACACAAAATGTGGAAGAAATTTTATATTCTTCTGTTCGTGTGTGTCTCGTGAGAGTACCTACTGGCAAAGATTTTATGGTTGGAGTTTATGGTTATAATTTCATCAACCTGAAGAAGGATAAGGCTGGACATAGGCCTCTTCTACATTGCTAAGAAGAACGATTACGAGCCCTCTCCATCCACCGACTTCACACGATCCTCAGAATGTACAGTCCATCCATCGTCCGTCCATCGGCTAGGGCACTCCTAGCGTCCTAGTCCTACGTTTTTTTCCTGTTCATGGTCACTATTGATTAGGTACCTTTATTTACCAGCGGCTTGAGGAATAGTTATAAAATACTGACAGATTTTTCTAAGGTAGTTAATATTATTCAACTCATAAGTTCTTGTCCACAATTTCCCTCAATTTGAAGTTGTCGAAAGCATCAATTACAAGAGTTTTAATGGCCGTTTCATTGTTTTATTTCCTATAGATAGCCGCAAAATGGTAATAAATGCAAATTACATACACTTCACTCAAATCTTACATGCATAAATTTGTGTCAGTTTTTAAATTTGATGATTATGCTAACTTTTACACATTCTTATTGATTGATGTTACATTTTACTGAATTTAAAAATTAAGTTTTCTGATAAAAATGTTGTTTAAGAAAATCTCCGAGTGAACACTATTTTGTGTTATTTTATTTTGATTAAACTGGTAAGATATTATTTTTCCTTAAAGAAAGGACATGAAATATAAAAAAAATGACTATACCCTAACTCCATCTAGGATTTCATCGCAGACACTTATATCTTATAAATTGAACACTATGAGATACAACTTACAGAGAATATTCATATCCATCAACTATTTAAAGACGCAAACCTAAAGTAACCCTTTTATTTGTAAAACGATACCTGTATTTTTAAATTATATATACAAAACCTTACACTTTCGACAAAATTGGGTTATTTTTATCTTAATTGACACACTTGACCGCCGACCCCAAATCAATTTTAGTATATTTTCTATTTCTGTAGTCAATTATTTGGGTAGGTACATCACAAACCCATCAATCGCCACTGAAGAAGAAACAATAAATGCCCATTCTCCAAATTTTGACTACTGAAGCAAGAACACAGAAGAAAATAATAGTACTTTTGTAAAAGTCTCACACAACAGTTCATACAAATCTTAGACTTTGATACACATCTTAATGTTTTATTTCCTATTTAAGTAAGTTACCAGATTATAGCATTTTTGAAATAATATAATAAATTATGTCTTTATTTTCAAAGGACCAGACTTAATACTTTTGATTTGATTTTTTTGATTTGTTATGCAAGCAAAATGGCATCTTAACTTTGTGGGGAAAGGCTCAATTTTAATCTGAAAACTGTTTTCAATTGACGCATGGTTTGAGAACTTTGACCTACTGCAAATCACGACTGTTAGCTTCCCTTCAATGTTTGCTTTCCCTAGTTATTATAATTGTCTAGTGGTTTCTGTAATAAGGTCTACCATTAGGCGACTTTTATACCTAAAAACCGAACTAAATTATATGTACCCAAAAACTGCATTAGTTATAAACGGTAACACTTTGATTTATTTTTGTTTTAACTATTTTATTCTTGTTTGTAGGTCGAAAGAAATTGAAGAAACCTTTGAAAAAAATTAAAAAAAAACTTGGTGGGTAAACTGAAGTTTTTATCATTCAAAATTTGGGTTTATTCGGGATATTGGAAAATCGGGCGGGCGCTTGTAATTGGTTTTTTAGTTGGTCCTAATTTTATATATTTAAGTATTTTTTTCTTCTTTCACATGTTTTGTACAGTTCTTGATATCTTTCCCTTTCTTTCTCTGTCTCTTTCTATAATATGTGTGTTCTTCTCATAGCAGCATTTTTATGTAGTTTCTACATTTGCATCCGGTAATTGAAGTAAACTTCATGAAAACAGGTAGGGAACACGGCAAAAAACGTTAAAATGATAAAATAAGTAAAAAACTATTTTCTATAAAATTTCCTCAAAAAACACTAGTGAAATATGAATAACCGAATAGATATTTCAGTAGCAAGCAAATAAACACTTGCTAAAGTTATATGAAATTATGATAAAACTTAGCCCATATTATTATAGACCCTATTCATGTGTACATCCACGGAACAGAAAAAACCCTAAATATTTCTGAAAATATTTCTGTGTGTACCTACATCACACCACTATTCGTAATCGCGCATTCGTCGTATTTTCCCAAACATTGTTTTGAGAGCTGTGAAAGCTCAGTCTATAAAAACGCTCAATCGGAAAAAACGTCCAAGTGTAAAAATGCCCAAATAGAAAAATGACCACTAGAGAAAAGAACCCCCTAGAAAACTGGCCAGTAATATAAATACCCAACCAGAAAAATGACGAACTATAGAGATGTCCGTAACAATACAAACTGCTTATAAAATAAAAAAAAAACAATCTTATAATATACTGGTCACTTGCATGAAGTGACTTTTTAAAATTAAATGTCTCGATAACAATGACAGATGTCATTGTTGTCTTTTCAATATCCAACTCAACGACAAAGTGAACGGCTCTTTGGTGAATTGATTTTACTAAAATATAAAGGTATGTAATTTTGAGAATCTGCTCTTTTACATAATATCGACATTTCCACATATAAGACATTGGCTTTGGACATGTTTCTTTCTTGAAATTATTCGTGCAAATCCAAATACAAGAGCTAATAAAAACGCGAATACCTATCGAATAGCGATGTGAGGTGTCACCATTAGAATAGAAACAGCTACTACTAAAGCTTCAAAATGACCATACAATTTAACGGATCTCAATGGAGACATGGTTTGAGGTTTCTATATAATGCACCACTAAAGAATATGGCCGTAATTTAAAATAGCGTTAAATTGTCGGTAAAATGCATTAACCTTACCGACTCAGATAACTTTCATTATTATTATTAAGTTCTAAACAGCTTTCTAAAATTGTATCATTTTTGATAAATTAAAATCTAAAACATAGTTTAATAGTTGCCATAACTCAAAAAGTTGATGAAAAATACAAAGAGGGCAATTAAGGAGTAATTTTGGACAGCAATGAGTATTAGTATGGAACGCAATTTAACAGAAATATAATCATTTAAAACATAAAAAAGTCTGAAACTTCCTACTAATAAGTTAGGAAGTAGACAAAATAGCAATTTGTTATAGGTATAGCGTTTCAGTAATTGCTTAGGAAATAGATATGCGCGAAGGAATCTGATAAACAATACTGTTGTCACTAATTAAAATTAAATTACCAATAGAAAAAACAAACTATAGCCGGCCATGCAAACTGCGTTTCCTTGTCGCTATAGATTAGACATTGTATGTCTAATGTCGCCAGTATAATTCTAAATAAGATGGCCGAAAATTTTGGGATTTTGCTATTGCACTCAACTCCTTTTCTTCAATTCATTCATTTATTTATTGCGAACCTGTACATCAATTAAAAGCTCTTCGGCACTGCAAGTAGGTATTCTGTAATAGGGAGTTACCAGCAGCAACCAAATATCTTGCTATATTAAGGTAACCCACTTAGGTAGCAACTAATTTCACCATATTAATTATGTACTATTTTTTCTTCTGCGACAGTGCTAATTTAGAACAAAATTGGAATAATTGTAAGCGTTCATAATACAGAATCCGTTTTTGCTGTTTTCCTTTTGCTTTTAAAACTTTTATTTTGTTAGCTGTCTTTTGTTGTTTGGTTCCAAAGGGCTACTGTAGGTTTTAATGTGTATAATAGATTTGTGGGGCTGTGAATATTATATAGGTGGCTGGGAGTCTTAGCTCAAAAACTCTCGATGTACGAGAGCGCTAGACTTTTGAGCATGACGATCGTAGAAATTATCTTTCAATGAATGATATTCATGAAATGAACGACAAAATTGACAACGGTAGTCATGCTAAAAACAAGGAGTATTTTGACGCAATAATGCTTTTAGAATAGTAGCAACTAAATTTAGTTTTTTTTCCATATTGTTTGATAAAATTGTTTTTTGTTCCTAAAAGTAAATGAATGGTCTTTTCAAAAAAAAATTATAACGTTTATTAACGTAACGTTTTGTACTCAAACTAAGTTTATAAATTTATTTTATAAAACAATTTAAATCTCATCATCTTCAAAAATGTACAAGTTAGTGTTTAGATTAACTGTTTGAACCAAAATGAATCATTTATATGTCTCGTTACTGAAAAAATATTCCACGCCAATTCCAGGTCGCGGTAAAATGAAGAAGATGATGTCAATGATGATGATGGGCGGCGCTATGAAGATGATTGCGATGCTGCCGCTAGCCATAGCCGGGCTTTTCGTTCTCGCTGGGAAGGCTCTAATCACTGCTAAGGTAAATAAGTCAAAGTCAAAATATGTTTATTCAATAAAATCACAAGGACCATCTTGAATCGTCTTAAAACTAGGTGACTCTAGTGCCAGTTCCAAAAAAATAGAAATACACATGCAAAGACCTTTATTTCGAACAATGTAGGTGGACGAATAGGTCTAGCTAACTATACTCGTAGTACGGTTTCTTGGAATAATATTGGTTCAATAGGCGGGGTGTAGGTATCACTAGTAGTGTTTTATGTGTTAGTTATCACTGTATTGCAGGAAACAAGTAATAGTGAAGTTGACTGAAATAAAAGAGGACTCGAAGCTACTCTTGTGTACTTTTGATTATATAGACATTACCGAGAGCCACATTTGAAAGGAAGAAAGAAAAGATAGCAATATTAATAAAAAAATATGAATAGGTAAATACGAATCAGAATCAGAAATAATTTATTGTATAACTGTAGTACAAAAAAGATCTTATTCCTATGGTTAGGTATGTACAGTTTTAACAGTTTGTCCGTTGCAGACGTACAATAAAAAGGTATTTACATGTATCAACGTATGTACTACTTTAACTTTCATAGTATTCGTAATATTCGTTTAAGTTATAAAATGCATTTCAAACTAACCATTTTCTTAACTTATTTTTGAAAACATTACCTTTAAGAGGTTTGATTGGATCTGGCAATTTATTATAAATCATTATTTATTATTATTATTATTATTTATTATAATCATCGTTAATCATTTCGTTAAGTACCTACACTCAATGTGAGGCCTGTTAGGTCTAGCTTATGTATACCCAAACTGCACTCGCTAGCAACTGGGAGTAAAAGCACGTACGTATATAAATTGGATAAACAAGACAAAAAACTCAAATCCATAGTCATGATTGGTTGGCTATGAATGAACTCCGATAGATACAGGGAAACATTCTAGCATTGTTAATAATTTTCTTTTCCTAATTATTATTAGCTATATCGGATAGGTACCCACTACAAAATAATTAAAAAAAATAACATCTTAATTTATGGTCGATGAATTTCTGCATTGAAGATAAAACTCTAAGGTCAAAAACATGAAATCATCTTCGTAGAATTTCAAAGTTAACATAATTCTATTCATGTTTACTTTCACGTTCAGTGTTCTCATGATCATCATTCACAATTTCCATGTAATCGGTGAGCATTTTGCATTTTACAGATCTTTTCGTAAAATGATGGTTGGTGAAAGTAAGCTAATCGTAAAAAGTATTCAGTAAATGTGATAAATCTAATGCATATTATGTACGTTAACCGCTTCTTGCGTGTAATTTAATTTAGTAAATGGTTTCGTAGTTTGTCAAAATAGGGGAATTCAAAATAAAACGGTTTTTATTAATTTTAATCACAAATTCTCAAATAAAACCACATAGAAACTAGATCAATTTACCGCCAGTTCCTATCCTTTTTATCAATTTTTTTTTATTACTTATTCGATGAAAAAAAACAGTGAAGTGTGTGTAACTTCCACGAGTTTTTTTCTTGTTCCTCTCACTGACTTGAAATTTGTTTTTTTTTTCTATGTATACCCTAAGTTATATCTTTCTATTTTTGCTTAGACTGTGTTTTAACAATCACTTAACATTTTGATTCCCTACAAATAATTTTACCTTATTGTTTTATGTAGTATATTATTATTGTATTCAAAAGTTACAGCGAAAAATAAAGTTGTATATGAAAATATCGGTGTAGCAAGATTTTTCAGAGTAGGCCTTTTTTCTCTTAATTATCCCCACAATGGAAATATTCAGTCATCAAAAACTCTCACAGAACAGCTCCACAATTAATTCAAAAGAGTGTCATCAGTAGAACGAATGAACTGGATTGGAAGCATGAATGAGAAAAGAAAAAACGTTCAATTTACCCAGACCTTAGTGCATTGTGCTATTTTCACATTATAGCTATTAATGCCCATGAGAATCATGCTATTTGCCTTGCCGACATCTGTGAGAGACACGCTGCTTTGATTCATGCCACGATAACATGGTCTACATTCTGAATTTTCTTAAGACTATTGTCTGCTAAAGCATTACTGTGAACACGACGTTCTACACGTGTTTATTGACCTGCTAAAATAGATGCACTTCAATAA
This sequence comes from Plemyria rubiginata, assembly GCA_963576535.1. Taxonomy (NCBI): domain Eukaryota; kingdom Metazoa; phylum Arthropoda; class Insecta; order Lepidoptera; family Geometridae; genus Plemyria; species Plemyria rubiginata. The sequence goes on along the minus strand of OY754930.1, from coordinate 5,543,670 downwards.
GTACCTGAGCTGATATTGCTTTGTTTGTTTATCTGTTACTCAATGTGTTTGCGTACTTATTAGAAGAGTTTGTCTTACTCTTCAAATTAAAATGATAAAATTGAAACATGTTTAATGATGTTGGCATGCGTTTGTTTGTAAGTGGACAATGCACTTAAACTTTTAAATTTGGTATCTTAGTTTTCATCATCAAAATAGCAGGCATTTCAAGGCTCATAATGAAAGCTAATTAGAAAATAGTATTGCCATTCTTAAATTATAACTCATGTAGAAACGGTTGACATATACTTTTTGAAAGGATTTTTTTTCGGTTATTTTTTATAACTGATACGCGGGGCTCCATTAAGAATGCAAAAAAAAAATGGCGTGACAAGGATGTTTTTAATTAAAATAGAGGATGCTCAGGATATTATGTCCCCACATAGTCTAAGAAAAAAAATAAGCATATATGAGCGAAATTGTCAGAACAACACGTCAGATACAAAATATATCCGTCCTTGTTTTTGACAAGACTAAGTAGACGGATTTATTTTTAACTGAAGGAAACGATAGTGATAACAATGTAGCAAAAGAAAATAGTTTGATGACACGAATGCTAGTTGCTATTCTTGCCGCTAAACTATAAGTACTAGAATTATAATCTGTGGTTGATGTCAAGGTATTATGGTAGTGTTGGCAGATAAATGAGATACAGTCAATAATTATGATGCGAAATGATAAAAATAATACCATAGGTTTTTATGTCCATTGTTAGTAAAATAAAACATTGTCGATTCATAGCCTAAGTAGTTATTTTTCTTCAAAATTACAGTTTCAATCGTTTTAGTGTGATTTCAGAGTGATTCATCAAAAATATGATTTCTTAGAAACTAATAAACATATGCTATCTTTTCTCTTATATTAAATCTCCATTTTATAGTAGAAGCACTCTTTGTAAAGGGCACTTCCGAGGAAGTGCTACCAACACCAGCCTATTTCTGCTGTCAAGCAACGTTGCTGTGTTTCAACTTAAAGGGTGTGGGGGCCCGTGAAATTACATGTACCTTTCTCAAGTTGATGGACGCAGGGCAGCGCATTGTAGGGCATTTGCCTAGCCTCCAAACAAGCAAACCAATGTTAAAGATGTAAACATCGGGTGAACCATAAAATTGTTCCGTGAGCAAGTAGAATAAAAAAAACACTTTGTTTATAATTTACTTTAATTACAACGGTATAGTACACAAATTACATTATATTAAAGATAATTTACTTATAATATTAAACCACATAGGTAAATAAAAAAAATAAAAATAGTGGAAATCATCATCTCAGTCTGGTATAAAATAAAGATAAATTATATTTCATTTCCAACATAACACTCACTCCCAAAAGTACAGGTTGTCAGAAAATTCCTTCTATGGGTAATCTGCACACGTCCATGTCAATGACACTAAGTCTCCAAGTGTAAAAACTATCGATACTGAATATAATATCGAGCGTAATTCGAACAGATTGCTATCCGATAAGATATTTTCAATAGCGAGGGTGAATGGTTTTCTCTACACAATTGACATGATATTTTCATAGATTCCTCGTCTTGGTCGTTAAAGCCAAAAAGCGATTTATGTAGGTTACTATAGTAGTGCCTCGCGGTTTCCGCGTAGTTTTAAATCCCGGTATTCCCACGGGATAAAAAGTAGCCTATGTGTTATTCCAGACTATAATATATCTCTGTGCAAATTTTCACCAAGATCCGTTCAGCCGTTCTGGAGTTATAGAGTAACAAACATCCATCCATCCATCCATCCACCCATCTATACTTACAAACTTTCGCATTTATAATATTAGTGGGATTATCGGGTTCTACAATGGTTTCGATTCTGTTGTTGCATTGTCCTTATCGTTTCGGTCTTTTTAAAAGGGATGGCAATATTTTTAGTGTTGTCAAATTAGGTTATATTATGAAAACTAAACAACAGAATTGACACCAATATCTGTAATTGTGTATAACTTATCTTACGTACTCCTTAGCTTCATTTCCCATCGGTACCGCCCTAAGCGACTTCACATTACAGGTAGAAAGGAACAATGTTCTGTTTTAAAACTAGTATTTCTTAGTCACGACTCAGCTTTCCTTTGTAACGTAAATATCTTGGCGATTTGCGTGATGGAAACACAGAATTTATGAAAAGGGTCGTGATTTTACCAACTTTATTGATGAATAACATTATTGATTTGAAAGCGTGTATAAATTGGTTTAAATGAAGCTCTTTAGATAGATAGATAGAAAATACTTTATTGCACACCACATAATAATTACACATAACAGAACAACGAAAAATATCTAAATGATATACAATGGGCGGTCTTATCGCTAAAAGCGACCTCTTCCAGACAACCTTGGGATGGACTGGATTTTAAAAGAACGATAGAGGACGTTGGTGTAGAAAAAACAATAAGAAACTCTTTGCTGATAAGAAAACGATAGATCAAAACTTATTCATCGTATATGTCGTAGCAATACAATTATTTATTGCTTGTTCATAGAAACATTCCGACAGTTTTTGATTGTCGACTAATACTCTGGCGGCAAAATGTTGAAGTAAAAGTAAACTCTTTATAAGTAGTAAAGTACATTTTTGACAGTAAAACTATTCTAGCACGTCGAAAAGCTGGTGGTGATATTTAACTCAATTGGCTGCTTGCTACTGTTATAGGTCGCGTCAGCCAAAAAGAACGCTGGAAAACAGTGAAGGGGATATGTTTGCGCATGCAAAACACTCGCGCCTTCGCACCGTTCTTTTTGCGTGACGCGGACTAATACCTCATCGTTGTTTCTGTTGAGATACATAGAAGTTGATAGGTCAATTGAATCACAATCAAAGTACGAAAGGTCGCTAGGACGTAACTTGCATTAAAGACTGGAAATCTATAAGGAAGGTTTTTGTTCAGATTAATTAAATTGAAAAGACGTCTTACATCGTATACTTTTAAGAATGCACTCATAACTTATCCGATTTCACGTTGACCGTGAATAAACCAGTGATTAAAAAAACTACGGTGAAGACTTTCAAAGCCAATGAAAAATCACCAACAAGCCTAGATTCCCAGTTAAATGAACGCAATGCCGATGGCATCGATCCATTAACACCATTTGCACATGCATGAGTAAAATGATGATAATAGCAAGAAACAATAATGAGAATCTGATGCGAATACACCTTTTTCTAGCGGAAGGTCAGGTTTGTGAGATATGGAACAAACTTTATAGGAAATAGTACTTTTTCAACTTTCGCAATCATCCTACTAGGTACTATTATAAATGCGAAAGTTTGTAAGTATGGAAGGATGGATGGATGGATGGAAGTTTGCTACTCTTTCACGCCGGGGCGGCTGAACGGATCTGGATGAAACTTGGCAGAGAGGTAGATTATAGTCTGGAATAGCACATAGGTTACTTTTTATCTCGTGGGAATACCGGGATTTAAATCTGCGCGGGAGCAACTACGGGGCGCAAATAGTAGCACATAATTTAAATATTACACGGGTATTTAATCTCGTTTTACCTTCATTATTTTCCGGACGTTTCGGCTATGTTGCAATAGCTACACCCCGTGGTGTTATCCATGATTGAGAAGTATGTCCTTTTCCTCTATGTTATTAACCTTCCCCTCAACCCCTGACCCAATTCCCCCCCCCCCCTCCGGACTCCGTACGATGGGCTTGCACTTACCTACTGAATAACAGCTTCCCCACTGAGTCGGTGCTAAATGAAACTTGGACGTACCTCTGACTACCCTTACACATCCTCAAAGAATTTTGTGTCAGTACGTGGTGCTGAAATATCTGAGGGGATCTACCGTGCCTGGGGATCATAGTCGTAAAGCTTTTACTCTCATTGAAGTGCAATAACGTGGTAATATGAATGCTAGCGTTTCTGTGACTGCCTATTTGTAATTATGTAGTTTACTATCAGGTTAAAACGTAGAAAGCACTGTTTCTCTAGGTCTAAGTCAGGGGTCATAGGAAAGTATTCCCGTGCAGGTAACTCAGATTGTTTTCTCATTATGGTAGCATTATAATGAAAATATACTTGCCCGTAGCTGGCACACTTGCATGCAGCCTACCGGCAAGTACGTTAATTGGCATGCCTGTACCTGGCATGCAAGTAGCTGCCATGTAAGGGAGGAACGCGGGGGGCTACGAAACCGGCATGTGTGAACGCGACAGGACAGGCATGCCAGTACCTGTGTATCCACAAAACCCTGCATGCCTGTAACTTGCATGCCCGTTACTGTTCCATTTTACTGGCATGTGTATTTTCACTTTTGGAGAGTCTACTCAACTGTGTGCGCTTTGTCTAAAAACAGACAGGAAAATGTTGAGCAAAAATACTCGTATAACCTTCTGTCAAACCCAAACTTCACGCTCGCTTCACAAAAAACAATTGACTGACTCGCCTATAGACTGACACTGATATAGTGACTTAACAGGAGCCTTATGCACTATGACCATTTGCAGCGCGATCACGGCTAAGACAAGGCAGCCGGTGTCTTACGGTCAGGGCAAAGTATCTCCTATGTCATAAAGAAAAAAGCCCAAATTCAAGTTTTGACGTTTCACGGTTTGGGGCAAGGAATCTCCTTGGAATCTCTTATTTTCATAGTGAATAAGGCTCCAGCCTATTAGTTTAGACCGAGCTTTCAAAAACCGGTCTTAAAATAATGTCGGTTTAAAAAGGGTGGTGCAGTCACAACTTTTACTAGTAACTTGGTATTCATTTCACATTTTATTCAAAGACAACTCAATGTAATTATCAACTTTATTCTTACGTAATAAAGACTACAGCTCCGATTTAATAAAGCACCGTTTATTGCTAACAATTTGAGCTTTAGCCCCTTAAATATAATGAATAAAATGGTCTGTGCACTGGTGGTATTTCATATTGTGTAGTAACGACCTTCCGTAGACCATTTCCAGTCCATTCGCTTCGCTTGCGCATTTTGATAAAGTTCAGTGTTTCTGCTTTTGATAGATTCCCTAAAATACAGAGACTTAAGGGTTTTGAAAAGATTCACACAATTTTGTATAAAAATAGGTTTGGACGTTCTACTTATTATATGTATTTATGTTAGTAATCATAACCTGCTAAAATGATACGAAAACTTGTAAATATAAATATTTTTTCCCACTCATCTCAGTAAATGGCTGTGCGGATTTGGATGAAATTTGAAATGTTGTCTCCACGCTAGCACGAAGACACGGGTACGAGATGTTAGTTTTTGTTATTTTACTAAAGTTTTATTCTCAAAGTATATACACTTTTTTGGTGATCATATTATTTTAGATGCCACAAATAAAATCACACACAAAATAAAAACTACAATTAATAATATTAATTAATGATATTGTCATTAATCTGAAAGTTTGGATGTTTGTTACTCAATAACGCGAGAACGGCTAAACGGATCTGGATGAAATTTGGCACATAGATAAATTATACTCTGGAATAGCACATAGGCTACTTTTTATCCCGTTAGAATACCAGGATTTAAAACAACGCAGGTGAAACCGCGGGGCGCAACTAGTTGTTTATAACTTCGGTTAGTATGTCATTGATTTTGTAAAGGATGCAATCTGCTACGCTTACAAACAATACCATTGTTTTTCATACCGAAATGAGCAATCCATAAATACTTGCTGGCAACACTGGACGTGTAGTAACTTGTACTACACGTCCACGCAGTCATCTCACCACCACGCTACTAGTCGCACGAATAATATCCTACAAGTATCCTATAATAATCTACAAGTAGTCATCAAGAAACTGAAGAAATTTGGAATACTCAGTTCTGTCGTTCTAAGTAAATCTCGTGCGGCTTGTATAGTTAGAATCACGCCGTACTAGATTTACTTGGACTGATTGACTGATGACGCTACGAGAGTCTTTCGGCGGGAAACACGTGGTATGGATTCTTCTTCTTCCTCACTCTTAGACTACCTTTCCAAAGAATACTACAAAGAATACTTGCATTTCTGTCATTCGACAGACTAACTTGCCAATGTCAAGTAGAATAGATTAAACACTTTAGTCAAATCAGGTCAGTCCATTCAGGATCACATTCAGAATTCAGCCGTAATTTGTTTTGTAGATAATGGTAGGTAGAACATTGGTAGGACCGGTTTCCTTTAAAACTTACGAAACATTTTTGTTCAATCATTATTTCATTCCAAAGTAGGTAATGTTGGTCAAATACCACCGAAATTACACAACATCTCACTAGAACAATAAGTAAAATAAAAAAAAGAAAGAGATCGCTTGTTAGCGATAAGACCGCCCATTGTACATATATCTTTTTTTATACCTTGTCTCATTTTTTGTTAGTTTGTAACACCTTACAATGCTTTATTGTACACTTACAATAAAGCAATGAATGAATCATTTCATTCATTCAAAAAAAATCTGTGCATCCCAATTTAGATACTATGATATAATTTTTATGGTTGTGTAATTCTTCCAATGTGGAATGCAATGGAATGCATTATTCCAAATTTAAAAAACCAGTTTGAACAGCTCATTTAAAAATGGAACGCTCCTAATTAAAATGTTCGTTTCTTGCTTGGACATTAATTTGTACTCGAACAACTAAGTTAGGCAAGCTCCGCGCAGTCAGTTTTATATCTTTCTAATGAGCAATTCTTGTATATTTAGTTATAATATAATATGAACCGCTGAAACTGCTCCAACGGTTTTAATGAAATATAGTATGTATGCAGAGGTTTTTGGGTGCGATAAATAAATCTAGCTAGGATTCATTTTTAGAAAATGTTTTTGTGCCGGTCACCCGGCACTTTGCGGCTAATTTAAAGGCGCCAAAGACATTTCAAAGTGATCCGAGCGATGAAATGCCTTATTGACTCTGACATCGACTGTTTTCAGATTGCGCTCCTTCTTGCTGGCATCATGGTTCTCAAGAAGCTGATGGCAGCGAAGGGCGGCGGCGGTGGCGGTGGCGGCGGTGGCGGCCACGGTGACAGCCACGGCTGGCAGTCTTCAGGAAGCAGTAGTGGTGGTTGGGAGCGGAGAGCGTATGATGCATCAGATCTTGCTTATAACGGGTATAAGCAGATCTAGATGTATTAAGAGACATCGAACAGCTGAATCAAGAATGGAGAAGAGATAATTGGATCCAAGTGTTATTTTTATGTTCACAAATCAAACGCTCACACAACCATGTTTGAGTGTGTTATGTGTGTACTTCACAAACTTTCAAACACTCATACAACCATGTTTGTGTGTGTACTTCACAATCTTTCAAACATCTCTTACAGTAAGGTGTTTCACCACCTAACTGTAATCTTTAGACCGCTTTGCTGATCGAAGATATTTAGTAAATTATTATAATATTCGCTAATATCTCGCCTCTCTCTTGGTCTTGTAGACCAAGGTATATAATTATGGCCCGATCAATCCAAGTATCTACTTCATCTAGATAGTTTTATATCTCAAGTTGATGTAAACAAAAAAATATAAAGAAATAATATTATTTTCATATTTGATACACACAAAATACAGAACGTACACTAAAGTATAGTCACAGAGAAAAGTAGTAATCCTTAAAAATAATACATACACCTAAATTTTTTAGTATAATTATATTAAAAATAAAGTACCTGGGTAGTTAATAAGGTCCTCAATGCATGAATGACGTAGGCATTGCATAATGAGCAACTGAAAAAAGCATTAGAAGGCTGAAAATGACGAATTCAAATATTCTGCTTCATGTTCAGACAAAAATACTTTTTCCAATAGTTAAATTGGTGAGAACCAAAATAATACGGCTCAATACCATCCATTCCTAGTTAGCATACCACCAATTCGCACGAAGCGCTTCGCTTCTACCTTCATTATGCGAACCGCTAAGGAGTGGAACTCGTTACCGTCGTCTGTCTTTCTGACCATTATAACATGAGTCTCTTCAAGGCAAGAGTGAATAGGTGTCTTCTAGACCGTTCTGCTCCACCGTAGGCTACATCGTCGCTTAACATCAGGTGAGATTGTAGTCAAAGGACGGTCTATCCAGTTAAAAAAAAAATCAAAAACGGTCTTTATTTATTAATATCACAAGGTCCACATTGAAACGTCTCAACCATTAACTTGTTTTAGAACTCCTTGATTCAGTTGTTTGATTTAAGTTACTACTTACTATACCTGAATTATCATTAAGCTCGAGTTAACTTGATATTTTCTATGGAAAATTGGGTAAGCTCGAGTAAAATCATAATTTAGGTCAAATTGGGTATTGGTTTAAGAAAGTGCCTTCAATAATACAGTGATTAAAAATAGGTTGTAAGGTTCAAAGAATTTTTTATAAATACATACTTAAATATTTTTATACCCAAAATAACTTGAGCACCGGTGGTCTAGTGGGAGTGACCCCGCCTTCCGATCGTAAGGTCGCAGGTTCGAATCCGGTCGTGCACCAATGGATTTTTCTATCGAAAAATTTATGTGCGCAATGCCAGTGCTCTTAAACGGTGAAGGAAAACATCGTGAGGAAACCAGTTAGTATTCTAACAGCGGCGATGGGCTTGCAACCTGTCACGTATGGAATACTAACTACTGCAAAATATGGGTATGTGCCAAATGTAATGTTTGGACGTACCTCTGACTACCCCCCTTAGACATCCTCAAAGAATCTTGAATTAGTACCTACTTGGTACTGGGAGATCTGAAGGGATATCTACCGTACCTGGGGATCAAAGTCGTGAAGCTGTTTCAGTTTTTTCAGTTTCCAAAATAACTTTCTTTAAGGCTAATGATTTCCTAGATATTAAATTTTTATTCTACATGTTCTCAAAACGTTTAGAAAAAATTATTCAATTATAGAAAATCCTGAATAATTAGGATAACCTATCTCATTTTACTAGCAATATTTTTATTTTAGTTTTTGTTATTTATTTAGGTACTTATTAACCCAACTTTATCTTCATCACAAATTAAACTGTAGTGGTTGGCCCTTATCACTATCATTAAAACATTATATTATCATCATTATTAAATTATCATCATCATTATTAAATTATCATCATCATTATTAAATTATCATCATCAGTTTTACGTCATCATAATATCAATCTCTTCATTCTAAGCTCTCCTTCAACTTTTCTCTCCTATACTTCTGTCTCTTTATTTCTTTTTGTTGTATGTAAAACACAATTTTTTTGTTTGTCGTCTCTTTTTTTTATAAACTGCAAAATTAAATAATAATATGAATTAATTTTAAATTCAGTTTAACTTAAATGTTAATGTTGCAAGTTTGTACTTAATTTATATTTTATATTTCGGCTTATAAATTTTCCTGAACTATATTTTAAACTAAAAAGGGTGTTTTTAAATATTTTTACACTTGTAGACTTAATTGTTTATGTCTGTTTTATTTTGTTTTTATTTAGCAATATCTGATTTGTGGTTAGTCTTAATTTTTCAATTTGAATACCTATAAGTATTTATATTAGGTTTATACGATTGTTCAAGGTGAACAATTATGGTGTGTACTTTTTATTAAAAGGAATTATTTAATTTAGTTTTAAGTAATTTTATTTGTTGTACTTATACTGATAAGTAATTTATTTTATTTATATCAACGACTGTGCCTGAATACTCCGATACTGAATTTTGTGACAATAAACATTTCGCAAATAATATTACAGATTTTTTATACCTGCTATTCCATAGCTTTATGTTTATATTTTAATAAAAAGTAGGTGATAACAATTAATAGGTTAAAACTACTGATCTACAAAAGTATTGTTTACTAGTTGCGCCCCGCGGTTTTACCCGCGCAGATTTAAATCCCGGTAATCCCACGGGATAAAAAGTAGCCTATGTGCTATTACAGACTATAATCTTTCTCTCTGCCAAGTTTCGTCTGGATCCAATCAGCCGTTCCAACGCGAAAGAGTACCTAACAAACATCCATACATCCATACTTACAAACATTCGCGTTTATAATATTAGCAGGAGGATTGTAGATCAGTGGGTAAAACCTATAATAATAAATAATAAATAAATAATAATAAATAATGCTGGACAATCCACACAGCACTATCTAGCCCCAAAGTAAGCTATTCAAAGCTTGTGTTATGGGTACTAGATAACTGATATATTTTCATTTTCATTTTCATTTTCATTTATTCAGCAAAACATAAATAACAGTTTTAATAATACAACATCGTGAAACCTAGCAAGGTTTGTGTCGATGTTGGCACTGACTCGAGCTGTTGCAAAACATAAACATAAAATTCATATTTATAGTAGGTACATAGTATAAATAAGTAGGTAAATACACTTATGCTAATAATTATGAATGTATAAGTCACGTCACGCAAAAAAGAACGTCGGAAAATAGTGGAGGATTCCCTCGCGATTGCGCATGCACAACACTAGCGGCATCACACCCATCTCCCCTCCCCCGGCGCTCCTCCCGCGTGACGCGACTTGAACCTACTGCATTCGTATTAGTTACTAAATAAGTTTAAAAAAACAATAAAGCTATCACTCATTTTAACCTTTATGGTCAGTTAGATCAAAAACATTAATTATTATTATATAAAGCAGGTAGGTTATAAAAGTCTATGTAATTATTTTTAACAAGTAGGTAATGCCGATATTGGAAGGTACGTAGGTATTTAGGTTGCTTGTTGTTTATGCGATAAGACTTCGTTCACTCAATGGCGTGCTATTGCACTGACTTCGAGAAAAAACAGAAGGTAAATCGTATATAGGGTGTGTAAAACTGAGAATTTATATTATATGAATGATAGAATATGAGCACGGATTACATGTTTTAATATACAAATTTTACTTTTATATATTTATAAAATCATTATCTTAAAGACGATTATGTATTGTTTTGTAGTTTTATAGTAACTTCTATTATATTCGATGAGATAACTGATTTTACTAGAGCTTCTATTACCGAGTAGGCTTAACTGATGATGACGGTTGGGGGATGTCCCCTTCGCGTCTTATCACCACCAGCTTTTCGTTGTCACCTTTCCGAGCGAGAACTTTGCCGTCCTGGAACCAAATGTACTTGTGGCTGTCCCGTAGACTCTGCTTAGTTTTCCACAGCAGGGTTTTGTTTGCTTTTGTGAGAGCACGACGAATTCGTACCTGTGATCCTGCTATGTCAGCAGGGACGTCCGGCGTTATATCTTGCACTGTAATAATGTTATTTCTAGATGCACGAATCCATTCTTCGGTGTTCTGCGCATTTTTTAGTTCTAAGTAAATAAACCCCACCTGCCCATTTCTTCCTGAGATGCGTTTCATATTAATTATTTGGTTCTTTTTCATATTTATTTTTCCCGCTATGGTGGTAGTAATTACCTCTAGGTTCTCATTAGGGGCCATTGGAATTCCAGAAATTTCCAAAACCTTTTCAAGGTTTTTTTGTTCAATTTCGTGAATGTGTTGCTCGATAGACGCCATTTTGAGCTCGAGATGTTTATTTTGATTAAATAGATGTAAGTTTTTTTTCTCTAGTTCCTTTATCTTCCCACTATAGACTTCGAGTGTATCTGATAAGTCGTCTATTTTTTTGCTACAAAAGCTTACGGATTCGTTTACCAGAACGATCTCTTTTTGTATCACTTTCTTCACCTCACTCGAGATATTACGCAGTAATTTATCCACGTCGAAAGCGCTTTGTAGTGGCGTGGCACTAGATTCTTCCTCTTCCTCGTCGTCTTCCTCGGGGATCACAAAGGATTTACGGCGGGGTGAGTCACGATGACATTCCTCGCATGTCCACTCCAGATTGTCAGCGTTTCGAAGTGCGGATAGCTGTTTCGCCGAAAGATTCGAGCAAAGTTGATTAGCATGTACAATTTTGCTACACTTATTACACTCGAGACCCGGCGATCTCTTAGTAATATTTACCTGTCACGTATGGAATACCCACTACTGCAAAATGAGAGTATGTACCAAATGTAACGTTTGGACGTACCTCTGACTACCCCCTTAGACTGTCTCAAAGAATCTTGAGTTAGTACTTGGTACTGAGAGATCTGAAGTGATATCTACCGTGCCTGGGGAACAAAGCCGTGAAGCCGTTTCAGTTTATTCAATTACAAATTCCGCTTTTCTATTACAGTTTGCGTCCACAACGCAATGCAATTAGAGAATTGGAAGTAACATGTTTCCGGCTTCGTGCGTTTTGCTCAGCTGCGTGCGTTTAGCGGTTTCGTATTAACCGTTAGTTTTTTAATCAATCAGTTATATCAAACAATCTATCTTTAATCATAAAGGTATCAGGAACATAACATTAACTAAGCACCACTAGATTAGTGACAATCCACACAGCACCATCTCGCCTTAAAGTAAGCTACTCAAAGCTTTTGTTATGGGTACTAGATAACTGATATATTTAATACATTGTATACTTACATAGATAGATATTTTTTATGACTTATATACATAGAAAACACCCAGACCAATGGAACAAATTTCTGCAGATCGTACACAAATTTGTTCCGAGGCGGGAATCGAACCCGCAACGTCTGCTTCGCAGGCGGACTGTCGCCCGCTGCGCCACTGAGGTCGTCAAAAAATAAATCTAAATGAAAAAACTAACTATAAAACATCACTTGTTTCAGAAAAGTCCTCCTATCCAATGGCAATGAAAGTCAATCAATATTTTTAAAAGATTTAAAATTAAAATAACACATAATAAAATTAATTTATCTTAAGTACTTAAAATTCAAAAACTTTAATGAACTGGAACCTAACACACAAAAAACGAAGGAAGGGAAGGCCCACTAAACGATGGGACGATGACATCGTCAAAGTAGCAGGCAATACATGGTGCAGAGTCGCCCGTGACCGACAACAATGGAAAGAGCTGGAGGAGGCTTATGCCGCAGAAAGCGGTTCGTGTACCTAGGATAGATTTAAATTTTATTAATTAATTAGTATTTTCTTTAAATAATTCACTTAGTTCCTTTATTCAATGTTAAAATTAAGTTAAAAAAATTGTGTACCGAAATAAAGCTTTATTATTATATTATTATTATTACTTAAAATTAATTTTTTTGCGTAAGTACGAACATTGGTGATTTGCGTAAGTACGAAAACTTGTATAGGAAACTATAGTTTTCGATTAAATTTAATTTTGATGTTTTCAAGAGAAGAGTAGGTACCTAAGTATGAGATTTTTTTTTTTTTACCTAGAAACTTTGTTTTTTTTATGTTGGAACATTGTATTGTGCATCATGTTTATGTTTACTTTATGATGATGATAATAATAAATAATTCTAGACAATCCACACAGCACTATCTAGCCCCACAGTAAGCTATTCAAAGCTTGTGTTATGGGTACTAGATAACTGATATATTTAATACATTATATACTTACATAGATAGATATTTTTTATTATACATAGAAAACACCCAGACCATCGGAACAAATTTCTGCAGATCGTACACAAATTTGTTCCAAGGCGGGAACTGAACCCGCAACCTCTTGCGTCGCAGGCAGGCTCTCGCCCGCTGCGCCACAGAGGTCGTCAAACATACATGACTACATTAAAATAAGGTAAAACCCCCCTAGGTAAGCTAGTTAGCGCACACTGACTTTCATTTTCATGACATTAGGTTTTTGTGTATGGAAAACATAACATTCATGATTGAGGATACACGTAGATTTAATGTTGTAGTGGCTGATGTAGGTAGCTTTTAGATTCATCAATATTATCATTAATACACCTTATTATGTACCAACTTTAATATTTACTAGCCGTGCTATGCGGTTTCGCCGGCTTAGTTTTAAATCCCGGTATTCCAACGTTTGTTGCTCGCTATAATGCCAGAACGGCTGAACGGATCTGGATGAAATTCAGCACAGAGATAGTTTATAGCCTGGAATAGCACATAGTCTATCTACATCATTAATATATAAAAATTAAACCCCATACATACATACATACAATGGGACATAAAGTCCCATTTTTAGGTGTGATGTTCAATTGTGCGAGCGAGATAGCGGCGTGCGGTATTCTGGGCCTTAACAGCCAGTCTAAAAAGTATCTTCATATTAGTTAATTTTTATTTTTTCTGTGATATTAATGAGGGTCAGAAACCTTATAATCAGCTCACGTCTCATTGTCTTCAATACTGATAATCTCTCGTACAAAATGACGTTTATCTGCGCATTTTATTTTTATAATTACAGACAAGTGATAACGGTGTACCTAGTACAGTTAGCTGGTGTTACTCTAGTGTTTAAAAAAACATATTACTTTGCAGTTGCAGCAATGTAATTAAAATAAGGGTTTCTAAGAAACTAAAGACATTACATTAACACAAGAACAAAGTGTTGTCATTAATAGAGACTAAGAATAGTGCCAATAGACACATTTATAGTATTAACTAGCTGATCCCGCGGCTTTGGTCGCGCTCGTTTACTTTGAAAATCTCATACAAACTTTAATCCCCTATTTTTTCCCCTTGGGGGTAGAATTGATCAAAATCCTTTGTTAGCGGATGCCTACGTCATAACATCTACCTGCATGCCAAATTTCAGCCCGATCCGTCCAGTGGTTTGGGCTGTGCGTTGATAGATCACTATGTCAGTCAGTCAGTCAGTCAGTCACCTTTGAGTTATATATATTTAGATTAGATTATTTCTACACAATTAAGTCGTATCAAAATTACGCTTATTTTTGCTTTATTGCTTTATATATATGCTTATTTGACTAGACTGTGATGATAAATTTAGGGTATTGCAAGTCTTGTGCTACATTTTATTAAAAAATATATTTTTTAATACTTTACTTTGTGTACAAGATTTGGTGGTTGAGTGTACCTACGCATACACGCACATTTACAGCGCATGCGTCATTATACACGCAAACGTTGTTATTATTTAGAGTTTAGTGTCTTCTCATCTTATCTGAGATGAAAATGCACAATGAAAACATTGAAGAGAAAAATCCCCAATCAGATTTATGATAAAAGTGGTTTGAATGATAATTTTAACATTTTTAACCAACTATTGCGATAACGGATGATAGATCCTTTGGAATACGCATCTGTTGGTAGTTTATTGGTGTCATAAAGACATTAGAATGAACACTAAAAATAAATAAATAAATATTGGTGGACTTTCCATACAGCACTGTCTAGCCCCAAACTAAGTTTATGCTTGTAATATGGGAATTAGATAGCTGATATATATATAGCATACTTATAATATTATATAACACCCAGACAGAGAACAAACATTTATGATCATCACACAAATGTTTGTTCACGGTGGGAATCGAACCCACGACCTACGGCGCAGAAGGCAGAGCTACTACCAACTGAGCTACGTAGGCTGTCAAAATTTAGCTAGCTATGAACCCACTATGAACACTATGGGCCTTTTGTTATCTTTTCCTTCTAGGCTTTGTTCGCGTGGAACTGGTACTTAACGTCACTTAGCTTAAAGACCTTTGAAAGTAATCCTTGTGATTTTATTGAATAAATACTTTTTGACATTGACTTTAAAAAGTAAATTAAATAAATTGGACGCTATGTAGGCCATAGGACATCATTATAATTAGCAGCTTGGTCACCACTCATATCTCAGCCTAGTCAACCTATAAAAACATTACCAATACAAGCGTTTTTTAATACAACTGGCTGATGGAACAAGCAGATAGCCAATCTGATGTTTAGTGGTAACCATCACCTATAACAGAGAATTACCTCGTAAGTCACGCACGATAGGAACGTGCCCTACGACGCACTGCCCTGCGTCCATCAACTTGCCTGTAATTACACCGGCGACCATACTCTTCAAACTGAAACACCGCGTAGCTGCTTGGCGGCCGAAAAAGGCGTGGTGGTAGTACTTCCCCGGACGAGCCCTTCACAAAGAGCTCTACTACTCTTTAATCCGACTGATAAACCAAGAAGCTGAATATTGGATATTCTTTAATTTCAGTGGTATTTTAACAAAAAATACCTGCGGTCTTAGGATAAAGTGCACATAACATTATTTCTCAAGACGACCAAAATGTGAGCAATCTGAATGAAAATGTATTATGTGGTTTGAACTGAAATGTTTCGTAAGTTCTGAAGGAAACCACCACCAATTTCTTCGAAACAATGACGAATCTAAAAATTATCAATGAATATATTTCACTTGACACTGGCGAGAACTATTTGTCAAATGACGGTCATGAAGGTTAAAATAAAAAAAAATAAAAAATAATGCTGGACAATCCACACAGCACCATCTAGCCCCAAAGTAAGCAACTCAAAGCTTGTGTTATGGGTACTAGATGACTGATATATTTAACACATTATATACTTACATAGATAGATATTTTTTATTATACATAAACACCCAGACCAAGGACCAAGGTTACTCGTATTTTGATTCGTTTGGTATCGGATTCGTTACGGAAAGTCAATTAACAGTTTTTTTAAGGCATGTACCTACTGCGCGTATTCTCACAATGAATCAACGTGAAATTCCATTCCACGTAGGTAATAATAATAAGTGAATAATTTTTAGCGACGGGATGGCAACTTCAGCAGAGTTACAAGGAAATGTATTAAAACAGAGTTTTTACATAGTTTTTAAACGACAGGTTGGTCTTAAGACCTTTTTGTGAAAATGTCAAAATCGCGTAAGTTCGTTTTCGACAAGGATTTAGAGAGCCATCGTATTCTATATTCAAAAATTGTATTCCTTGCCGAATCCGATACCGACGCAAATCAAAATAACCCTGCAGGTGTCATAATCATAAGTTAATAAGAAGAATAAAAGAAGGGAGCCCTTACAGGAAAAACAAAACAAAACTTATATAGATAATCTGTTGATTATCTATCTGTTTATCTGATCTGATTATCTATCTGATATCTGTTGATAATCTGTTGATCGATTCTGTTGTTACATTATTCTAAACTAACCTAATCTGACAGCTCTAAAATTATTGCCGTCCTTGTAGTTTCGGTCTTTTAGAAAGGGAAGGCAATATTTTTAGTGCTGTCAAATTAGGTTAAGTTAGGAAAATTAAACAAGGGGTGCTAGGTCGGGTAACCTCCTCGTGGTGCACCCTGGTAACACCATGAAACACGCCCGCAGAGTACTGCGGACGTGTTTCATGGTGGCCAATAACCCGACACGGTGGGCCTCTCCGCGTGTCCCTCTGACTAGCAGAGGGCACAGCGTGATGAGGCAGGGTAGACCAAGTGTCTATCTATGGGGGGCTTAGCCAAAAGCCTGGCATGGAAGAAGGAATCCCGCAATTTATTTGCGTGGTCAGTGAGGTGAGCACTACTGAGGGATATTCCTGGTAAATGCGTGCATCACTTCGGAGGTTCAAATGTAGGTATGTAACTTATGTTTTCTTAGTGTTTTTCTATCTCTCTTGTGTTGTGTATCTTTCCTTGTCCGTCTTCTCACATTTAATGTTTTACCGAATCCCAAAATAGACGTAAGTCAGTTGGTCTGACGCCCGCCGAGGGGATGCATGGTTGGGGGGAACCCGGCCGCTAGGGCGTCAAAACGAGGGAACCACAACCTTTACAAAAAAGTGGACAAACAAAATTATGAAATGGCGAATTGTAAAAAACTATTACCCCAGGGAGGTACCGACAAGGTCGGAGAATCCTCCGGTGCTACGGCATCCAGCCCCTCATATTCTGGGGGGGGCAACAATCGCTGCTTGGGTTTGACCCAAAAAACTTGCGTGCCCACGAATACGTACGATTCGGACGTAAGCGTGGAATCAATTACATCGGTGAAGTCAGCAGAGACAACCAAATTTTGGCAGGAGGGCCCCAAGAGACGACGCCGAGATCACTCGGCGGAGTCTAGTGGAGCAGAGAGTCGAGGTTCTGTGGTACTTGAGTCCTCAAATATCGCACAAATCCGACAAAAGAGGGCTCTTTTCCTTAAAAGGAAAAATGAGAAGAGTGCTGAAGCCCAAAATCTGGTAGAGAGCCAGATTCAGAAGGCCCAGGAACATTGGGTAGTTTTGGGGCAAGTAGCTTCTGCATCGGAAGGAGTGGACACTGAAACTGCCAATGCTCTATCGGACAGGATTCTCGGAGACCTAGACATTGTCTACAACGTGGCAACCAAGTCTGGGAACCTCAAAGGAACCTTCGTGCGTGCCCTAAAGGAATCTATAGCCTCGATAAAAATGGCGACAGAGATCCTATGCAAGCGGACCTCCACGGAGGAGACCGAAAAACTGCAGAGAGATAATGCCCGGCTAACTTCGGAGGTGGCTGAGCTCCGTAGGGAGATGATACAGCTGAGAAATGAGGTGGCAGGCTCGAGGGCTTCCAAGGCCCCAGAGCCGCAACCCTCTCAGGAAGTTACAGAGCCGCCGCCCTCCCATGGGCGACCCAAGACGAAAAAGAAGGAGGTCCCGGTACCTACGCCCATGATAAGCGGGCAGGGAATAGGAGTGGAAGAGCTCACGCGCTCCATCATGATGCAGGTTGGCAGTATGGTGAGCGCTCGGCTGGAAGCGCTGGAGGGGCGTCTCCCACCGGAGAAGCGAATTCGTCCGCCACTTGCCGCTGACCGCAACAGGGATGCTGTATCAACGAAGGCTCCACAGGCTAAAGATTCTGAGCCAGAGCTGGCGACGGAGCGGCAGAATCAGCCACCCCAGATGAATGAAGAGTGGACGACCGTGGGTCGGGGACGACGCACAAAGAAGAAGAGGAGTCCCAAGCCTGCAGCTCCCAATACCACCAACTCCACTGCACCGCCATCACAGAAGAATCCAGCTGCTGCTCCATCACCAAAGGCCAGACAAAAGTCTGGCATGGGGAAGTTGCGCCCTCCGCGATCATCAGCTGTAGTTATAACACTCCAGCCGGAGGCTGCAGAGAAGGGCATAACATATGCGAAGGTGTTGAAGGAAGCGCAAGAAAAAATTGCCCTTGTTGACTGCGGCATAAATGGCGTGCGTCTCCGCCAGACCGCAACCGGTGCTCGAATATTGGAAGTCCCGGGTGCGACAAGTGGTGCACAAGCGGACACTTTAGCGCAAAAGCTCCGAGAGTGTATCGGAGGAGTAGCCAGCATCTCAAGGCCCACAAAATGCGCAGAGATGCGCGTTACGGGAATGTGCGACTCGGTTACTCCCGAGGAAGTTATAGCTGCAGTCGCTCAGCAGGGTAGCTGCCCCACAGAGTCGGTGAAAGTTGGGGTACCCCGACTTGATTCGTGGGGCAACAGCTCTGTATGGGTGAGCTGTCCAGTTGCATCTGTAAAAAAGATAGGGGCTACAGGTCGTCTTCTGGTTGGTTGGGTTTCAGCACATGTAACATTGCTGAAACCCAAACCCATGAGGTGCTACAGATGTCTGTATAGCGGACATGTGCGTGCCAAATGCACAAATGAGGTAGATCGCAGCGACGAATGCTACCGCTGTGGTCATACTGGCCACAAGGCAGCTAACTGTAAAGCAGCTGCACCTAAATGCTCGCTCTGTACAGCTGCAAACAAACCGGCGGACCACGTGGTGGGGAGTAAAAAGTGCTCACCACCTAAGCCTAAGACAAAAGATCAGCCGGCTGCTGAGAGCAGCCCCCCGTCGCAAACGGCGGGGGAGGAAGGGATGTTCGTGGGATAAGTTTTTAGTATGGCTCATCACTTTCTTCAGGCGAATATCAATCACTGCGCCAGTGCACAAGACTTGCTCTTGCAGTCAATGGCGCAGTGGATGATACAGGTGGCAGTAGTCTCCGAGCCGTACTTCATCCCTCCCCGTAATAACTGGGTAGGGGATGTTGATGACTCGGTGGCTATCGTTACCTCTGCGGTTGTCGGACCTCTCACAGTCGTTGCTAAGGGTAGAGGCTACGTTGCAGCCAGATGGAGAGAATGTGTTATAATTGGGGTCTATTTTTCTCCTAATGCAACTCGAGCCGAGTTCGAAACGTTTCTCGACAGGGTGGGAGCCTTTATTGGCCAAACTCATCCTCGCCCAGTACTTGTCGCTGGGGATCTCAATGCCAAGTCTCTGGCATGGGGATCTCCAGTGACTGATGCCCGAGGCGAGACGTTAGAGGAGTGGGTGACCACTACTGGCCTCTGTGTTTTGAATCAGGGGTCGGTCAACACATGTGTGCGGTGGAACGGGGGCTCTATTGTGGACATTACGTTCGCGTCTCCCATTTTGGCTCGCTGTGTACGCGAATGGAAAGTGCTAGAGGAGGTGGAGACTCTGTCGGATCATTTATATGTCCGTTTCAGCGTGTCCAACTCCTCGGACACAAGTAACAGCTGTCATAGAGGGCAGACTCCAACGTCAACTAAATGGGCATTGCGGAGCCTTGACAGCGAGCTGCTGATCGAGGCAGCAATCGTGAAAGCTTGGGAGACTCCATCAAATGGACCGAGGGAGATAGAGGAGGAGGTGGAGTGGTTCCAAAATGCAATGACGCAAATCTGTGATGCGAGCATGTCCCGAGCCAAACCACAAGCTCCAAGGCGAAGTGTGTACTGGTGGTCACAAGAAATTGCCGACCTCCGCAGAAACTGCGTAGAGACTCGACGCCGGTACACCAGACACAGGCGAATGCGACAAAGGGTCGCAGAAGTGGAGGAGCAGCTATATGCAGACTACAGAGCCACTGTCAAGGCTCTGCAGCTGTCCATTAAAGTAGCAAAAGAGAGGGAGATGAAAGAATTCCTCGAGACTCTTAATAACGATCCATGGGGTCGCCCCTATAAAATGGTTCGGGGTAAAATCCGACCATGGGCGCCTCCGTTGACCGAGAGTCTTGAGCCAGAACTGGTAGAGGCGGTTGTCTCTGGCCTATTTCCCAGTACGCCGGAGTTTCTGCCCCCGGAAATGGTTCCAGAAGACGGTGAACCTAGGCAGGTTGATGATGAAGTGCCACCGATTCTGGAAGTGGAACTGGACCTGGCTATAAAGAAACTCCTTGCGAAAAACAAAGCTCCAGGGCCGGACGGCGTACATGGCCGGGCTTGGGTGTTAGCATTGAGGGAGCTCGGAGACCGATTCCGATCGTTACTTGGTTCCTGTTTGGAGTTGGGTCGGTTCCCGACTGTGTGGAAGACGGGCAGGCTCGTTCTGCTAAAGAAGGATGGGCGCCCCGCAGACTCTCCATCTGCGTATAGGCCCCTGGTGATGTTGAACGAGGCGGATAAATTATTCGAGAGAATTATTGCTGCGCGCCTTGTTCAACATCTTCGCCGGGAGGGGCCGGATTTATCCAACCACCAGTTCGGATTTCGAGCAGGAAGATCGACGATTGACGCGATCAAGCACGTGAAAGCCAGATCGGAAGAAGTGGTGGCCAGCGGTGGTGTGATGTTGGCAGTGTCTTTAGATATAGCCAACGCTTTCAACACACTGCCGTGGGCTTGTATTAGGGAAGCGCTGAAGTACCACGAAGTGCCTCCCTATCTCAGACGAATAGTGGCGGCCTATCTTTCTGACAGGTACATAACGTACAATGGCCGGGATGGTAGGATGATTAGGAGAGAAATGTCGTGCGGTGTTCCACAGGGTTCGGTTCTCGGGCCACTCCTGTGGAACATCGGCTACGACTGGGTTCTGCGAGGGTTTCTCACTCCGGGCGCTGGCTTGGTCTGCTATGCGGACGACACTCTAGTGACTGCCCGGGGCGATTCATTTGAGGATGCTGCTCGTCTTGTCACATTGTCTGTGGCACAAGTCGTCGAGAGGATAGGGCTGTTGGGACTCCAGGTGGCACTCAGTAAGTCGGAGGCTATATGTTTTCATGGCCCTCGGCGGGCACCACCACATAGCTCCCACATCACCATAGGAGATGTCGATATCGAGGTCGACTCCAAGATGAAGTATCTTGGGCTCTATCTCGATAGTAGGTGGAACTTTCGCGAGCACTTCACTCGTATGGTACCCCGATTGATGGGTGCGGCAAATGCGCTAAAACGCCTTTTGCCTAATCTCGGGGGACCCAAGGCGGCCAGCCGCTGTCTGTATATGGGGGTTGTGCGGTCCATGGCCCTTTACGGGGCCCCGGTGTGGGCCCCGCTGGCGAAAAGAAACATTGCCTTGCTGAATAGAGCTCAGCGGGTGATGGCCATCGGTGTCATACGCGGGTATCGCACTGTCTCCAACGAGGCAGCGTGCGTATTGGCGGGATCTCCTCCATGGGATCTTGAGGCGGAGTGTCTGTTGGCATCATATAACCGACGCTTAGAACTTCGGTCAAGGGGAGAGTATCCGCCACCAGCAGCTGAGGAGCTCGCATGGAAGCGCTATCTACAAGAGGCTATAGTAGGAGAGTGGAAGGAGCGGCTGGAAGAGCCTAGTGCGGGTCACTGGACTATAGAGGCCGTTCAACCCATTTTGAATGAATGGATAAACAGGGCGCACGGGTCGCTTTCCTTTCGGCTGGTACAGGTACTGACGGGGCATGGTTGCTTTGGAAAGTACCTGTGCCAAATAGCCCGAAGGGAACCGACAACCGCGTGCCACCACTGCAGGTGCGACGAAGACACGGCAAGACACACACTGGAAGTGTGTGAAGCATGGGTGGAGGAGCGCCGTGCCCTCGTCGCTGTGATTGGGAATGACCTCTCTCTTCCAGCATTGATAAAATCAATGCTGGAAAGTGAGACGTCGTGGAATGAGGTCTTATCTTTCTGCGACCTAGTTATGTCGCAGAAGGAGGCTGCGGAGCGGGAGAGGGAGATAACTACCAATCTTGCAATCTGCAGCAGGAGGCCTGGACGTGGACGAAGGTGGAGGCTAAGCCTCCATGTTATCCGTCCTCCATAATAGATTTGGGCGGCGGCACTGGTGAGTAGCCGTCGCCCAACAAGACCTGAGGTGGCGCGCGTGGGTGTTCCGCGTGCCTCTCGAAAGAGATCCGAGGAGAGCCAAGAGGCTGAGGAGGGTCTTCAAACTATGGAGACAACGCCGTCGGGGCCATGGAAGAGTGCGAAAGCGTGCCCACAGCCCCGGCACAAGGTGTGCAGCAGGACCCCGTTGGGTTTTAGTCGGTTAGAGTCCGACATAACTCTTCTGTTGTCACCACAACAGAAGAGTATCCATGAGGATTTCCCAACGTTAAAAAAAAAAAAAAAAAAAAAAAAAGGAAAATTAAACAACAGAATTGGTACCAATGTACCAATAATAAAAATGTCACCCAAAACATCTTTCCTTTTTCAAATTATATCGTCCAAAAGATGAATTGCGACATGATGGAAATAATGAGACGATAACGAGATAAAATTACCCCCGCCAGAGAAATGCGAATAGATACGATCATAAGTAGCTGAACAACAGTTCGGTCCATAAGCATCTGAGCACTCAACATCGCGATCCCCTCAAGTTTCAACAGCAAGCATGTTTTGACAATGGAGAAAATATCTCTCTAAAAACTTACTCTGAATAATTTTAACGCGAGTTTTTTTAATAACTATAGAACCTATTTTTTTTGTTAACATTTGATTATTTCGATTGAAGTGATGTATCTCATCTCCAACCACGTTTGTTTGGAGAGTCAAAAAACTGGGCAGCTTAAAATCTTGCATTACTGGTGAAAATATCTCTGTAAAAATGTTCCTTTTTTGAATAGCTTATTATTTTGTTTTCTTATATAGGTGTACTGTACATTTCATTACTTCGATTAACATGATGTATCTCATCGCCAACCATGTTTGGATGGAGGTTACAACAGCTACCTGTTAAAATCTTGGAGTACTTGGTTGTTTAGATGATAATGGCTAGTGTGCTTTTGCTCCGCTACGTCTGATAGCTGTACCATTATCAGAGGAAGCGGCGCGTCTCAGACGTCACAACACTAATATTTTGTGACTATTTCGCCCATATCGGAATAACAGCCCATCCGAGGAAGCCAACTCGCCCAACCGTAAACCGTCGGGAAAAACGCAAGTTACGTACACATGTATAAAACTACCGACAGCCAACGATAGTGATTCAGTTTTGCGCGATCGCTAGCTACAAAATGGTGATGACGGGGGTGTAATAATCAAGGAAAGTGAATTAGACAGTGACACAAACGATTATAACAATGCAGTGTGTGACTTTGTTGTTCTGTTTGGCGTTGACGGCGGCGAAGGATTACGATAACAAGTTGACCAAGCTTTGGTCAGTGTCTCGTGCGACGAGAGATGGCTCATCTGTGTTCAACGTGACCAGTGCTTCTATTGTGATACAGCCTTCCAACTATGCCAACCAGCCGTCCAGAGCTGCGAAGCTCCTAAGCCCATACGCATTCAGACCCCGAGCCATACCCATCCCTATAAGGCGAGAGGAACCACATGCCGAGAAGAATGTTTACTATGCAGACGATGCGAAGAAGTACAAATCTGAAATACTTTTCCCTGGCAATTATTACTCAATTTCCAAAGAGAAAAGTAATGGTACTTATGATAAGTTCAGGCCGCAAGCGATACCTTTGATAAGGAATGACGAGTTTCAGAGGAGATCTTTGGATGTGAGTGAGGAGCCGATTATTGAGAGACCAGGAGAATATTTGGAGCCAGCTGCGCAGAGAAGATCAATTGGGGGTTAGTATTTTGAACTGTTTTAGATTCATCAATAGTGTAAAGTAGCACATTTTTCTGATTATGTCTGACGATTTTATACATAACCTAAAGATTTAGTTCTTCTCTTTAGTATTAAGATCCAGTAATGCAAGGCACCAGAATTAGGCACGGAGTCACACAGTCCTTCAGTCACCCTTTAGTCCATTTTTAATATTCTTGAAGGTTTTATGAGTTTTTGAATATGGATGGAATGCTTGTAATTTAGATTTAGGCAATTTGTTTCTCTTCAATCACTTGCTGTCAACTAGCTGTCAATGACAACAGTGAATGCGAAATTAACAGCACTGATTTGTAAAACATCTGTTTTCTGTGATTTACGGTCATGCAAACCAACACGCATGTATATCACGCAAATATTAACATGTTTTATGTTTATTCTAATAATATTCAAGTTTTTATTATTCTATTACTTAAATAAAATCAAATCCAATTACGTTTTCTTATCAGTAATTTATCTGAGTATCATTTTGCTGACCGTTTATTTGTTTATGACTTGTATTTTTAATCTCCAACCCTTACCTAGATAATTAATTTGGTTTGCAAAATCTCTCTGGAAATCAAACCTGCTATTTCATCGCCATTATCCGTTACGACCGCCCATCACTCTCACCAGTTCGCGAAATAGAGCATTTACACAGAAAACAGGTGTATGGGTTCTTCCTCACAGCTTTCGATTACTGGCGATATACCTATACATACTGCAACAGATAATGTTCAATTTCGTGACTACATTACTTTTAGTCGAGGGTTTGTTTTGATCAATTGGTCTATCAAATAGCTCAAAATCATTAAAAGTTTAATTATTTTTATGTATCAACCCACTGTGATAGACTTGATTTAAAATAAATACGACCCGAGATTATACGACCGATATAATGTGAAATATGTCTCAAAATCCTAATAATCAGCAGTGCAAGTACCGTTCTTATCGATCGCTTAATTGACATTTAGAACCGTCAAAAAAACTGAATTTTGACGATTCTAAATATCAAAATAAGCGATTGATAAGAACGGTACTTGCACTGCATTTTGGTTACTGGTCAACCTGGTTTCTACATAAATTTAGCCTAGTGGTACAATGTACTAGAGCCCTGAATTTCAATAAAGCTGATTATTATTTCCGCTAGGACCAATGCAAATATCTATAGCGCCGGTCGAGTGAGTCGTCACGGTACACGTGACAGTCGGGATAGATTATGTACAGTAATTGTACAGTACGTTGTCTTGATGTCAGCGACGGTAGAGTAAAGTGGATAGTAGAGTGACTGGGGCAAACCTTTTTTTGAGTAGGTTATCTGCTTGTTTGTGTATAACTGCCTCATTAGGTTGAAATTGGATCTAGCTTGTATTCTTTGGAAGAACTTAGGGTCTATTTGTAGTGGTAGCAATGTATATAGTGGGATAAAAATCTACCTATCGTAATTAAGCCGGTTAAGTTTTTCTATATGGCAGATGTGTCCTTTTCATTCTTCTTATCGATCAGTTAAGCTAAGATTTTTGTTTGAAAATTTGTTAAATGTTTTTCTGTGTCTACTGTACCTTTTTTAAATCCAAACCCATCTTCCTGTTGTTAGCTGAGTACATTCTCAACTCCTCGTCTTCAGCCACCATTCAGACGAATGCTTAGATAATTGTTCAATACTTTTGTTAGATGTATTCGTGGCCTACCTTCATTGGCTAATCAAGGAACCATTTTTTTATACACTTATCGTTGTTAGTGTCGCGGTTGAGTTGGCATTGACTGCGTATGTTGTCATTACGTGTTACGAGTGGTCAAGGAAGTATCGTGTGCGCATCCGAAGTCTAGGAAAGCTACCTTCCGGATTCCTGTCATTATAAATTGGCTAACGAACAGAAAATACTGCTTTTATTTGTTTTTATAGTGCTTAATATATTTATGGAAAACACAAAGATTTATTTTATATTTCAAAACTAACTACGCGCTCCGGCTTCACACGGGTGCACAGTGTTTTTCTATATTCTACATGTTTTATACAATAAACTTTCCTCTTGAATCACTCTATCTAAAAAAACCGCATCAAAATCCGTTACGTCGTTTTAAAGATTTATGCATACCTAAGGACAAACAAACAGCGGGAAGCAACTTTGTTTTATACTATGTTGTGATTCAACTTAATTTTAAAAAAATCTTTGTTAAATAATATATAACGTTCGTTTTGTAAGACAAAGTCTACAATGCATTGTTGTAAGGTTCATACACTCATACCACGCTTGTGTGTGTTCTTATTCTATTTCCTGATTGAACAAATCTATGGCCTACTTACGAACGTGCCTTAGCTTGACATTTGACTATGCCATCTAGCTCTGAACTAT
This sequence comes from Plemyria rubiginata, assembly GCA_963576535.1. Taxonomy (NCBI): domain Eukaryota; kingdom Metazoa; phylum Arthropoda; class Insecta; order Lepidoptera; family Geometridae; genus Plemyria; species Plemyria rubiginata. Next base: position 5,516,740 of record OY754930.1, on the reverse strand, counting down.
CTTATAATAATATGCATGTTTTTGTCCATAGATTTTTTAACTATACTCATTAAGAGAAATAAGCAAATAGGCCGGTTTTTAATCAATTTGGCACGAATTTCATTACATTACTAAAAATTACACTCTGATGTTTTTAACTGCCCGCTACATAATGCACGCAGAACAATTACACATATTGTATACTTTCAAACAAAGAATTTATGACTTGATTCTATCTGTTTAACAATACACTTATAATCCAGTGGGAAAACGTTAATAAGCATGTAATTGGTTTAAATGTAAATGCAAGAAACCAAATCATGAAATAGATGATGTTATCCAGTTGATTAGAATAATATAATTATTAAAATTATCATACTCGCAAATCAATCAGGCGAAGAAGATGATGATTGAAACAAAGTGTTTCCATGATATGTTGCAATAGGCCCCAAACATCTTGGTACTTACAGTGCTTCGTATTTCCTTCCCGTTCTCAATTGATGAGACATTTTTGGCATCATCAAAATCGCCTTTAAGACAACTAGGCTGCGGAGCGGAGAAACGGAGAAATATTAACCAATAGGATTCCATAAAATCCCCGCTCAAAATAATTAAACATTAATATTGATTAATATTTCACAGCTTCTCCGCTTTGCAGCCTCACTCCCCGTCAATGGACAGGCGGCCTAAGACATACATTTCTGAGGATGTGGATATTTTCATGTTTATTTAAGACAAGATTAAATATATTAGGTAATCTATTTTATCTAATCTGATAACTAACATGAACTTTTTGTCAATTCCAGAAATCTTTGGCGTGGAAGACGACGACGATGAAGATGAAGACGGAGAATATGAAATTGAAGAACTAGAAGACGGTGAGAAGGAATCCAAAGGAAGCATCAAAAAGAAGAGGAAAACCAAACTCAAGCCAAAGAAACTCAAGAAATACATGCTACCACTTCTCTTGGCCTACAAACTCAAGTATTTTGCACTTGTTCCGGTTATGATCGGCGGTCTGATTTTGCTGGTCGGTGCGACTGGTATGGCAGGATTCTTCTTCGCTCTGTTTGCAGCTGTGATGGGTTTACAGAAAGGAGGATATTAGAATAATTAAGATAAAGTCGACGAACTCGCAGTTGCCATCCAGACTAGTTAACGTTTCCATTTATAGGTCAATGACCTTATTTTGCTCAAGCTGGTTGATAGTGATTCTAAATGCTCTCAAAAATATGTCCACCGATGTAGTAGTTTCGGAAGTATTTTCAATTTTATCACATATAGCTTTTATGTCAAATTCTCGTATTCTTTAGTCAATATTTGTATCAACATCATCATATTTATCATCTCTTATGAATCCTGTGAATCAGTATTGTTAAGGCTCGCGCTATTGTAAAATATTTCAGTAGTTTTTATAACTTATTTAAACTTATTTATTGAATAATGTATTATTATTTAATTAAAGTTAGTTACCATAATATAGGCAGTTTGTATTGAATGAAGTAAACATCAAAATGTTGGATAAATTATAAACACAATGAATTATTTGTACCTGGTTTTTATTGAGGTATGAGTCGGATATCCTAGACATAAAAAACATATAATACACTCTGAATTTATTTGATGAAACAATTATGAGAATACTGCCAACCCGCCTCAGATTCGCACGGGTGCAATGCACAAGTATTATACATACGAAACTCTTGAATCACTATCTAACCGTATCAAAATACGTTGCGTAGGTTTAAAGATCTAAGAACACACATATGCTTAAATCTTGTCGATTTTTAAATGAAAAAAAATCTGGAAAGGCTTCAAGACTTAGATCCCTAGCCACAGTAGATTACCCTCAGTCCTTTGTCTCCATGATCTCTTAGTATACCATCATAATCATTAGCCTACAAAAGTCCACTGCTGGACGTAGGCCTCCCCTATCCGTTTCCAGGAAGAACGATTTTGAGCCCTATTGGTTGGTTGGTATACCAACTCAAGATAATTTTAAATAAAATGTACCTTATATAATCAAGGGTACACCTAAATTTGGCACATACCCATATAATATGCAATCGTTGGCATTCCATACGGAATTTCTTAATTTTATATTTCAAATATATTATTTAAGAAGCACAACTAAATATCAAACGATTACAAATCATTATTTATTAATACTAAGGCCTATTTGAGTCACTTATGAGACTAACCTTATTCCATTCAAAAGTAGGATTCATCCTAATAAAAAATACAGTATTGTACAAAGCTAATTTTATTGTGTTCGTGAACTATCAAAATCAAGCACCGTTAAATAAAGCCACCTGCCAATAATATTGTATCAAAGCCAGTGATTTGCCGCTCTATTTCAGGTTTTGATCTAAATAATCTCAGCAGGTCAATACAATAAGAGATGACTAGCAGAGCACGTCAAGTTAAGCAGGAATTATTTAAATAATATACAAATATTAGTGGGCATTCTACACAGCTATACTAACCAAAAAAAATGAATGAATAATGAATAATGTAAAAAAAAATTGATAGGCTTTCCACGCTGCAGCTCGAAACTAAGGCATAGCTAGTAATAAGGAAACCATAAATATAGCTTCGAGCATAGCTTCAATAGAAATTCGCAAAAATGGTGTAAATGTTCTTAAAAAAAATTAAGTCCCCCAAAGTTCAGTTGGTAGTAGCTCTGCCTTCAGCGCTGTGGGCCGTGGGTTCGATTCCCATCCAGGACAAACATTTATGTGATAACATACGGTATTTGTTCTCTGTCTGGGTTGTTATTATTTTTTTAAGAAAGTATTAACAAAAATGTTTGTAAGTATTCAGCTATATGCACTTTTCTTAGTTTTTAGGGTACTGCACTGTGGAAACTCAGACAATATTTTATTTTATTTTTTTAATGCTCTCTTTAAAATTACGGAAAATTATCCTATCAATTGGGAAAACGAACAAAAAGAAAAAGTCTAGAAACCATGCAGTTTAACTTTCTTTGTCAATTAATCCACTAATGGCTAATTATGGTGCGAAACCTTGTGTCATTAAAAAGCAATGCTTCATAGGCCGTAATGAACTCAATTTTACCTTGCATATAAAAACCAAGAACGAGTAGACGTTATTGTCATTAGCATATAGCAAACATACTAAATAAGTCGCAAAAATTAGACAATTCTGTGTATTTATCCAAAAATAGTATTACAAAAATATGTGCTCAAATAAATAACAGCTACTACCAAAAATAACCTCAAACAAATATGTATGAATACATTTAACAAAAATCAATAAACGAAAACCTGTTAATCTGAAAGTTATACCAAAGAACAAGGGACGCCCACTAAATATACTATGATTGAAAATTATAAGAATCTTCTGAGAGCGGTTTGTGGTGCTCAAAGAATAATGAGTTTGTTTTAATGTATACTCATTGAGGATATTGCAAACTAGACCACAGTCATCAGAGGTCAAAATGCTCCCTTACTCCCAAAGACTTCTGGACAACCCAAATAACTATGGCATAGTGAAGACAGAAACGTTGTTCGGGTTCGGTCCTTCGCACGAAAGTTATGTGGATAGAATCAACACTTCCGAACCATTGGAGTGGATATTCACGCGTGGGAACTTTGCTAAAAGATCTTTGCAAGGTGAGTTTACTCTAGGAATATCTGGGTGGTCGATCTTTGCTCGGTTGCTTACTATAGTATATACTACTGAAGTAGGTTAAAAAATAATACAGTACCTACTATTATTTGCCAATAAATGTCAGGCAGAGTCATATTGTAAGTTTATGTTTTTTATTGCCTGAAAACACCAGCATACAAAATTTCATGAAAATCGTTGGAACCATTTCCGACATTATAATCAAATAAATCTACACTTCTACATCTACCCTCATAATAAAAATACAAAGCTCTCCTCAGCTTTGTATTTTTATAATGGTCCAATTTCAAAAATTCTTTCACCATAAGAATGTTACGCTATCCCTGAATAACATAGGCTTCATTTATCACTGGAAAAAATTAGGGATCCCTACTAAAACATCAATTGTGCTTGGCAGTTACCAGTGACTCAAAAATAATGAAATTTTTAGTTTCAGACGGCGAAGAGAAACCAAGGGGCTTCCAAGTCGAAGTGACAACGCCAAAACCGCGGACTTACAAGAAGCCGGTGATCGCCCAAAAGCATTTGAAGAAGAAAAGAAAGAGCAAAGGAGTGAAGAAATGCATCGTCAAGTTCCTGAATAAAGGGGGTGAACATAATCATGAAGGTGGTGGAAAAAAAAGAAGGTTGGACAAAAAAGTATTTAGTACTATATCAGATATTTAGTTCCCATATCACGAGCTTTAGCTTAGTTTGGGGCGAGATAGTGCTGTGTGGAATGTCCACCAATATTAAATATTATTTATCTTCGACGTTGGGCATAGGGCGATAAACCTCAAGTGGAGTTGGGCAGGACAACTTGCTACCGTGGTGGTGGCCGATGGAGTAAAGCCTTGACTGAATGGTGCCGAAATCGGGCCGAAGAAATCTGGGCCGAAGAAATCTGGGCCGACGTAAAGCAAGATGGGTCGACGCCATCGTTAAAGTCGCAGGAAACACCTGGACAAGCGACGCACAAGAGGCTGGCAGATAATGAAGGAGGCCTAGCCCAGCAGTGGGTTACACCAGGCTGAAATGATGAATGATGATATTATACTTGTTAAATTGTATCTTAAAAAATCATGGCATGTATTATTTATAACCTTTTGCGCAGAGAAAATAAATAAACAATCTTTTCTTATCTTCTTGTTAGAAGGGGAGGCAACAAGGTGATGCATAAGATGCAGAAGCGGTACATGATGCCTCTGATCCTCGGGCTACTGGCTGCGAAGAGTCTAATCATACCCATCGCGTTAAAAGCACTAGCCTTTCTATCTGCTAAAGGTAAGACCAGACAGAACTTCAGAACACAGTATCCAACACTACATAAAATCACTAGCTGCGCCTCGTGGTTTCACCCGCGTAGTTTTAGGTCCTGGTATTCCCACGGGATAAAAAGTAGCTTACGAGCTATTTCAGATTATAATCTATCTCTGTGCCAAATTTCATCTAGATCCGTTCAGCCGTTCTGGCGTTATTGAGTAACAGCACTAGCCTTTCTATCTGCTAAAGGTAAGACCAGACAGAACTTCAGAACACAGTATCCAACACTACATAAAATCACTAGCTGCGCCTCGTGGTTTCACCCGCGTAGTTTTAGGTCCTGGTATTCCCACGGGATAAAAAGTAGCTTACGAGCTATTTCAGATTATAATCTATCTCTGTGCCAAATTTCATCTAGATCCGTTCAGCCGTTCTGGCGTTATTGAGTAACAAAACACGCACTTTTACCATCGACAACCGTGTAATTAACGACGACCTCTGTGGCGCAGCGGGCGAGAGCCTGCCTGCGACGCAAGAGGTTGCGGGTTCGATTCCCGCCTTGGAACAAATTTGTGTACGATCTGCAGAAATTTGTTCCGATGGTCTGGGTGTTTTCTATGTATAATAAAAAAATATCTATCTATGTAAGTATATAATGTATTAAATATATCAGTTATCTAGTACCCATAACACAAGCTTTGAATAGCTTACTTTGGGGCTAGATAGTGCTGTGTGGATTGTCCAGCATTATTTATTTATTATTTAATTAAAAACTACAGTCGTAAAATTTTCCAGGTTTGATGATGGGTTTCTTCTCCACTGTCATGGCTTCGGTTCTGAGCCTCAAAGGCATGTTTGACCACTCCCACGGCTACCAGAACCGAAAAGACGACACCAAGACCCAGGTGGAGATCATACAAGTGCCGACAAAAAGCGAGGACCATGTGTATTACAATGATGAGCATTACAGAAGGGGGGATTTAACACGGGGGGATATCATACGGGGAGATATGACTCGGGAGGATTTTCTCCGGGGGAATTCAATCCGAGATTTAGTACAAGAAGATTATGTCCGGGGGAACTTGGTTCGAGATTTGGATCGAGATTTTGTTCGAGGAAATTTTCGAGAAGGTTCGACTCGAGGGGATTTGGTTCGAGAAGGTTCTGTTCAAGGGGATTTAGTTCCAGTTATTGTAAATAAAAAATAAAGACTAAGAGGTAATATGCGTAACTCCACCATGTTTTGATTAAATATCTTTAGTGGAATAATTTAACTGGTTATTTTATTTATAATCTCAAACATCGCTAGTTCCACAAAGTTATTTGGAACATTTGCCTACAACCCCACTTTATCTCGCAATTACCATTGCCATAAATTATAGCAGTGAAACTGAGAATCAATGTCAAATAAAGTTCCTCGTAAACTTAGATCAAAATAATGTAGGTAGGTACGTGTAGTATTATTCGAACTCAGTGTGAGAACATCTTTATTAACTTATTTTATAGGGGGATCCTGATGACCTAATAAGTTCACGAGGATCCCCTGGGGGAACGAGATAGTGGACGACATGAAACCTGGGCCGTTTTACCGCTTGTCTTCCAACAATAATTGTCAGAATATATTGTTTGAAAAAAATGAATGTTCTTGTCCTATTACCTGTCTATGCGTCGAAAATTTACCCTTAGCGTTATATAAATCATTTAGATTAGAATTTAAAAGTTTGTACGTTTTTAATTTAAACTGAATTTACCTAAACAACTTAAAAAAACACTTGGATTTAGGTCTCACCTAGACTGTCATTATTATTAGCTTAAATAAATCCAAATCAGATTCGGGGGGTGTAGTGTTTAAACATTAAATAAGATCCAAACAATAACTAAGCCCCATATTTTGAGGGGTTTGCCTGTGCAGGTAATTTTGTAGTAGTATGTACTCAGAAGATGCTGCACACCGCCCAAAACCGGTCGCTCGAGAAAACAGGAGGGAAGGTTTGTTCATAGTGGACATCCTAAGACTAAAATGATGTTAAAAGTCATCAGTTTATGTTCTTGATCTATTGATATAAGTAATTAAACAGATGTAAGACATTATCAATACCATATAATCCAGTCCTAATTGTAATTACATCACTGCACTGTATGTCACACTGGTCTTCAGCTCCTACTGGATGATACAACGATCTCCGTAGAACTGGGCACTGAAGGGGTTATCCAAAGCTAATGTGCTCTCCGCTATTTTATCTCTGACCTTGTCTGACACGTTGTAAATGCCATACACCATCCTCCTCATACCCCGTTGGATGAATATTTTCGGGTTGTGTTTGTGGAAGAAACATTTCATCTTTCTCTGTCTAAGCATCATCTTGCGACGGATTGGATGAGGGCGGCTGAAGACCGAGCGCTTCTTCTTTGGGAAAATTTTACGCTTCCTTTTCCCCATGCTTGGGTCTTTACTTTTTGGGTTATTTGATGTCACTATTTCATTTTTCTGTAGGTTTTTGCGTTGCTGGGATCATAATTTTAGGAAAACATTTTTTGTATTGTACATGGTAAATTTTGTGATTTCGATAATGTCAAAATGACACAGAACTTTTGTTTGAAGAAAAATGTCAATAATCAAAAAAGGTCGAACTGCTTTCAAAGAAGTCGCAATATACTGCTTTTGTTTTTAAATACAAGTACTAAGTATGCAATAATTCTCAAATCACTTGTTATCATTACTTATCGGCGTTTTCATAACCAAATATTTTCAGAACGCTACCTGAGCTTAGCTTTTTGCATCCACTGACTTTATTATAAACTACTTGCTGGTGGGTCAAGCAGTAACCCACGTGATGTAAAGTGGTAACCATCACCTATAACAAAATATTTCCTAGTTAGTCACGCACGCTGTAAACGTGCTCTACGATGCACTACCATCTTCAGACATACAGATGCTTAGCCTCACGTGCCTGTCATTTCACTGAGCACCACACTCTTCTAACCGAAATACAGCAACGCTGCTTGGTGGCAGACGGTAGTTCTTCCCCGAACAAGCTATTCACAAAAAGCTCTACAACTTTTACTCTACAGACAAGCCCTTCACAAAGAACTACTACTTGTAATGTCAAAGTCAAAGTCAAAATATGTTTATTCAATAAAATCACAAGGACCATCTTGAAACGTCTTAAAACTAGGTGACTCTAGTGCCAGTTCCACGCGACCAACGCCGAGAAGAACAGGCTACAAACTCGGCTTGGTATCTATCGCTCTTTTGTATGATCCTCGTTACAATGTAATAAAATAAACTATTGAAAAAAATATAAATATAAAACTATTGAAGCTATATAATACAATAAGTAATCTAACAGAAAAATGAAAAGTAAACAGATTCATAAAACAACATACGCTTCAAACTAATAATACTAATGCATAAGTAAGAAGTGTAGTAAAGTCAAACAACAATTAAAAAAAATTATAAAATAACATAATAGTATGATGAACTCTACTAGAACTGCCCTCAACCTTCACCATGTCGTCGTTTCATCAGGAAGTCTCACGCCATGGTAATGATGTAAGTATGCCAATGCACTTGAAACCGGTCGAGTTGAGTAACATTCACCCATTGCATCCATACGGTGACCACCGTAGTACCATGTCGTAGTATTCTATAAATTTTTAGACAAAACAGCTAAGGAGGATATTTGGTTTTGACTTAATTTTATTAGGTACCTAAGTAGATCTGGCAACTTAAAGCTCTAAATCTAATTTATATTTATTAAACTAGCGACCCGCCCGCGCGCCCCTGCTTCGCACGGGTGCACATTGTTTTCTACTATATCATGCCTTTTTTAGATTGGCATAAACCTTCCTCTTGAATCACTCTATCTATTAAATAAATCCGTTGCGTAGTTTTAAAGATTTAAGCATACATAGGAACATAGGGATATATAGACAGAGAAAGTGACTTTGTTTTATACTATGTAGTGATTACTAATCTGTAATAAACAACTTGTGGATTTAAACTGATTGCAAGCCATATCTGAGGCAACAAACTGTGTTACTTTTACAGAATATGACGACCTCAGTGGCGCAGCGGGCGAGAGTCCGCCTGCGACGCAGAGGTTGCGGGTTCGATTCCCGCCTCGGAACAAATTTGTGTACGATCTGCAGAAATTTGTTCATTGGTCTGGGTGTTTTCTATGTATAATAAAAAATATCTATCTATGTAATTATATAATGTATTAAATATATCAGTTATCTAGTACCCATAACACAAGCTTTAGTAGCTTACTTTGGGGCTAGATAGTGCTGTGTGGATTGTCCAGCATAATTTATTTATTTATTTATTAATATTTTATAGGACTATTGCGAGGATCACACAAAGGGAGTCCTGCAAAGAACATTTTAAAAGATTAGGTATTTTAACTGTTCCGAGCCTGTATGTCCAAGTTCTTATCGGCTTTTTAGCCAAACACCTTCATGAGTTTGAGACCCCTGAAGAAAATGCTATAAGGAACAAAAGTAGACAAAAAAAACTTAAAAAATAAAATTAATCCTAAACTAAACCTTATTAAACATTGTACAAAATATCAAGCAGTAAACATATTTAATAAACTACCGCTAGAAATCAAATCAGTTGTCCATCAGAAAGTAGTGCTTATTAAAAAACTTAAATCTTTCCTTCTAGATAAATGCTTTTACTCGCTAGATGAACTCTGATCTCTCTAAATGATTGTTGTAGGCTTGGATACAACAGCAGAAGCTGTTGCCAATTTTTATTATGACTTTTATATGATTTTGTATTAAGTACTTTTTGCTTACTATAAACAATAATTAATATGTGCTACGACTAATTGGAAACTTCTTGGAATTAATTTTGTATGACATAATTTTGTATTTCTCTTTACTATTATTATTTAAACTGTTGATTGTAGTATATTGATTTGACATGTATGTATAGGTATTAATCAGTTTTTAGTTTTTATTTTATTGAAATTCCGCATACAAATAATTTTGTTTTTTCCTGGAATAAATGAATATGAATATAATTGAATAAACTATTCAGAAAACACAGGTATTTTGCCTGTAGTTCAATTAATTGTACTACATACCTACCAAATCAAAGGTTAAAATCTTAAGCAAGCTTTTCCTGAATAAACTAAGCAGAAAGCTCACTTTTCAGATTCAGATTTTGTCTGGTCATTAACCTTATACTACATTGAGTTCAAATAGAAAGTGCCAGGAGGCACGCTGGCGTGGCCTTGGATGAGTGCAAGGGCATGTTAACTAACTACTTGGTAGTACAAAAAAAACGTTTATTAATTTTTGCTTTTCAGTGTTTTCGGTATAATAATTTATTTTAATTACAAAATGTAGGTATGTGCCATTTTGCAATTCTGTTTTATTTAATTTCAAGTTAGAGCACCTAACTACTTGGTGTTGGAGTACTTGACGGATGCCTAGTGGGCGTAGTTCCGCCTTCGGATCAGAAGGTTGGGTTCGAACAAATGAAGCGATAAAATCTATATAAAATCGCCCCTTGTCGGCGTAGCCCTTATCATACAAACTATTCTAGAGGTGAAATTGAAATGGCAAGAAAATTTTCAACTGAAGTTTTCCTAAAACAATAAAATGATACCACTATCAGACAGAAAAAAACATTAAATTATCGTTCATATTTCCGTAATCGGATTCTAAACTTCAAATAGAAAGTACGTTTAGGGTCATTGTCATTGCCTCTGGGTGCAAGGAACTAAGGGCAGGAGAAAGTGACCTTGGCCTGTTTGGGCATCGAAAATATTGAGGAACTTCGGATATTTTATTGCTTTTATTTATCAATATGAAATTTCACTGATTTACTTTTTAGAATCCAACTTATACTAGAAACGCGAAATTTTGTAAGTATGGATGGATGGATAAATAGATGGATGGACGGATAGATGGATAAATAAATAAATAAACAATGCTGGATGTTTGTTACTCTTTCACGCCGGAACGGCTGAACGGATCTGGATGAAACTTAGCAGAGAGGTAGATTACCGGGATTTAAAGTTGCGCGGGTGAAACCACAGGGCGCAACTAGTATAATATAATAAATTTTTATTTAGCATAATATACGAGTATGCAGTGCAAGGCTTAAAAACATTTACCCATTCATAATCCCGCCGTATAAATTAAAAAGCTCTATTGAGTAGTATTCTTGTCACTGTCACTTTCATGCCAACGAAAAGAGACAGCAGACTTAACAATCTCCTAGGCTAATGGCACGCTCAGGGATCAAAGAATAATCCCTTAGAATTATCATTTTGAGTGGCTCAAGGGACAACTTTAAAGGTACCCAAACTGTTATATTTTTGACTGAGAACAAAAAATCTTATAATATTGTTATATTTTTTTATTTAAATCTTATATTACTTAGTTTCAGTCAATGCTGAGGAAATGGTGAGATAGAGCAACGTATGGCGGATAGAGCATAAAGTGTATATGCAAACCATTACACAGGTTTGTACATACATTTTTTTATGATGATTTCCCATACCACAAGCTTTGGCTTAGTTTGGGGCGAGATAGTGCTGTGTGGAAAGTCCACCAATATTTACGACGACCTCAGTAACTGCAGGTTCGATTTCCGGCTCAGACAAATTTGTTTACGATCTGCAGAAATTTGTTCCGTTTGTCTGGGTGTTTTCTATGTATGATAAAAAAATATATATCTATGTACTATTATTCTTGACTTTATTTTTTTATATACGTTTTAATTCACATTAATATCACGATTTTGCAGTCAACCTATTTAAAATGAATATGAACTTGACTTTATCAAGCTGTTGATGATAATGGAGAAAATGATACCAGTTCAGAGGGAAAACAAAAGTGATTGATGTTCCGAAATGTTTACAGCAATGCGAATAACAAATATCTTACAATGGAACTTTTTTCCTATCACATTTGAAATATGCAAGTACTAGTAATTTAGTTAAGCTTCGGCTTTCTAAGAAACGCTGGCCGTCATTAAGCGGCCGTTGTACATAAGGATCAGGAACAAACTACATACAGCCAGTGAAAAATTAAGCTTCTAATGCGCGAAGTGTAGCCTGAAATGTAGCTGTAAAATTTACCAGACCGCCCAGTGTAGTTTTTGTACTTACAAATATTTAAATTGAAAGATTAGAGAAGAGACTTATTCAAGCTGATGATAATGATAATGAGGTATTCTAGCATTACAATCTACAGATCTACATTACCTCTTTGTAAAAGGCTCGTACGGTGAAGTAACTGCCACCACGCCTTTTTCAGCCGCCAAGCAGCGTTGCAGTGCTTCGGCTTGAAGAGTGTGGTCGCCGGTGTAATTACAGGCACATGGGGCTTGACAGCTGTACGCCTCGAGTTGATGGACGCAGGGCAGTGCATTGTAAGGCACGTTTCTTTCGTGCGTGACTTAGGGCGAAGCTTTGTTATAGGTGATGGTTACCACTTAACATCGTGGGCCATCCGCTTGTTCATCAGCTAGTTGCATAAAAACCAAGGACTTAAGTCTCTACCACTGCTATCACTGACAGAGCACTGGTGGTCTAGTGGTAGCGGCCCCGACTTTCGATCCTAAGGTAGTGGGTTCAAAACCGGTCGTGCAGCAATGAGTTTTTCTGTTCAACAATCTATGTGCACAATGCCAGTACCCTCGAACGGTGAAGGAAAACATCGTGAGGAAATCGGCATGTTGTAGAACCTAACAAGTTCTATAACATGTGTCAAGTGCTCGAAAGGAGCCTATCAAGGTGCACTTAAAAACCTCTCACCACACTGTTTCGACAGAAACTAGTGACTTGGCAAGAGAGAGAGATCACTGCTTTCTTACGATCGTGTCAAGCCAGTTTTTCAGAAAACAAGGGCTTTAGAGTAAGCCTCTTTGTTGTTACAACAAATGCGTGTAAAACCAAACTGTATGAATGAACACCGAGTGGAGGCTTATGTGTCAAGAGTTTTGATACTTTAGGGAAATAGGAAACAGTTTTTTGAATAAATTTAATCGTACTATACATTAATAGCTGTACACACCTGAAATTTCAATTTCTCACTATCCTTCAAGGTTTGTGTACATGTTTTATATTTGAGTTTACCATAATGTTGTTACTGTGTGCAATAAAGAATAATCACCAATTTTTTTCAACTAACTCCGGCAGTTTTAGGTACAATCGTACAACCTTACAAAGCGATAATTTAATTTTATACAGACATCTGAATCTTTTGTATTTGAGTTCGATTATTTTTGTCATAAAAAACTTATTTACTGTGTCAAATATGTATTTTTTTTATTACTACAATAGACTAGATTCGTAGGCCCACATAATAATTCTTGCTACTCTCATAACAAGCTTCTAGTGAAAAACTGTTGTTTAAAACTATACGAGGTCATACGAATTTTCAATAAATTTTACCACCACAAAAAAGGCTTCTTGCGGACCAACAAATATCAAAACCTTTCCATCCACAACCCGCAAGTTTGTACTACAGAACTAATTCTTTCGTCACCCAATATAAAGGCGTTGCTATCCCGATCTTCTCATTTCATCCTCGACACGCGATCGAGTAGGTCAGACTATCCTAGATTCTACCATGAAAGTGGTGTGTGTACTTATTATTGCGATAGTGGGGTGCAGTGCCGCGCCGGGGAGAGAGGGGGATGGAAGAGTTGAGCTGTTTTCAGGGGTGGCGATTGAGAAGTAAGTACTTTAAATAATTGTGGAATTGTGTGTGGAATTTTCACACAGCACTATCTAGCCCCAAAATAAGCCAAAGCTTGTAATGTGGAGCTTGCAGATAGCTGATAAAATACAAAATAACACCCGTAGTTTGAAATCCCGGTATTCCCACGGGATAAAAGTAGCATATGTGCTATTCCAGACTATAATTCATAATTTTATCTTTTGACATGTCACATGTACTTAGATAAGTCACAGAATAATCAGTATAAAATAATTGAAATAACCATTACCTATACAAAAACAATATAATATGCAAAAGTAAAATAAATTGAAAAACAATAAATTAAAAATAACAACAAAAATAAAATGTTAGCACTATTCAACATGAATAGAAAATAATAATCTGACTCTCTGCCAAGTTTCATCCAGATCCTCCAGCCGTTCCGGCGCGGCGTGAAAGAGTATCAAACATCCATCCATCCATCCTTACAAACTTTCGCGTTTATAATAGTAGTAGGATAAACCCTGTCTCAAAAATGACATATATCATCTATTTTTACGTAACAGATTGGGTAGTTCTGAGATTAAAAACTCACCCTTAATACCTTTACGATTAATCTCAAACTTTTTGATGATTTTTGCTTCAAAACTACACTATTACACAATCACCTAAAACAACGCTTTCTAAAAACACCTCAAGTGAAAATTCAAGAACAATACGGACCCCGAGCTGATTTGCCTAATCGTATGACATGCGACACGGTCATGCGTCGTTTACTATGTCACTTGTATTTATATAGGGCTGTATTGTATTTGTGAATGCTTTCTTTTACGTTGCTTGTAAAAGGTTATGAGTATTTGGAAAGAAAACAATTCTCATATCGTTAAGTATCGAGAACAAATGAATCACCATTATCATCATCATCGGCCTGAAATACGTGGGTCCAAAACTGATGCTACACATTGGTAGCATCAGTTTTGAACCCACGCTTTTCTACGTCACTCAATATGAAGGCGTTGCTATCCCGACGTTTTGGACGAGTTTTTCTTTTCAAAATGTATCTCCTCATTGCTATTTTTTTATACAACTAACTGACGAAACAAGCTGACGGCCTACCTGATGATAAGTGGTAACCATCACCTATAACATAAGTCACGCACGATAGGAACGTGCTCTACAATGCACTGCCCTGCGTCCAACTAGAGGCATACATATATTAAGCCTCCTGTAATTACACCGACGACCACACTCTTCAAACCGAAACAGCGTTGCTGCTTAGCGGCAGGAAAAGGCGTGGTGCTAGTAGTTCCCGAGGTCGAACTCTTCACAAAGAGCTCTACTACTCTTAAAAAATTACTTGATAGTAATTTTTAACATCACCGTAGATGTTTTCGGAAAACATCGTGAGGAAACCACCATGTCGTACTAAAAAGTTCTAAGTTTCAAGTGCTAAAAAGAGTCTCTTTGAACACTAACAATTCTTTCACCACACTGCATCGAAAGAACTCGTAGCACGATAAGAAAATGCAATGTTTTGTCCTAATTACTGGTTTTTTAAAACTAACTACGCCCGTGGTTTTTCCTGCGTTTTTTATACGAATATAACTACTTTTTATCCCGCTAACTTTTTATAAAAAGTAGCCTATGTGCTATTTCAGATTATAATCTATCTCTGAGCCAAATTTCATCCAGAAACGCTGTTCTGGCGTTATTGAGTAACAAACATCCAAACTTTTTAACGCTAAGCACATTACGTAACGCCGTATACTTCATAGTTACAATAACTGTATTAGCATACAGAAGGATACAAAACACTTTCTTTTTTCTATGAATATGTATTATTATACGACGACCTCTGTGGCGCTGCGGGCGAGAGTCCGCCTGCGACGCTAGAGGTTGCGGGTTCGATTCCCGCCTCGGAACAAATTTGTGTACGATCTGCAGAAATTTGTTCCGTTGGTCTGGGTGTTTTCTATGTATATAATAAAAAATATCTATCTATGTAAGTATATAATGTATTAAATATATCAGTCATCTAGTACCCATAACACAAGCTTTGAGTAGCTTACTTTGGGGCTAGATGGTGCTGTGTGGATTGTCCAGCATTATTTTATTATTTATTTATTTATTATTGAAACTATAAGTATCGCTTTGCTTTTGTTCATAACTAGTGTATTGAGAATGGAAATCTTATGCAAGTGATCTATTTATGAGAAAAACATTCAAATAGCTTACTGCTATTTTATTTTAATGATGTAAGCTATTGTTAATGTGTAGATATGAGTATTTATTTGTTTTACTGAAGGTTTTACTCGCAAAAAATCCATGTAAATAATAATAATGCAATTGGAAAAGAAGTTTACGAAAAGGGGGTAGTCAGAGGTACGTCCAAACAAAACATTTAGCACATTTCAGGAACCTAAAGTTTCGTTTAGTACTAAGAGATCTGAGTGGATATCGACCGTGCCTGGGGATTGAAGTCGTGAAACTGTTTTCAGCTTTTACTTGATCGATTTCAACAGCTTTGTCTTCGACTGATCACACGGAAAGTGATGATGCAGTTAAAGTGGATTAGTGTTGAGTAGGACATACGTGAGCACCTCGTTTGTCACTCACAAATGTCCCGGTCCTCGTTTTCAATTCATGTATCACCTCATTTTTGTAATGCTCCATACAGTCGCTCACTGTCTGACTGAGACGACGTCGCTTGCGCGAGCGGGACGAACGAGGAAAATTTAATTTCAAGGAGTGAGTGAGTATTGTGTGACCGAAATGAGGGCTCGTATCACGTTGAATAAAAAGGCATCGTTGTGACGCCGTGCGACAGATTTTCCTTAATGACAAATGAAATGAGTAGAGCAAACTAGGACTAGGTACTTCACAATAATGACATTTTGTACCTATGTGACATGACATTTTAAGCATGACATTGTCCCAATTCACGAAATAAAACGAGGGCCTCACTCAAACTCATTTTAAAACCGAGTCCTACCCAACACTAAAGTGGATGATGGATTCCTTATTGATATATGTCTTCGCTTCCAGAGACCAGACAGGAGAGGAGAAACTAAACGTGAAGTTCGAGCCTGGGGAGTTGCGGGAAGCAGCAAGGACATTCGAAGAAGGTATTTATTACGACAGCCTTCACCGCTCAGTTGGTAGTAGCTTCGCCTTCTGTGCCAAGTATTAGGTGTAATATTAATTATAAATAAATAATAAATAATGCTGGACAATCCACACAGCACCGGAACAAATTTCTGCAGATCGTACACAAATTTGTTCCGCGGCGGGAATCGAACCCGCAACCTCTGCGTCGCAGGCGGACTTTCGCCCGCTGCGCCACCGAAGTCATCATTAACATTAAGTAGGTATTAAGGTGTGTGATGAAGATGGGGGAGTGCCGATCACCTGAGAGAAAAATGTTTTATTTGTTTTTTCATTTGTCTTATGTTAGTTTTGATGTTTAGAGACTCTGCCTCCTCAAGCGTCACAACCCTCTGCGCTGCTGCTACAGCGTGCTCGCTGTGTTTCAAGGCGTCTTATTTAATAAATTATTGGAGTGAGCGGTATTACCCGACACGATCGCCATTACCCCTGCTTCCCCTATTAATATAAAACTAGGTACAAATCAAAATAAAAATACTGCATGAGTGTTTATGAAAAACGTGAAATTGTTTATTTCCGACAAAAATAACTAATACTCTACATAAATAAAATAAATTGAGAAAAATGTACTTGGTGAGATAAAATTGATCTTATTTTATGTCAGTTATATATTTTCTTACCAACCACCATAAATTAAAGAAGAAGAAGAAGAGTATAGGTTCAGATGTTTGAAGTTTGAACTATCTTTAACACTTTTACGAAAGTATTGTGTAAAGCATTGTAGCGGGCGCTTGTGCGAACGGCCGCTCATAACGAAAGTCGAGATGATTGACCTCTTACGTGGTCGCACGTAATTGCTCATGGTCAAGGTCACGTGCAAGAGTGGTGCAAGTGAATGTCGCTCGCGTTTACGTAGGTACTTAAATTTGGGAATAACCTGCCACGAGGAGGGCGTTACTGGCTGCGACACAGTTTTATACTTTTGCAGTCAGTATCGTTACTCTAGTTTTAGTTTCATGTTGTACCCTAGTTCCAAAATAAAATTTTCTTAATATTATTATTACTCTTCTGACTTTTTTTTATAACTAGACCATTCTTTGACTACATTCTCACCTGATAGTAAGCAACGATGCGAAGCCTACGGTCTAGAAGACACCTACTTAAAATCTACTACAGTTAAAAAAATATTCAAAAATTTTCGTCAGTTCATGTTTTATTTTCTTTCAGCTCGCGGCAAAATCAAGAAGTACACCCCCCTTCTAGCTGGAATCGGGGTCAAGGTCATAGCTGTCATTGGTCTGCTCTTCGGAGGCCTGACTCTCCTGGTCACCAAAGCCTTGGTGGTAGCTAAACTGGCATTCCTAGTAGCTGCTGCCTTGGGGATCCAGAAGCTACTAAGCGGTGGTGGACTTAATAATATTAGTGGAAAGGTAAGTTATAGTTTTCAGCACATGACTGACAGCTGAATGATAAAATGCGAACCGTTTTAATTCGACAGTAAAAAAATACTGCAACAACATAAATAATTATATAAGTCAAAAAGCAAATAATCAGAGTGAACCCTTTCATGGTTGTTGCATAAATTATATGAAATTTACATTCATTCAGTAATAATTTTGATACACATTTTTCCTAAAATAAAGTGGATAGTTTATAGGCATATGCTGGTAAAAAAAATATAATATAGTTTACTTTTTTTATTGGTACTACTTATGAAGTTCGTTATATCTAGGATGCGTGGGCGCTTACATGCTTTATTATCATCATCTTGAACAGCCTACAGAAGTCCACTAATGGATATAGGCCTCCCCTATAGGTACGTTTTCAGGAAGAACGTTCCGAGCCCTTTCCATCCACCGACTTCCCGCGGTCCTAACAATGTCGTCAGTCCATCGGGTAGAAGATTGTCCCACGCTTCGTCTTCCTGTTCGTGGTCGTCATTCGAGAACCTTTATCCCCCAGCGGTTATCAGTTCATCGAGCTATACGACCTGCCCATCGCCACTTCAACTGAACTGTGCCTTATTTTCAGATTGCCAGCTTCAACTCTTCGCCCCAGCAGTGGTCGTCTCCATCAGCAACCGCTGGTTCCTATCCTTACGCCAGGTCTTCCAGCATAGCTCAAGACGCCAACGACCTAGCCTACCAATCACAGATTCCATCAAAATAAATCCTGGTGTTGAAAACGTTCATAAGCTACGGTAACCGCTTTCTATTAGTTGGGTCGTACGCTTGTTTACTTACTTGGTAGTATAAAAAATCCTTAAACATAAAAAAACTTCTTGGCAGCAGCCGGGTCAAAAGATTTTTTAATTTAACTTTTAAAAAGGTCTGTAAACGGACTAGAAATTACGGCAATTTCTAGCTGCAACTGTATATCTGGTTTGATAACGCAAAGAGATCATTAGGAGGACAGCTATACAATTGTAGCAATAAATTGAAATGAAATTGCCACAAAAGTAGCCCGTTTACCGAACGCTTCAGAACCACATGTTTGGTATTGAAAAATCGGAAAAGATCTATTATCATTTAAAATTGCAGAAAATGAAATATAAACCTAGTTTTTTTGTGGGTTGGATTTTTAGTAGTTGATTTAAAAAAAGGATACCTATTCTTAATTTGCGGACATACTGTAAAATCTTTATTTTAGTGTTTTTGTGAATTCGGTGTTGCAACTATTATCATAGATTCCTAGAATAATTTTTATTATTTGTAATGGTGGATAATACAGATTTCCAATGATCTTATAATAATGTAGAAAACAATAATTTATTGAATAAATTATTAAAAATGCATTTGTGTATAGCTTTAAGAAATATTTTTAAACAGCTGAACTTAATGGTGCATATTTTGTTAATAATTTAAATGTTTATTAACAATGTTTTTAACATTGTTCAATAAGTAAGAAAAAATGTATAAATATTGCAAAAAGTTTGGATATTGCAGGGTGAAGATTACATTTTCTGTTGACCTATTTATTATAACTATAATTGTTTTTAATAATTGTGTTGTGACTTATTTAATACGGGTTGCGTGTGTCATAAATATTTATTAATGATTTATATTAAAAATAATTAATATTAAAAAAATAGTAATATTAATTTTAATGAAGACTGTCTACTAACTAACGTAGGAACAGATGGTAGTTTTTGAGAATAAATTATAATTATGTAAATTACTTGTTATTATTTTTAATGTGCCTCTATCCTAATTTACTCCTTCTTTTATATTCTATCCATGATTATTGTACCCTTTCTTACTCAAAATAATATCGAATAATACATACATACAAACATTCATAATATAACATTAATTTTAAAGCTATAAATAAAAGCTTACAGCTCGTTAAAATCTTTTGATGTACATTGATAAGCCTATGTCCCGTTTTTTTGTTTGTGCAAGTTGCATAAGGAACAAGCAGAAGCAGATGGCCCACCCGATGTTGTAACAATTACCTATAACAAAGCATTACATCTAAGTCACGCTCAATGAGAACGTGCCCTACGATATACATTGATTGATCTCTGCATCTATCTACTTGAGGCATAAGATGCCTTTTGTGCATGTAATTTTACCGCAAGCATTCTCTCTCTCTCTCGAAACCGAAACAGGAACGCTGTTTGGCGTCAGAGTAAGGCATGCTGGTGGTAGTACTTCCCCGGGCAAGCCCTTCACAAAGAGCTCTATTTACTACTCTAAAAAGTAATGTTAAAATACCTAGGTTTTTAGCTGAACGTGGTACCTTATATAAGTTTAAAGTGCACTAAACTAAGTTTATGTGCCTGAAATATATAATTTAATATATCTAAATCTTAAATATATATAACTCAAAGGTGACTGACTGACTGACATAGTGATCTATCAACGCACAGCCCAAACCACTGGACGGATCGAGCTGAAATTTGGCATGCAGGTAGATGTTATGACGTAGGCATCCGCTAAGAAAGGATTTTGGTCAATTCTACCCCCAAGGGGATAAAATAGGGGATCAAAGTTTGTATGAAACTTTGATTTCCTTGGCGCGAGCAAAACCGCGGGTTCAGCTAGTTTACAATAAAAATCAAGCACAGTGCATCTGATGATAAAAGTGTAACACTTATTTCTGCAAATATATATCTTGAATCTAATGATAGCAATGAATCCCAATTAACCAACCAATTCAATTTCAACGCAATTGATTTATTCAGTCATAATTGTGTTAAAAATTGTATATGAATGTTACTACATCTAAAAACACAATATTATAAATAATTTAAATCTGTACTACTAATAATATAAAATAACACTAAAAACTCACAGCATGTACATATTATATAAAATAAAATAATAATTGAACAAAATAATACCAGAGTAATATGACCGCGAGCCTAAACCTTCGTTATTTTGAACTCGTGCTGCCATCTATCGATATTTTCGTGTAAATGCAGTTTGTCTGTATCAGAATTTACGAAGAAATTTCAGATAGTTTTATATACTTGAGTTGAGTTGCTTTATATAGATAGATAGAAAACTCTTTATGGTACACCACAAGAGAAACATAACATTACAATAATAATAATGTATGTTCTAATGAATTGTTATTTATTTTTAAACTACTTACTAAATTTTAGTCTTTAAAAAAACTCTATAATAAAATATTATTTATTATTATTATTCATAAACTTATATTGTACTTGATACTTTGTGAATAAATTTTGCGGCCATGAGATTGTCTACCTACGCAAGGGTTACGATAGACCATACAGAAGATAGGAGACGAGCTGGAAGCCTTTTAGAGGACCTGGTGGCATTTATGGTCTATCCCCACACATCAGTGCCGTGTTAGGAACTTCGTTGCCTTCGATACTTTGTTTGCCGGCATGGGCACGGACATGGTGTCATGATGAAGTTCTTAGACAATGTATGCAATGATAATTTGTAGATTTCTGACAAAACATGTCCCTGACACGGCACTGCGGTGCAAGTACCGTTCTTATCGATCGCTTAATTGACATTTAAAATCGTCAAAAATTCGTTAAAAATGGTTTCAACAATGGATAAAACCATTTTTAACGAATTTTGACGATTCTAAATGTCAAATTAAGCGATCGATAAGAACGGTACTTGCACTGCTGATGTGTGGGAATAGACCTTAAATCGTTAAGAATGACGGGGTTAGTAGTAGGCCTTTGCTCTACAATTTAATAATGAAGGCTACATAATTAAAAAAATCAAAAATTTGAAAAAGTAAAACAAAATCTGGGAAATTACAGTCATGCTTTGTATGGGAAAGGTATCGGTCCAAATTATGGTATTATGAACAGTAGTAATTGTAAGTATTGTGAATCAGGATAGATAAAATTGTAAACTGGTTCTAAAACAAGTACTCATCTTAATATCCAAAATATCTAAAGGAGTGTGTTTCATGTGTTTGTGTACCTCATAGATTGACTACGTAAAATATAAGACTGATTTGTATATAAATAGAATCCTAAGCGACTTTGGCTACTGGTAATCTGTAAAACAAAGCAAATTTCTTCCCTTGCATTTTCGTGAGTTTCTTCACGCCATAGTATAAAATACAATAGGCTGTGCAAAATGTATGCACTATGACAAATGTATTTAGGTCTTAAATTTTTAAATGTCAGGAAGATAATCATAGGATTATTTAAGATTATCATTTTGACCGGCTTAATTAGAGCTATTATGAGGCATAGCTCTAACAACAAATCCTTATTTTGTTTTGATCTCCACAGAGAAATAATATTAACTGTGTTATGTACATCGATGTTTATTATCTGTCTTGGTATTATAAAATACTAGCTGATCCCGCGGCTTTGCTCGCGCTCGTTTACTTTGAAAATCTCATACAAACTTTCATCCCCTATTTTATCCTTGGGGGTAGAATTGATCAAAATCCTTTCTTAGCGGATGCCTACGTCATAACATCTACCTGCATGCCAAATTTCAGCCCGATGCGTCCAGTGGTTTGGGCTGTGCGTTGATAGATCACTATGTCAGTCAGTCAGTCACCTTTGAGTTATATATATTTAGATTAAGAGTACCTATGTAATTCCATGAAATAGTATTTATTTATTGTCTCAGTTCTAGATTTATAGTGCAAGCTAGATACAACAAGATGCCGTTGTAATTTAGTTTTTTTTGTTGTGTACCATTGTAATTTACGATATTACATAACATATATATAGTAATATCGTAAACTATAATTTCCTTAATAATCTTTTATATACACTATCTAATTTGTAGTACAAATTAGATAGTATAAATAAAAGATGGTCCCAGTGAAATTATAAGACGTGGTTACGACTATCCCGTTTAATTATCCTCACGAATTTTAAGATCCAAGTTATATAAGGAGTCGAGAACCTTATTGAAAAAACTCTTAGATTTCGTATGTAGCTATCGCAATATTTCATTCTATAAAAAGGTCTGCCCCCCATCATAACAGACTATAAAATAAAACGCAAACACGGACGCGTACAATTTTATACTAGTTTCCAATCATAGAATGCGTAAAAAACGACATACCATCTTCACTCACACGCGCATGAGCGCGAATGGGCGTACAGTGTGTGTACACGGCTTTCACTTACACGTACATTGAAAGATTTGTAGGAGTAAGGATGGAGTGGAGCTGATGTTGATGCTAAATGTTTTCAAATGGATTTTGTATAGATTCTCCTCTCAGGAATACAAAGTTTATTATGTATTGTTCTATATGAAATGAACTGGATTTCCTAAGACGTACATTTTAACGTAATGTTGTTGGCATTATTTTATAACAAAAAATGAACAATTTACTCGGCAATCTTAATAAAATATTGGATGGACAATTTTATTTCATGTGCGTATACATAATTTATTTATGTTGTATTACTGAATGTATATGAATAGTAATAAAATCAAAACTCCTGGACTTAAAATTGCCCTAATTTAATATATGTAGAAGAACTTGCACTAACGATTAGGTATTATTAGAGATGGAGATACAAAAAACCAATTTGTACTTGAAAAATTATTTGATCATTAATTTATTTGAACATAATTGTGAGCTAACACTCTATGTGTTAATAACTTGTCAACATAATTTATGTTGAAACTCTACTCATCTCATTTCCCTGTTCTTGTTTTAAGTCAAGTGACTTTCTCTACGCCCACAGTCATAAACTTATACTGGTGTGGGTGCCACTTTCACTAGCCCGGCTTTTTTTCTTATTTTTCATCCGTTTTCTTTAATCACAGACATACACACTTTTCTTATAATTCTGGTTATGTTTATTCATGAACTTTCTCATTGCTGCTAGTTTTTTTGTTCAAAGTTTGGACGGCGTTCAAACCGTTCCTATGTTAAGTGTAAGCTAAAATGTTTTTTTTGGATTGGTAATTAATTATTGAGAAATGAGTTTTTATACTATAACTTGTATGAAAATATGAATGATTATGAACCAATTTCAGTTTGAAATCATTATGTTTATGAAAAATTTGTGTTGTAATGTAGCCTATTAAGCCAAAAATAATATTGCCAGAACCGATAGAGTATTCATCCAAAGTTCAAAATATGTGGTCTGGGTGTTTTCTATGTATAATAAAAAATATCTATCTATGTAAGTATATAATGTATTAAATATATCAGTCATCTAGTACCCGTAACACAAGATTTGAATAGCTTACTTTGGGGCTAGATAGTGCTGTGTGGATTGTCCAGCATTATTTATTTATTTATTTATTTATTTATTTATTTATTTATTTATTTATTTATTTATTTATTTATTTATTTATTTATTTATTTATTTATTTATTTATTTATTTATTTATTTATTTATTTATTTATTTATTTATTTATTTATTTATTTATTTATTTATTTATGACATAATCACAAGGATTGTCTCGTAACGCAAACTATCCTTTTTCTTCTAGCTCGTAAATTTTTGAGCTTTTGTATAATCTTTTTAACCAATCTTAAATGTGGGTATGTACCAAATATAATATTTGGACGTACTTCTGACTACTCTTAGACATACCAATGAGGAAAGAACGCAACGAAAAAGCAAGTAGTTTTATGTCTATGAGACAAACTCAAAGAATCATGAGTTAGTATTTGGTACTACAAGT
This sequence comes from Plemyria rubiginata, assembly GCA_963576535.1. Lineage (NCBI taxonomy): Eukaryota > Metazoa > Arthropoda > Insecta > Lepidoptera > Geometridae > Plemyria > Plemyria rubiginata. The sequence goes on along the minus strand of OY754930.1, from coordinate 5,491,966 downwards.
TCTGAAGGAATATCTACCGAACCAGCAGTGCAAGTACCGTTCTTATCGATCGCATAATTGACATTTAGAATCGGCAAAAATTCGTTTAAAATTATTTCAACAATGGATAAAACCATTTTTAACGAATTTTGACGATTCTAAATGTCAAACTAAGCGATCGATAAGAACGGTACTTGCACTGCTGGGAATAAAAGTCGTGAAGCTGTTCCTGATCTTCACTACATAGTTTAAAACAAAGTCGCTTTCTCTGTCCCTATATCCCTATGTCCCTATGTGTCTATGTATGCTTAAATCTTTAAAACTACGCAACGGATTTTAATGCGGTTTTTTTATAGATAGAGTGATTCAAGAGGAAGAAGGTTTATAGGTATAATAAATGCATGATATAGTAGAAAAAAAATGTGCACCCTTACGACGCAGGGGCGCGCGGGCGGGTCGCTAGTTTTTATATAAAAAAGGTTATTGAGCATCTTGAAATAAAATCAAAAATCTTGAAATGTGTGCAAGGCAAGTTAGATTAAGTCCCCAGATAATACAGTGGCAAGCCTTTTACCAGGCCAAACAGCTTTTTAATGACAAGAAAATTAAATACCATTAGGACTTGTAAAGATCGCAAAACGTTTTTTAACTCTTCGAAATAACTTGTATCAAGGCTTGATCCTAAGCCTTGATACAAGTGTGTTTTCACTGTGTTTTCTTTTATATAATTTTTTTGTATGTCCTTTGTAGTATTGCACTTTTTCATAATTCTTCTTTATTTTCCTTTTTTTAATGATGGCTTACAATTTTGTAAATCCATTATTATTATGAACCTTCTGAGTCCCACCTGCACAAACGCGTCCCCTGTTCCTTCCATATCGCGTTTTTTTGTATATTCATACAGATTGTAAATTGTTTTAAATTCGCTCGCCGCGTAGACCCATACGTAAACTAAACTTCTGGGCTAAGCCGATTATCGATAATTAACAAAATTAAAGTCAAATAGGATAATATTACTCCACTCAAACAACAATCCCGCACCTGTTTTATAAAAATGCGTTTCACCGACCGAAGAATTCGGGCCCGACGTCCGTTTACGCCTTTCTCCTAGCTTTCTCGTCCCAACATAAACAAAATGCCTTTAACACCCACACATAAACGTCGTAACTAATATTCGAGTTCAAACGAAAAGCACCCGTAACTCGTAGAAATGAAGTCTAAAAATTGCGCAGTAGAGTCATGGAAGGTGGCAATGAGATTTCCATTTTTTTCTAACCATGTGCGGCTAAGTTTAGAAGTGGGCTTTTCTGTAAAGTCAATATTGATTGCGTGGCAAACTTGACCACTCAATACAAATAATTTGGATTTTAGATTTGATATCGAAACCTCTTTTCTAATAAACAGATTTTTTGCAATCCTTTAAAGGTTTACCCAATTAACTTTTAAATCTTAGTCCTAGAAACCTAGAAGTGATAGAATGAGGAATAGTATGATCAGAGAGAAATGTGGAGTGCAAGAAGACGTAGTGATGAGGGTAGAAAAAGGTATGCTAAGATGGTTTGGGCATGTAGAGAGGATGAATGAAAGAAGATTGACGAAAAAAGTGCATCAGGCGAGTGTGAATGGGACTGTTGGGAGGGGAAGACCTCGGCGGACCTATCTAGATCAGATAGCAGATGTTCTAGAGAAAGGCCAGGTCAAGAGTACCCTTAACCGACGAGCATGTATGAAGAATGTTATGAGAGTGAATGAAGCGAAAGAGGTATGTCAGGATCGTAGCAAGTGGAAATCCGTGGTCTCTGCCTACCCCTATGGGAAATAGGCGTGATTTTATGTATGTATGTATGTAGAAACCTAGATGCCATAATGTGATCAAGTCTTATCAGACAACAAACTTACGGCTTATTGATGGCTTATAGCAACTATTCAGAGGCAAAAACTCTTGTCATAATTATTACATTAGTCCCTCTTTATCCTAGATAATTAAGCACTTACTTCATTATGACGACCTCGGTGGCGCAGTGGGCGAGAGTCCGCCTTCGACGCAAGAGATAGCGGGTTCGATTCCCGCCTCTAAACAAATTTGTGTCCGTTAGTCTGGGTCTTTATGTATAATAAAAAATATCTATCTATGTAAGTATATAATGTATTAAATATATCATTCATCTAGTACCCATCACACAAGCTTTGAGTAGCTTACTTTGGGGCTTGATGGTGCTGTGTGGATTGTCCAGCATTATTTATTTATTTATGATTCCTAAGTAACGCTATCCATCAATTTAAAATATACCCAGACTTTGATGTAAAGACGTTAATATTTTTATCTCTCAAGTAGCGTTACTAAGAGATGGTGATTATTAAGTCCTTACAGTGCTAAAATGAAGAGCACCGATGGTCTAGTGGGAGTGACCCCGCCTTCCGATCGTAAGGTCGCAGGTTCGAATCTGGTCGTGCACCAATGGATTTTTCTATCGAAAATTTTTTTTCGCAATGCCAGTGCTCTTAAACGGTGAAGGAAACATTGTGAGGAAACCAGTTAGTATTCTAACAGCGGCGATGGGCTTGCAACCTGTCACGTATGGAATACTAACTACTGCAAACATGTGGGTATGGCCAAATGTAATGTACGGACGTACCTCTGACTTCTTCTAACATCCTCAAAGAATTTTGAGTTACTACTTGGCACTAAGAGATCTGAAGGGATATCTACCGTGCCTGAGAATCAAAGTCGTGTAGCTGTTTCAGTTTCAATGCTAAAATGAATGAATGAACATTCTTTATTGCACACCTTAAAACTAACAAAATAGGACAAATTATAACAATAATATAAAATCAAATGTACAATGGGCGGTCTTATCGCTAAAAAGTGATTTCTTCCAGACAAACTTTGGATGGAGTTTTTTTTTTTTTTTATACAACTAGCTGATGGAACAAGCAGATGGCCCACCTGATGTTAAGTGGTACCCATCACCTATAAACAAAAACATTGCCCCGTAGGTCACGCACAATAGGAACGTGCCCTACGATGCACTGCCCTGCGTCCATCAACTTGAGGCATACAGATGTTAAGCCACATGTGCCTGTAATTACACCGGCGACCACACTCTTCAAACCGAAACACAGCGTTGCTGCTTGGCGGCAGAAAAAGGCGTGGTGGTAGTACTTCCCCGGACGAGCCCTTCACAAAGAGCTCTACTACTCTTAAGATGATGATGGAGATGAGCCTAGAATGAGATGGTTGGTTAGGGTGCAATATAAAAAAAACAGGTACCTACTAAATCACAATTAAATCCTTTCGATCTGTGCACTAAAGAATGTCTATGTTCTAGAACCAAAGGCGAGTACCTATCTACTTACTTGTTCCTACCTGTGCCCCATTACATCCGATTACAAAACCGCTTTCGCAAGCCGGATGCGTTTTTTACCTCACCGAAGGGGAAAGTGGGCAAAAGTGGGACACACTTGAGTCGAAAGTTCGTGAAAGCGAACGTGGTAGGTGGTTTAGGTAATTTACGAGATAGCGATTTCGATTAATTTGGGATCTGGGTGGTAACCACTCGCCAGTTGGTATGGGATAGTGGTGAAAGAGGTTGATTGTTCTGGGCGTTGATATTTTTTAGAGGGACATTTGATTCGATATTTTGATAACTTAGGGTTCAATAAAAAATGTTAATAACTTAAAAAATTATTATTAAAATGTCTAATAAATTATAAAATAAATAATTCATTACTATTTTATTTTAATAGATATAGAATCTGCAACGAAAGCAACTCGATCGAAGAAAATTTACCACCCATGGTTTTATTAAACTCTGTCAAAAGTCAGTCCAAAGTAATTAATTTATTGTCATTTTACTAATTGCTAAAATGTTAATTTTTTTACATTGCTTGAGTTTTTTTAGTTTTAGACAATGTATTTTTAGTTTTATTTAAATAAAATTATTAAAAATCACTTACAAATGCAGACCATGGGATACCCTCATGAAAATAATCGATTAAACATTATAATTTTAAAATGTAATACAACTAATTTCCTTTTAATGTTTTTATTAAATAATTCCAAAGACTATTATATCAATTACTATTGAATAAAAACATGTTAAAAACTTACACCTTCTTAGCATATTTTTTGTTCAGATATTCTTAAATAATATATTGAATTTAGTTATGAACTGTAAATCTTTTCAAATCATTATAAATTTAAATACTGTAACTTAATACTTTCCATCAAATTGTTTAAACTATTTCAAGTTAACACTAGAGCGTCTAGTGTTAGCTAACAAGACTAGGGTGTCTTACCCCCGGTTTCTAAAAGCACGATCAACATTAATCGGCTGTCAAGTCACTTGTTATCTTTAACTAATTTGAAGTAAAAGCTGAAATAGCAACTGACTTGACAGGCAATTAGTGTTGATCACCTTTCAGAAACCAGGGGTAGTTCATCCTCTTTACACAACACAATTACCAAAAAAACTCATAAGTAAAATCTGAAACATTCTTCAGCCTTAGTAACCCAAAATACTCATTCACATAATAATCCAATACTTTCATTTCTGACAACATCCTTTACGTAACAAGGTGCGAGAAAGTCGGGCATTGAACCCGGGCCGCGCTACTTCAAGTATGTACCTACGTACATTAAGTAGGTATCCTACAGTACAGTACATCCGTAGGTATAGTATATCCATTCACGAAACAGAGTAGTAGTCGGTTTGAAAACCTTGTTTCTAGTACAGGCTTTTAAGAGATTCTTGTCAATAGGTTTCAAATGAACGATGAAATCTTTTATTAATTTTATAATTCTGTATTGATTATTCTCATGATCATGTCCAGGATTTTTCTAAATTTATTCTAGAAATTTAAATTTAATGAATTATTTAAAAAAATCTCCATTTTTGTTTTATGAAATTGGGGCAACTTTGACGTTTTGCTAAGCACTACTTTTATTTATTCTGTGGTTTTGCTGGTTAAAATTTCGTAATTTCGTATATTTTATTCAATAAAATAAGGAATAAGTATTTGAAAAGAGCTAAACTCCAGGACAGTAACAGTAACTCGCAATGAATATAAAAAAACATAAAAACTTCATTTTTATTCACTATGGAATTCGTTATTTTACTGGGAATTGATCTATGTGAATAGCCTCAAAATATTTAAGTAAGCTATATATAAGTGACAGCGACAACTCATAAACTAAGTTTAAAAGGAGTTGAATAAGTTTCATTATGAGAAATAGACGTAATTTTATCTTTTTTATTGATCTCTTATTTTTACTGAAGACAAAAAAATGTGATTCTATACTACGTCATAGCTATTTAATAAAACACAAAAGTATACAACTATATACCATCACAGATAGATGATATGAACGGTGAGTATAGCGCACCTACAACAAAATACTTTCTACCTTTGCAAGTGTGGATGTCATTGACATTCACACACGCACATGAGGTTCTTGGTTGGACAAGTGTGTTACGACAAGTGCATACGATCATTGAGCTTCGCTTGTGCTTCGCTTGTAATATAAAGAATTCAAAAACAATAATACAGTTTAGGCTAAGGTAGGTAGGCCGCACTACGGTTAAACCGCTGGCGCTGTGGTTTTTAATCGCATCAATTTGTGCCCCTAGACAACTAATACAAGCGGCCGCACCTGCGGTTCAATTTTTCTAGGGGCAAAAATTCACGCGATTAAATCCACAGCGGTTTAACCGTAGTGCGGCCTTAGGCTTATATTAAAATTACTTTTGAGTCAAGTCTTTGATATCCCTTAAAACTTCTTCATTGAGTTGTCTCCAACTGTGACTCCTTTTCTCTAAATGTTACCCTGCTTCGATGATAGCAGGAAAATACTATCAACATCCCAATTTCCAACCAGTGTTGATGAGTTACATGAAAGGTACTGTGAGTTCCAGTGATGATGAAATGTCTATAATGATTTTCTTTTATTTTGATCCTTTATGGATTCTCTCTGTCAGTATTGTTATGGTCGAAAAACTTCAAATGAAATATGTAAATAAAATATTTATAGCAAAATGAGTCGCGACCAAATTAGGGTAACATCTAGACCAGTCAACTAAACCCATACTAAACCAATGAACGATTGGATTATGATTTACTAGTTGCACCCCGCGGTTTCACCCGCGCAGATTGAAATCCCGGTATTCCCACGAAATAAAAAGTAGCTTATGTGTTATTCCAGACTATGATGTATCTCTCTGCCAAATTTCATCCAGATGCGTTCAACCGTTCCGGCGTGAAAGAGTAACAAACATCCATCCATCCATCCATATACTCACAAACTTTCACGTTTATAATATTAGTAGGATTATTGATCATTCGTTGCTAACCTGGTTAACATAAGTGTTAGAGGAACAACTATATGACCTAGGCTTAATACAAGGATGTAAACCGTATAGGTACACAATCTTCGCGCATGCCATATTGATCGTCCAGTATTTAACATTGTGTATTTAGGGTGTTAGATAAGCGGTATATAAGAGGAAAACGTGGGACATTGACATGGTTTACTACCAATAAGTAAGAAAGAGAAGAAAGAAAGAGAGAAATGAATTTATTTTGGATACACAACACACAATGTACAGCATGAACAAATCCTTACATAAATTTATATTAATAAATAAAATAAATAAAAATAATGCTGGACAATCCACACAGCACTATCTAGCCCCAAAGTAAGCTACTAAAGCTTGTTATGGGTACTAGATAACTGATATATTTAATACATTATATAATTACATAGATAGATATTTTTTATTATACATAGAAAACACCCAGACCAATGAACAAATTTCTGCAGATCGTACACAAATTTGTTCCGAGGCGGGAATCGAACCCGCAACCTCTGCGTCGCCGGCGGACTCTCGCCCGCTGCGCCACTGAGGTCGTCATATATTATATATATTAGGTTTATTAGATTTATTGTGTTTGCTACACTTATGGAAATCACTAATAATTAACTTTTGGAACATTATCAAATCTATGTGAAATCGGTACATGTTGTACCAGTGTGTTTTCCAGTGTTTTGAAGTCGTTTTTTTTGAGAGTTTATTATCAATGGCCATAATTTGGTCGTTCAAAAAACTTTTTATATATCTAGGTATACACACACACTACAGTAGAAGTATATTATTAGTAATAGGTACGTTCTAATTTTTATGTCAATAAAGTTTGAAACTGACAAGCGATTATCAATTTCAATAATCGATAGTCTATCGGTAGGAATAGTTAAATCAAGGCTTGCGATTAATCTCACTCGAATTAATAATATTAAAAAATACTATATACGGCCGAATAGAAAGCGATGCGAAATATCTTCTTCGCATGGGACATTTACATACAGATCATACGATATCGAACCATGCCATGGTCCAAATGCCAACGTTATGTGCTACATACATAAACACCTGTTCGTAACTAATCGATTCTGTGGAATTTTGTAAGTATAAGCATGATTTATAGCAAAAGGAGGTAGAAAAATAATAAAATTAAACGAAGTTGCGTGTGCAAAATAAAACCAGTTAGTATTCTTACAGCGGCGATGGGCTTGCAACCTGTCATGTATGGAATACTAACTACTGCAAAATGTGGGTATGTGCCAAATGTACTGGTTGGACGTAACTCTGACTTCCTCTTTAGACATCCTCAAAGAATGTTGAGTTAGTACTTGGTACTTGGGGATATCTACCGTGGCTGAGGATCAAAGTCGTGAAACTGTAAAACTATAAACACTTCACATAATAATGTTTTATGTGCCTGTACATTATTTTACACCCTAAGCTTTTTTTTTTTTAAATAATATCTATTACCAAATTATTATTATAATATTTATTTTCATCTTTGATTGATTGATTGATTGATTGAAAATACTTTATTGCACATAATAATAACAGTACAAAGGCGAACTTAATGCTATAAAGCATTATCTTCCAGATAACCTTTGTGTATTGTGGACATAAGATGTGTCAGTAGTGCACGTGAGAGGAAAACGTAGAGATAGGTACATTAAACCTAATACATTTAAAAAGTTGTAAAAATTACATACAAAATCTAAATATGTATAATAAAATAAATAAAACAAACTAAATAGTACAAACAGACATAACTATACATATATGTATATATAATATATATAATATAATATATATAATATATTATGATAGGAATATGATAATGTCAATTCAAAATTGCTCATTCATTCAATTTGCCAAAGAGATGATCATGGATCTTTGTATACAAAATAATATGTTAGTTAATTGGTAATAATATAAGTAAACCCAAGGGTTTTGTTATCTTAGTTTTTTCAGCAATACTTTTGTAAAAGGAGCGCGTTTATGTCTTTTCTTTGAATGTTTCGTCGGATTAGATTCAATAAATAGTCTAAGTTGGGCAAACACTAAATACGTAGGTACTATTCTGATTTCTGAGCTACATAACACCACCAAAGTTTTATTTAAATATCAGCTTACATTTTAAGCTAAACGAGAAATTCCGGTTTTCTGAAAGCCAAACAAAACTAATCGGCTGTCAAGTCACTTGCTATCTCTATCTTATTTGAAGCAAAAGCTGAAATAGCAAGTGACTTGACAGCCGATTAATTTTGATCGGGCTTTCAGAAACTGGCGGTAAGCTGGATAAAATACTTCACTCATGCCTAAAAATATTGCAAATCGATTTGTCTGAAAGCAAATAGGTATCCAAAAGTATTTCCTTTTACAAAGAACAATTACTTTTATATATTGGTTTCAATACAGTACAAAAAAGCCGCCGACCAACCTTCATGGTTTCTTTTTTCTTGTTTTATCAATAAATCAGCACAGCTAGCGCCATCTAGTAACGTAAGTTGTAGTTTACTCAACATCATTACTAGCGCCATCTATTGAGGGTGGTCGCGAACTAACAGGTAAGCTCACAAGGCAAATAGGTTTTACTTTTTTGTAAAAAGAAAGAGTAATCATCAATGGCCGCGAGAGCGAGCTGTTTATTTTTTCCTTTTTTAGAATTGAAGTGATATTCTGAATGTGAAATTGTTATTTATTTTCATTGAAACAGCAATACTATTATTGCTTGAGTTGTAATACGAGTAGATAAAAAAAATATTGAAATTTCATTTAGACAGTCAAGAATCAAGAGTAAGTTTTGTTTGCCTGTAAGATATTACTTTGTCTTTGCTGTAAGGTATGTTTTTGCTTATGGTAAGATGTTGTTTTGTCCTAGTTATGTATTCAGTTTTGTGTTTTCTTTTGGCGATCATAACCAATTCATTATCATCATCATTTCAACCTGGTGTCAGGCCTCCTTCATTATCAGCCAGCCTCTTCTGTCCTGTGCGTCTCTTGTCCAGGTATTTCCTGCGACCTTCACGATGTCGTCGACCCATCTCGCTTTCGGTCGGCCCAGATTTCTTCGGCCCCATTTCGGCCACCATTCGGTTTTACTCCACTGGCCATCACCTCGTCTAGCAAGGTGTCCTGCCCAACTCCACTTAAGGTTTATCGCCCTGTCCCCGACGACGAAGATCTTCGTACGACATCGGGTCTCAGCGTTGCGTACTCTGTCTCTCGGTGCTTACGTTGTCCTAAAATCCTAGGAACCCCCTAGGTCACTCCTCCTAGCCTGTGAAGCCCTCAGGAAACTTCTGCACTTTTGGAAGGAGCTAGGCTGGCTACAACTGTAACCATATCACCCCCTCACACATAATGTACCTACCTTAAAGTTGCCCTTATTCATAATGGTCTATAAGCGCGCCAATATATATAATAATAGACCGATAAGTCTGTTGCTGTCTCTTTTCATTGCCTTGAAAGTGACAGTGACAAAAATACACTAAGCAGCTAAATGGCAGTGATTATGAAAAGAGGGTAAATGCGTATAGGTAAAGGAGTCTGAAACAATACTATCAGACACGTAGCTTGGTATCTAGTCAAGAGTAGCGAACTTTTTTGTGGAATCTGTTGCTGTCTCTTTTTTCCTCGAAAGTGACAGTGACAAGAATATTTTATTAAGCTGCTATAAAATTACAGGTATTATGAATAAGAGGCTTGTTTCGTCTGACAGGGTGCATTGCTGTGCGGTTTCAATGGTGTTAAGTTACAGGTAAATGAGGTCTCAAGTGGACCACTAAACATCAGGTGGGCCTACTTGTACCAACACCAAGATTTTGTTAAGAAAGGGTACATGTCTGACTCTGAAGAAGAATGTTTTTAAATGTCAGGTGGGCCATCTACTTGCTCCAACACCAACACTCCCCAAACTCATGCCCCAATCCATGGATTAAATATTTGGATTAAAATTATAAGCTTAAAATAGACTCTGAGCTTTACTTGTCAGAGGACAACACTCGACTATTTATTAATAAAAAAATAAAAAAACACCAACACCAAGTAGTGTTAAAAGAAGGTACCTACATGTACTGACTCTAAAGATGAAGTTTCAAATATACTGATGAAAAAAAGTATTTGTGAAATCGGTTATCCATACTAATTGCTAGAGAAACGGCGAGTTACATTGTAGTATGATCCTAAGATAAAATGGTTTCTTTCTCTAAGAGCAATTTTCAAGGTTGTAGATTTTAAAATTAGAACGCTTTAACTAGTACCTAATGAGAGCACTTGTGGTCTAGGGGTAGCGACCCTGCCTTCCAATCCTAAGGTCGTGGGATCAAAACCAGTCGTGCTCCATCAGTATTTCAGTTCAAAAATCATCATTTCAGTCCAATCTGGTGTATTGCACTGCACATCTGTGATGGATTTTAATTATGTTTTGATACATGAACATTCTTTAATCGGCACCTTCGCTGCTTGGCGGCAGAATAGGCAGAAGTCAGTAGGTACTTCTGGACAATACTGGGAGTATAATAGGAAATACATAACGCATGTATCACTACATAATATATCACTACATAGTATATAACAAAGTCTCTGTCCCTATATCCCTATGTATTCAAAACTACGCAACGGATTTTGATGCGGTTTTTGAATAGATAGAGTGATTCAAGAGGAAAGTTCATATGTATAATAACATTACATGCATGATAAAGTAGAAAAACAATGTGCAATGGCTCGCGGGCGGGTCGCTAGTTGTAAATATAAATCTTTCTCTTGAATCACTATATCTATTAAAAAATCCGCATCATATCCGTTGCACACTTTTAAAGATCTAAGCATACATAGGGACAGACGGTAAGCGGGATTTTGTTTTATACTATGTAGTGATTTCATTTTATTTGTTTACGTGAGTTTATGAACGCTGTAGCGCCTCTGATAAGATTCGTAATGTAGGCTTGCCCAGCATTTATTCCAACCTCTTTAATATACTTACTGATAGCACAAGATGTCCACCCGATGTTCAAAGGTAACCATAACATTAACAATCTTCGCAAGTGACGCATGAGATGATCTCGCCCTACGATGCTTTGCCCTGCATCCATCAACTTGAGGCATACAGATGTTATACTCATGTTTAATTTGAAATATTTCACGGGTATTTATCGCGTTTTACCTTTAAGTCTGCCCGCGACCACGGCTATTGCAACTTAGCCGAAACGTCGGGAAATTATTAAAGGTCAAACGCAATAAATACCCGTAAAATATTTCAAATTAATTGTGTGTTATGATCCTGAAAGTTTAAAAAACACTATTAAACTCATCTTCCTGATATTCCATCGGAAACCACATGCACCCTGCAAACCTCAACAAAGAAAAGGTGCTTTATTTTCGCGTTTTATGTCTTGTTTGGATCAAAATTTAATTATTTCTTATACCGTGCAAAATTCTCCGAAATTTGTAATTTTTATTTTTTTCATAACACGTTCAAATAAGTGATTTTATATTATCAAATGTTGAAATGTGTAAACAGCTCGGTGGCTCAAAACAACTGCTGCCCGAGCGCAAGACGGCCTTTCAATGAACAAAAGCAAAACAGTCAAAAGTGTAATAATTTTTACTACGCAAAGATACTATGCATGAAACTGCGTAGAGGATTGTCCAAAACGACGAAAAGTCCGCACATCATCAAATATTCTCGCTCGTTAAAAATAAACTCTAATCCACTAGAGGTTAGAGCCTAGATTCTTAAATGAGATGCCACTGACACCCCGCAAAATAAACAAAACCGACCATCTTAAAATTGCAGATGTAGATTTAATACCTCTGTGTGTGGTACTCGAAACAAATACTTAAGCAACGGAAATAAGAGTCAAAGTATTTATTTGCAATATTAAAAAACCGCAACGAGAGATCCAAAGTAGGAGACCAGATATAACAGACAAGGGTAATCATCTGACCACAGAGCTTGAAATATAAAAGGGATAACATTTGATAGAACCACACAGTTTATACTGACCAGTGAGAGTGAACGCCTTAAAATGTACCAAATAATATTTCTCACTATCATAGCATCCTGTGTAGCATTCCCCACAGAAGACGTAAAGCCTGAAAAAGTAGTGAAGGACTGTGCCACTGGAATCCTAAGCCCTACGTGTCTGAAAATAGGAGCTATAACTCTAATCGAACGACTCAACAAAAAGGACGAAGTGTCTATACTTCCTGGAGTTAGCCTTGTCAAGGAAGCGAGTGATAAAACAAAATATGAGACAGTGGCTAGTGAGTTAGCGAGGTCATTGACCGGGAAACCTGATGAAAAATTAGACAAGTACCTTTTGTATCATGTCGGGAACTTTCTGGATACCCATTCAGTGAAGTTCAGGCTTTTGGATGACAGTTCTGTGGAGGTAGCTGATGGTGTGATGGGAGAAGGGAGAGCGAAGAATCCGCTGGGAGGTGGGAAGAAAGGAGGCATGGGAGGCATCATAGCTATGGCTATGATGATGAAAGGTAAGATTTTACCTTTTTTTTTTTTAGCTTTCACATATATGAAATTACCCCTGCTCCCCATAGAAAGAAAGAAAGAAAATTAATTTACTCATCCACAATAAAATAAAAACACAAATCAAATTAACCCAAACAAACCAAAACCAATACCTAAACAAACTAACAAAAAATAAAAGTTAAGGATTAAATATTATTATAAAAATAAATAGAGCTGCGTGGTGGCGAGTGGGCCAACAGCTTTTTTTTTTTTTTTTTAATATGTTTTGGTTCTTGTATTTTTTACAACCAGCATGCGCCTGCAACTCCGCTCGCTTGTTTGAATCTAGGTGAATCTAAGTTCCAATTCCAAGCGCCTTAACTTAGAAAAACAGGCAACAAACTAACTTATGTGTTATTCCAAGTCCAATTCCATTTGAAGTTTATAGCTTCATCCAAATCCGGCAAGCCATTAAAGAAAACATAGTGCAAAACTTAACAATAATTAAAAAAATTCCTTGTAACGGGGTATTGAAAATATTCTGATTAGTCTGAAAATAATGACTACCACATTTTAATACTTTTAATCTGCCTAGATCTTCTTTAGCTGAACTAATTTGCCTGAAGCTCAATTTTCTTAATTGATGCTTTCATTTATCATTCAAAAGAATCGCACGAGCGTCAAGATGCCACGATTTTTTTTCTTAATGTAGACTAGTTTGACTGCCAAGGAATATGCATCTTTATTTCCGAGAGCTAAAGTTTAATTTACAGACAGCACTCGTCATGAAAAACAGTTTGAGTGGCAAAAGACGTCAAAGGTGATCTAGAATTATAGGTCTTAATTTTTAAACCAAACTTATCATTGAAAACTGTCAAATTAATGTCAATGTGGATTTATATCGATAAATCCAGTAATAGGCAAAAAATATCGTTTAATCGTTCCTACGTAGTTTTTTTACACTTTCATGTCCTTGGTAGTATTAAGTCATTTAGACATCCTAAAATACTGAACTTGGTAGGTACTAGATTTCTGGAGATATCCGATGTGACTGGTCATCAAAGTCGAGAAGTTGTTTCTGGTTTTTTATGTGCTAAACATTGTATTTCCTTAGTTCATCGTGCCTGTTTTTTTCTCATTTGCACAGAGAATATTCACATATAAACTCACAGCTGATAGAGTAGTTACAATATTACAAACCCATATAATAGCATCGCATTTAAATCAGTCACCTCTACTCAAATGAGTGCCCGATATAATAAACCAAAAGCTGTTTTGATCAAACAAATTTCCATTTTATCAACATGTAGTAGATTCTAATTTCGTATGTGGAGACACCAACTTTTTGCAGGCAGCGTTCTATGAAAATATAATGGCAGTGGTGTACTCAGTAATCTATGTGAGACATATAAAAGATGGTAGGAACAATCGTCTTATCAATTTGTAACAGTAAACCTCTCTGTATAGACGTGTAACATGTATAGAATTCCATACATATTCCTTTTCGCGAGTGTTTTTGCTTTGCCGAACCCTGAAACCCTAAAAGAAAATGTGGAAACAGCTAGATCTCTTAGCAAGGATTGCTCCAACGGCATTTTCAGCCCTACCTGCCTGAAAATAGAAGCTATATCTCTCCTAGAAAAACTAAGCTCGAAGGACGAACTTCGTCTTCTACCTGGAATCAGTGTAGTGAAAGAAGACAAAGAAAATGGAAGCAAGGCTGAAGAGTTTGCAGCTGAGCTCGCGAGGTCTTTGCCAACTAAACCTGATGAGAGACTGGATAAGTTCTTGCTGTTCAGACTTGGAAGCTACCTGGATACGCATACCGTGAGGTTAAGGCTGTTGGACGATACGGCGGCAGAAGAAGCCAGGTCCATTGTGGGCGAAGCGAGAGGAAAGGGAGGATTGGGTGGGAAAAAGGGTGGAATGGGAGGACTAATCGCTGCAGCGCTCTTGATGAAAGGTAGACTGAGATGATTAGTTGCTTAAATGATTGGTTGCTTAAAAATTTAATACCAAATGTAACGATTGCCTTGAAGACTTCTAGGGCAGGTAGTTAGAGGCAAACTTCAACCTACCTACCTAGAAATCTTCAAGGATGCCAAGATCTCACTCAAGGTGGCTTCGCGACTTCGGTGGTTCGCGACTGTTTTTTTCCACCGTAGACACATATACAGTGGAAAGAAACAATCGCAAACTAATTTCAAATAGTTTTTGTCAGCATACTTACGGGAAACTATTTACAATTGAGAATCATTCAAAAACCAACACTCCAAGGCTCCCACATCATATTCATTCATTCATTATTATTTCATTCATTCTACGCACTACGTCGTAAAACAGTATGTGAAAAACAGCTTAAGACGTAATAAAAAAACCCCCAATTTAACATGTTATCGAAAGATAAACGATAAAGATTTTTTTTTTCATAAAAGCACTTACTATACCCGTCCGTTATCACCAAGAAACATCCCGAACGAGTTCTATGCGAGTTTCAAAAACATTATGAAATAAATAAACCCCGTTTTACACGCCAGTGAAAAGCTGAAAAAGCCCTCTATGGCACCCGATGCGTTCACAATAAAAATAATAAACAAATAATCAAGTGCTACGTTCAAAAAAATAATTAAATTACAGGCACATGAGACTTAAAATAATGTATGCCGAAAGTTGATGGACGTAGGGCATAAACACATAGTGCATAGTAGGATACATTCCAATCGTGCGTAACTTGCCAAGGCAATCAGCATCAGCATCTTTGCAGGCTTTTTTATAGGTTATGGTTACCACTTAACAGCAGGTGGGCCATGAGTAAGTATAAAAAAACCCAGAAACAGCATCACGACTTTAATCCCCAAACTCTGTAAGACATTCCTAAGATCTCTTAGTAAGTACCAAAGCATGATTCTTTGAGGATTTTTAAGAGGGATAGTCAGAGGTACGTCCAAATGACATTTTGAATTTTACACTAATACAGTTCACCATACGAAAATTTATATACTACAATATGTAAGCGTGCTACACCGTAGACCGAATCGTCACTTAACATCAGGTGGGTGAGATAGCGCTCAAACGTTTTCCCTGTTAAATTGTAAAAAAAAAACATTTTCATCCCACCATCTCGGAAACAGTATTTATGCTCTTCAATATCTGAGTGCAAAAGCCGTTTTTATTCTCTAGAGGATAAAGTAAATTGAATTTAGAACATCGTGTGCACTAAGTTTGTGAATTTAAAAAAACATTAAACCTATTTACTGCTACCTCTATGGTGCCGAATATATCATACAACTTTTTTTTAATTTGTTAAAAAATCAGACTCGGAACCTTCTTGGTGTTCTTTTTTCAATTTGTTTTGTACGCGGTTCTTTACGTGGCATTTTTTCACGTCATTGTTAAACCTTATATTAAAAACAAGAAACTTGAAAACAAGTGAAAAAACTTTACCTGTCATAAAAAAAACTGAAGGAGCTTCACGACTTTGATCCCCAGGCACGGTAGATATCCCTTCAGATCTCCCAGTACCAAGTAGGTACTAATTCAAGATTCTTTGAGGATGTCTAAGGGGGATAGTCAGAGGTACGTCCAAACATTACATTTGGCACATACCCACATTTTGCAGTAGTTAGTTTTCCATACTTGACAGGTTGCAAGCCCATCGCCGCTGTTAGAATACTAACTGGTTTCCTCACGATGTTTTCCTTCACTGTTTAAGAGCACTGGCATTGCGCACATAAATTTTTCGATAGAAAAATCCATTGGTGCACGACCGGATTCGAACCTGCGACCTTAAGATCGGAAGGCGGAGTCACTCCCACTGGACCACCGGTGAAAAGTTACGTGTTGCACTCGATTGCAAAGATTTTTCACCTCGTGCTCTTTTGATTCCCTCGCTAACGCTCAGGATTCTAATTTTGAATTACTCGCTGCGCTCGTGATTAAATTTTAGAATCCTTCGCTTGCTCGGTCATCAAAATTGAACACGCGGTTAAAAAGCAACTTTGCACTCTTGTATAACAAATAACTATTGTCTAATATTCAAATAACGTGATCGCGTTGTATATAAATATTACGTTCGTGTGTGTAATATTCAAAAATAAGTTTTTTTCCAAAAGTTCTTAATATAAAACCGAGCTTCAGTATCAATACATAGTATAAAACAAAGTCGCTTTCTCTGTCCCTATATCCCTATGTATGCTTAAATCTTTAAAACTACGCAACGGATTTTGATGCGGTTTTTTTTAATAGATAGATTGATTCAAGAGGAAGGTTTATATGTATAACACATGCATGATATGTGCACCCGTGCGAAGCAGTGGCGCGTGGGCGGGTCGCTAGTCTTAAAATAAAAGAAGTCGTAAGCGTAGTGGAAGTCAAGCGTAACACTGTGCCCTACAATGCATTAGTATTGTCACAATAATGAGTCACTATTTTTATATCAATAAAGACACTTGACAGAAACAAAGAAAGCGTGAAATTATAGAGACGCAAATGACACTTTTCTTTATGGACTTTTTTACCGTCATTTCAATATGAGTAGCCGTCCAAAGTGTTTTATGGTTTTCCTGACCGTTTTATGGGTATTGTTTTTCGCCAACTTGAAGCAACATTGTTTTAAAAAAAAATAAACAAACAAAAGTGGTGCTGCCAGAAAGAACACCACCCCAAAATATTTTATGGCAGATTTGACAGTATTCATTCATCTAACTTAAACGTTTTTTTAAGAATTTATAGTCAACCATGCAATTATTTAATAATTAGGTCCCTGTCTACAATAGACTTGGTAAAAACGAAAAAACATTTATTTTGACAGAACCCATTATGTCTATCTAATACCTAAACTTAACGAGCAATTCTTGTCCATATATTATATATATTTATTTTTGTATAACTGAATCTCGGAAACAGCTTCAACGATTCTCATTCATTCAAGGGGTTTTCGGGGGCAATAAATCGATTGAGCAATTGATTTATTTAAAAAGAAATGCTTTTTACCCGTGTTTTCAGGCAATGAAAAACATACACATAAATAAAACTAATGACTCTTCCTGCCACCTATTGGCTAGTAATAATACTACTATTGTTTAAGGTGCTTCAGCGCAGATTATAAGGCTTATACTAGCTAAGTCGAACCTACCTTAAAGATAAAAAATATTTATTGCATAGTCTTATACACTAATAACATATCAGTAAAGTAATATCTACGTGTGTTTTATTCATTAATAACTTAACCTTAATGTAAAATCTTTTTTCAGGTACTCTCATGTCAATTGGATTGGGAGCGCTCGCTTTGCTCGCTGGCAAAGCCTTGATGACAGCTATGATGTCTCTGCTCCTTTCTGCAATCATCGGCCTCAAGTCGCTCTCTGGAGGCCAGAAGTCTACCACCTACGAGATAGTGTCCAAGCCGGTGTATTCTCACTCACACTCACACTCCACAGCACATGAGGATACGGGCGCGTATGGAGGGCATTCGGGATACGGGCGTAATTTAAAAGATAGACGATAGAATATTAGACTGATGGTAGTTATTTAATATATAATTTATACATTTTCGTAACTCATCTTTTTTAACATGAAGAAATTGCAAAGATTTTTAATATCCCAAAATTACGAAAAATCCCACTCGGATAACGAGCTCATCTTTCTTAACAAGTCTTTTTTAGCAACGATTCTTTTTGGTTGCCACCTGAATTTGTATAAATTATTGATACAATAATTGGAAGTGCCTTTGTCAATCCTTCCTCTCAATAATATATAATTATTTTAACTATTTCACTGCATATGAATGAGTTAAATAGATACAGAGGACTAAAGGGGGCTTACCTTTTTAAGAATTAGACCCATGATCCTATTTATTTTCCTCTAGACTAAATGTTGTAGATGACCTTGGTAGAAAGTCCTACTAAATGTTGCTATTTCTGTTTTATCTCTAGTTAATTTTAGGACCAATTCGATCACCTTGAGAAATGTACGTCAAAAAAAACTTTTTTACAAGTGTATAATTAGAGACTAATTAATACTAATTATATTTTGGTCGAATCCGCCCATAAGATTAATGATAGCTATTTATTGACCTAATTTATTTGTAGCTATAGTCACATTATACAATTATTATATTCATTTCAGGGTATTGATAATCATTCTACGTAATTTATTTAGTTTTTATGAATGCCAATGAATTTAATTTAATTTGTGATCTTGAAATATAAAATTAATTTCAGCAATGGGTAGTGTATTGCACGAATTATTGTATTTTATGAATAGTATGCATTTAATTGTACCTATGTATGAATTTTGTTTGTTTTCATTTAATACTTTTATATTTTATGTACTTATGAATTTATTTATTGAATTTAACTTACTTTTAATAATAATCAAAGCAAAATATTACAAAAATTTGGACTTAAAGAAAGGTATTATATGATATTACAGCTGTTAAATTATAGTATTTATATAATTTTCCGCCTTTGTATTTTTAAGTATGTTATAACGGTGTATATAAAATGGTAGACAGACATCACATTATTCTAGTTAAAATAATTTTATTAAATCGTGATTATGAATTCGCGGTATGCAGTATTTATTATTCCTTTTTATCAAGTGTTTCTTAATCATTATATTTTATATTTTTTATGTTAATATTGTTCCTCTTCTTCACCCAAAGAAAATAAAATTATGTAAAAAAATTGTGTATGTATTTTTTCTGTACCTACATCATGGTTTTTAAAAATATTTTAATTTTAAATATATAAAAAAATTTTGACCACTCATCAAAATAAAAAAAATATAATGTAGGTATGTGTAATGAGTGGTGAATGTTTAATATGAAATATAGATAAAATACGAATAACAGGATAATAAGATGATTAGAAATCAAAAGAATGAGCTAGAAAAAGTTTTCATGTTGTTGCAAAATCATAGCAACAGTGTAAAAAAACTAGTAAAAAACCTAAGAACAAAAATAAAACATAAAAATAAGTTCCTTGTCATATAACAGTTTGTTGTGTATTTTACGTTACGTTTACGTTCAAGTTCAAAGGTTCAGTCCAAGGAATATAGATTTCAAATTCCTTGGTTCAGTCGGTATTGTAGGTTTAATTATTACTGTACTGTCTATGGGCTGTCAGATAAAAAGATTTTCAAAGCTCAGAGATTTTCAAAGTTCCAGGGTATTGCAACTATTATAATTGCAACTCCCTATAGCAATCAGTTGTAATACTCTGTTGAATTTATTTAGAGAAATCTTAAAATATTCATCAGCTCAATGAACTGATTTTCTTTCTTTCTTCTTTCTTTTTGATTCGGGTGATATTTCGTAAAAATGTAGTTCGTTAGCCGATTTTTTATTCTGAATACGAATATTTATATCGTTATCAGGGAATGGGGTTAAAAACATGGACGAATTCGACGGGAAATCCTTAGATATTAATATTAGCAACCACTTACACGCGAGCAAAGCTGCAGGCCAGAGTTTATCTAAAAAAAGGTCATCCTCTGAGTAAAAGATAAAATGACAATACAATAATTATTTATTTGCGAAACACAGGTTAGAGGGTGACACATATTGTAGGTAAGCTCAGCCATGTTCTACTGAAAAGCATGCAAAAATTTGAATGTCTATCTAACAATTACAAGTATTATTTAAAATGACAACATAATTATCATAATCAATAAAATTATCTTGATCAAATTCGTCAAGCAGAAATTCTTTAATACTATGTATAGTATGAGACGGAAATACATAATTATTTAAAAGCTTAAGTCAAGGTTTACCGAAAACTTGCAGCTCGTCCCGCTTTTCAAGATGAATGATAAAAATATCATTACGAGTATCTTTTTAGAAATCTTATTGATTGCGATTTTTCCTAAATGAGTAATTTTATATTATTCAAATTGTTCAAATGTGCCCGAGTGAAAACTTCGACGGGTACCAGCCTCTTTACCATAGATAAATAAATAATAAATAAATAATACTGGACAATCCATACAGCACCATCTAGCCCCAAAGTAAGCTACTCAAAGCTTGTGTTATGAGTAGGTACTAGTGATAACTGATATGATATACATAATAGGTACATTATAATATGTATACTTACATAAGATATTTTTTATTTTTTTATTACCTATACATAATATATGTATATACATACACCCAAACCAACGGAACAAATTTCTGCAGATCCAGTTCACAACACTTACTGCCGGTTTCTGAAAGCTCGATCAAAGCTAATCGGCCGTTATGTCACTTGCTATTTCAGCTTTTACTTCAAATTATATAAAGATAACAAGTGACTTGACAGCCGATTAGCTTTGATCAAGCTTTCAGAATCCAGCGGTTAGTGATAATCAACCGTATAAATCTAAATATATATAACTCAAATGTGACTGACTGACTGACATAGTAATCTATCAACGCACAGCCCAAACCACTGGACGGATCGGGCTGATATTTGGCATGCAGGTAGATGTTATGACGTAGGCATCCGCTAAGAAAGGATTTTGATCAATTCTACCCCCAAGGGGATAAAATAGGGGATGAAAGTTTGTATGAAACTTTGAATTCCTTGGCGCGAGCAAAGCCGCGGGTGCAGCTAGTATTAAATCAAGTAGGTGCCGATAAGTCGATTAATCCAATTGGAATCAGTTATTTAATACCAATCATAACATCAGATTATCTCGACGAACGAAAGTGATTCACTACACTTTCGACTTTTCCATTATTAAAACTCTATTTTGTTTTATCTTGAAAGTACTATTTTGCGCGAACAATAAAGAACGTTGGCTCTACTTCTTTCCTTTTTTAGATCACTGCTTGCCTTTATCTCTTTTTGTGCCCAACGAGTATAAAATAAATTGTCCGCAAATCAAAGACCAGTCTAGTTCTACTGACGAAATGTGCAACATTTGAAGGTGCATTGTGCAGTGAAAATGTTTAAGAAATATGTGCTTGTGTTTGTTCTTGCTGTCTTGCAGTCCTCCAGTGCTTCTATAGAAGGCGCTGACCCTAACGCAATAACTGAAACCCCCAAAAATGGATCAGAAAGAGCTGGTAGATCCATCAGCAAGGAATGCAACAGCTTTCTCAGCTCAAAATGCCTGAAGATCCATGTCCTGTCGTTCATTGAGGACCTCAGCTCTCGCGATGAGCTGAACCTCCTCCCAGGACTGAGCATTGTGAAGGACAATCAGACCAGCTCCTCAAATGCTGAGAAGATCGCAGCAGAACTGTCTCGTCAGTTTCCTGGAAAACCTGAGGAGAAACTGAATAGGTTCCTCCTGTATCGAGTTCAGGATTACTTAGATGGGCATTCGCTTAAGTATAAGTTGCTTGATCCTCAGACCACCAAAGATGCTATGAATATGGCGAAAGGGGATAAGGAGACGGTTGGGAGGAAAGGAGGAGGCGGTGGGGGTGGTTTTGGAGGGGGTAAAGGTGGCGGTGGAGCAGTTCTGGCTGCTGCGCTGATGGCAAAAGGTAAGTCTGATCAAAATCCAAGAAAATTATCTCGAAATTCTAAAAGTTTAAAAAAAATATAACCCCTAATGGTATGTCGGTTCAATAGATGTTTGTATTACCGTTAGGTCTGACCAAGACTCTTTTAAATGATATTTCGTTCATCTAAACTTTATATTGAAATTAGTCATACTTTTTTTATTGTTTTAAAATTATGTAACCGTAATTGTTTCTGTTTTCTATTTTATAAGTAATCCATCCCGTCCCGTAGATCATGCCGTATGTGTAAGTAATCCCAACACGGGGTTTCCTGTGAAACCCAGACTCAGTTTATTTATTTACTAGCGACGTCGAAACAAAGTTGTGAAGCCGTATCAATTATTTTTGTGTTTTTATCTTGTAAAAAAAATATGTCTTTAACTTTATAGATAGATAGATAGATAGAAAATTCTTTATTGCACAAAATACAGTGTACATAAGCGAGCTTAATGCTGGATAGCATTATCTACCAGCTAACCTTTGGGTAATGGGAAAAACATTTTAGGTAGTGCACATTTGACAAGGACAAAGATAGCATATAAAGAAACAAAGCAAAGATTTAAGAGAAATTACATAACAAAGTAGAAAACTAAGAGTAAAATAAACAAACTAAATTTAGGTCTTAACTTAACATGAAAGTTATATAAAAAGGTAATATAACATAGCTCACATGCTTTAATCGCAGCTGACTCATTATGTCTCAGCATTTAAACTAAAAAAACTGAAACAGCGTCACCACTTAGATCCCCAGGCACGGTAGATATCCCCTCAGATCTCTTAGTACCAAGAACTAACTCCAGATTCTTTGGGGACGTCTTTAGGGGTAGTCAGAGTTACGTCTGAACATTAAATTGGGCACATACAATTCGCAATAGTCAGTATTCCATACGTGATAGGTTGCAAGCCCTTCACCGCTGTTAGAATACTAACTGATTTCATGATGTTTTTCTTCACCGTTCAAGAGCACTGGGCATTGTCTGGCAAAAATCCATTGGCGCACGACCGGATCCAAACCCTACAATCGGAAGGCGGGGTCACTCCCACTGTGTGTGTGTGCTCCACCGCCAGCATTAATCCACCACCTAACCCTCATTAACTCTTCCAGGCACGCTAGCAGCAGCAGCATTGGGAGCCCTGGCCCTGCTCGCCGGAAAAGCTCTGATGACAGCCCTGATGTCTCTCCTTCTCTCCGCTCTAGTCGGATTGAAGGGCGGCGGCGGTGGCGGCAAGACGACTTACGAAATCATCGCCAAGCCAGAAGTTTCCCATCATCATTCACACAGCCATGAAGAGCAGCATGAACATGAACATGGCCACCATGGTGGTCACTACAGGCGGGCGTATGATATGGGGTATAATAGCTACATGCCCTATGATGCGACTAGCCCTAGCTAAATATACGAACCATGCCATGTCCAACTATTTATTTATATATTTATTTAAAAACTCACACAAAAATATAGTTCAAGGACGACTTAATGCATTAACATTATCTACCAGTCTGCCTGGGCGTGCAAAAAGATGGTGTGGTTTACTATAAGCTATTTTTGACGAGATGTCTTGGTATTGCGCGTCACGCAAAAAGAACGCCGGAAGGAGGAGAAGGGGTTGATGGCGCGATCATTTTGTGTGCGCAAACCCATCCCTTCCACTATTTTCTACCGTTCTTTTTGGTTGACGCGCTATAGAAGCCTAAAAACGAGACAAGAATTTATATTATTATAGACAGCCTTCACAGCTCAGTTGGTAGTAGCTCGGCCTTCTGCGCCGAAGGCCGTGAGTTCGATCCCCACCGAGAACAAACATTTTGTGTGATGAACATAGATGTTTGTTTTCTGTCTGGGTGTTATATAATATTATAAGTGAGTAAGTATGTATTCACAAAAAAAAGTATTTATGTATTTAATCAGCTATCTGGTTTCCATATTACAAGTTGTGCTTAGTTTGGGGCTAGATAGTGCTGTGTATTTTACATTCAGACTTTGTTGGTAATCGGATACTGACGTCATTTCCTCTATTTAATTAACCACGTATGTCTCTTGTATGCTATTGATTAATTATTTATTTATTGCGCGTAATAAACTGTGTTTAGTTTTTAGTAATTTATTCTTCGTTGTTAAATTTATTGTTAAATTATTGCAGTTATAGTCGGAGTGTTAAAGTTAATTTTTATATAAAATATATGACAAATATATGTATCTATTCTATTTATGTATTTATTTTATATCCAATTTATTGATATTTATTTTTCTTTCTTCCCACCGTGGTGTCATTTTATTAATGTTTTTTTTTCTTATTTTTCTTTTTACTTTTCATTCTTCGTTTTAAAGGCAGTATGTTTGCTGTGATATTAAACTCTATTTTACTTTCAATTTAAACTACTTGAAACCAAAAATATAATATTATTTATTATTAAGTAAGTTTACGTTTTTTATTTATCATTATATTTCTATAACTATACATAGTAAATGTATAATAAATGTGTGTATAATTATAAACGTTCAATGTGTACTTATTTTCTCATTATTCATCATATTTTCTTTTCTTCTTTCTTCTGCAAGACTTTCACTAAAATGATTGTTGTAATAGTAATATTAGTTTTTTTTGTCCTTATTGACAGCTCTGACAGTTCCCGTTGACAGTAGATTCTGCCTTCTGCACCGTAGGCCGTGGGTTTGATCCCCGAGAACAAACATATTGTGTGTTTTCACTAATTACTCCAGAATAATCCATTCGTGTAGCCGAGCAGTTATTGCTCAAAAAGTTGCCCGTGTAACGCCTTTACAAGTTTGCTATGTTTGAGCTTAGATTTTGCTGTGTCTTATAAGTTTTTTTTTATAATTGAAGTAACTAACAAGTTTCATAGATGTTGCAAACATTTTGTCTGGTCGTGTGACTTGAATTACTTAGTGTATTTCTTTGGATTTGAACCCGCAGCTACTGCGGCTCAGCTGGTTAGACATTATTGGATTTACGGCCGTTTATTATCAATTACCTTATTCATAAACTATAAATCGCAAATACAAAGAAATGCTTCTAACAATAAAAGAACGCAAACAAGCACCTTATCTCTAGTACCTTAAAGTTTAAAACCAATTCATATCCTATTCAACAACTGACTTTGAGTTTCTAGATAAACCGCAATGAGTGTCTTCGTTAGAAAAGTGTATGTTTTCACGGGCACACCATGACTACGACCCTATTACCTATAAACAGTAAGAAAATAAATAACCTTTACAAGTTGGATTGCATTTCATTTGAAACCTTTATCTAAAGACGATGGAGCTAAGATTACTTGTAAATTTTATATTCTTTGCTATTTCTAGAGCATCCATTTTAAATAGCGATATTAAAAATACTACAGAAATTGACAGTCCTAATAATGTATTCAACGGTGTTTATTCGGAATGCTTCTTGCATTTGTCTTATTCGTGCTTGCAAAAGAAAACGTTGCTATATTTGAAGGAGCTAAATAATTTGAGTGAGGTTTCTGTGATTGGTGACTATGTTAAGTTCGGTAAGTTATATTTATTCAAATCTCTTCCATATTTGCAAGAGGTTGCGGGTGCGATTCCCGCCTCGGAACAAATTTGTATACGATCTGCAGAAATTTGTTCTGTTGGTCTGGGTGTTATCTATTACCCATAACACAAGCTTCGAGTAGCTTACTTTGGGGCTAGATGGTGCTGTGTGGATTGTCCAGCATTATTTATTTAAATGTTCATCCTGGCTCATCCGGGGAAATCCTACCAATATGCTTTTTCTATGCTGCCAAGCAGCGTTGCGGTATTTCGGTTTGAAGATTGCCTGTGAAATTAAAGACATGAGGCTTAACATGCCTCAAATTGCTAGACGTAGGCCAGTTCATCGTTAGGTACTTTCATATCGTACGTGACTTGCCAATCAAAGCCAGAGAATGCTTGATCAAACAGTAGTATTAAACAAGTTTTTGTATTTCGCTACTATAAGAAGGAAAATCACGCTATAAAAAACCAGCTGAAGTTCTAAATAAGCTGCCCCTCGAGCGATCATCGATACGATAAAATTTGACAGTAGTTTTCGATATCCTACTAATATTATAAACGTGAAAGTTTGTAAGTATGGATGGATGGATGGATGGATGTTTGTTACTCTTTCACGCCGAAACGGTGGATCGGAATCTGAATAAAACTTGGCAGAGAGATACATTATAGTCTGGAATAACACATAGGCTACTTTTTATCCCGTGGGAATACTGGGATTTAAATCTGCGCGGGTGAAACCGCGGGGCGCAACTAGTATTTGAATATCGAACTAAAGTTTAATACAAAAACAGCCGTGCAAGCATGTTACTTGTCAAATTTTATCGTATCGATAAATAAATAAAATTAAATAATAAATAAATAATGCTGGACAATCCACACAGCGCCATCTAGGCCCAAAGTAAGCTACTCAAAGCTTGTGTTATGGGTACTAGATGACTGATATATTTAATACATTATATACTTACATAGACATATTTTTTTTAATATACATAAACACCCAGACCAACGGAACAAATTTCTGCAGATCGTACACAAATTTGTTCCGAGGCGGGAATCGCAGGCGGACCTCTCGCCCGCTGCGCCACTGAGGTCGTCTAAATGACCCATACTCGAAGGGCAGTTGCCAAAATCTAATCTTATGTTGCAGTTAAAGTAAATGCAAGTGACGATGAAGAAACTCATCCAGAAGAGAAAACAGTAGAAACCGAAGAACTTGCGTTCATGATAGACAAGGCGATCGACAACTTCTTCGATAACCACGTATTGAAGTTTTACGCATTGGGGCGGAATATTTCGATGCCCAGAAATAGTAAGTGATTTGATACCCCCAGAATAACCCCAAAAAATCCGTAACATTACCCATCATGGAAGAGCGAGACTCTCTATCACTTCCCATATCTAAAAGAGGGTCTCAAACACATGAAAGGTATTTACTTAATAAGGTTACCGAATAAAATATTTTGTATAGGTATGTATTTGTATTTAACCAAGTGACAGTGGAATCTACAGTGTGTTTTCAATTTGGCATTCTCTAATACATTCCCATCACTAGCGCCATCTGCGTTAGAGATTTGCCAAGTGGACATGTAATGTGGAAATACCACTGATTCTACTACTATTATAAACGCGAAAGTTTGTAAGTATGGATGGATGGATGGATGCTTGTTAATCTTTCACGCCGGAACGGCTGAATGGATCTGGATGAAACTAGGCAGAGAGGTAGATTATAGTCTGGAATAACACTTAGGCTACTTTATATCCCGTGAGAATATCTACTGGGATTTAAAACTGCGCGGGTGAAACCGTGGGGCGCAACTAATGTTACATGACTATTTAACGTTAGTGGAGCCCTTAGCTACTTTTATGAAACAGTAAAACAGTAAGAGAGACAGTAAGTCAAAACAAAACATAATAAATTCATGAAAACAAAATAACACAGCAAAAGAAAAACCTATTCGTAAGAGATTTCCGTACTATAATTTTTGTTATAAGAATAGCTTTGGTAAACCACAGATTTTTATTTCTTATAGTAGAAGGATTCGTGGGCCGAAAGAAACGAAGAGGCGGCGGTGGCGGTGGAGGAGGACACGGTGGCGGCCACGAAGGTGGCGGCCACGACGACGGTGGCAAGAAGAAAATGATGATGATGGCAATGATGTGTATGAAGATGAAGCTAATGATGGTAAGAATTTTATTTCAGGAGTTTTAAAGTCTAAAAAATATGTAGTAAAGACATATTAATAATCATTAGGTCTTAAAAAACCGTACGACCTTTCCTTTCCAATCTGTGGACCGATGAACTTGCGGGAAGTAAAAAAAAAACTGAAACCATATTTAGTTGTAAGAAAATTAATATAGGATAGGATAACCAGTGAACATCTTCAGGCTGGTGATGATGATAAGGTTAAGTATACAATGGATAATGTAACTCTTTCAAGAAAAAAACTGACTTCAAAGCCACTGGAAAATACACTAAAACTACTATACCTAACTCAAAAACTGCTATAGTCGTACTATAGATAGTCATTTCTTTGCCCGTACCACCATCTATTGAAGCATTCTTATTTCAATATTACTTTTATGTCAATGTCTTATATCAACTGCATAGAGTCGGCTTTATGATCAAAAAGTAAAGTAATATTGAAATAAGAATTCTTGAAGAGATGGTGGTACGTGCCCTGGCTCAAATTTAAATGGGACCACATGACAAGCACCACGTGGAGAGAATTGCATCAATTACGCCGACAAAAAAAAAAAAACAAGAGCATTACTCTTAAATAAGCACCAGCTTTCGATTAAAAAAATAATGATCAATGGTCTACCCTAATGGTCACAATGGCCCTAATGATCTAATGGTAACAAACATAAGAAAATTGTCGAATTGCGGACCGCCTTTTTTTGAAGTCGGTTATAAACGGGTTAAAAATACATTTTAGAAACCAAATGTGTAAAAAATATTTGTTTGCCCGACGACGACCCAGTTTGTAAAACGTGCATCAAGTTACCACTTCTATGACGTCAAACAAATACTATCTAATTTTAGACAATAACTAACGTTGCTGTATGAAGCTATTTGCTATTTCAACTATTATCTCAGCTGCGTCGGTGGTGTAATGGTCAGCATAGTTGCCTTCCAAGCAGTTGATCCGGGTTCGATTCCCGGCCGACGCACATTTTTGCACTCCAATATTTTTACTGCACTGACCTTTCATTGTCTTTCAGTAACTTGAACTTTTTTTCAGATGGTTCCAGCTATGATGGGTATGATGGGGATGATGTCGTTCAAAGGGATGATGTTTAGTATGATGTCATTCATGATTTCCAAGGTGAATAACTTGATTATTCAATGTTTTCTTTTTACATATTATTTGTTTTCACTGTTTTTTCTAGGCTAAGGTCACGTGGAAAACTTGTATCCGGACCCACATATTTTATTTATTCTGTGTGACCTCTTAAATTCGTAAAAGGTACTTTAACCTACTTTTATTTCGCCTTTCAGATGATGTTGCTCATGAAGATCTTGGAGAAAAAAGGTGGTGGCTTAGGTGGCAGCGGCGGTGGAGGCGGCGGCGGACTTGACGGAGTAAGAGACAAAAACCTAAAAAAGCCATATAATATCGTATATCATTTTGGGTTGAGCCACGGAATAGAGAAAACTGGGTTGAGCTATGACGCCTGGTGAAAATATAGTAGCAAGCTGCTCTGCGCTGTTATAAAACCAGAGCTTAAAACCATCTCCTCTGTTGTTTAAGAGCACGCTACTTCAATGACCGTGTTCTTTTGGAGATCGCATTAATCTTGAAGATAGAAAATCACACAAAATAGTTCAATCATAGCTCTGTGAATTACAGCCACATGAGGCATAACATCTGTAGGTATGTCTCTAGTTGATGGACGTAGGGCAGTGCATCGTAGGGCACGATCAAGCGTGACTTACGATGCAATGCTTTGTTATAGGTAGTTGTAACCACTTAACATCAGGGCTATCTGCTTGTTCATACATTATGTATGTGACTATTATGAGTTTTTTAGTTTAGTCACGCACGATAGGAACGTGCCCTACGATGCACTGCCCTGCGTCCATCAACTTGAGGCATACAAAGTTAAAGTCAAAGTCAAAATATGTTTATTCAATAAAATCACAAGGACCATCTTGAACCGTCTTAAAACTAGGTGACTCTAGTGCCAGTTCCACGCGACCAACACCGAGAAGAACAGGCAACAAACTCGGCACAGATGCTAAGCCTCATGTGCCTGTAATTACACCGGCGAACACACTCTTCAAACCGAAACACAACAACGCTGCTTGGCGACAGAAAAAGGCGTGGTGGTAGTGCTTCCTCGGACGAGCCCTTCACAAAGAGCTCTACTACTCTTCTTAAGTTTATTTGCCAATGTGTTCCATTTTTCAGGGATGGGCGACTGGAGGAGCCGGCGGTGGAGCCTGGATGCCGGCAGGTATTTTCCCAATTTGATACCCAAAAGTTTTTAAAAACACCACCCACACAACTAAACATCACTTCCCACAGGTGGACAAGACTACGCGGGAGGGGGCGGTGGAGGGGGTGGATATGACGCAAATGGACAATGGCAAAGCAGATCTATAGTTGAAAACCTTGAAAACTATAAAACTATTGACACCCCAGTAGCCTATGTTAAGCCTGTAGATATCATGAAATGGCACAAAGATACACAAAATAATGAGAAATGGATCAGTAACACTGTGAAAATAAAACCAGAAAAAACAGTTAACAAACCTGTCGATAAATATCAATGGAAAAGCCGTTCTATCGATGAAAACTTAGATCCAGATATTGAGAACAAGCCAGTAATAAGTTTTGTGAAACGTACCATTAGATTTAACAATAAGGTAGAGAGAGAAAAGGAAACTTATAAGAATCCAGTTCTCGTTTACAAAAAATCCAACGTTAACTTTGATTTTAATGATCCTGATATCAATATGGGCTTTGAAAATGAATATAATACAGAAAAAAATAACCCAAGGGCCAAAAGAGAGTTAAAAAGTACTGAGCAGAAGAACATTGTGGACGTCAATGATTATAACGTTAGATCACAAACTAGTGATGACAAAGAAAGCACCAATAAACATTTTAATGCATTTAGAAATGAAAATCATATGGTGGTAAAACAAAGACAAAAACGCGGCGTAATAGATTTGCTACAAAACTCTTACATTTATTGGGTAAACCAAATTCTAGGGTTGAACAATAATAGACGAACTAGCCCTCAAAGATATAAGATGGTGAATGGAGTTAAGTATGTGTACTATCCGTATAAAGTCCAAAAACTTAAATTGCCCAAAGGAATACCCATGACCCAAAATGAAGATTTAAAACCTCTTGTGGCAGTTGAAGAGTTTAACAAAGGTGAAATAGTTGATGGAGGTTTAGATGATGTAAGTAGTAGGATGATGCATAAGAAGTTTAATAAGATGAAGGATTCTGTGAATGATACTGTTGAAGATAATCCGTGGGAATGACTATATTATCTGATGAAGTTCTATGTTTTAGAGAATATTGTGGTGCCAGACTTTAAATCGTTTTTATTCTTGTAAGAGCTAAGTTTTGGTATAAGTAATATAGTACAAAGAGAGCACTGGTGGTCTAGTGGTTAGCAGCCCCGCCTTCCGATCCTAGGTCGTGGGTTCAAAACCAGTCGTGCATCAATGAGTTTTCTGTTTAATTTATGTAATTAATTTGTAACTTATCAGCAAATAGATGTTAAAACTAAGTTTAAAATTCGATAATTATTTGTGTGCCCTAGCATTTTAAGATCTTGATTGGTTGAGGCTTGCCACATAGGGAGTAGGCAGAGTCGCGCCAAAATATTTTATTATATTTTCAAACATAACTTTTTTAATATTAATGTATAAGTGATATACGTAAGTCTTAGATTTTACAAGTCAATAAAGTATTTTAGACCAGTAAAACTTAATTTCACTCCATACAACTCACACGTGTTCTTGGAACTAAGTATTCTTAATTTAGTTGATCAAAGTAATTTAAGTAGGTACTGTTAGTATTTACAAAGGTGTATAAAAATGTGTCAAGTTAGGTACCTACTGGATTACTATAATTCGTAGGTAACACAGAACTGCGCTCACAGCACGAATCGCAGACGTAGTTTTGAAAGAAGCTAAGCTAAGTGGAATTGGGCTTAGTAGAATTGGCAGGATATATTTTCCTATAGATCCTAGATATAGAAAATTATCTATCAATGTACGCAGAAATAATAAAAAATGTGCCTCCCAAAACATACCTTCTAGAGCACCTGCAAATATTAGGTGTTATTACTTAAGTATGCTTAAAATAAGAAACCAGAATCATTAATTTTATTACCATTCACATTTAGTTCTAAATATAATTATTATAAATAACTAGCGCCATCTCTGTTTTCTTTTAAAAACTATCTTATTCGCTTCGTTGGTGATCTCGCTTCGTTCCAGCACGATTGTGTTGGTTGATGTTTTTTTAGTTTGAGTAACTGCCAATAGATGGCACTGTACAGTTCTGTTTTTTGTGGTCTTTTGTTTTCTTAAGAGTCCGGTGACAGCGGCTCGCAATTTCGAAGTGCGATTGGCTATTATTTCATTTTATTTCATTTCGGGGAGGTTGTTTGAAAAAATAACTCTAAAGAAACACGCATAAATACTGTTCGAACACAAATAATACAATAATATAAGGGAAATGTGCTTGAGTCAGAAATCATTTTGGTATTAGGTAAATGTAAGACCAAACATACTAATACCAAAATGATTTCTGATTCGGGCATGTTTCCCTTATATTATTGTATTATTTGTGTTCGAACAGTATTTATGCGTGTTTCTTTAGAGTTATTTTTTCAAACAACCTCCCCGAAATGAAATAAAATGAAATAATAGCCAATCGCACCTCGAAATTGCGAGCCGCTGTCACCGAAGCCTTAAGCGTAGAGTTTAAGGTATGCAAAAAAATGGAGTTGTTTAAACATAGCATAAATAGCATTTTTATAATTTCTTAACTCAGAATTTTTAAGGCCTATTTCTATAAGCTCGATCAAACCAAGTCACTTGCTGTCTTATCTTTTTATGTAATAATGCTGTATCCAAATTCCTTGATGTACCTGATAGATGAAAATTATAGCAAGTGGTTGATCAAGTTTTCAGAAATTGGCTGATATTTTGTTTACTGTAAATTCAAACCCATTATTAACATCCGATATGGTCTAGTGGCTAGGATACCTGGCTCTCACCCAGGAGGCTCGGGTTCGATTCCCGGTATCGGAATATTACATTTTGTCTAATTTTTTCTTAATTTTGATGATTTAAACATAACTCTATTCTTGTTATGTTATTTGCGATTTTTCGCACCTAAATTCAATTATTTATTTGAAAATTTCTTTGACCATATCCAGCAATCACCATCTACGGCGCGAGCCACATCAAATTAAATGACTTCGGGCGCGGACAAGGCGCGGGCGCGTTTAGAACGGTATACGTCATGTCCTGGGTCATAAATTGCGCTTTTTACTTCCATGCATTTTGTATGAAATTTGAATGGAATATGAAGCTGCTCTTGGCGCCTTGTCAGCGCCCGACGCCATTTAGGTGTGGCCCGCGCCTTTATCAAGGTTAGCAGGTTGTTGGTTGCACATGATTATATTTTAGGCGCTTCCATCCATACTCCACAAATCACGAAGTTGTCAAAACTACATCACCGTCCAAAGTCAAAAGGTCATCACATGACACATCATCACGTCAAGCCAGGTAAAACCGTCTAACAAATCAATCTAGGTGCCAGTTCCGCGTGACCAAACTTAAAAGAACAGGAGCCTTATTCAATATGACCATTGGCACCGCGATCACGGCTAAGACAAGGCACTGGTGGCGGTGTCATACGGTCAGGGCAAAGTATCTCCTATATCCTAAAGAATAAAGCCCAACATCAAGTTTTGACGTTTCATGGTTTGGGGCAAGGAATCTCTTATTGTCATAGTGAATAATGCCCCAAGCAACAACCTAATGCCTTTGTGCCACTTGGTTATGCAATGCATACACAATCAATTCTGAAGCTCCAGTAAGGTGCCAATGGAGATTTATGCTGTCCGTTGATAGAGAGCCTGACATCCTCTCTTTCCCCAAATAGGAGGCATAAGTACAGCATTTTACCTTGTAAAAAAGTAGACAAAACAAAATATATTATCTATAAGCTATCACCTCACCCTCTATTTACGTACCACTACCAAACTGCTCAAACCACTTATTGAGTTAACAGTTGCGCCCCGCTCAGATTTAAATCCAGGTATTCCCACGGGATAAAAAGTAGCCTACGTGCCATTCCAGACTACAATCTATCTCTCTGCCAAGTTTCGTCCAGATCCGTTCAGCAAAGAGTAACAAACCTCCATACTTACATTTACAAACTTTCGCACTTATAACATTAGTAAGATAGAGCTTAATTGTTTGGTTAATCGCTCGCTCAAAACTTGGCTTAACAAAAGCAATTCCACAAAATAATTACTGAATTCTTGATGCGCGTGCTACTATTGTGACGTAAATTTCGATCGGTATTTTAATAGTGCGGAAGTAAGTGTTTTCAAAGTGATTGTATTTGTGGCCAAGTGGCGGTGGCGGCTATCGCCCAATACGGCTGTCGCTTTCGAAAAGAAGTGGCCTAGTTACACCGAGATTATGATCAACGGTTAAAATCCGTTATATCAAGCTGGGCATTACTGCGAGTTGATCTAAGGTCCAAGAGATTGTAGGATGTAGAACGCCATTGCTATTCAATCGGCTACAATTCTACTAATATTATAAACGCGAAAGTTTGTAAGTATGGATGGATGGATGGATGTTTGTTACTTTTTCACGCCGGAACGGCTGAACGGATCTGGATGAAACTTGGCAGAGAGATACATTATAGTCTGGAATAACACATAGGCTCCTTTTTATCCCGCGGGAATACCGGGATTTAAATCTGCGCAGGTGAAACCGCGGGGCACAAACTAGTATAATAATAACCTTTACACTTCTACGTAAGGTAATCATGTTAGTACGTGAATAGGTACAAAAACTTAATAAAAAGGTTATATTAAGTAGGTTAGTAATAATTATCGTTATCATTATCATCATCTTCCTGCATGTGGCGTCGGTACAGGTCTTTTCTCTACACTTCCCTGTATCATCTGTCAACCTCAGTCGTCACTCTTTTGTTACCCATGTCATCCTTCACACAATCAATCCTTTTATTTGTTCTTCTATACTCATATTAATACCTTCTCTTTTTTGTTACCCATGTCATCCTTCACACAATCAATCCTTTTATTTGTTTTTATTCTATACTCATATTAATATCTACTCTTTTTCCAATTAAGTATAGTTTTTTTTTTATTTAAAATTTTTCGTCCCACGGCTGGGTAAAGGCCTCCCCCAAGCTCTTCCAGTTCAAATATATTTTCTAAAATTGCTAGAAATATTTTTATAGTGGTTAAACAGAATGGTGCAACTGGTACTTTCGACGCGGACCATACGCGGTCAAAGACCCAGATCTTCACCTTGCTCTTGACTCGAACGTGGTTTGACAGACCATAGTGTTGCGAACGTTTGTTATCGATGTGTTGTCCAAACATCGACTGTCGATTTATGGGTGGGGTATCTGCCAAACGAGAGGTTTTCTCCATGTAACACCTCTTTGATGAGTGAACTAATATACAAATAAAATGTAATTTGTTGCTTATTAAATAGACCCTGACCATTGTTAGGTTTGACAGACCATAGTGTTGCAATCGTTTGTTATCGATGTGTTGCCCAAACATCGACTGTCGGTTTATGGGTGGGGTATCTGCCAAACGAGAGGTTTTCTCCATGTAACTCCTCTTTGATGAGTGAACTAATAAACAAATAAAATATAATTTGTAGCTTATTAGATAGACCCTAACCTTTAATTTGACTAATTAATTTATTCTAACTATACTAATACAGCCGATTAGCTTTGATCGGGCTTTCAGAAACCGGGGGTCAGAGTTCAGGGTAACCTCACACATTTCCACATTTTGGAAGATGTACCTATCTATTGCGTGCGAGTGGGAAGTTATTTCACTTGAAGACTTTTGCTAATGTTGGCACCTCACTCACTCATTTCAATATTTTAAAAGATAGAAATATAGAATCGCTGTTTTTTTTGTCGAAATTCGCAAACCTACTATTTTAATCCAAATAAGTTTTCCTACTAAATATGTAGTTAGCATAGTACCTACGAAAACGACGAAAACTAAAAACTAGTTTGGTTGAATGTAATTTTTCTATAACTTCAATAGTTTTTCTTTCAAAATGTAAAAAAAATCGGGTAAGAGGTACTTTCACGGTTGTTACCCATAAAACAAAATCACGTGAATTGCACTAGTCGCAAATATCCATCGATAATTCCCTCCCATCCCTACTCGCGAACAGTGCGAAAGGTCTGAAAACTCTCTCGCAAGATAACTTTAGTGAGCTAGCACAGTGCGCGCGCATCGGCTGTGTGCCGATTTGATAACAGTGACCTCTTTCGGACGTAAACAAAAACTCGCGTGGATTTCCATTGATGACGTATTGGTGATTACTTTTTTATTATCTACCCTACTTATTTTTATTTTTTGAGTTGTGTTTCTGTTTCTCTTTTGACTTTTTTTTCTTGTTTGTTTTATTTGTTTTGTTTTGTTATGTCTATTTTTATGATTTCTAATTGCTCACTGCTTTCTAGATTATGATTAGTTTTAAGGTGCGCTGTTTTTTAGATTTGATTGAATGTTTATTATGAAAAAATAATCACTGGTAGTAGTCATACATCCTATTACTACTGCGATAGATAAAAATGTATCATTAAGTTTATCCTTGTTGCTGATTATACCAAGCAGATGACAAACTCAATGTGATTAACCATCATTAATAATTTGACAATTGTATATCAATTTGTATCGGCCATTTATCGCTAGCTTATTCTATCCCGTATACATTGACATAAACGCAAGCAGGATAGCTATCTTTTTCGCATACTCTTTTTTATAGCCAAAACGCTGCGTCCCAGATTGGGACGCAAGCCACACTTGCGAAATTCGACGCGTGCAATATTGGGATACTTGCCAGTTGAGAGGTTAAACTTTAGGTTTTCAAAATCATTGGCCAACTCTGATGACGCAGGTTTTAGACCGCCCTAAAGCTTCCGCCATGGCTTAGAACTGCTAAAGCCGGGACCAACTATAACGTGTCTTCCGAAGCACAGAAACGTTCAGATATAAGCGCTACAGCGGTCACCTATGCAAATTGATACGGATTTTGATGCGGTTTTTTTAATAGATAGAGATTCAAGAGGAAGGTTTATATGTATAATACATGCATGATATAGTAGAAAAACAATGTGCACCCGTGCGAAGCAGGGGTGGGCGGGCGGATCGCTAGTATTTATTACAGCGATGCCTTAACTATTACAAAAAGGTATAAAATATCGCATTAAATTACCAGTAAAGCACTTTGTGAAGGGTTAGTCCGGTAACCATCACCAGCTTTGCCTCGTGAGTCACGCGCGATAATACTAGCCCTACGTCCCCATTGCACTACGTCCATGAACATGAGGCATAAATAAAGATGTAAAGCCTCATGTGCCTGTAATTACACCGGCAACCATACTCTTCAAACCGAAAAGCAACGCTGGGGCATTATTCACCATGACATAGGAGATTCCTTGCTCCAAACCGTGTGAAGTCACAACGTGATCTTGGACTTTATTCTTTATGACCTAGGAGATACTTTGCCCTAACCGTGTGACGTCACAACGTGATCTAAACGCAAACGTGATTGGTGCAAAAGCAAAAGGCGTGGTAGTGACCCGGACGAGCCCTTCACAAAGAGCTCTATCTACTATCAAAACTTTGTGTTGATCCGTGTGCACAATAGATTTGCAAACATTGAAGAGTTAAGGTATGCGCCCACCCATCCGGAGCCATATCTTTGCTATTCGTTGCGTGAACACGACACTATTTACGCAATTATGTGTAAATTTATTTAGTTTCTCTGTCAGTATCACATTTTTGTAATTATTTAACTTGTACCACCACGTCTTTTTCTACCACCAAGCAGCGTTGCTGTGTTTCGGTTTGAAGAGTGTGGTCGCCGGTGTAATTAGGCGCATCAGGCTTGACATCTGTATGCCTCAAGTTGATGGACGCAAGGCAGTGTATCGTAGGACACGTTTTTATCGTTCGTGAGCCACGAGGCAATGCTTTGTTTTAGGTGATGGTTACCACAAATCAGGCCGTCTGCTTGTTCCATCAGCTAGTTGTTGTAAAAACAAGATATTTGTAACAAGTGATTCTACCCGCAGGGCTATTGGCGCCTTCAGATGTTGCATGCAACATCTGAATCTACGCCATCTTTACGCCATCTTTAATGTTTACTAATATAGAACTATGTTGACAGCCTACGTAGCTCAGTTGGTAGTAGCTCTGCCTTCTGCGCCGTAGGTCGTGGGTTCGATTCCCACCGTGAACAAACATTTGTGTGATGAACATGAATGTTTGTTCTCTGTCTGGGTGTTATATAATATTATAAGTATGTATTTACAAAAAAAAAGTATTATAAGTAGTATATCAGCTATCTGGTTCCCATATTACAAGCATAAGCTTAGTTTGGGGCTAGATAGTGCTGTGTGAAAAGTCCACCAATATTTATTTATTTATTTAT
Source organism: Plemyria rubiginata (assembly GCA_963576535.1). Lineage (NCBI taxonomy): Eukaryota > Metazoa > Arthropoda > Insecta > Lepidoptera > Geometridae > Plemyria > Plemyria rubiginata. The sequence continues at coordinate 5,453,427 of OY754930.1, read as the reverse complement.
GTGTAGTGATTATACTATTAAAGGGCCAGCAACACGCGTGTGACACCTCATGTTGCAAACGTCCATAGACGACGGTAACCGTAACCATCAGGTGGGCCGTTTGTTTGATGCATAGTTGTTAGTATAAAAAAATAATCATACAGAATGCATACCAAACGCATTACAATGTAATTTATATTCCTCAAACAGCTTCAGACGCTACGAGTATGCTACACTTTCTATGAGGAAAGAAATCTTCATTTGTGTCTGGCATTTTTATTTTTATTTTGTTTTCCTATTCCGCTCGAGTTGAACATTTTATTTCATAAAAATGTAATTTTTTTTTATCTTCTTGTATTGTATACCTTATATTTTATTTTAAAATGTACTTTTGTGTACTAGAATAAAATAATGTGACCTATTAAATTGGTCTGACTTTAAACGACCATATTTTTTGTACTCATTACGCCGTCATAACTATACGACTTTATTCGCAGATTAAATACCTATTAGATATCCGTAATTTCGTAAGGTGGTGGTCAAAGCTACAAAAAAAAAATTAACTTTATCATTGACCGAGCGAGCGAAGCGTCTCAGTTTCCACATTGGCCAAAAATGCGTTTGTCCGGATGTCTGTCTGTCTGTCTGTCTGTCTATCTGTCTGTCTGTCTGTTCTCCTCTAAAGGTCGCATTTTTCAACCGATCTGGACGAAACTTGGCACACAGGTTATATGACCAAAATTACAAAGTTAACAAAAAATTACTTTAAAAAATTAGAAAACACTTGAAAAATGCAATTAAAAATTAAAAATTATGTAAGGACCCCTCTCGGGTATAGGCCTCCTCCAGACTCTTCCATTCGTCCCGGCACAAGGCAAGACCAAGCCAGTTCGCGGTTTTGGCTCCTTTCTGAATTTCGTCCGCCCATCTTGCATTAGGTCTGCCTGCCCTCTTTTTTCCTGTTCGTACATGGTACTACTAGATATTATAAGGGGATATCTACCACGCCTTGGGATTAAAGTCATGAATCTGTATAAGTTCAAGTTTTAAAAGTGCAGTTGATGAAATTTATTTATAAAAACATACTAATGTATCTTTATCGTTGCTGTGCAGTGAAATAATTCAGTAAGGGCACTTTCTCCCGAGCCGGAAAACATGTTACAAACACGATATAGGTACCTACCATAGTTGTTTTTGAAGGTATAAGTAGTTGTTCATTTTTTGGGGCATTGAAGACTTGTCCGATAAGTGAAAGGTTTGGAAGATCTAAAGGAATATCTACCGTGCCTGGGGTTCAAAATAAAAGAAACTGTTTTTGCGCACTGTGAATCCATGGAATAATCTATTGTCAGCACATGAGAAAGAATCACTTTTATGAATTCTATAATATATTTGTCACTGCCCTTGTAATTTCAAACATCTGGGTGACCGAGCTTTGCTCGGCTGCTTAACAACGCCATCTACTGAAGGAGCTTAAAAAATATTAGTATTACTACTCGCCAATAGATGTCAGGAAGCCATATTTTTCATAAGTTGAGTTTTTCATTGTTTGAAAACACGGATAAGACGACATTTTCTAAAAATTAATCCCAGCTAGATTAATTTTATTTAGCGCCTCCGAAACGCCGTGCATACTAAATTTCATGGAAATCGTTGGAGCCGTTAACGAGATTCAAATGATAAATATATTATTATATTTACTTTTATTTATTTATTTATTTAAAACTTTCACACAAAACAATATAGTGCTAGGAGAACTTAATGCTAATAGCATTTTCTACCAGTCATCCTGGGCGTGCAAAAAGATGGTGTGGCGTGTTACTAAGTCTTTATGAAACTGTTTGTTTAAACATTTAATAGAAGTTATATATACTACTACCTACTAATACCTATATTTACCTACTTATACAAGACTTGCTCGTTTATAGGTATTAGATAAGCACCTAATTTCCAAAAAAAAAATCCGATATCGCTTTTTTTGTGTAGGACAGAGGTGTTCTTCTTTGTTACTCTGTAAGGTAAAGCCAAATTGGACACCCACTTCATGTTTCTCTACTTGTCAAGGTTGGCTGGTAGAAAGTACTGTCTAGCATTAAGCTCTCCTTTTTTACAAACTTTGTTTGGTGCATAAAAGAATTAATTTATTTATTTAAGGTATAAAGTAAAGAATTTAGGTACATTTATTAAATCAATCCCAAACTGCAATTTTACCTACATTTCCTCAACCAATCAAATTCTCGGAAGATCACGTCACCCCACCCGTGGACGTCGTAAGTGTGTTAATGCGAATGACATTCATAAGAAAGTAAGCGCTACGCTTTTTTCTAGAAACAAGTTTACAGTTTGATAAATCACTATTCGCAAAGTCAAGGTTAAATTAATGCATTCTTGTTCTTGTATCTTGGTATCTGTCTGGTACTTTTAAAACCGTGTGATAAAAGGATTAGGTGCTCCTAAAAAAAGCTCCTATCGATTACTTACGCAATTACGCATGTTATAAAACTATTTTTAAGTGTCAATGTCAATGGACAGCCTTCACAGCTCAGTTGGTAGTAGCTCTACCTTCGGCGCCGTATATAGGCCATGGCTTCGATCACGGAACAGAGAAATGAAAATGAAAATATTTATTACAGCAAAAAAACGGTGAGGTGGTTTACAAATTGGTACTTATATTTAGGATTAGAGATTTACAGTACTTAGGTCTAGTTTACCTACTGTTTTACAATGGTTGAGTTTACTTGAGTTTTGGTTAGTTTTCATGAAAATTATTAGACTAGGTAGGTATAGTATACTCAACATGATAGGTATGGATGAATTATCGTTGTTTTGCTGAGCGATAAATAAGGTTGGTTACCTGTGATACCCACACTAGATATAAATCTGTGTCGTGATACGATTGCTAAAATGGGGTGAACGGCATCAATTTTTATTGTTATTGTAATTATATATATTATTGTTATATATATTATTGTTATTATTATATTATTGTTGTGTAATATTTCTGTGGGCTCGATCCCGCCGATAACAAACATATTTTGTGTGATGAACATTATATGTTTGTTCTCTGTCTGTTAGTAGAATCTAAAAAGATATGACTCATGTTTTAGAACCCTCTTTTTTTAGTTGCCAATGTCAATTGACAACCTTCACAGCTCAGTTGGTAGTAGCTCTGGCTTCGGCGCCGCAAGCCGTGGGTTCGATCCTGCCGAGAACAAACATTTGTGTGATGAACATAATTGCATGTTCTCTGTCTGTTAGTAGTATCTAAAAGGTTTTCAATTGTGAAGTGCAAACACGTGTCAAGTGCTCAAACGGAGCCTTCTTGAGACACAATCATAATTCTTTCACCACACCGTTTCGAAAGATCTAGTGACATAAGACTAAGTAAATTAAGAAATCACGTTTCTATTAGCTTCACCATTCACCCATTTACATAGAAAAGCTTTCTGTGGTCAACTCAGATTGACGTACGGACGTGACACACAAACCCGGTGTTTACCTTTAATACCACCAGTGCGATGCTTTCTTCTATATTTTCAACAGTTTAAACATTAGTTATGTTAAAATTTACTTCACATTAAAACAAAGGACCGAACTACATGATAATGGAACTTGATATTGAGCAATGAAGAAAACAAACAAAGAACATGTTAATATCTTCTTATAAAACTGTCATTTATGATTAAAACATCCAAGAGTACTCAAGCTCTTTGTGAAGGGTTCGTCCGGGGAAATACTACCACCACGCCTTTTTCTGCCGCCAAGCAGCATTGCTGTGTTTCGGTTTGTTTGAAGAGTGTGGAGGCTGTCAATTATTGTGATGCCAATGGTGATTGTGATGTCATAGTGATGTTTGGACGTATCTCTGACTTCCCTAGACGTCTCCAATAATTCTAAAGACGTAACTTGAAAATGGGCTGACTTGACTAAAAAGTAAACTATAAAAATCACTTGACATTGGCAAAATTGTCGGACAGGAAGACAGGAGGACAGGAGTCCTAAACAAAAAAAAAGAAGAAGAAGTTCTTGGTACTAAGAGACCTAAAGAGATAGCTACCGTGCCTGGGGATCAAAAGTCAACGCTGTTAAATTTTTTATTGTATTTATTGAAGAGAAATAAACAAACAAATAGTATACAGCCAAAAATTATTTGCCGTTACTTTTATTTTCGTTTGATGCACGATGTACTTTCACTTCAGACACAGAATACCTAATAATACCACAGTACTTTAGCGCCAACAATTGGTAATGGTATGCCGTAATAGATTACAGAGATTTGGATCTTGTCAAATTCAAAGTGACTAAGGAGACAGATTTTATGCTATGTCAAATTATATCAGTGTAATAAATGAGCCAAATGTAATAATGATTAAATAATGAGTCAATTTCAGCTCAGCTGAAAGTGACAGCGTTCACAGCTCAGTTGGTAGTAGCTCTGTCTTCTGCGCCGTAGGCCGTGGGTTCGATCCCCACCGAGAACAAACATTTGTGTAATGAATAGGTATAGGTGGTTGTTCTCTGTCTGAAACTCAGTTGCTTATAATTTCAAACATTCAATGATGCCATGATTTTTTTATGATTAATGTGAATAATTTTTATTATACAACCCGTGATGGAACAAGCAGCAGCATAAAAAAAGCTTTGCCTCGTAAGTCATGAACGATGAGAACGTGCCCTACGATGCACTGCTCTGCGTCCATCAACTTGAGGCATACTGATGTTAAGCCTCATTGTGCATGTAATAACACCGGAGACCACACTCTTCAAACCGAAACATAGCGTTGCTGCTTGGCGGCAGAAAAAGGCGTGGTGATAGTACTTCCCCGGCCGAGCCCTTCACAAAGAGCTCTATACTCTTAAAATGAATGATTTGATATTATATTGTTATTCTCAAGATGTGGCGGTTGTCATAGTCTGGCGGCATAATATTAAGTAGAATCTATCATTTGAATATGTTAATACTTCATTAGTATCAGGTCAACCTTGCAGCAGCTCAAGAAAAAAACCTGTTAAGAACCAGAATCGCCAAACGGAAACTTTCTCTCGCTTCCGTATCACGAAGAACATTCTTCGCATTTTCTCAAACTTTGCTTATTAGCATTGCAACTGAACACACAAACTCTATTAGCATGTCTTTAAAAGCCAGACTACACACTTGTAATCCTATTCCATTTCTATTTTACCACTATTTTGTAACTACCAAAAAAAAATTAAGGGCTGTTTTAGCGGAGGATACTGATGATAGTATCGCCGTCAGAGCTTTTAAATCTCTATCTAGCTCCAAATTATCGAGGTTTGCTTTTAGCCAAAAACGCGACAAATGTTACAAAAATTGAAAACTTCACAAGTAAACCTGCTCGTACGCATTGCGTATGAGGTTAACCTGGGAAGTATTTTCTAGTACTGCGCCCATGAAATTGGTCCCGCTTTTGGCTAAAAACTAAAATAAAGATTCATAAAAAAGTTAAAAAAAAAATGTTTTGATCGTGCTACTAGCATCAGTAGCCTCGGCTAAAACAGCCCTTAATATTTTTTTCGGTAGTTTCAAAATAGTGGTGTATTATGCTAAGGGAGTAGTAGAGCTCTTTGTAAAGGGCTTGTCCGGAGAATTCCTCGGTGACTTGATGGTGATAGTAATTACTATCACCATCAAGTACCGTCTCTGTTTTTCAGTTTGAAGAGTGTGGCTGTCACATGTGGCTCTATTTTTTGAGTTTATGGCTGCAGAGCAGTACATCATAAGGCACGATCCTATATACTTTTAAGTGCGTGACTTGCGAGACAATGCTTTGTTGTTGGAAATGGTTTTTCCATCAGCAAGTAGGAGTTGTGAATACCAACTGCTCGTCTTTCGGCCGTTGTGAATGTGAGTCTTACCACGGAGTTGCCTGTTATTTTTTTAAAGGACGCCTTGGCCTTTTTTGTAATAGTAATAGAGCTCATTGTGAAGGGTTCGTCTAAGGAAGTACCACCACCATACTTTTTTTTGCCGCTTTATTTGCATACAAGAAGGTTCATAATTACGTGTATCACAACTCGTGTTTATAATGCTAAATAAGCGCAATGAAAGTAGTAAAAGATTATCATCGTGGCTAGTAGTAATAATATACCAGTAGTTGCATTGCACTATCTACCACCTGCGGCTTCGCTCTCATGGTAGCGGTATTTATTAATATCGATCTAAAGCACTTTTTTTAAGAGTAGTAAAGCTCCATGTGAAGGGCTCGTCTGGGGAACTACTATCACCACGCCTTTCTCTGTCGCCAAGAAGCAACGCTGTGTTTCGGTTTGAAGAGTGTGGTCGCCGGTGTAATTGCAGGCACATGAGGCTTAACATCAGAATGCCTTAACGACGCAGAGCAGTGCATCATAGGGCACGTTGCTATTGACTCACAAGGCAATGCGTTGTGATAAGTAGTTACTACTTAACAGGAGGTGGATCATCTGCTTGTTCCATCAACTAGTACAAAAAAAAGACTTTGCCCAGCAGCGGGACTTATCAGACTTAAATATTGCGTCAATACATGATACGCTACATGCAATAACATTGGAAAAAATGTAGGCCAAAGAAGTACTTCCTATTTTCACTTGCCCATGTACTTGAACCACATACCATAACCAGATACACCGTTAATTTCACTAGAACGATGGTGGGTGCTCTTGAAATCAAAAGTCGATCAGGTATCCATGCAAGCGTGGCTATAAAGATGATAGATAACGGTAACATGGCATGTGCGTTAGCCTTTGCATTCGTTATTATAAAAAAAAGGAAAGAAAAATAGAAGAAAGAACTCTCGACAAGTGCTGAGAGGAGTACTTAGAACATGACTGTCTATTTCTGCCAACAGTGTCTGTTTGGGTTTGAAGGGTGGGGCTGAAATTACAGACACTTTAGGGCTAGGCTAGCATCTTTTTTGCCTCATGTTCAGGGACACAGGGGCGAGAGAGTGAATTTGGTAATATTTTATTGTACATTGCAGGGAAGAAGAAGTGTTATACAGGGTGTCCGGAAGGTCGATGCAAAGCCGAGGTGGGGGGGGGGGGGTTGTAGGTCATCTCGTTACGCATCTATTCAGGTTTTTATTTAGTGTTTTTTTTTGGTGTTTATCGATTGAATACACATCATGCTAGGACACAAACAAATTGTTAGGTACTAGTAACTGTCTGTTTGAACACTATGAACGAATAAGCATAATTTGGTAATTTTTTCAAAAATCATGGAATTAACTCGGAATTGGACGACATTGGACTAAAGTAATCTAGCCTGAATAGATGCGTAACGAGGTGACCTACCCCCCCCCCTCACGGTTTTGCATCGACCTTCCAGACACCCTGTATATTTAATACAATATCTAAAAGTTTCGAAAATGTCGTAAAAAAATAATTATAACATATTTATTTAAGCTAGTAACTGTCGTGATATTTGTTGTTACAAAAAAACGCGAGTGATCAACATAGGTATGCGAGCCATCGCACGCGAATCGAGGAAAGCGAAACGGATGACAGATGCTATGAGTGCTATTGGATACTGTGATGCATAGATGAGAACCATCCAATTTTATTTGTAGACAATGCTTTGCAAACGCAACGATTGTCTTTTGTTAGCAATTCAGTTTGACTGTCACCATACCAGTTTGACTTGTCAAGAGTGTACTTAGAGACTGTAAAGCTCTTGTGAAGGGCAAGCTTTAAGCTTAAGGGCAATTCAGGGGCTTGAAGTTTATTTACTATTGGCGTAATAAGATCTTTCAAGGCAAATCTTGTAATTTTATTGAGTTATCCATTAATTTTGACGAGCCAGCCAGTAGCCACTTTTACAGTTATGAATGTTATGATATTATTGTGATTTCTGTGGATGAGATTTTAACAGTATAATAAGTAATAGAACAAGGAAAATAAGCTTTTATGTGTGTCTGTCGGTCACGAAGGCAAGCGAGTACTTAATTTCTTGACATGGATTGTGTAAATCAATGCATTTATGGATGCGGCACATTGCCTATCTCTATACTGAAAATTACGAGTGTTAGTACGATTTGTACCTCTAACGTAGGTCCATATGGTTCAGATCAAAACTCTAAATAAAAACAATCTTTATTCAGTTATGTTAAGGATCACATTGAAACGGTACAAACTAGGTGAATCAATACAATTACATTGTTATAAATTTTTATAGCTGCCTTCCTTTTTAAACTTGTGCTTATTAGCTGAAACCACGTTGACCTAGCATAAACTAATGTAACGTAGGTACCCTTATAACAGAATGGGTGGATGCGCAGGATATAATACCTAGAAATTTTTTTAACTGTGTATTTTATTTATTTGTTTGTCTTTGAAATCTTCTTCTTCTTATCGTGTCACTAGTTTGTTTCGAAACAGTGTGGTGAAAGGATTTTAAGTGCGCCTCAAGAGGCTCCTTTCGAGCACTTGTCACATGTTATAGAACTTGTTAGGTTTTACAACATGCCGGTTTCCTCACGATGTTTTCCTTCACCGTTTGAGAGTACTGGCACTGCGCACATAAATTTTTGAACAGAAAAACTCATTGGTGCACGACCGGTTTTGAACCCACGACCTTAGGATCGGAAGGTGGGGCTGCTACCACTAGACCACCAGTGCTCTTTGAAATAATTTGAGTTTAAAAAAATTGAAAAATAAACATTTCGTCATTTAGACAGTTTTGTACAAAAAAGTTAAAATTCAAATTGCAACTCTATTTAAATTCAGTTTCGTTCCAATCTGCTAAGTTTAAAAAAACGTTCTAAAAGAAATTAAATATGACTTTATACTTTTTCTTCGTAGCTCTCTAGCTCCCTTACACGTGAGACAGGTCTCCACGCTTCGAAACTAGATTTTCCGGTAAAGTAATTAAAAGGTAGTCTATGAGGTCAATGAGCTTCTATGCATTGCTGTCATGCGGTACATCCGCATGACAGCAATCGTCAATCACAATATATTTTCTTCTTCCTTTCACCCTCTTCTTTTCCCCCAATTTATTTCAAAAGAAAGCAATTTTTTAAAGGCATCTTAATATAGCAAGCATCATAGTAATATATTATGGAGTTGACCTATCGCTCAACTAATATAGGTACATATGAAAATATATTTATCTTAACCGTCTTTTAAGGTTTATAGTGATTGTACGGGTTCTTTTTATTTATCTCAACGCACACAAGGACCCCTTCTAAATTTCTTGAGTCCATTTCATCCAACGGTTGTCTGGTAGAGATCGCTACTTAGCGATAAGGCCGCCCATTGTACTTTTAGTTTTAAGTTTGTTTATTTGTTGTATCCTTAAGTTGTGTGCAATAAAGTATTTTCTATCTATCTATCTTCTATCTACGGCGATGAAATATTATCTTCGTCGTCCGTGATGCGCTTAAATATAATTCTATGTATATGTTGATCTTTTCTAAGATTTGATAAATTCAATCACAGTCTAATATTTCTGTAATGTTTTATTTCTCACAATGTTATGTTTTTGCTGTCTTTGAAGTTTTGACACAAACGGAAGGCTATATGTAGCGCCCTTAAATTTATCGTAAAAGAGAAACGGATGTGAAAAGATTGCCCAAAAACATAGGAAAATTCCCAGCCTTCCACACCTTACAGGTTATACCGAATAATGAAGTAGTTAGTATTTATGACTACACTGCGTTTTTGTGGCCACTTTCACTATTACATTACAACTACTTTCGGCCATGAACACAAACGTATAGGTAGGTACTAATTTGTATTGACGTGATAAAATACCTAAATACACTCAAATTTGGCGTAACTCAAGCTAATAGTTTTCTTGTTAATATAATAATAAAATCTGGCTGAAAATATGCAAAACATTTGAAACATAATTATAAAATTACTGAGACAAATTCAATGAAATCATTTTTACCTAGTGTTTTTTTAGGCAGGAAAACCTAAACCTAACCTAAGATTCCAGAAAAAATTAAAGTCCTAGAAAACTATAACACATTTGTAAACCACCTAAAGGATATACTATTACAAAAATCATATTATACACTAGAAGAATACATAAATGATGCATGTCTTTAGCGATAAATAAATTTGGATGATTGTTCATATTGGTCCGCTCCTCTCTATTGCAACACCCTAACGGGGTACATTATGTATTGCTCTAACATTATTTAGTCATAAGTCCTGGCAATGTAAAATCTACATACATACATACATAATAATGCAATAAATATACTGAATACTGAATACCTTATTTTATTATTTTTTTTCCGTAATTTTATTCTCCAAAACATTCTTCTCTGTGATTTTTTATAAATACCTTCAGTAAACTTACAACTTTCGAGTGTGGAAGCGATAAGTAGCCCAATTCGCATATTTCGCTATATTAAAAAGACAATGCTATTGGTAATACAATATTTATTGCACGACATAAATATACCTAGCACTAGGCAGCCATTCTTTGCTGGTTTGAATAATAATGAAGTAAAAGTAGCGAATAGATCACAGCTTTATGACAAGGGATCAGATAAACTCCTCCGATTTCTAAATCTCCTTCTGGGGAAATATTAATCTCAACAAACGTGGGATGTTGGTATAGTTGAAAATGGATTTTGACCTGCTTTGCTCCTACGTGAGTCAGTATAGCATGGGAAAGATTGCTTTTGATAGCGACTAGCAAACCTCCGATCAGCTATGTCAAGGGCGTCACCACTTCACAGAAGTGGATTGTCCCCCCCCCCCTCATGATAAAATATATACTAAAATAATGCAGAGCTCCAGGAGCTGATCTTGATCTGTCTTGCTTCTCTACATTGACATCATCATCGGGGATGGTAAGACATTACTGCCATCAAGCCTAGAAGATTTCTTTGTAGCACTGATAACCGTCGATGATGAGTTGACTAACTAGCTTGACGAACTTACTTACTTTATGGTTTTGAATGAAGAACCACTTTCAATGGTTATGAGCCGTGCCAAAGCACCACTTCATTTTGAACGGTTGGGTAAAGATAAAGATGAGAATGATAATGAAAGTTTGAAATACGTCAAAAATAGCAATTTCCTTCATCATTACACTGTCAAAATAACAACATTTTACTTTCTGTGTAATCATTAGATAATTTCCAATTTTACAAAACGACAAACAGAATATGTTTTGATATGTGAATTGTTTTGATGTTGTATATAGGTCAGTGTGGTCGCCCAGAGTCAAAGCCCTTTATATAAATAAAAAAAGTAAATTATGACGTTTCTCTTTTTTTCAGACGCAAGGATATCAAATTTACAAGACAATGATGATCACAAAGAAATAACAGCTATACAAACTACTGATAGAATGGATCTAGAAAAGATTATCTCAAGTAAAAGTTCCGAAGCGAGAAGACTGTAAAGATGACAGGAAATCATAGAATATATTCCAATGTAAAAAGAGATGATGCAATAGCTAAGAGAATGAGTGTAGCCAATATATTTATAGCAAGTTTAGTAATAATATTAGCAATATACACAAAAGCTATAGACGCTGAAAAATCGTCAGACAACAACGATTTAGTGCAACAAATGAAAATAATTCAAAGTGTTTCGGGTAGGTTTTTTAATGATATATACCAGAATGGTACCTTTAGGACTGGTAACAACCTGTGGGATAATATATTAAATCAGTGTAGTGTGTCACCTTCAGTGAGTTGTTTGCAAAAAAACGTTTATTCATACATGGACGAGAAACTAGAGTTTGATGGTGACGTCAAAGTGTCCGGTGGATTGTGTTTTAAGAAGAATAATGTCGACGTTAAGAAGTTTAGTAAAGAAGCCAACATCATCTACCTTACTGGAAGCAAAGATGAAGTCAGTGAGAGGGGTCTGGATGAAGAGAATGAAGTCGACGATGAAGAAGAGCCAGGTAATTTATTAATACTAGATTTTTTACTATAAGTATTCAAGTAGATCCAATAACTCTGCATTTAGGGAGCTTAAAGGCACCCTTCAAGCAACTCATCACGAAAACAATAGAAGATTGTGTCGTTTGGGACTAAAATAAATATTTGGGGCAAGAGCGATTTTTTGAATCCAGTGCGAATTGAAGGATTTTAGAGTAAAATCCTGAACGTAGCGAGGGATTCAAAGAACGTTGCTCGAGGTGAAATAGCCGTGGTACCGTGTGGCACATTCTGCTTTTCATCCCACTCTGTGAGAAAAATAAATAAGAGATGCTTTTAGTAGTGACAAATTTATGTTTACATACTTACTCAACCAAATGAAAAATTTATATTGCTTCTTTTTCATTTTTCCATGTAACAAAATTTTCATTAGCTTTTACATATTTTTCTCTCGATTTGTTCGGTAGTAAATTGCTAACGAAAGTCTCTACGTTTAATTTAACATTAATTGTACATTTGAAACATTTTCGTTTCGCATTTGAAACAAATCACAATATTATCTCTTATTACACTTTAATTCCAAATGCTTACCTTGTGCTAAGACCACAAGTAATGTTGGTTAAAATACCACCAAAATTACATAACACAACTCAAAATAACACTAGAAAAACAATTAAAATGAAAATGCTTTGTTGCTTCGCTAAATGACAGTAAACGAATCTCCAAATTGCGTTCAAATAGTGTTCTAAATTCAAATGACATTTGAATTTAGAACGACGAAATCGTCACAGATATTAAGTGCGCTGGAATGACCTATTTTGCGCGCACTTATCGAGGAACGAAAGGACTCCTTTCGAAAGATGCGATGAGAACTAAATTACTAACCTACTAGCTTAGGCACTACTAGTTATGCAGTCATGAGTTCAAACCATCGTCATCATACTACCTCACTATACTTCGTAGTAAATGGGTTAACACTTATACTTAGTAGGTAAAATTTGTTAAGGATTGCGTGCTAGTTCAGTGAATGAATTGCCAAAAACTAATACTCTGAAGAATTAATCTGCATGAACATGAAAATTTGTCTAGTTTAAAATGATTATGCAGCTGTCATCGCCTTAACGGAATTTCTAGCAATTCAATAACATATACCTCAATAGCTGACCTCCTAACCGTTTGCACCTAAGTATAGTTAACTCTAAAGTCTAAATGATAGACCGGATCTATATAACCTACCTACTTTCTTGAAGTCCTCTTGTGCATTGTCATAATTCCAACTTCAATATTGGCGTAAATACAATGAACAATAAAATAAATATTCATTTTACATGCGTAGAAATCTTAAACAGCCACTTTGAAAAGACCTCTACCGTGAACAAGCTTCTACCTATGCAAAGGTTCAGGTTAGCTGTTGTAAGGCTGTACTTTCTTTGGGTGTTTGTGCTTTACGCATGTAAATTTACGTCATATATCTTAGTTTTAGAGTTATTCTTCTTGAGTCACCAGTTTCTTTCGAAACAGTGTGGTGAAAGGATTTTAAGTGCGTCTCAAGAGGCTCATTTCGAGCACTCGACGCATTGTCATGTCATAGGACTTGTTAGGTTTAACAACATGCTGCTTTCCTCACGATGTTTTCCTTCACCGTTTGAGAGTACATTGTACACATAAATTTTTGAACAGAAAAACTCATTGGTGCTTTTGAACCTACTACCTTAGGATCGGAAGGCGCTACCACTAGACCGCCAGTGCTCTCTAATTAATGTTTAATGTAATCAAACTACTTATTATTCATAATTATATTAAATTATACATAAACATGCAGAACTTGGCTATGAGTAGAGTGAATAAATCATGAACAAATCACATTTTTTTCTAAAGTTAAGAAGTTCTTTTATTTTGTACAACTATTTCATAATCAGAGCATGAATTAATAGTTAGGAGATTAAATAAATATAATTTTGCTAGCAATTTGTCAAAGTTACTGTCACAGTTTACTGTTAATTTGCGCATAATTATACAGTTTATATCTACTAATTTAATTTGCCGTGGTTTTTGCTTCATAACCGTACTTCGATGTAATTAGAAGTTTATAGTTATGTAGTTAGTTAAAGTAGCTCTTTGTGAACTAGTTCATCAAAGTCAAAAATGTTTCGAACACTTGAATCAAAAGGAGAACTTCGAAACGACTTAAAGATATTTGAGTTTAGGTGCCAGATCCATGGCAACAGATCTTCGTGAAATATAAATTAAATAATAAAATAAATAAATAACTACATCATCTATAAATCTACATCATCTACAATTTACAAATAAAAACACAAAATAAATTATAAACCTGCAGGGGTTGACCTGGACCTCCCGTAGAACAGTTTTTTGCAGCTGATGACCCCATCTAAACCCTAGTTGCGTTTGTCCCACGACTTTTTGGCCACCTGTATAGTCTTAATTCGCCAATCTAATCTGTGTAAGTTAACCTAGTGTACAACTTGTGTTTGCACCCTATACATCACCCGCAAACCATGCAAATTAATTATTACAAGTCTTCGTGGCTAGTTCAGCAGTAAGAGACATCATAGAATGTAGAAATTCCTCTGTTTTTTTGTTGGTTAAAAATATAACGTATGTATAGCATTTACGATATTGTAAGATTAACTCCCGTTGAACCTCTTTGATGTATAATTGATGACCACTGGCCACTTTCCCTTTCCTTTCGTTTATATCAGTCAGATCTTGAGTGATGACTTTGGATTGAGCTTTTACTACATTACTCATAAATTTATCTCTATTCTGGTATTCATGAAAAAATTGCAATGGGAAAAATAACCAGTCATCACTTATTATTACATGTATTTCATACCTAGTCATCACGTTTTTTCCGTCAATGTTTTTAACATTTGTGTTACTTACTTATTTTTAAACTCGTATAAATCACTAAACTTCGATCGTTCGAGTTAGTTTTTTTTTTTTTTTTTTTTTTTTTTGTTATGGCAACAGTATCTATGGAAACGATTCTATTCAGCAAATTCAGTATTTAAACCATTAGTATATTTTAATATTATTTAAATTATGGCGTTACCTTTATTCAAAATGAGTCGTAACATTTTTTCTAATTGACCGAGCGAGCGAAGCGAGCGAAGCGTCTCAGTTTCCACATTGGCCAAAAATGCATTTGTCCGGATGTCTGTCTGTCTGTCTGTCTGTTCTCCTCTACAGGTCGCATTTTTCCATCGATCTGGACGAAACTTGGTACACAGGTTATATGACTTATTAGAACTTTTTTGTCGTCGGGGATTTTTGATTGGAGGGGTACTTCCTCCAAAAAAAGGGCAAAAAGGGGGCTATTTGATATACGGGATATCTCCACCAAATGAAATCCGATTACGATTATTCTTTTTTATTTGAAAGGTGGTAACTTTAAGTTGGTCTCATAAAAGTTTGGCGAAGATCTGATAAGGATCTTCAGCATGATGAACAGGATAGCTCATCAAACAATCGATGGTTTTCAATCAAATTTGAGAGAAACACAAAGGACCTCATTCTACACAAGATGATGCAAAAAAAATCTAAAATATCAAAAAACGGAAAATACACTTGCACATTACATTCCTCAAATAGCTCACTTTTAGTATGCTCGCGAGGTCTACAGCTCCCAGAGCCACTAGTAAATTATTCATGTTTATTGCGTGTACAAAAGTATATCCAATCAAAAAGCAACTATATGGTAAAAGTTTTAGAGTTGTAAAATAATATCTCTGTACTATAAAAATTTGTTTTCTGACGATTCCTTCGCCGCTAGAAAGCGTTGGCATTATGCACATAGGCCCTTATTCTTATAGGTCGCTGAGCACGCCATTACTTTATCAGACCAATAAGCCTGTTGCTATCTCTTTTCGTTTGCATGAAAGTGACTGTGACCATGCCAGGGAATAGGAATAAGATAGTTAGTCTACAACCTCCCACTTACTCCCGCACCGATCTAAAAATGTAAACCTCAATAATATAGGACACTGGGGCATTATTTCTCTTACATAGAAGATTGCCCCAAACCGTGTAAACTACATGATCTTGAACTTTATTCTTTATGACATAGGAGATTCCTTCCTTCTAACCTAACCGTGTGATGTCTCAAACGCAAACGCGGTTATATTATTGATCATAGTGACTAACGACGCTGTTTCTGATTATTTCCTTATGTCTATGGCTTTTAGCAGTTTCTAACACTTAGATTTTTCTTTGTAGTAGCAATTCTCAGTGGTCCGTTATATTATTAGCACCTAGATCTCAAACATTCGAGTTACGGGTGAAAGTGAAATTTCATCGTGATCTATCAGCTTAATACCCATTACGTTAAGGATTGAAATCAATTAAAAGCCCAAACCGTGACAAAATTGACAAATCGATATGAATTCATTAAAAATTAAATTCTGTTTATTAAAAAATGCACCGCTTAGTTATCAGTGAGTTTCAAAGACCCCGACCTCAGGGAGGAAAAATACTCCAAAATACTGTCAATCGAAAATTCTCCAAAAAACGCTGGCTGTATTGCTACGCTGAATACGCTGAAGTTTTTTAGGCACTAAGTATTTTTAAGCTCTTCTCCATCCAGAGGTGGTCTGGAAGAGATCGCTTTATAGCGATGAGACCACCCATTGTACATTTATTGTTCTTTAATTGCTAATTATCCTATTATGTTAGTTTGTAAGGTGTTATAAAGAATTTTCATTCATTCATTCAATGATGTTTCAGTATTTTCCGTTCACTTTGTATTACTTAGGCAACCACTTGTTTCCACTTGCTGTTTTATTACAGACTTGCCCTCAAAGTTCAGCCTACATAATCCAGTACAAAAGGTAATGGTTTGAGGTTGAATCCGACCTCACCTCAAACTCACAGCCTGACTTTACGCTTTGTGGTTACAACCTACCACTTGTAACTAGTTCAAACATTTGAACTACAAAAATGAATGAATAGGTAGTTTTAACGACCTCTGTGGCGCAGCGGGCGAGAGCCTGCCTGCGACGCAAGAGGTTGCGGGTTCGATTCCCTCCTTGGAACAAATTTGTGTACGATCTGCAGAAATTTGTTCCGATGGTCTGGATGTTTTCTATGTATAATAAAAAAATATCTATCTATGTAAGTATATAATGTATTAAATATATCAGTTATCTAGTACCCATAACACAAGCTTTGAGTAGCTTACTTTGGGGCTAGATAATGCTGTGTGGATTGTCCAGCATTATTTATTTATTTATTTATTTATTTATTTTTTTTTTATTGTTTAATAGCTAGACGTTTGACTGCCATCTCACCTGATGTAAAGTGAAGATGCAGTCTAAGGTGGAGCACGCTTAGCTATAATCCACTTATTCACTCTTGACTTAAAAATTCCTAAGTTGTATCGTTCCGGAAATACCGACGACGGTAAGGTGTTCCACTCCTTGGCAGTTTGCACCAGGAAAGTGGAAGCAAAGCGCTTTGTGCGATAATGAGGGATTTCTACCATATAGGGGTGGCACTTATCCGTGCGTCTAGTAGTCCGGAGGTGGAAGGGTGACGGGAGAATGAGATCGTGCAGTTCCTGCGCACACTCGCCGAAATGTATTCGGTAGAAGACCGATAAGCACGCAATTCGTCTCCTGTGTTCAAGGCTATAGAGCCTGGAGTCGAACAGTCGATCGCTTCCAATGAGTCTCCTAGCACGCCGCTCAATAGAATCCAAGGCCTCAAGCTGGTACTTGGCAGAACCGTCCCATAGGTGGCAACAGTACTCCATGCACGATCGGACTTGTGCTTGGTAAAGATCTAGAAGCTGTCCTGGTGTGAAGTACTGTCTGACCTTAGAGAGGATGCCCAGTTTTTTAGCAGCAACTTTGGCCCTAGACTCTATATAAGAGCCGAAGTTCAAGTTGGATGTTAACCTCACACCTAAGAGCTCAAGCTGGTCAGAGATCGGCACCGATACATCCAAGAAGGATGGACTTAGGTGGAAAGGCCGCTTTTTAGCTGAGAATAGGCATGCCTGGGTTTTAGAGGCATTGAACGAGACGAGGTTGGCTGCACCCCAATCAGAGACATTGGTCAGGATGCGATTTACTCTTTCCACCATGGCCTCTCTTAAGGACTCGATCGTATCAGCGCTTGCACGAGCATCGGATGTGTATCTTTCTACAATAGTGCTATCGTCTGCGTACCCCACAATACCGGGCTGAAGCAAATCGTTGATATGTAGCAGGAATAAGGTTGCAGAAAGAACCGATCCCTGAGGTACCCCGGCATTAATAGCCATTTGATCAGACGAGCAGCCATCAATGACCACTCGAATTGACCGTTCCCTCAAGAAGTCGGAAATCCACCCACGCAAGCACGATGGCAGTCCAAAAGAGGTAAGCTTGCTAATAAGACCGTCATGCCAAACCCTGTCGAAAGCCTTGGATATGTCAAGTGACACAGCAAGAGCTTCACCATGTCTCTCCAAGGCTTCACTCCAGATATGGGTGACGTACGCTAGAAGGTCCCCAGTAGACCGTTTACGACGAAAACCGTACTGCTGGTCACTGAGGAGGTCATTGGCTTCAAGGTACGTCAGGAGCTTATTGTTGATAACCCGCTCCATGGTTTTACACAATAGAGAGGTCACAGATATGGGCCTATAATTGGCAGGGTCGGCACGACTACCTTTCTTAGGCACTGGTTGCACATTTGCAAGCTTCCAAGACCGTGGTACAAGGCCAGTTTCAAGAGAGAGACGAAACAGGCGAGTCAGTATTGGAGACAACTCAGGGGCACATTGTTTGAGGACAATTGCAGGTATTCCATCAGGCCCGCTAGCCTTATTCACATCCAAAGCCCGCAGTGTTTTAAGCACCTCCTTTTGGTGTATGCGGACTTTCGGCATTTCCGTTGTACTACAGGGGACGGAAGGAGGCACTGCACCAGCCGTGTTATGGCGCGAGGATTCCGCAAACTGGGAAGCAAAAAGATTGGCCTTCTCTTCGGAAGTGTGAGCAAGCGAACCATCTGGTTTAAGCATTGGAGGAAGCGAAGGGCGGCAGAAGTTCGTTTCAATAGATTTTGCAAGAGACCAAAAGGCCTTACTACCCGCTGGGTGCGAGGCCAATTTAGCACCTACTCGGCTTATGTGATCGAAACGAGCCCTCCTTAAAACTTTTTTAAAGGCTTTGGCGGCTTTGTTATATGCTCTCTTCTTAAGGCTTATATCAGGTGCTTTGAGATTCCTAGCGGCAACCCAACTAACGAACGCATTTTGCTTGAGTGCATCAGCACTTCTGCTTTCAGCATCAAACCAGGGTTGGGGTGAATCAGATGATCTAGTGTCTTTGTATGGAATATAGTATTCCATACCACGACGAAGCACTTCAGTTATAGCATTTGTGCAGGTCGACGGATCATCAGAAGAGAAACAAGATTGCCGCCAAGGAAAAGATGCAAAAAAGTGCCGCATCTCGTCCCAATTCGCTAGCGCGTACTGCCACAAACGACGGCTACCTCTGGGGCTTGGATCGGGTGGAGAGTATGCTGATACGGACTTCACAACACAATGGTCAGAACTACCAAGTGGCGAAGTGACCGACACATTGTATCGATCAGGATCAGTCGTTAGGATAAGGTCCAAGCAATTGGCAGTGTGACCGTCGATGTCCGGAACTCTGGTCGCTTCCTGGACTAACTGAGTGAGGTTGAGAGAGATCGAAAACTTAAGGGCTTCCCTTCCAGCGTGATCGGTGCACTGGTGTGGGAATAGCCAATCCTGATGATGAGCATTGAAGTCCCCCAGAAACACAAGTTGGGCAGATGGGTACCGATGCTGGGCCAGATCCGCTGCCTCACTGAGATAATCAAAAAGCTGAGTTGTCTCTTGGTCTCCGCTATGTGACCGATACATTCCAGCGTAAAGTATTTTCTCCATACCAGTCTCAACAAGTATCCAAATTACAGAGTACTTGGAATTTTCAAGATTTCGGAGGCGCCTGAAACAGATGTCATTGCGTGCATAAACGCAGGTGCCGGCCCGTGGCTTAAAGTTATGTTCAAGCACATAACCTGGGTATGCAAGGTATGACGCATCAGGTGGGCATCTTATCTGGGTCTCAGTAAGAAAAAGCAGATGAGGTTTAGCAGTCTCCAGATAGTGGTGGACTGGAATGATATTTGAGTGCAAACCTCGGATATTTGCAAGGTGCACTTGTAGAGAGAGGACGTGCACACGCTGTTTAACATTCTTGCTTAATTTGTTGTTTTTCATAATTGATTGTTTGAAGAGTGAAGAAGTGGTAGGAGGACGGCAGTAGGACAAAACACACTACAAACCTAAAGACTAATAACAAATCACCTATGCTAACGGGGGACTAAGCGGGAGACTGCGGGGACGCCCGAACCCCCCCGGAGATAAAAAATAGCTTATTTTATTTAAATAAGCTATTTTTTTTTTTTTACTGGTTCATGGCGGTTCTCAAATGTCTAGTCACATTTATATATTTAACTTGTTGCGCCCCGCGGTTTCACCCGCGCGGATTTAAATCCCGGTAATCCCACGGGATAAAAAGTAGCTTATGTGCTATTCCAGACTATAATCTATCTGTCTGCCAAGTTTCATATCTAGACGGCTGAACGGAACTATCCGTTCCGGCGGGAAAGACTTACAAACATCCATCCATACTTATAAATTTTGTGTGTGTGTCTCCAGCTTCCTCATATTGAAAATGTAATTTCTATAAATGCCAATATTTAAAGCATAATTAGTGCACTCATAGATTTGAATCATAATTTAGCTGCCAAATAAACAACGATGCTATAAGCTTATAATAGTGTGTAAGCTGGAGTAACATGTCTCCAGCTGCCTCAGTCAGTGTGGGCAAACGGCTAATGATAGAGATATATAGTAAACGCAAGGATTTAGTACCAAACGAATTAGCGAGGTACCAAAAATTTCAGGTCTGTAGCTCGGAAACTCTTCGAGTTATAAGACTTGATCAACGTGTAAGCTGGAGTAACGATACGTGAAAAAGCATATGCTCGTTCTCTGGAATGGCTGGAGCTAGCAGGTTGCTTTAAGTCTCCAGATTTAGTACCAAACGAATTAGCGAGGTACCAAATATTTGAAGTGTTTCTGTTCAAAACTCTATGAGTTACAAGCTTTTCCAGCTTTTTTTGTTTGTCCAACTTGCACATGTTGGATCTCAGCAACCACAATAGGTACAGACTCGGTTGATGTCTCTGAACCGAGCTATGAATTAGTGCACTCGGTACCAAAAATTTGGAATCTCTAGGACAAGCAGTTCTGTTGTAATCAGCAAAATAACTAATATTATGATGAGTTACAGAATACCAGATAGTTCCATTTCGACCAGCCTTCAGTTGATAGTAGCTCTATCTCTGTCACTACAGCGAATGCGTCACACTCGTACCTACTGATGCAATCAAGGAATTTGAATATATCTGTCTGTATTCAAATTCCTTGGATGTTATTTTGCTGATTACAACAGAACTGCTTGTCCTAGAGATTCCAAATTTTTGGTACCGAGTGCACTAATTCATAGCTCGGTTCAGAGACATCAACCGAGTCTGTACCTATTGTGGTTGCTGAGATCCAACATGTGCAAGTTGGACAAACAAAAAAAGCTGGAAAAGCTTGTAACTCATAGAGTTTTGAACAGAAACACTTCAAATATTTGGTACCTCGCTAATTCGTTTGGTACTAAATCTGGAGACTTAAAGCAACCTGCTAGCTCCAGCCATTCCAGAGAACGAGCATATGCTTTTTCACGTATCGTTACTCCAGCTTACACGTTGATCAAGTCTTATAACTCGAAGAGTTTCCGAGCTACAGACCTGAAATTTTTGGTACCTCGCTAATTCGTTTGGTACTAAATCCTTGCGTTTACTATATATCTCTATCATTAGCCGTTTGCCCACACTGACTGAGGCAGCTGGAGACATGTTACTCCAGCTTACACACTATTATAAGCTTATAGCACCGTTGTTTATTTGGCAGCTAAATTATGATTCAAATCTATGAGTGCACTAATTATGCTTTAAATATTGGCATTTATAGAAATTACATTTTCAATATGAGGAAGCTGGAGACACACACACTAAATTTTCGGGTTTATAGTATTAGTGGAAATTATTATTATTATTATTGAAGGAATGGGGGGAGGCCTTTGCCCAGCAGTGGGACCCGGAGGGCTTATAATAATAATAATAATAATAGTATTAGTTAGGATTAGGATAACTTTACCGTGCTGTGTCCCTTGGAGAAAATTTTAATATAACCAGCCATTACTATTAAAATAACAATACACATCAAATATTCCCAGTACACTAACAATTAAGCTGAAGAGTGGTAATGTCGCCTTCCGCATAATTGAATCGCGTGTGAACCTTTCAGCAATTTTGTAATAGAAAACTGACGTGATCAATCGTAATAGGAAAATAGAAATTACATTGTGGAATGTAGTGCACGTAGAAAGTGTAGTAAACAATGCAGGAGAAATGGGGATTTATGAAGATAGTACAGTAAATTCTTGCTAGAAGAGGTGATGGCCAGTGGAGTAAAGCCTTGACCGAACGGTGGCCGAAATGGGGCCGAAGAAATCTGGGCCAACCGAAAGCGAGATGGGTCGACGACATTGTTAAGGTTGCAGGAAATACCTGGACAAGAGACGCACAGGACAGAAGAGGCTGGCAGATAATGAAGGAGGCCTATACCCAGCAGTGGCCAGTGGGTGATACCGGGCTGAAATGATGATGATGATTCATAATAGTTTTAGTCATCCGTAATATCCGGTGGCTAGCATGGTTAATGTCAGCCACCGGATATTAATAAAACTGAGAGAAAGAAAGAATTTTGCTGATCAAAAAAACCAGAGCCATGATAGCTATTTGGTACATAGTTCTGGTAACTCCCATTTGTTCTACAGGACTGTTGAAACTACTGAACCACAGCTGTGGAAGTAATGAACGTTATTATATTATGTTACATTTGAGCAAATGGGCTAGTTTTCGTTTCAATACCTAGTCCTACCATTGATCTACAGTGATAAAAAAGGTTTATCAGTTCATGTAACATAGAAAATTCGTGTACCTTACCTACTTAAATATTTGGTATAAAAAATCATACTAGGGACATAGGTAACTTCATATTCGTATTGATTTTGATGGAATAAGCAGATGGCCCACCTGATGTTAAGTGGTAACCGTCACAAAGCAACAACAACTCGAGGCATACAGATGTTAAGCCACATATGCCTGTAATTACACCGGCGACCACACCCTTCGAACCGAAACACAGCAAAGCTGCTTGGCGGTAGAAAAAGTCATGGTGGTAGTAGGTACTTCTCCGAACGAGCCCTTCACAAAGACCTCTGCTCTTCGGTTTAAGATATTTTATTTCTCATAAGAATAAATTCACTTACATGAGAAAGTATAACATTAACTTAAGTTTAAAGTGGGGCAGTATCCTACAGTACTAATATTATTTTTAAATAAGCTGGATATAAACTAAGTACCTACCAATTTTTTCTATTCACTATATTTTATGACGGTAGAATCGAAAAATAAATCTACGATGTTCCGTGCGTTGGCTCGTCCACAGCGTTTTGTCGTGTTTGTTTAAAAGTTACACAGAGTAAGCTCGGATGTGGCATATGATTCTAGTTATTAGGTATAGCATTTGGGCATGACATGATGTTTAAGCAATTTTTTAAAAGTGGTCATTGATTTTGACCTCTCAAGACCTCTGCTCTTTACATCTTTACACAATGTGCACTGAATGCCATCTAACATGTTTTTACACTTTAAAAAGTAAAAATGTTAGTTTTATTCCCTATTTATTTTAGTGTACTTACTATTTTCTTTTATGGTGTACAATAAAGTATTTTCAATCATTTCATTCAATGTTTATCTTTCCAGAATCGCCGCTCGAAGAAGTAACAGATGCGTTATACAGCAAAGGAGTTAAGTTCCTGACAACGCATGACATGAAGGTGACCCTACCAGAGCTCTTCTTTGATGGAGCCACGCTGAAGGTGTCACCACGAGCGCTCACGAAGACCGGCGCTCTGGTGCATATAGATCTGGAACCGAGGGAGGTCAATGGAGAGGGCCGACTGTTCTTTCATAAAATAAGTAAGAGTTTCTTCTTCTGATAATGGGAGCCAAATTCCCTTTTGATAATGCACGGTATGTATACGGGATGATAATGTATACCCAATAATGAAAAAAAACAACAAACAGCTTCACGACTTTGATCCCCAGGCACGGTAGATATCCCTTCAGATCTCCCAGTACCAAGTAGGTACTAATTAAGATTATTTGAGGATGTCTAAGGGGGGTAGTCAGAGGTACGTCCAAACATTACATTTGGCACATACCCACATTTTGCAGTAGTTAGTATTCCATACGTGACAGGTTGCAAGCCCATCGCCGCTGTTGTAATACTAACTGGTTTCCTCACGATGTTTTCCTTCACCGTTTAAGAGCACTGGTATTGCGCACATAAATTACAAAATAATGCACACCCATTAATCCATGTCCACTGCTTATTTCGAGAAGAGTGCTATGGATGTGATTGATTTTAGAAAGAGAGGTAAGCCAAAGAAAATATGGATGGACTGTGTGAAAGATGACATGAGTAAGAAAGGAGTGAGTAGAACCTGTTGTGCTGACATTTAGCGTGGTCCCAGGAATTCTAGTTCCAGTAAAATAGTCAATTTATTTAGTGAACATAGAACAGAGGTAAAAATTATTTAAATTGAATTTATTAATAGCAAAAAAAAAAAAATTATTCGTAAGTTTTGAAACGGGCCTTCTGTTAAGAACATTGAATTTTCTATTACAGAAAAATACATCAGAAAGAAACTAGTGACAGCAGCTATCGCAATAATTCTAGTCGTGAAACTGATTGCACTGAAGCTGATATTCGTTCTACCGCTGATCCTGGGAGTGACGACGGCAAAGAAGATGTTCCTGAAACTACTCCTCTTCGTGTTTCCGGCGCTGAGCCATATCTTCAAACTGTGCTCGTGGTACCATCAGAACTATCACACGACGAAGTTCCATCACCATCATCATTTGATCACACATCATCATAAGGTACCTAATAATTTTTGCATACTCTTTTGTAGGGGTACAGTACAGCATATAGATTTTTTTTTATTTGGATTCCACAAATACGATGACCTCTGTAGCGCAGCGGGCGAGAGCCTGCCTGCGACGCAAGAGGTTGCTGGTTCGATTCCCGCCTTGGAATAAATTTGTGTACGATCTGCAGAAATTTGTTCCGATGGTCTGGGTGTTTTCTATGTATAATTAAAAAATATCTATCTATGTAAGTATATAATGTATTAAATATATCAGTTTTCTAGTACCCATAACACAAGCTTTGATTAGCTTACTTTGGGGCTAGATAGTGTTGTGTGGATTGTCCAGCATTATTTATTATTATTATTATTAAATCAATAGTTTACAAAGATCAAAGAGGATGGCCCTATGGCTAATCCAATCCACTATGACCAATCCGATCGCGTTTGCGTTGAGATCACGTTATGACGTCACACTGTTAGGGCAAGGTATCTCCTATGTCATAAAGAATAAAGTCCAAGATCACGTTGTGACTTAACGCGGTTTGGGATAAGGAATCGTCAAAGAGAATAATGGCCCATGTTTGGGGTCTATTGGTGATGGTGACCTCTTACCGAAAGCTAAGGTATAACTTGTCTACTATCTTCATAAAAAATATTACAAGTAGGTATGTATATACAAATAAATAGTATTTAATATGTATAAGTTATATATCAGCTATCTGAAGTAGAAGCTTTGGCTTAGTTTAGGGTGAGTTTTTTTTATACAACTAGCTGATGAAACAATCAGATGGCCCTCCTGATGTTAAGTGGTAACAATCACCTATAACGAAGCATTGCCTCGTAAGTCACGCACGATAAGAACTGCCCTACGATGCACTTCCCTGCGTCCATCATCTTGAGGCATGCAGGTGTTAAGCCTCATGTGCTTGTAATAACACCGGCGACCACACTCTTTAAACCAAAACACAGCGTTGCTGCTTATTGGCAGAAAAAGGCGTGGTAGTTCTTCCACGGACGAGCTCTTCACAAAGAGCTCTACTACTCTTAGATGTGGAATATCCACCAATATCTATTATTTATATTTCGTTTCAGACTCCTCATGCATCTCCATACGGACACTCAGCTCCGCACGGTCCTCATTCGTCAGTGGTGGTCACGCGTCCACAAACGCATGGATCAGCTCCAGCCTTCGAGCACTATCCCCAGGATTGGGAGCTCTCTGGCCCTGGACTTGGTAGCGAGTATGTTTCACTGACTTAAGTCAGCTATGTTTCTTTGGTTTCCTGCTTTAAAATCTAAGGCCCTTATTCATAATGGTCTTTAAGCACGCCAATAGCTTATCAGACCGATAAGTATGTTGCTCTCTCTTTTCGTTGGCGTGAAAGTGACAGTGACAAGACTTAGTGTACTCTATTAAGCCGCTATAAAATGGCAGGGATTATGAATAAGAGGGTAAAATCTAGGTCTTTCAGTAAAGAATAGTTAAGGATGTGCCATTTTATTTTTATTTTATTTACATCATCTCTCTGCGAGGCAAAGCTCTCCCACAAATCCCTCCAATCGTCTTAAGCCCTTGTTCCACTTTGTTTAATTGTGTCTTTAAATCGTGGAGATCATCCCTCCACCGCTTTCTTGGTCAACCCCTATCTCGCCTTCGTTTGGTTACTATTTTTGACAATTTATCGGGTTATATTCTACTACTACTTGCGCAAACCCAGTTGAACTGGGTCCTTTTACCTGTATTTTACCTTCCAGATATCTTGCATCAGATATACATCGCAACGCCATAGCAAGCTTCAAGCCAAACGTCAACGATATGAACGACATCAACGCATGGGGACTTGGTGCACCGCCAGGTAATATTTTGTGACCTCTTTTATTTATTGTTTATGATGACGATGAGGATTGGCTATAGATAATCCTATATTTATATCCCTACCTATTAGGGAGCCAAATATAGATTGGTAGATTGAGATTGTATGTAAGATGATAATGCGCATGCGGTAGTCCTTATTGTTTACTTACTCTACTAAGTTTCATGATCTTGTAAAATTAATAGTGTAAGTAATTATTTTTTTACATATCGTATATAATAAATAAATAAATGAATAAACAACTAATGAATGAGCTAAGAATAATGAATGAATATCGAGGACTGTTATTTCTATCAGTTCTACCTCTCAGTGTTCTGGTTTTTCAAACTGCATCTATAGGTATTTTATGAAGTTGTTGCATATCGAATTAATCAATTTTTTTTTTTAGGTCAATCGATGAATGTGGGTGAACAATACAGTGCCGGTAACAGTCCCGCTCAGAACGTTGTGTCTCCAAACGGTCAGAAAGTGCCTGTAGGAAATTCTGGAAGGTATGAATGAAATCGAATCAAATCAAATGTGTTTTATTTCGAGCAAGAAAACAATAATATAGTAAGGAAAAATACAAATACAGTAAAAAGTATAAGGAAAAAATACAAATACAAATGAGTGATGCGTTAAAAAAGATAACATAAGTATATAAAATATAAAAAAGATAACATAGTATATAGTATGCACAGTGCCAGTACTCAAACATCATAACAAAATGAAGAAAAGCATCGACAAGAAGAAGTGGAATAGATAATAAATACAAACTCCTTTGTTTCTTAAACTTATTTACAAGAGATTCATAAATCATAAATCGTTCCAAAGCTATACAAATTTTCACTATCACAAGAAGACGTGCATTTTTTGCCTATAAATAAAACCTATAAATAATTGTCATTTAAAAAATTTTAAAACTATTTAGCATTTTCTCTTACTTTGTTTCGTTTAGCAAAATAGAAAATAAATTATATATGAAACCTCGTCAGAAGGTCGTTAAATATAGTAATTGGATATCAAATGAAATTTTTGCACGAATATTTGCCATTATGTTCAACTTTCACATTATAGTGCTGAAGCGACAACGCTATTAGAGTCAAGCGTTCAAAAATGTAAAAATATCTTCAGTTTTAAATATGTTAATCCTGATAATATTGTGAAAACTTTTAAATCTTTAAATATTAAAAATACTGAAGATCTATGGGGAATGTCAACCAAAGTATTAGGCGCTATCATAACTGATATTGCACCTTGTTTAGCATACATTTTTAATAGATGTGTTGATGAGGGTGTTTTCCCAGATTTAATGAAGCACAGTAAACTCATTCCCCTGTACAAGTCCGGAAATGAACAAGATCCTGCTAACTACAGGCCTATATCGGTACTGCCTACGTTGAGTAAAATTTTTGAAAAAGTTGTTCTTAATCAGTTAACATCACATTTTAATGTCAACGGCATACTTCATAGTCATCAGTTTGGATTCACTAAAGGTCGTTCAACGACTGATGCCGGCTCGTCGCTCCTAAAGCACATATATGATGCTTGGGAACACTCACAAGATGCGATTGGGGTATTCTGCGATCTGTCCAAAGCTTTTGACTGTGTAAGTCATGCCACCTTATTATCTAAACTTAAACACTATGGCATCCAAAATCGGGCAATTGATCTTATACAGTCCTACCTAACCAATAGAGTCCAAAAAGTTGATGTTGGCGGTGAGAGGTCTTCCGGATCGGTCATTGATATAGGGGTGCCACAGGGTTCTATACTGGGTCCCTTCTTATTTTTAGTTTATGTAAATGACCTTCCACTTTTTGTTAAAAATTTGTGTGAAATTGTTCTATTCGCTGACGATACCTCTTTAATTTTTAAAATCGACAGATTGAAGGCTAACTTCGATGACGTTAATGCATCTCTGTCGCAAGTACTTAACTGGTTTACTGTAAATAATCTTTTGCTCAATGCTGGGAAAACTAAATGCATAAAATTTACTTTGCCAAATGTGGTTCAGCGACCAACCAGTATCAAATTAAATGGAGAGTCACTTACCCCTGTCAATTCTACAATTTTTTTAGGACTTACTATTGATGCAAAATTGCAGTGGGGTCCTCACATAAAATCACTTGCTGGTAGACTAAGTTCGGCTGCATACGCAGTTCGCACTATAAGATGGCTTACAGATGAGGCTACAGCTAGGCTGGTATATTTTAGTTACTTCCACAGTGTAATGTCCTATGGTATCTTGCTATGGGGTAGAGCTGCTGATATACAAAGTATATTTGTACTTCAAAAACGGGCGATACGTGCCATTTATAAAATGAAACCACGTGACTCATTGAGGGAGCGTTTTAAGGAAATTAATATTCTCACAGTAACTTCACAGTATATTTTTGAAAATTTATTGTACACTCATAAACACATAGGTAGCTTTAAGAAAAAGAGTGACGCACATAACGTTAACACTAGAAATAAAAATAAATTATGCATTCCGAAATTTCGATTACAAAAGGTAAATGGCTCGTTCATGGGGAACGGTATACGCTTCTATAATAAACTCCCAGAAAGTGTCACTGGGCTTCCTATTAAAAAATTTAAAGTGTACATTAAGAATTATCTGATAAGGAAAGCTTACTATACTATAGATAGTTATATTAATGATAAAAGTGCGTGGCCTGATGTCCCGGTCGCTCTGCCCATCGACGGCTAACATATCTGCAATGTCTTTACTATTATGTTATTTAAAAAAAGATTTTTTATTTTTTTCCCCATTGTTGTTTGACTATACTATCAATTTATGAATCTGTTTACTTTTCCTTTTCTGTTAGATTACTTTGTATTATATAGCTTCAATAGTGTAGGTATTTTATTACATTGTAACGAGGATCATATAAAAGAGCGATAGATACCAAGCCGAGTTTGTTGCCTGTTCTTCTCGGTGTTGGTCGCGTGGAACTGGCACTAGAGTCACCTAGTTTTAAGACGGTTCAAGATGGTCCTTGTGATTTTACTGAATAAACATATTTTGACTTTGACTTTGACTTTGGTTTACTTTATTTGTAATTATTTTTAAGACGAAGACAAGAGCTAACGTGAGTCTCGCTCGCACGTTTTGACTTGTTGAAAGATATAAAATCACTAAATACGTTTTCGAAAAATCGCAAACAACCATTTTGTGTGCAATCACATTGCGTACAGTTAAGTAAAAAAATAATTTTGATCGATACAAGTTTTCCTGCTTAAAAGTTTGCTTTTCTAGTTTTCGTACTCAAGCAAACTTTTGAGCAGGAAAACTTGCATCAATCAAAATGTAATTTTTACCAAACTATGCGCAATGTGATTGCACACAAAATGGTTGTTTGCGATTTTTCAAAATTGGAATTTGTGATTTAATATCTTTCAAAATGTCGAATCGTGCGAGCGAGAGAAATATTAGGTGTTGTCAACGCCTTAATGGGAAATACATATTTTAGACATTTTTCCGTTAATAAATTCTATCTACCTAAACTTAAAGAAAGTCTACTACTTCTATAGGTACTTACTAAATTGATTCAAAATTATATGAAGTTTATTTTAATGCTTCAATATTTCAGGCCTGTCGGACCTTCAAATCCGTACTATCGACATAAGAAAAATGGACCAAAAGATGCTTTGCAGGCTGAAAAAGAAGCATTGGTAAGTTTTTCTTACCAAAACATCTGATTCCCTTTAGATATCCTGATATAATTTGGAGTAGCTAACACGTTTAGAGTAGACCTCTTTGTGAAGGGCTCGTTCGAGGTAGAAGTACCACAATGCTTATTTCTGGCGCCAAGCGTTGCTGTGTTCAAACCAAAAGGTACGAAGGGTGAGGTTGCCAGTGAACTTTCCACTTCCTCATAACATACCTCTTTCGCTTATTCACTCATAATACATTTGACAGCCTTCACAGCTCAGTTGGTAGTAGCTCTGCCTTTTGCGCCGTAGGCCGTGGGTTCGATCCCTACCGAGAACGAACATTTGTGTGATGGTGTTTGTTTCTGTCTGATGTTTGTTTCTGTCTGGGTGTTATAAAATATTATAAGTACGTTTTTACAAAAAACATTAATTATGTATATTGTTATGTATTATATCAGCTATCTGATTCCCATATTTAGTTAGTTTTACTTTGGCTTAGTTTGGGGTTCGATAGTGTTGTGTGGAAAGTATATTATAAACATTCTTCATACATTACAATGTTAGTGCATTATATCATTTCATGTCACTCTTCAGATAAGAGCGGCGACCATAGCAGCCAGAGCTCCACCTTCCCCAGTCAGAGACGAGATCCTGAGGGTGTCTGCTGTGAAGCTGAAGGAGACCAACCGGGTGAAGGCAGAAACAGAGCTGGTGAAGCAACAGCAGCAGATCCTGGCGGCTGAGGATCCTGTAAGACTGATTTTTGTTTAAAAGTTGTATTCAACTTGCAAAAATAAAGCGTCACCTTGTTAACTCCAAATAACTTTGAAACCACACAAGCTCGAACTCAATTACGCATCAAATAAACTACAGTATGATTTTTGAGGCTAATTTATATAAATTGCCTTAATAAAAGGATATCTAAAGTAAGCCACAAAAAATAACTGATTTTCAATGTACTTAATAAAATGACAAAAAATTGAAATAATTATCTTTCGTTTGCCGGGCTTGGGTCACAAGTGTCAATTCTTCTCCCTTGAAGATATTGCTGTTTTCAAGAGTGGCCCTTTATTTTTACGGAGGAACTGTTGGTAATATATACTTAGATAGAAATCTCTTTATTGCACACCACAAGGACTTTAAAACATTAAAAAGTTCAAAAGTTACAGTTATGTACAATGAGCGGTTTTATCGCTGAGAGCAATCTCTTCCAGACATCCTTTTTTTTCACTTAAGTATTAAATCAGCTACTTAGTTCCTATAGCATTGTGTGGAATGTCCACTAATATTTATTTATGTATTTATGAATACCACATAAGGCAGTGTGGTCGCCCAGCGACAAAGCCCTTTAAATAAATAAAGAAAAAATGAATACCACCTTTGTTTTCCAGGAAACGCAAGCTGCTGAAAAGTTCTACGGAGGTCTTTTAGAGAAGATAGATACTATTCTTATTCCGATCGGGGCTTCAGACCTTGGCTGCCGAGAAAGAGCAGTCTGTTCTTTGTACGGAGATCCCTTCAAACACGCGCCATACAGCAATCTAGTCTCCAATGAGTTGAGCAAGTGAGTATCATAGAGTCGATCAAAGGAACAAATACCATTAGTTTTTAGAGCGCAATACTAGATGGCGCTACTTTATTATTGAGATATAAACCTGCTAAAAGTCTTTTTGTCCTAATTACAGTATTTGCATGATTTATACATTATAATGTCTTTAGTCTCAGTCATATAACTAATATTGTAATGTGAAAGTTTGGATGGATGTATGTTTGTTGCTCAATAACGCCAGAACGGCTTCACAGATCTCGATGAAATTGGCACAGAGTTAGATTATGCTTTGAAATAGCACATAGGCAATTTTTTATCCCGTTAAAATATATGGTTCCCGAGGGATAGATAGAGGAAAAGGACATACATGATACATGCCTAGGTGCCTTTTAATTTAAAAACTGTTTGATGTATATTTTTCTATGTGTTGCAAATAAACTTATTCTATTATTATTATTCTATTACATACTTTTTAAGCGTAAACACCGCGGGGCACACCTACTGTTATAATTAAAAACAAAACACAAACATAAACTTAAACATATTTTTAATATCGGAACGACAATCATAAAATGACCATTGTTCTAGAGGTAAATCATTTTATAACGTTCAGAATAGCGTAACACAAGGTTTAACATACAAACAGAATAAAACGCTTCTTTCTCAACCTATCATTTACTTGAAACAAATGACCATTGTTTGCGTTTACTGAATGAAAACAACTTAAAATTAGAAACGGTTTTTGACACTTTGAGTCAAATTCAATGGGAAAATTGCTTCCTCCAAGAACTGAATTACTTATTGGAAATGTTGTTTTCTCTTAGAACAAAATCCATAATTTAAGTTGGGCCGGGTCATCAATATGACGTTCAAATCGAAGACGGGGTCTTTTATTATTTTTTTCTTTATTTGTAATATTTTTTTAATAGAAATAAAAATTAATTTATGCGCTGCCCACTCATCTATTTGAAGTCGTTGCCAGCCAAGCCAAGTAGGTAGATAGATAATGAGTATGTAGTAAGTAGGAAGTTACTTGTAGGTAGTATCTCATCCTCATCATCATCAACAGCCCACAGAAGTCCACTACTGGGCATAGGCCTCCCCTATCCGCTTCCAGGAAGAACGATTCTGAGCCCTTTCCATCCACCGACTACCCGCGATCCTAACAATGTCCACCCTAACAATGTCGTCAGTCCATCGGGTAGGAGGGCGTCCCACACTTCGCTTTCCTGTTCGTTATCGCCATTGAAGAACCTTTATTCCCCAGCGGTTCTCAGTTCTTCGAGCTATATGACCTGCCCAGTGCCCATTGCCACTTCAACAAGTTCATGTTTCTTTTTCTCAACAAGGCAATAACCAATAAGTAAAAATATCCAATAATAAAAATGCCCATAAATAAAATGTCCAATAATAAAATAATGTCTAAATATAAATGCCCTTAAGGAAAAATAAGTCACTCATAAAAAGTTAATCATGTGATTACCACCTTTCGTTACTTTGTCGTGAAATTGAAATTGAACTTTCTCTTAGTAAAAGTGTGTACACATTTAAACATTTCCGTTATCTTCTGGTTTATTGAGTAACTAGGCAACATTTTGGGTAACTGGCCCCAAGATTAGATTATAGTTTTTCTGCCTTTCATGTGCGTGCATTTTGAATTGCGTTCCCTGCTTTCTGTCGCCATCACTTATAGGTTACCACTTAACATCATGAGGGGTCATCTGCTTGTTCTATTACTTAGTTGAATAAAAAAAAGACAGGAAAACATATGCGTTCATCATACTCATGTTTGTTCTCGGGGGATCAAACAACGTTATAATCATGGTCACTATATAGCCCTTATAGCGTTCTCTATTTGCCATCACGCATTGGTATGGCTCCGCTATCTTGCTCGCACAATTGGACATTTTTGAAGATGAAAGAGAGAGAGTTATGTAAAATTGCAATCGGTTAAATTGTTGTCAATGGCATTACAAAGATGTAGCAAAAATAAAGTTTGATCCAAGAAAGTTTTCATACATAAAAATTTGAAAAACCTAAAGCTCCATTTTTAAGTGTGAAAACATGCTTGGATCAAAATTTTATTTTCGTCAATATTTTTAATGCTATTGACAACAACATAACTGATTGCGATAATATTTAATGGTATCTTCAAAAACGTTGAATTGTGTGAGCGAGATAGCAGCGCGCCATGCGCCATATGCTACCCCAAAGCATAGTTTATACTTGGACAGATTTTTTGTAGTAAGGCCGATAATGAAATAAATAAAATTTTGTTACTTTCAGAGACTCCAGTGAGTTGATACCTGCCGCCGACAGCAAGATGGCGCATCGGTACTACCGCTACGTCCAAGCAGCGAGAGACGGGCAAGAGCAGAAGGATTGCCTCACGCTGTACCCTCACTGCGACTTTGACTACAACCAGATTTAAAACGAAACAGAAGCCTTATTCATAATGGTCGCTGAGCGCGCCAATAGCATAACAGACCAACCAGTCTTTTGCGGTTTCGTCGGCATGAAAGTAACTGTGACTGGAATACTCTATAGA
The DNA here is from genome assembly GCA_963576535.1 of Plemyria rubiginata. Lineage (NCBI taxonomy): Eukaryota > Metazoa > Arthropoda > Insecta > Lepidoptera > Geometridae > Plemyria > Plemyria rubiginata. The sequence goes on along the minus strand of OY754930.1, from coordinate 5,418,886 downwards.
GCCGCTATAAAATGCCAGGGATTATGAATAAGAGAGAAAATGTATTTTGACATGTAGTTTTGTAGCGTTAAAGTATCCTTGCGATATTCTTGGTGTTAACGGTAACGAAATACGATACGTTTACACCACTAACATCAAATCCGAGACGCCCTCCTACCCAATGGACTGATAACTTAAACGCATGGAATAAAATTATTCATTTTGTATTTAAATATTTCTTTCCTAAGACTTTATAATGCATTTATACCTTATAACTTAATTTAATCGGTACAATTTTACAGCAACATCCAAAAATTGTGGTAGCAAAATTGTTTAAGATTTTGAAGAATGTTTAAAAAATACACTTCATAAATCTGTCACTTTAACACAACAATCGTAAATACAAAACGTGTGACGTAATTTGGATGTAACTGGTATTTAATAACATACAACATACATATTAATATACAACATTTCGTCGCCGCATGCCCGACACATTGTAGGCAATGACTTCAATGAATCACCGGTTGGATCCCACACAATGCTAGACGGCGACGTGGAAGGCCCAGAATGAGACAAAGAGACGAACTTGACTGCCACCTAAGTTCATAGCCTATACTCGTAGTGGAAACAAGGAAGGGAGGCCTTTGTCCTGCGGTAGGACCCGGCTAAATAATAATAAAAATATTTCGTCGTTAATATTTTTTTATTTTATTTATTGAAAAAATCACGTCTTTTAAAATGTTATTTAGGTATATTTTTGTAAAAATTAAGATGTCCGTAGAAGTAATAAATAAACCCGTAATAAAGGGCTATGATTATATTACACTATATTTGACGTTTTCTTACCAAAAAGTTTGCTAAACTTTCGAACATTATCTATTGGATTTTGTAATAATCTTTGTTTTTTAAGTTAAACATTATGTTTTTGATTGAGAGCACTGGTGGTCTGGTGGAAGCGGCCCCGCCTTCCTATCCTAAGGGTTCGATACCGGTCGTGCACTGATTTGTTTTCCTGTTTATAAATTAATGTGCACAATGGCAGTACTTTCAAACGGTGAAGAAAAGCATTGATTGATACTCAAAATCAATGCACCACACTGTTCCGAAAGAAACTGACAAACAGAAAGTGACATGACAAGAAAGAGTGTTATCAAAGTAATTAAATTTTTTTTTACCATAAAGAATTTTCGCTGGACCATTTTTAAAATTGCAGAAAAATTTAATTGGTTGATTGTGACTTTTATTATTATTTATTTTAAGGGTTTTGTCGCTTTTCATAAACATTTACCGCCTTACTAAAGTTATAAACATTATAATTATGTTTATGACTTCTGTTATCATGTTTATAGGCCAAGTAGTGTTATAACGGGTTTATTTGTAGAAACTTGTACTTATAATAAATAAAGGTTTGTGTGCGCTTCTTTAGAAGTTAAATTAATTATTCGTAGTATTTTAAGTATCTTAAAATAAAATAATAATTTATTTTAGTTTTAATGAACCATTCAGTCATTAGGACGGTAGTCGTTTTAGTGTAGTGTCAACTAATGCTCAATTATATTGTTATATGTATAACTTATTGACTCTCTGTATTTTTTATATTTTAAACAATAATGAATAAATTATTCAAAGTATTTACTTTTCATTATTTGTGTTTCTTAAAGCCCTGATCGACGGGCGAGTAAAACCGCGGTATTATGGCTCGTCGGTAAAGCTCTAGTCCGTCGCGTTGTGGCAATAAAGACTAGAGCTTTACCGACGAGCAATAAGACCGCGGTTTTACTCTCACGTCAATCAGGACCTTTAGATATAAGATCCATTTAGATTTCCATGATTAAAACGGCGTGGCGATCTATCTATAAAACTCTTGAAACACTACCACAAGACGTGTAAGAAGTAAGTTTATTCCAAACCATTTAAAACTGACTATAAAGATGGAAGGAGGTTCTCAATCTCAATGACCTCAGTGGCGCAGCGGGCGAGAGTCCGCCTGCGACGCAAAGATTTCGGGTTCGATTCGCGCCTCGGAACAAATTCGTGTACGACCTGCAGAATTTTGTACCCGTTGGTCTGGGTGTTTTCTATGTTAAATAAAAAATATCTACCTATGTATTAATATATCAGTCATCCATTACCTACCTCGATAGGAGCTTTGAGATAGCTTACTATGGGGCAAGATGATGCTGTGTGGATTGTCCAGCATTATTTATTTATTTATTATTATTTATAGGATACATGAGTGATGTCGTTGGGTGAATAGCTGCTCAGAACGCCTTCGTAGACATCTGGTCATTGAGACCCACATGCCAGTCTTTCATAAAGGACATACTTATACTTAGGAGTATTACTTATTATCAATTGCTACCTAGCTATTTGTATGTATATAGGTATTGTTATTAAGCATTTAAGTTTAAATATATATTAGTTTATTATTATAATTTTTTTTAAACTATATAGTATGTATTAGGATTGCTTAGTTTGTTAATAGGTATATAGGTACCTTAAGTACCTACCTAGTATATTATTTAGATAGTTATTAGTATATAGGTCCTCAAATTTTAATATTATCCGTTAGTGACTACACCGCCTTTAGTTTTTAATTAGATCATTCCATCCAAGGTTGCCTGGAAGAGATCGCTCTCAGCGATAAGGTCGCCCATTGTTTTGCCTAGATTTATGCCTCTAACCTGTATTTTGTTTCTGTGTGGTGAACAATAAAGAGTTATCTATCTATCTATCTATTATAAACTCAATCATGCCAGACCGGCTGAATGAAATTAATGTATTGACACAGAGATAGAATATAGTCTGAATTAGTACAGAGGCTACTTTATATCCCGTGGGAAATCCCGGTAGGATTTAAAACTACGCCGGTAAAACCGCGAGGCGCAACTTAAGTCAAATAAATGTATTTTCTTTTTTTTTATAATGAGTCTTATTCCCATGACACAACTGCCCTGAATATATTTTTTCGTATGCAGGAAAATTGATGATTATGATGATGGCTTTGACACACTGATCTGTATTAAACAAGTCTTTGACAATATCCTTTCAGGTTTAAAGAAACTACCGGTCCTGGCCCGTACCACCATTGAAGCATTCCTATTTCAATATTACTTTTATGTCAATGTCTTATATCAACTGCATAGAGTCTACTTTAAAAAGTAAAGTAGTATTGAAATAAGAATGATTCAAGAGATGGTGGTGCGGGCCTAGGTCATAAACTACATTATTTGATCGATTAACCGACAACTAACAGCCGTGGTTCATTAAAATTCCGGGATGTTGTCCACTGACCATAGACCGGACGATTAGTAAACACGCCACAGTCGAAGGTATCCGTTTTGCGCGGACATCTTTCACTTGACATAGAGACACCATGGGTTTTCAAAAGAGTGGACGTTTTAATTTTTTTAAAGGACGTGCGTTATTTTGCAAAATGTAATGTTTGTTTTTGACATTTTGAACTACTGTATTCAAAAATCGTTTTGTGGAGAATTTAATGAGATTTTCATGTTCAAATAAAAGTTTTACTTCCCGGAAATAAAAAAGTTACAAGAAATTGAAAATTATATTCTACGTGCATTAGAAGGATCATCATCATAATCAGCCTAAAGAAGTCCAAAAAGACACTCGCCTCCCGTATAATAATTTCACATCTCCTTAACCCACATAATGTCAGTAACCATCAGCAGAGAGTACTTTGTCATAAAAAGAAAATAAATCCTACTAATATTAAAAATGCGAAAGTTTGTAACTATGGATGGATAGATGGATGGATGTTTGTTACTCTATAACTCCAGAACGGCAGAACGGATCTTGGTGAAATTGGCACAGAGATATATTATAGTCTGGAATAACATATAGGCTACTTTTTATCCCGTGGAAATACCGGGATTTAAAACTACGCGGGTGAAACCTCGGGGCGCTACTAGTAAATAATAAACAATAATTGATTGAGTGAGCGAAGCGAATAAAAATCTTCAACTTGGGCGATTTGGCATTTTACGTATGTAAACAGTTGACCAGTATCTAACACAGCGTTTACACTTAGCTCAAATGCGCACGGACATGGGCATTGGGAAATGCGCGAAAGACAACGCGTGCGGTAACGCGAGAGAGAGAGAAAGCGTTGACGTTCGCGTTGCCACGGACATGAGCTGAGTGTAAACGCAGCAAATGAAATAAACAGAGATGGTCACCCGTTTCACACAATCGGAACCTATGACCAGAATGTACAACACAATCATGTGGCCTCTATTACGTAAGGAATGCGAACGCAACCCGATCTTGTTATTTGGTCAGTGTCACTTTCTTTTATATAATGGTCATTATATTTTAAAACTAACTAAACTATATTTTAAATTTATTAGCAAACATCAAATATAGTATTTTTCTCCCCTAAAACTTATGAGACGTATGTGAGACGAATCCACAGTAAATAATATAAAAGCAGGAAGGTACTTAATGATTTTTAAGTACTTATTAAAAAGGAACTTAAATAAAATTAGCCTTTGTACGTTTCCTTAATATTATTTCTAATAAAATTATGACAGGAACAAATCTAGTAGTAGTAATAAAAAAACAGACCACCTTTTCATTATAAAAACTACTGAAACAAAATATTTTTCTATACCTGGCCCTAGTAAACAGGCTTGTATATTTACCTACAGAAAACAAACAACTTTATGCATAAAACTAATCATTGATGATTGACGACCTCAGTGGCGCAGCGGGCGAGAGTCTGCCTGCGACGCAAGAGGTTGCGGGCTCGATTCCCGCCTCGGAACAAACTTGTGTACCTAATGTTGGATAAAATATCCCCGAAATCACACAACTCAAAATAACACTTGAAACACAATTGTTTCATCAAAATGTCAGAAAACGAATCGAACTGCTCAAGGAATTTGAATACATAAAAAAAAGGAGGAGAATTATGTACAATATTTAAAAATGAACATGTTATCAACAGAAACCCGGGTAGATTATATACTTTGTATTACTTGTATAGTTCTAAGATGGTTTCCATCTATATTCCTAGCAACTGCTGTTGTTTCTGTTTCGGTTTCTTCTATTGCTCCTGTCCGTCATTTAGACAGACGATATTTCCAGTGTCAAGTGGAACATTGAAAAGCTTTTAGCCTTGCTTGCCAAGTATGTCCGTCTGTCCTATAACAACAAGTCGACCTGTCATGAATTGTTGATCCAATTTTATTGATTAAAAGAAAAAAAATACCTTAGGGATAACAGCGTAATTTTTTTTAGTACATCAAAGAAAAAGAGTTTGCGATTATTTTTAAAGAAATTGATGACGGTTTTTTCTGAACCTACAAGAACAAGAAGTTTCTTTAAAAGCTCTTTCAAAGCATAGTGCAAAGAAATTCAGACATCTAGGTTATTGAGTTTTGTAAATGTTTAACTGTCAAAGAGTATGAAGACATTCAGTATATGAATTATATTTCTAAGTTTTATTTTATTAAATTAATAATAAAAAAATAAATAATGCTGGACAATCCACACAGCACCATCTAACCCCAAAGTAAGCTACTCAAAGCTTGTATTATGGGTACTTATAGATGACTGATATATTAAATACATTATATATGTACTTACATAGATAGATATTTTTTATTATACATAAACACACAGACCAACGGAACAAATTTCTGCAGATCGTACACAAATTTGTTCCGAGGCGGGAATCGAACCCGCAACCTCTTGCGTCGCAGGCGGACTCTCCCCCGTTGCGCCACTGAGGTCGTCGAATTGGTACATAAGATGAACAAAATATTATATACAAAATATCTTTCAATAATTAACCGATACCAATTAAAGGGTAAATCTACAAGCAACTAAGTGATAGTATTCCAACACACAGTAGCCTGCTACAGAATTAGCATACGTCGCGGCTTACCATCGCGCATGTATCGCCGAAGATAGCGTTCCGCAATCAGACATCAGCTCACGTATTAATGCTCGTATATAAACCAAGCCCTGGACTTCCCTAACATACATTGTTACCGTTTATCGGACGGCAGTCAGACGCTTCTGCCGTCAAAACATTAATTAAAAGTGTCCGTGCATCATGGCCAAACTAATAGTGTTCTTATCATTAGCGGCCTTCGCCAGTGCCCACTACTCGGCCTCGAACCTAGCCCGGAACATTTACGACGAATGCTTGAGCCAGTATTCCGTGGAGTGTGTGAAACCCAGAGCCCTGCAGTGGATCTCTCAAGTTGCAAGCAATGACGAGATCAAGATCACAGATGACCTCACCATCGTCAGAACAGCATATATCGAACCTGAAAATATCGACCCTAGGATGGCAAAGGAGCCAGCTTACGCGATGTTTGATAAAGTGGATAGCTTCCTCCAAACTCACACTTTAAGAGTGAAAGTGCCGGAAGAAATCACGAAGAGTGCTGCTTCGGAATACGTGCCGAGGTCACTATTGGCTGACCTTCCTTCAGAGCTGGAGATGCCTTTGGATGGAGAAGAGGAGGTTGCAACATTTGAAGGCAGGAAGAAGAAGATTAAGATTCCCAAGCCCTTGAGAATCAAGAGCAGTACGTATAATTTTTCAGTTTTTCCATGCGTTCATTCTTATTTTACTTATAATTACTAAATTCTTACAAATAATTTTTGTTTTTTTCCACAGAACATGGTTTCATCAAGAAGGTGCTCCTGCCTTTCCTTCTCGGTCTTAAATTCAAGACTGCTGTTTTGGTACCCCTTGCATTGGCTCTAATCGCTCTGAAGACATGGAAAGCCCTTACCCTTGGTCTCATCTCGATTGTTCTTTCTGGTACGTATGTTTCCAAAATCCAGAACGAGGAGTTATGATACTCAAAGATACAAATTTTTTAACAGTATTAAAGCTCTTTGTGAAGACTCGTCCGGGAAATACCACCACGCCTTTTTCTACCGCCAAGCAGCAATGCTGTGTTTCGGCTTGAAGAGTAATAATCGCCGGTGTAATTACAGGCACATGAGGCTTAACATCTGTATGCCTTATGTTGATGGATGTTGATAGAGGTCAATGCATTGTAGGGTACGTTCCTATCATGCGTATGGCTTACGAGGCAATGCTCTGTATATAGGTGGTGGTAACCACTTAACATCAGGTGGGACATCTGCTTGTTTTAACAGACAATTGTATAAAAAAACTGAACATTTTTAAGTTCATAAGACTGGGTTAGAGTAATCAAATCAAATCAAATCAAATCAAATAATTTTTTTTCAGACCATATAAATCCAATTTGTTACACACACAAATAAAAACTTAAAAACGAATGTTAGTCTTATAATATTATTATTCAATACCTACATTATTATATCACAAAAATTTATTAAGAACCTCCTAGAATGTCAGACCTTCCTTAGTTTATTTATGTTTGTCATCATATGAACCATACAGCAATGGTTCATGTAATAAAGCTTTGTTTGAATTGCAGGTGCCATGGTCATCTTCAAATTCACGAAACCCAAGGTCGTGAACTACGAAGTCATCCACTACCCCCAGCATCACGTCGAGCACCACGTAGATCACCACGCTCCAGCTTGGGACTCCCACGGACCTTACCAGGCTAGGTCATACGAAGACGCCCACGATATCGCTTACTCAGGCCAAATATAAGACTAACCTAGATTTAAAACGACGGACCTCCTGATTAATTTATTTAATTTATTAAATTATTTATTACGCTGTAAATAAAATGTAATATAAGTTTCAAATTGATTTATGTTGTGTTATTTGACTACAACAACACTATCAACGTGTTGGACATTTTTAATTTCATGCACATCATTAAATAGGTCAGAACTTTGAATAGCAGTATTCATATCACCAGCGTTTACATAGCTAAATACCTTATCCACATTCCTATAATTATCACCAGGTAAATCGAAATCAATCTCATTAGTATTCTGTAGAGGTAACGAATTTGTATTATTGACAGGCAGCATCTTCGTGACAGGAATGTGATCGTCCTCAACACTTTCCAGATGTCCAAATATAAAATTGAAATCGTCCTTCCTATTAGGACTTTCTTTTACTGCTTGATTCTTTATATTGTCAATGGAAAATTTATCTGCGTCAATATTTTCTACATCAAAATCTGGTGGCTTGATATTGTTATTAGAATTGCTGGCATTTATTATGTTTTCTAACTGTTTAACACTGAGTGTAGGTTTCCTGTTATCAAAGACACTTTCATTTAAATTGATATTCAAGGCAGAATTCCCTCTATTTGGCAGGAGAATCCCATTTAAAAAGGATTTGTAGACTTGAGATTTCTTCAACGGGTTCATTTTGTAGAGGTTTAGTAGGACATTGAAATTTTCCACGTGCGCTTTTTTGCTTCTGCTTGCTTCATCTTCACCGGATACTACGGTAACCTAAAATGGAATGAGTGTTCCTGTTAGTTACAATGCTACATGTTTATAAATTTATTTAAATGATAATGAGCTTTCGCTGCTTTCCACGCATCCTTGGACATCCTTTGGATTACAAATTAACTTTCACTCGAGGTATCAATGTCAATCAATGTCTTTCCTTTAAATGGGTACGAGACTGCATCCATTTTGGCAAGGGAAGACCGGCGGACTAATTACGCTAATGTCTGGCTATCGAGATTGCTTTCAGTTTGACATTTAATTCCCATAATATAATAGCAATTAAATAGGATGGATGGGAATCAAATGTCAAACTGAAAGCCATCTCGACAGCCAGACATTAGCGTAATCGGGCCGCAGGTTATCTGCCACGAGGTGTTCTATTCTACTACTTTTATAAACGCGAAAGTTTGTAAGTATGGATGGATGTTTGTTACTCTTTCACGCCAAAACGGCTGAACGGATCTGAATGAAATGGCAGAGAGATAGATAATAGTCTTGAATAGCACATATGCTACTTTTTTATCCCGTGGGAATACTGGGACCTAAATCTGGGCGGGTGGATCCGCGGGGCGCAAATATTAGCAACGTAAAAACACCCTTCCCTCTCTTTTAATAAACTGTCGCCAAAACTACTTAAGCAAATATAGGTACAAGTTAGATGCAAAAAACTAAGACACTCTTTAGTAAAAATCGAAGTTCAAACTAAGTAATTTCTGACAATTGCGTGTACAGTTTCAACAGGCCACTGCTCACTCAACAAGCATCTTTTTACATTGGGTGTTACAGACAGTCCCTTATGCAGAGGATGCCTCAACACAGAGGAAACCGCCGCACATGTTCTCCTGGAGTGCAACAGTGTGGCACCTCAGCGAGCACAATACCTTGGAGCACCGAAGACGCCTGGGGAAGCCTGCACCAGCATCAGCGAGCTGCTGGCCTTTCTGGAGGACATCGGGTGGCTGAGCTAACATCCACCACCCGACACGCAAAAAGGGCCCATCTGCGGCCTACTTGCTCATTTTGTTTATGACTAAACTCACACTCACCAAAACAGTAATTTCAATCAGTATTTTCCAAATGTGATGCATAGTGCGAGTAGCTAGCGACTTTTCAAGAACAGTGAAACAATTTTATGTTTTCAAAACATTGACTACCTCATTGCGTAATAAACAAGATTTAGCCGCATATTTTGAGCTAAAACTCATGACTTCTTTAACGAAAGAAATCATGATCATATATATTTTTCGTACTTTTGCTGTTAGAACGACCTGATATGATGAGCTGATACGTAATCGTTGTAATGATTTTATGTGTCTTTGGAACCAATAAAAACATTTGTGTACCTATCATAATATCTTGAAGAAGCTAGCTAAAATATCTAGAGCACAGCATATTGTAGGTACACACTGCACGAATGAATGAGACCGCGCGTGTCTGAACATTCCTAGCTCTTTGCCAATGTTTGGGTTTCATTGCGTAATCATTCACGGTCGCCGTTTTTCTATTTCCCAAACCGAATGATTCGATGATTACACTTCCCTTCCTTTTTTGTAATAACTTGTTTGTAGCGCGTGCTATATACAAGAGATATAACTTTTTTGATGGCTTTCTTTATTATTTTTATTTAAATTCAACACAGAATTAAAGTTACAATAAATCATGATCTAAATCCGATCATGATCCAAATAAAGTGGGACTGGGCCGGTCACATCTGTCGCATGCCAGACGACCTGTGGGCTAAAACCTGACACAGCGTGACACAGCGAGGCGGGGCGTCGTGGCAGACCGCGCAAGAGATGGCGGGACGAGCTGGACGCCTATGAGAGGTACTGGCGGATAAAGGCTCGTGATAGAAGTGACTGGCGGAAATGGGGGAGGCCTTTGCCCAACAATGGGACACCATAGGCTAGTAGTAACAGAAATAGCAAATTATCATGAACGTAAGATATCATGAACTCAACCCCAATATAGTTTAACACGTTTACAGTCCCGCAAAGGTCCCGGAATCTGGTAATTCAAATGATTTCCTGACATTATATAAACTTCTGTTAAGTTTTTTATTTTATCGGTCGTACTGAAAACTCACATGTCTCCACATAAAATGACTAACCTGACGTTACGAAATACAAAATGATTTTTCAGAACAAAACATAGACTTGGGTTATTTTTTGCTTTTTACATCATAGTCACTGACAAATAATTACCTTCAGTGAGCTTTAGAATGCCTGATTTTTTGAGGAGAGCCTGAATGAAAATGAGCGTGGTGGTTACTACCCCGGGCGAGCCCTTCAAAAAGAGCTTTAATGTACCTAACCCGTTGAGAGCTGACCTCTTAAATTTAAGATGAGTTTTTTTGCATAGTCTAAATTTTAATAAACACATACTATGATTCCACATTTCATAAAGTTCCCATGGACTTAAAGTGACGTGGCGTATCATACACCAATCATTACACATTTCTAGAACGAAAATGGCGCTATCGCGTGTTTGGAGCCAAAGGAACATTTTGCTCGGCGTTTTATAAACCACTTTTTTTGTGCCCTCAATGTACTTTTACAATGAGTTAATATGCATACCAACAAGAATTTGAAATTCGGTTTACAGTAAATGGATAATGACTGTAAAAACCACAAATTAATTTGAAAAATTCAAATAGAAGAGATAAGAACAACTACACTCTCTTGCATGACTTTTCCAGAACCAAATTTCTAACCACAGGATGTAATAACGAAGTGTGTTAAGAATTACTTTTCCTTACATGCATCGAAGGGCACGTTTCTATCGTGCGTCACTTACGAGGCAATGCTTTGTGATGATGTTGACTTTATGGTGATGGTTACCACTTAACATCAGGTGGCCCATCTCCTTGTTCCATCAGCTGGTTGTAGTAAAAATAAAGACAAACCATCTTACCGCCGGTTAAACTAATCGGCTGTTAAGTCACTTGCTATTTCAGCTTTTACTTTAAATTCGGTAGAGATAGCAAGTGACTTGATAGCCGATTAGCTTTGATCGACCTTTTAGAAACCGGCGGTTAATCTTTTTCAAAGCGGTAATTGTGAGACAATATTTTGTTGTAGGTGATAATTACCACTATCAGGGGGACCAGACCAGACCATGGTCCATACAGATGTATGTCCCATCGGTTTGTAGATTGAAAAAAAAATTAATAGTGGAGAGAAATGGGGGAGACCTTTGCCCAGAAGTGGGACAGTAGGTATCCTACTACTATTATAAACGTGAATGTTTGTAAGTATGGATGAATGGATGTTTATTATTCTTTCACGCCGGAACGGATAAACGGATCTGGATGAATCTTGGCAGAGCGATAGATTATAGTCTGGAATAGCAAATAGGCTACTTTTATCCCGTGAGAATACCGGAATTTAAATCTGTGCGGGTGAAACCGCGGGGCGCAACTAGCATAATTGAGAGCACTGGTGGTCTAGTGGTAGCAGCCCCTTCCGATCCTAAGGTCGTGGGTTCAAAACCGGTCGTGCACCAATGAGTTTTTCTGTTCAAAAATTTATGTGCGCAATGCCAGTACTCTCAAACGGTGAAGAAAAACATCGTGAGGAAACCGGCATGTTGTAAAACCTAACAAGTTCTATAACATGTGACAAGTGCTCGAAATCCTTTCACCATACTGTTTCGAAAGAAACTAGTGACACGATAAGAAGAAGAAGCATAATTTTTATAAATTATGCTAGTTATGTTATGTTATGCACGTTAGTAAAAAAACACTTCTATTTTGTATCCATGGTGTGGTCGTCCGTTGATGATAAGCTTTTGTATCCATGGTGTGGTCGGCGTGGTCGTCCGTTGATGATAAGCCTCATTTGCCTGTAATTTCAATAACCACACCCTTCGCTGCCTAAAGTACGATTTTATAGTGGGCTATCGTATGTGTTGTTCATCTATTCTGTAACTTGTCTATTGCCAATACAAGCAATAATCGAAGGGCATTATTAGAAGTATAAAACAACGCTTGACCAATGTCCTGTGCAGTACATTTCGAACATCATTCTATACTGCTAACACGCGATCGTTGATTTGATTATTTTAAATATAACATTCGAGTAAGTGGAATTTATGTGATTTAATCAGTGTTTTCATATTGGATTGAATTTAAATGTGTGAGTGAGCTATAAATAGGGATCATTTCAAACGTTAGAGCTGTGGTGGTGAATGGTAGCGGGCCCGATTTTCTATCCTAAGGTAGTGAGTTCAATATCGTGCACCAATGCGCCCATAAAATTTTCGAAAAAAGATTTTTGTCAAATATTTTATGGGATTAGTGTCAGTACTCTCAAACGGTGAAGGAAAACATTGTGAGGAAACCGGCATGTCGTAGAACAAAGTTCTGACATTGTATCAAGTGCTCGAAAGAAGCCTGTTTGATGTGCACTTCGAATCCTCTCACCACATTGTGACAAGAAACTAGTGGTACGTCAAGAAGAAGATGATTTCCAACATTTTTTTTTGTTATTGTACCTATATATTGTGTTTCATCAGAGTTAGGTAACACCAGCACCTGAAGCTTTTAGTATAGCAATTTGTATTCGCCGTCATTGCCAATAATGTTTTTTCATCATACATCAACTTGAGGCATACAGATGTTAAGCCTCATGTGCCTGTAATTACACAGGTGACCACACTCTTCAAACCGAAACACAGCGTTGCTACTTGGCGGCAGAAAAAGGCGTGGTGGTAGTACTTCCCCGGACGAGCCCTTCACAAAGAGCTCTACTACTCAAATATTTTCTTAATATCGAATCATTTTTTATTTCGCAATAAATAAAATAAAATATACAAGAAGTAACAGAGTATTTTTATAATATCATAATTATAATAGGTAACTATTAAGGGTCCGGTGACAGCGGCTCGCAATTTCGAGGTGCGATTGGCTATTATTTCATTTTATTTCATTTTGGGGAGGTTGTTTGAAATAATAACTCTAAAGAAACACGCATAAATACTGTTCGAACACAAATAATACAATAATATAAGGGAAATGTGCTTGAGTCAGAAATCATTTTGGTATTAGGTAAACGTAAGACCAAACATACTAATACCAAAATGATTTCTGATTCGGGCATGTTTCCCTTATATTATTGTATCATTTGTGTTCGAACAGTATTTATGCGTGTTTCTTTAGAGTTATTATTTCAAACAACCTCCCCAAAATGAAATAAAATGAAATAATAGCCAATCGCACTTCGAAATTGCGAGCCGCTGTCACCGGAGCCTTAAACGATGATACTAATAAAAATTAATAAAATTTACATATTATAAAAAATCTTTGTGATTCCCATAAGACTTATGGGAATCACTTAGTGTTCACACTATTCCTTTTATTCGTATTGGTCGCAGACCGCTACATTAGCTTATCTGATAAGCCTTATCATAGGTAAGTGTTGCTGTCTCTTTTCGTTTTCATGAAAGTGACAGTGACAAGCAAACTATTATCACTATTATAGAGCCGCTGTAAAATGGCAATGTATATGAAAAAGAACCAATCAAACAAATAAAATTAAACTATGTCACAGTTTCAAACCAATGAGTTGCAATGATTGTGCTCGTACTTCTCTGCATCGCTCTTGGAGCGTACTGGATCTGGAGACAGCGGCAGATGAGGTCTGATGAACCGCCTTCGACTCCTGGCGGCTGGCCGTTGGTCGGCCACGCCCATATGCTAGTCGGAGACAGCGCTTGTAAGTCATCCTCTTGCACTTTTTTTATACTACTGATGGAAGAAGTAGATGGCCCACCTGATGTTGAGTGGTAACCATCACAAAACAAAGCAATGTCTCGTAAGTCACGCACGATAGTAACGCGCCCTACGACGCACTGCCCTGCGCCCATCTACTTGAGGCATACAGATGTTAAGCCTCACCGAAACACAGCAACGCTGCTAAGCGGCAGAAAAAGGCGTGGTGGTACTACCTCCCCGAACGAGCCCTTCACAAAGAGCTCTACTACTCTTAGACCCTTTTAATCCTTAACTTGAAATTTAAATAACTTTTAAGGTGCGTATAGAGATTGCACTGTTGGTAAGCGTTATACTGAATGGGTATCATAAAATGTGTGCATAAAACGAAACGGGGGCTCATGTCTTTTGTTTTATAGATCTGTGGAGCTCCATAAATGACCTATCTCAAAAAAGCTACGCTATGGGCGGTGTCGTCTCCGCTTCCATCGGACCACGGACTATTTATGGTAATTATTTAGATTCAAGGATCTTACTCCCTCTCCAAAAAATAGATATAGCTTTACGACTTTGGTTCAAGATAAAAGTAATAATAAAAAAAAAAGTGTTGCATAAGTTATTTTTGGCAACCTTAGTGGCGCAGCGGGCGAGAGTCCACCTGCGACGCAAGAGGTTGCGGGTTCGATTCCCGCCTCAGCACAAATTTGTGTACGATCTGCAGAAATTTGTTCCGTTGGACTGGGTGTTTTCTATGTATAATAAAATATCTATCTATGTAAGTATGTAATAAATATGTCACTTATTCTCTAGGAAATCCGTGGTCTCTGCCCCTATGGGAAATTCGTGTTTGTGTGATTGCGTTATTAAACTTCAGTGTGTTTTTTGCTGCAGTGATTACCGATCCAGATGATGCCCTGACTGTTGCCAACGCATGTCTGGAAAAGGATAAATTCTACGCGTTCGCCAAACCCTGGCTTGGAGAGAGCTTGGTCACAGGAAACTGTAATAAACATATAAATCTATATTATAATATACTAAAATCACCGGTGGTGAAGTGAAAGTCACGTCCCTATTGTCAGGTTGTTCAAAAAATATACAAGTCCACGGTGCCAGTTCAAGCGGCGGCGAAGGAAAAGTGGTTAGGAAACCAGTAGTATTCTAACCGCCAGTTTTTGAAAGCCTGATTAAAACTAATCGGCTGTCAAGTCATTTGTTATTTCAGCTTTTACTTCAAATAAGATAAAGATTGCAAGTGACAGGACAGCCGATTAGCTTTGATCGAGCTTTCAGAAAGCTGAGGTTACTGGTGTAAAATGTGGGTATGTTGGGTATGGCCAAAATATAATTTTCAGACGTACGTACATAAACATTCCACCTTAGATATTCTCAAGGAATCTTACTTACATTTACTGCCTGGGAAGTAGATGGCAAACACGATTTCCACTCAAGCAGCAGTCTTCTTTAATTACACATTATTTCAGTGCTAATGATTTATTTATTTCAGTGGCAATCTGGAAGGTACATCGAAAGCTACTGCAGCCAGCGTTCAGTCAGATCGTCCTTGACGGGTTCTTGGAAGTATTCAATAGCCAGGCCAGGAAGCTTGTCAAGGACTTGGAAGTGGAAGCCGGGAAGGGTCCTTTCGACCACTGGACGTACACAAGGCACAATGCGTTGGAGACTATTTGCTGTAAGTATTCATTTCAGTTTCATAAATAATGTCGACCTATTAGAAGAATGTGAATGTGTCTGTGTGTAATGATGGAAAGAGGAAAGGAGGAAGGAGAGGAGTAGGTAGAAGAAGAGCATCATGGCTTCGCAACATCAGACAATGGACTGGTTTCTAGAACTTACGTAGGATCACAAACCCCACAGATTATAACATACAATCTCTGTTTCAGTGACCGCTTTGGGCGTGGATTTCAGAGACCGTACGGTTCTGAATCAGCAATACGTGGACGCAGCAGAAAAGATCTTCTACACCATAGTCGACCGGTTCCAGAAGTTCTGGCTTCATAGTCCTTGGGTGTTCCAGTTCAGTGGAGTCAAGAGGACACAGGATGCTTGTTTGAAAATCCTGCATAATATGTCAGAAACGGTAAATTGATTCGGTTTGAATGTGCTGGTGAAATCAGAGGCACATGGCCTTAACATATATATGTCTTTGGCTTTAGTTTGGGGCTAGATGGTGCTGTATGGAAAGTTCACCATTAGTTATTTATTCACATCGTTCAAACCAAAACATAGAAACGCTGCTGAAGCAGAAATAGGCATAGTCGTAGTACTTCCCCTGAGCTCTCTAAAAAGAGCACTACTTTCTGCACAGGTACTGCAAAGAAGAAAAGCAGCAATGAAAGACAAAAAGGCCGTGAAAGAAAACGGCTACGAGAAAGTGATAGGAGGCAAAATAAAACTGAAACCATTCATGGATCTGCTGCTAGAACTAGCTATGAACGAAGGAGTGTTCACGGACAAAGAGATCAGAGATCATGTTGACACCATGATTGTGGGAGGACATGATACTTCAGCCAACGTGTTAATGTTCACTCTGATACTGTTGGGTTCCTATCCTGAGGTTCAGAGGAAGGTTTTTGAAGAGTAAGTTCCAAAAAAGTGTTCCAAAATTATATACAAAATTTTCGTTATTCAGTAAAATCACAGGGAATTTAAAACACGTCGACGCAGTCGACGGTATTTTCGGAACTTTTAAGTGGATTATAGTTATTCGTGCTTCACCTTCGACAGCACCTTAACTTTCCATTAGGTGAGATGGCAGACAACTCATCTAGCTATATGACAAAAGAAAAAAAAACGTTTTAAACTGATGGCCGCCTTACTAATAAATCTTATGGAAAGCTTAAGCACCAGTTACACAAAAAAAAACAAAGATCAAGCCTTTAGAGTTGGTTTTACAATGTATACATCATTCATGTATTACAGCGTTTACACTAAGCTCAAATGCACAGGTGCGATAACCCGAAAGAGAGAGAAAGAGAGAGAGAGTGTTGACGTTCGCGTTTCCACGGACATGAGCTGAGTGTAAAGTCAGCAAAGTCGTGAAGCAGTCTTGAAAATTAAAAATTGAAATTGTGTGCGGATGATTTAGATTTTCATGTTCCTTCAACAGAATTGAGTTATGAGTGATTCTAAATTTTTATTGCACAAATTGATTAGAGGAAATAATTAAATATTGTTTCCCTGATTAAAAGTGTATGTAAGTGTTTATGGAAATAATTTCGCCATTTTGATGTCCGTTTGTACACTCAACACTCAGGTATAATGAAATCAATTATTCCTCGCATTTATTTTGATAGCTAGGAAACAACTTCTTCTTCTTCTTCTTTTATTTATGGCTGTTCAGTAGCCGATAGGGGCTGCCACGAATTTGCCAATGTCGAGTTGGTAAGAGATTTCAAACAAAAAGGCGGAGATCTGAGTCAAGGAAACAACTTCATATTTTACTAACTAGACATACATACATATAGACATCTATTACGTCTACGCCAATTTAAGAAAATGGAGTAGTTAAAATATATAAATGAAAACTCCTTGATGAAGTTTCTTAGCTTTTCTCTACTTCGACATGACCTTGACCTGTCCTTGGCCTAACAGCATATCCAATCAATCGATTTTCGGTAGATTACATAATAAAAATTAATTAGGTACATATGGGTACATAGTCCATATTAAGGATTAACCACACCTGCACGACTAAAGCGACTGCGAAGCGGGAGCGTTTGCCGCGCGGCGGACGCCACCCATACTTTATCTGATTTATTTATTTATTTAAACATTTAATCAAAACGGTTGCACACCAATTATATAAATTTAATAAATTGAAACAAACATAGAAATATCAAAAGCGATTATATAAACTACAAATTATAGGTACCTACTTAACATAATTATTATAAAATGTCAAAATACCTACTAATGTCAATATAATTAATAATGAATAAAATGTCAAAATAGTTTCCTGAAATAATAGGCATAAAATAATTATAAACTAAATGAGAAAAGGAAATGAAATTACATAATGTTGAACTAATGGCGCTGTGTACTCATACGCGACCATCAGGCGGGCTTTGTTCACGTTTGACGTTTCAAATTTGACGCTCCCGCATTGCGCCCACTTCGCGCGTTACTCACGCGCAGGTGTAGTTGACGCCTTATTATAGCAAAATAATACAACAAAGTTAAGTATACACTTATCCAATAAAATTCAGCCAAGAGATCGGAAAGAATATGCTACTGTCAATTGTAGAGGCATTCACTGTCTGAAGAAAGACTAGGTATAAACCAGTTATTGTATACTCTTTGGTATAAACAACTTTTTACAGGTTGGATGAAGTCTTCGAAGGCTCAGACCGAGACGTTGAGAAATCGGACTTATTGAAACTGGTGTATTTGGAAGCGGTACTGAAGGAAAGCATGAGGATATACACCATAGTGCCAGTTACTGCCCGATGGTTGGATAAAGATGTTAAACTCAGTAAGTATTTCAAGTCTTACCCCCGGTTTCTGAAAGCTCGATCAACACTGATCGACTGTCAAGTCACTTGCTATTTCAGCTTTTACTTCAAATTAGATAGAGATAGCAAGTGACTTGACAGCCGATTAGTGTTGATCGAGCTCTCTGAAACCAGGGGTAATACTCTTATTTTTTAGTTTTTCCTGCGTCCATCAACTTGAGGCATATCTACAATTTAAATTTTTTTTAAATACAATGACAGTAAATACAGTACAATACAATGACAGTAAAGACAGTGAATACAGTTACTGTTATTCATATTGTCTATTTTAATTTATTTGATGTACACTGGACAGTAACCAAATTGAATATATTCTGAAATGAAAAAACTTAATTTTAGATATTTTATTCAATTTCTCTTTTCAGAGAACTGCACGTTATCATCAGGGAGGACATGCTTTCTCTTCGTGTTCGGTATCCACCGGCATCCGGTGTGGGGTCCTGACGCTGATCAGTTCAAGCCAGAGCGATGGCTGGACCCGTCACGACTGCCTGAGAGTTCCAGCGCATACGCAGCTTTTATGATGGGCCGCCGGACTTGTATTGGTTTGTATTTATTTATTTTTATTTATTTATTAAGTAACACAATATAATACAAGTTATTGATATATTGCACCAATAAACCTTTAAAGGCTTGTCTAGGTGCTCACACTCGTCGATTTTATATTTTAATCAAGGTGCAACACTAAACACTAACCCTTGCAAGTAGGTACAAGGATACGGATATAGTTTAATTAAATAAATAATGCTGGACAATCAACACCGCACCATCTAGCCCTAAAGTAAGCTACTCAAAGCTTGTGTTATGGGTACTAGATAACTGATAATTTAATACGTTATATACTTACATAGATAGATATTTTTTATTACGCATAGAAAACACCCAGACCAACGGAACAAATTTCTGCAAATCGTAGACAAATTTGTTCCGAGGCGGGAATCGAACCCGCAACCACTTGCGTCGCAGGGTGCCCGCTGTGCCACTGAGGACGTCTTCATTCTTTACACCAAACAAATTAAGTTTGTAAAAAAGGAGAACTTAATGCTTAACAGCATTTGCTACCAGCCAACCTTGACAGTTAAAGAATATGAGGCTGGCGTGCTTTGACTAACATTGACAATTTGGTAATATATTTCCTAAAACTTTAAACTGAATTATTCAAAACCACTATTTTGTAAATACCAAAAAAAAATAAAAGGGCCACAGCCAATATTTTATATTATTATGTTATACCTGTTATTCTTAAGTTTGACGTCATACTAACGCCACTTAGTAATATTATTTATTATTATTTTTATCTTTAGTTATAAATAAATAATTTTCATTTGATTTCAGTATTTAAATGGAATAGGAAGCCACGCGCGCCTCGTCTGCGCCATACGCTATCTCCTTTCCTTCATCCGTGCGCCATTTAGATAAGGCCCGCGCCATGACCTTGTATTTTCATAAGGATTTATAACTATTTACAGGAAAGGCGTACGCTTACATGTCTATGAAGACCACTCTATCTCACCTGCTACGACACTACAGCATCAAGGCCGACCATCGAGATCTGGTGCTCAAGTTGGATGTTATGCTCAAACCAGCGTCCGGCTACTACATAAGTATAGAGAAGAGAAATTAAGAAAGCATTGACTGAAAAAACTTAAACATATTAATTATATTAATTTCTAAGATTGACAAAATAGACGGCATGACCTTAGACGGATAATTTTAGTAGATAATGATAGTCCAAAGATATACCTAACGGTTTCCTTTTGGGCACTGAGGAAGAAATTATTGAGTAGTGAGTTTTTTTTTAAAGAAACTCTTTATAATATTTTTTAAATAGTTGTGTAAATAAATTATGATATTATATTTTAAGCTAGTAGCGCCCGTGGTGTTACCGTATATCCTTTTCCTCTGTCTTTTCTCGCTCCCCCACCGCAACACCCCTCCTTTTCCGACATTTTATGGCGCACACTTACGCGTAGAATCATACGGGTTTAAACGGTTTTTTATGTATCCCAAAAAATTGCTATCCCCAAATTTCATATTTTTTTTATACTACCAAGGTAGCAAACAAGCATACGGCCCACCTGATGGGAAGCGATTACCGCAGCCTATGGACGTTTGTTACACCAGAGGTGTCACACTCGCGTTGTGACCCTTAAAATATTTTAACACGCCATTTTTGAAGAACCCCATACTGTATTCTCCAGGAAAAACACCCGCAGGGAGTGCATTCCACAACCTTAGAGTGCGCGGGAGGAAGTTCCTCTGAAAACGAACAGTGCACGACCATCCTGGCTCCAAGGTGTGTGGATGAACTCCCTTTCTAGATGCTAGCAGTCAATGAAAATAACATTTCATGAGTTAGTAGGTAATTATGAAGTTAATTAAATAGTACCAATTACAAAACAGACTTTGGTAAATAAAATGTATCTGTGAATTTCACCGTGTCTCTTTATTTTATTTTTTTACGTCCTAACATTTCTTGTGATTTTATTGAATAATATAGAGAGCTAACTGTTGAAGAGAATTCAATAGATCCGAAAATATAATCAAGCCGTTATTTTGTTGCCTGGTTCTTCTAGCACGTCACGTCACGTGCAACCTAAATTCGCCAATACTAATAGTCATTGAATTAAATTATAGCAGAACAAAATAGAAAGAAAATATTTAAGCAGTGTATACACTTCTTAATGCTTGTCACAGGCTTTTCACAAGTTAAGTGATTTGGGGGTCATTTCATTAAAATTCTGTTGATGTATGAATGCGTTATCTTTACTTATTCATTGATTAATAAATGCGTCAGTTACGATATCTGAATGTTAGGCGTGTCGCTCACACGAGCTAGGGTCGAGGCGGCGTCGAGGCTCAGGCGCCCATGCGGCGCGCCGCATCTACGTTTTCTTTAGAAATGAATGGTAGTGCGTCACATACTAGTTGCAGTTGTAGTCGCGGTACGGGCGAGGCGCAGGCGGCGCGGAGTCGAGGCGGGGACGCGGCGGGGACGCGGCGAGGGCACTGTGCCCGCCCGCGGCGCGACTCTGCCGCCATTTTGTCATTCCGTTTCGTTTTTTTCGGTCCAAAATGTGTGAAGGAAGCATAGCCGCCTGCGCCTCGACTCCCCATAGAGCCAACGCCCACCGCGACCGCACCTCGACTCCACGCCGCTTCCGCCTCGCCCCCGCCTCGACTTACCAGTCGGCGACGCGCCTAAGGATGATTATGGCGCAGTTCCGCTAACCACTGAACTTATTTGGATATAACTTAGCCACAATCATCCTTACATTTAAATATCGTAACCAACGCATTTATTTCGGATCATTACTGCCTTTGGCTCTCTCGTATTTCGGGGCTAAAAGTCCTTTTGTCCATTTTCATAACCAAGATTTATAACCAGAAATATATTCTACGAATCACTAATAGAATGCATTTCATAGCATTCATTTCAAGCGATTGCGAATGTTGAACGCAAACGTGCTGCTACTCACGTATTAGACAAGTCGAAAGTAGAATATATTAAATGCATACCAGTTGTTCTCAATCAAGTCTCACTCATTTTGTTTCAATCATAATACAATAAAGAAAAAAATCTGTATTAAAAAACTCTAAAAAAAGGCCTTTTCCATTTTTTTTTAATTTTTACTATCACACATAGGAATATGAACGAAATAAGCGATGATGTGGTAAAAGCAGAACTTTAAAATATTAGAAAAACATTTAAGCCATTTAAGTACCTAAGTAAATGAGGTCATGTTTTTTAAGTTAATCATGACCCTCCATCTTCTTGTTGCCGTGTCATTAGTTCCTGGCGAAAGGTTTTTAAGTGCACTTCAAAGGCTCCTTTCGATAACCCCTCTAAACTGCGTCAAGCGTCAACGTTCCTCAATTTCCTCTAGACCTTTCACTGCCCGACTATACCTAAGTCTCTAGCACTCACGGAGGGCGATATCTCCCACTTTGAGAAAGACTTGTCTTGACTTCTTTTGACTTGACTGCCAACAAAATTACTATATCTACAGGTTGATTAATTTCAGTTGTCATCAAATATATGCTGATCAATAACGTGCTGTTGGTGTAATTATATGAAATCTACTATTTTCTTACGATAACATTTATGTTTTTAACCGGGATATTTGAATCCATAGAGATAAGTTATCTGATCCCATGATTTACTTCATATGATGGTTCCAATCAGTTCTTTTTTGGTGAAAAAAATACACTTAGGTATTAATTATTTAAAGTTCATCCATCATTTTCATTTAAACGAGTCAATTTGATAAAAACAATTGTGTTGATATACTCAGTTTTATGTTCAGTTGAGCTATCTATAGATCGTTTGCAAGCAGGCTCTATTGTTTTTTATACATTTTGAATTACAAATACTTGTACCTATTAAATGTAATTTTCTTTGTAAATATGTAAATGACGTTTTTATTTAAGGATCATTTCACTTTGGAAGAAAAAATTTGGAGTAGGTACCAAGAGCACATTGCAAAAGAACATTATTTACTGATTCGTATGGATGGAAAGGAGTCCTGAAAAAAATCAACCTGTATATTAATACCACTTACTATCAGAACTCTTCGTAATTTCTTATCGACAGGTTACTTGTCGTACACTCTGCATTTATTTTCTATAGGTTTTATTTGAAATGTTTTGTTATTTTTTATGGACGCTGTTTTTCATGAGCTTAGTGATTTTTTTGTCCAAAAACACAGCCTGTGTTAAAAATGTGGGTTTGTTTCCTGGTTGGTGGCCGTTTGTCGGCCATGTGTTATTATTGATAACTACTAAAGGTAAGTCACATTATTTTATAACTCACTGCGCCCCGTGGTTTCACCCGCGTAGTTTTAAATCCCAGTATTCCCACGGGATAAAAAGTAGCCTATGTGCTGTTCCAGATCTATCTCTGTGCCTAATTTCATCCAGACCTGTTCAGCCGTTCTGACATTTTTGAGTAACAAACAGTAACATCCATACTTACAAACTTTTAGAGTTTATAATATTAGTAGGATAATAATAATAATAATTTTAATTTGTCATACTTATAATAAAAAAGAACGGTAAGAACCAAGCTGTAAGTTTGTTGTCTGTTCTTCTAGGCTTGGTTGCGTGGAACTGATCCGCCTATTCATCTAGTTTTAAGATGTTTTAAAGTGATTCTTGTGATTCAACTGAACAAATACCTATTGGATTTGACTTTGTACTTAGTATTTAAAATGAGGAAAAATAATATTCTTTTTGTTTTCAGATATATTTTCTTTTATAATAGATCTGGGTGCAAAAAGTATCAAAAACGGAGGTATTATAGCGTTTTATCTTGGTTGGAAGCCCGTTTACAGTAAGTTAGTTAACATGATAAAACACAATTTTTCAGTTAGTATTTGAGAATTGTTATGGTAGGTAATTGACTTAAAAGGAATATATTAGACCTACACAGATATTATGAGCTAAAAAACATACATTATATAAAACAAAATGGACAGCCTTCACAGCTCTGTTGGGCAGCTCTGCATTCTCCGCTGTAGGCCGTGGGTTCAATTCCCACCGAGAAAAACATTTGTATGATGAACATAATGTTTGTTCTCTGTCTGAGTTTTATTATAATATTAAAATGATTTAATATAACAATAATTATTTTTTTCTCTCAGACAAAAAAACAAACTTAAAACTAGCAAACAAGTAGGTAATACAATATAGTAGGTAGGTAGGTAAAACAAGATTATGGTGCTTTAAGAAAGTTTTTAGTTGTATAATCCACAAGACCTTTGGAACCTATGGAACCTATGGACCTATGGACAACCTATAGAAAAAACCTATGATGTGTGTATTTGAGGGTTTCTGATAGCACAAGTCTCTTGAGAGCCAGGGTGAGACTGGAGAGCCCGTGTGAGTCACTATTTCACGGTTGTCAGCCCCTTGCACGTTTTGAGCCCCGCTCGCACGTTTAAAACATTTAGAATTATTTTAAAAGATATAAAATCACGGAAATAAACATTTCAAAAACATTTAGAATTTTTCAGTAATAACGAACGTAGAGGAGGCCACTACAGTTCTGACCAGATGCTTGGAGAAAATGTTCCTTTACAGATTCATTGAGCCACTCTTCGGGAACGCTTTGGTGTCAGCTGAAGGTAAAAACGTATGACGAAACTTAACTATTGATATTTTACTGTACTATAGCGAACAAAAGAAAAATAATCGAAGGAAAGGTAGAAGGAAAGAGAGGCAGTTGGCAATTTGGCGCTAGATGGCTGTGTGGATAATAATAATAAAGCCTTTATTTCCAAACTAGCTTTTGCCCGCGGCTTCGCTCGCGTTTAGAAGTATTACTATTAATTAGGCATAGTTTTTGCGGCTTTACTTTTGTTAAGCGTGTGTAAAAAATAGGGGGGTTGAATTTATCAAAATCCTATTGAAGCGGACGTCTTCATCATAGTAGCTCCCAATTTTTAATTTCAGTTCAATCAGTCGAAAATCTAAGAAGATTTATACAAACTTTCATCCCTATTTTATCCCCTTAGGGTTGGAATTTATCAAAATCCTTTCTTAGGGGATGCCTACGTCATAGTAGTTTTATGCATGCAAAGTCAGCCCGATCGGTTGACAAAATTTCATACAAACTTTCATCCCCTATTTCATCCGCTTGGGGGTAGAATTGATCAAAATCCTTTCTTAGCGGATGCCTACGTCATAACATCTACCTGCATGCCAAATTTCAGCCTGATCCGTCCAGTGGTTTGGGCTGTGCGTTGATAGATCACTATGTCAGTCAGTCACCTTTGAGTTAAATATATTTAGATTAGAAAAATTAGATTTAGATAACATTTATATTTAAAAATCCTTAAGCCTACGTCATAGTAGCTTTATGCATGCAAAGTCAGCCCGATCGGTTTAAAATTAACAAAATTTCATACAAACTTTCATCCCCTATTTCATCCCCTTGGGGGTGGAATTGATCAAAATCCTTTCTTAGCGGATGCCTACGTCATATAATCTACCTGCATGCAAAATTTCAGCCCGATCCGTCCAGTGGTTTGGGCTGTGTGTTGATAGATCACTATGTCAGTCAGTCAGTCAGTCACCTTTGAGTTATATATATTTAGATTAGAAAAATTAGAAAACTTAGATTTAGATTAGATTTATATTTAGATAGAAGATAGATAGAAGATTTATACAAACTTTCATCCCCTATTTTATCCCCTTAGGGGTGGAATTTATCAAAATCCTTAAGCCTACGTCATAGTAGCTTTATGCATGCAAAGTCAGCCCGATCGGTTTAAAATTGACAAAATTTCATACAAACTTTCATCCCCTATTTCATCCCCTTGGGGGTGGAATCGATCAAAATCCTTTCTTAGCGGATGCCTACGTCATATCATCTACCTGCATGCAAAATTTCAGCCCGATCCGTCCAGTGGTTTGGGCTGTGCGTTGATAGATCACTATGTCAGTCAGTCAGTCAGTCAGTCAGTCAGTCAGTCACCTTTGAGTTATATATATTTAGATTAATTACATACATATTTTATCAAATTATTCTCCTCACTTATTATTTCTATATTAATTATATTATATACCTATATTATATTATATGGCTGTGTGGATAGTCCAGCATTATTTATTTATGAATTGCCTGAAAACACGGATAAAGCAACATTTTCTAAAAATGAATCCGAGCTAGATCGATTTATCGCCCCTGCAACTCCCTACAATCTAAATTTAATGGAATTCGTTGGAGCTGCTTCCAAGATTCAAATTACATAATAATAATAATAATGCTAGGCAATCCACACAGCACCATCTAGCCCCAAAGTAAGCTACTCAAAGTCTGTGTTATGGGTGCTAGTTAACTGATTAATTAATAAATTATATGCTTACATAGATAGATAATATATTTTATTATACATAGAAAACACGCAGACCAACGGTAAAAAATTCTGCAAATCGTACACAAATTTGTTCCGTGGCGGGAACCGAACCCGCAACCTCTGCGTCGCAGGCGGACTCTCGCCCGCTGCGCCACTGAGGTCGTCGCATAAATAAATAAACAAGAAACTGCTCGTAAGGTTAAAGCTATTAGATATTAGTAATTTTCCCAAATAATTAATTGCAATCGGAAAAAATCATTTCATTTACATTATAAATCTAGATGTATTTTTACAGGAGCAATATGGAAGCGTCACAGGCGGTTTTTAGACGTAGCGTTCAAACAACAGATTCTAGAGGGGTACCACAAAGTTTTTAATGAGCAAGCTTCCCGTCTGGTTGATACGTTAGCCCAAAAAGTCGGTGCAGGATATGTTGATGTCACTGATGAAGTCACTAGAAATGTCTTGGAGACTACTTGCCGTAAGTAACAAGATCATTTGATCGTAAATTGAGGTGAAGACAAGAGCTAATGTGACTCTCGCACGTTTTGATTTATTGAAGGATTTATAAAATAACTGAACCAATTTTCGAAAAATCGCAAACAACCATTATGTGGGCAATCACATTGCGCACAGTTTAGTAAAAATTTCATTTTGATCGATGCAAGTTTTCCTACTTAAAAGTTTACTTTTCTAGTTTTCGTACTTAAGCAAACTTTTACGTAGGAAAACTGGCATCGATCAAAATGATTTTTTTACCAAACTGTGTGTAATGTGTTTGCACACATAATGGTTGTTTGCGATTTTTCAAAATTAGGCTTAGTGGTTTTATATTTTTCAAAATGTCAAATCGTGCGAGCGAGAGGTACATTAGGTGTTGTCAACGTCATAATGTAAGTAATGGTTTATATCCCATCATCATCAGCTGCTGCTGCGACAGCGGCAACGAGCAGCAAGGAGGAACTGCACTCGATACGCAACTGGTGGTGGCAGCAGTCACCTCACTGTTAGGTCATGGGCTCAATCACCACACAGAACAAACATTTGTTTCACGAAAATTGCTTGTCCTCGCAAAAATTGCCCGTTAGCACAGAATGCCTCGATAGAAGATGTAAGATTTTTTTTATGTAAAATATAGACAAACGGGCTAACAGCCCACCTGATAGTAATCGGTCACCGTCGCCCATTGACAACAACAACACCAGGGGCGTTGTCAGTGCGTTGCCTACCCTGAAGGACTTAAACAACATTTTTTTGAAGCTTTTCATGTTAAATCTTGGCGGGAAAACCTCTGATGGTAACTCATTCCACAGCCAATGGAAATTATGTTATATGTAAGTACTAGTGACCCTCCTGCGCGCTCCTGCTTCGCACGGGTGCACATAATTATCATGCATGTATTATACATATAAACCTTCCTCTTGAATCACTCTATCTATTAAAAAAAACCGCATCAAAATTCGTTGCGTAGTTTTAAAGATTTAAGCATACAAAGGGACATGGGGACATAGGGACAGAGAAAGCGACAATGTTTTATACTATGTAGTGATAGTGATGATGTGTATGGAAAGGAATATTATGTTTTTTTTTACAGAAACCACAATGGGCCTAAAAGCAGACGGCGAAAACATTGTCAACAACAGATTTATAAAAGCCATCCACAGAGTGTTCGAGATAGTGACTCTGAGAGTGCAAAAAGGGCTGATCTTAGACGTATTATTTAATCTTACCAGCCTTAAGAAGGAGTTAGATGAGTCTTTGGAAATCATTCATCAGACTTCAATGAAGGTTTGTTATATTATGAGCCTGTACTGTCCCACTGCAGGGGAAAGGCCTCCCTTCCTTCTTTCCGTCGCTTCTACTTTGGGCCACAGTGGACCAGCGGCCCGATTACGCTAATGTCTGGATATGGAGATGGCTTTCAGTTTGACATTTGATCAAGTAATATTAATACTCTCCGACGAGAGCATTTGATTCCCATAGTGTAATGACGACCTCAGTGGCGCAGCGGGCGAGAGACTGCCTGCGACGCAAGAGGTTGCGGGCTCGATTCCCGCCTCGGAACAAATTTGTGTACGATCTGCAGAAATTTGTTCCGCTGGTCTGGGTGTTTATGTATAATAAAAAAAGCTTTGAGTAGCTTACTTTGGGGCTATATGATGCTGTGTGGATTGTCCAGCTTTATTTATTTATTTAATAGCAACATATGGATGGATCTAGTATCTAAATTCCTTGGGATGGATGCTTAATTCCTTGGATTTTTTTTTGACATTTGATTCCCATCCAGGGAATGAAAGGTCAAACTGAAGAAAGGTCAAAGCTATCTCGATAGCTATACATTAGCGTAATCGGGCCGCAGTTGTATAAGTAAGCATCCCTCCATCTTCGCCGCGGTCTGCCGCGTGATCGCCAGAACCACATCGCCACTCTTCACGCCAGAACGGCTGAACGGATCTTAATGAAACTTGGCAGAGAGATAGAGTATAGTCTGTAATAGCACATAGACTACTTTTAATCCCATGGGAATACCGGAATTTAAAACTACGCGGGTGAAAAAATGAATAATCAAATCCTGATTTTCAGATGGTTCAAATCCAAAAATTGGAGCATTTAGATCGATTAAAATGCTGTAAACAAATCAATGACGTAACTAGCGAGAATGGTAAGTACCTACCTTGCTGTACGGGCTTGAGCTCGTACAGCAAATCCTGGAGCTGGTCCTTTTCTATCATCAAACGCTGTATTTTGTAAATGAAGATATTTAAATAAATTAATTAATAATGCTGGACAATCCACACAGCACCATCTAGCCCCAAAGTAAGCTACTCAAAGCTTGTGTGATGGGTACCTACTAGATAACTGATATATTTAATACACTATATACTTAATGGATAGATATATTGTTATTAGACATAGAAAACACCCAGACCAACAGAACAAATTTCTGCAGATCGTACAAAAATTTATTCCGAGGCGGGAATCGAACCCGCAACCTATTGCGTACTTACTCTCGCCCGCTGCGCCACTGAGGTCGTCAAATATTAAAATATTTTATCCTATTCTTTAGTGCACACAGTAAAAACATACGGTAAACTTAAATAAAAAACATGTACAAAGGCGAGCTTAACCCTAAAAGTTCTCTTCCAGCAAACCTTGAAGGATTGATATTCTATTCTTTTTAATTTCCTCAGAATCTCGCAGCTTCTTGCAGATAATAATAGAGAACAGCGTTACCCCTAACAGCAGCTTCTTCAGCGACCTCCAACTCCGCTGTCTTTGCGACAACGTGCTGCTCGCTGGGTTTGACACAAGCACTTATGAGCTGATCTTCACGCTGGTCTGCATTGGATCGGATGAAGACGTCCAGAATAAGATTTATCATGAGTATGTTTTCCTCTAAGAGTAAGGCGCGTGAAAGGGGTACGTGGAGGGAATTAGGCGTGGAATTAGGAGGCCTACGCTGCTGAGGCGACTTGTATGTTAGATCTAGATCGACCTAAATGTATTACGAGTAGATGTCAAAAAGTAAGAAGTGTTTGATATAGGTTTTAAGTTAGTAATACCCCCAATACGCCGTTTCAATGTGGCCTGCGCTTACAGATATTAATTTTGCTTTGCGCCTCCATCTTTCGAGTTTTGTTTTTTACACTAAAATATTTTTTCTGACAGATTAACTGAAGTCCTCGGCGAAGACAGTGAATTAAAGCAAGAACATGTATCCAAACTGGTGTACTTAGAAGCAGCTATCAAAGAAGCCGTGAGACTGTATCCTATCGGTCCAATTGTTGCTCGAGAAGCGATCACTGATATTCAATTAGGTATGTAAGACACAGGTTGATAAAAACTACTCCCAAACTAAGAAGGGTCGGAGTACAAACACGTAACTTTATAACCGACATAAAAAAGGGAGTTCCCAATTTGACTGTTAAGTTCTTAAATTATAAATAACTAGCGACCCTGACCTGCTTCACCCGGGTGCACATTGTTTTTCTACTATATCATGCATGTATTATACATATATACCTTCCTCTTGAATTAATCTATCTATTTAAAAAAACCGCATGTTCATCACACAAATGTTTGTCCTCGGTGGAAAACGAACCCACGGCCTACGGGGCAGAAGGCAGAGTTACTACCAACTGAGCTGTGAAGGCTGATTAATGAGTGAATGAAAGAATGTATGAATGAGTGGTTGAATATTAATGAAGTTTTAATGTCGTTGCATTAAAAAGCAACTGTACAA
The DNA here is from genome assembly GCA_963576535.1 of Plemyria rubiginata. Lineage (NCBI taxonomy): Eukaryota > Metazoa > Arthropoda > Insecta > Lepidoptera > Geometridae > Plemyria > Plemyria rubiginata. The sequence goes on along the minus strand of OY754930.1, from coordinate 5,388,166 downwards.
TATTACGTTAGAGCATTTCGAGATGCTAAATAAATTGTAATTTTTCTCCAGGAAATGTGACACTACCTGCTGGAAGTTCCATAGCAGTTCACCTCTGGGCCATCAACCGGCATGAAGAATACTGGGGAGCTGATGCGGAGGATTATAACCCAGGAAGGTGGATGAACGCAGACACTTTACCTAGCCACCCAAACGCATTCGGTAGCTTCTCTTTTGGGAGAAGAAATTGCATCGGTAAGAAAGATTAATTACCAAAGTAGTTGTTTGTAGGTAAGGGAGACCGCTTATGGTGGACTTTCCACACAGTACTATCTAGCCCCACACTAAGCTTATGCTTGTGATATGGCAACCAGATAGCTGATATACTACTTGGATATTTTTTTTTGTAAATACATAATTTTAATATTATATAACACCCAGACAGACACCATCTATGTTCATTACACAAATGTTTGTTCACGGTGGGAATTGAACCCACAACCTACGGCGCAGAAGGCAGAGCTACTACCAACTGAGCTACGTAGGCTGTCAATATAAATCAATATAAATATAATATTATCAGTTGGGACATAGGAATGTATGAGATCTCTGATGATCACAGATCTCCCGTTTACAGGACGCAAACCGTAATGGTTACCACAGTGGTTCTTTTAATATGTTAATGGAAATAAATATGTTCTTTTCTTTCTTTCTTTCTTTTCTTACAAACCACGACTTTATAGGAGAGCCAAAAAGCAAAAGTTGACTTTTACAAACGTCATAACTTTTTCAGTTTTTGGTCTGTAATTACGATGCTTTTTAGACAGATTGTTTTAAAACCAACTAATCTTTAGCAAACTTTAATGTATACCTCGTTAAACTCATTTAAACTCACATACAGGGCAGAATTAACCTCCACAACACAGATTATTTTTAGGGTGGAGGTTAATGCGCTACTACTACTACTAAATCGGTCCACATGGTAGCACGAAACTTAAAGCTAACAGTTGTGCCTACATTTTAAGGTTTTGAATACAATATTAATATTACCACAGGAGCTACAGCGTCCCGTAAATAGGGCCCCCTATTGGGACGCTGAAGGGCTTGTAATAAAACTTAAGGCCTTGCCCAACATCTACTATTTACTATTATAATATTTTTTTTTTCTTTTATTTAGGCAAACAGTACCATTTTACGAAATCGTGCGTTACAAATAAATTTATTAATCTGTTGAAAATAGTAACTTTAAATTTTTTTTCTATAACTCCTTTTTATGAGGCATCAAACTTTTATTTGCTTTTATTTTTGTGATCGTTAAACGTAAACTGTAATTACACCACGGGATAACTGAAGCTCGAAAAACGGCCTTGTTGTTCAAATCGCGGAAGGAGCGTTCTTAATTTCTTCGTCTGCCTAGTCCAAAGGAAACACTGGATTGAGATACGAGCTGACTAGTCTATTATCATTATATCTTTTATATCACATCTTAAACTATGAGGATTAATTACTGTACCTGTTTTTTCAGAGATTTTTTTTATTTAAATTTGAATCCCACTCTTCCGAGAAGAAATCTTCCGATTTAAGGTATGAACCCTTGTGATACGGGATTACCAAACACCTTTTTATTGTTTCAGGTAAAAACTACGCGTTGTTGTACATGAAAATCACTCTAGCGCACATTTTAAGAAACTATCGAATCACCTCGGACCATAAGAAAATGCAGTTTGATTGCTACATTATGCTAAAAGTTACATCTGGTCATTTAATGAAGTTAGAACTAAGATAGACCTTCCACTAAAGTGTTGTTATAAAAATTTTTTTTTGGTAGAACAAGCATTTTCCACCTGATGTTAAGTGGTAACCGTCATCTATAACAAAGCAATGCGTCATAAAGTCAATTATAGTTGTAACTTTTGTGTATATTGTATGGATTTATATCTGAAAAAAATGAATTACTATTATTATAAGTCACGTAAGATAGGAGCGTGCCCTACTATGCACTGCCCGGCATTCATCATCTTGAAACATACAGAAATGTTAAGCCTCATGTGCTTTTTTTTGCAGTAATAAATATTTTTTATTTTTTTTTCAATTTCAACCTTGTGAAATTTTTAAATCATAGTTTTGGTAAATTTTGCTTTAAAAAGAATAATCATTGTTCCAGTCTAAAATATACGAATAAAAGCAACAAACAACATTAAAATTATTATTTGATTTGATCATTTATCTACTTTTTTAATGATTTCCTTTTTTAATTGGACTGTAATTATGTTCGCAATCGAGACCAGATGAAAAAATGTAAAATAAAAAACAACATGTAGGAAATAGTTTAATCATTTTTATGTCAAAGTCATAGTAAAGAATAGTCACAACATCTATTTTAAGTAATTTCTATTTTCACAACATCTGATCAATTAAAAATGTTTTGGAGTTGCAGAGAAAAATATTAAAATCTCCATTTCAGGTCAATATAAATGTACCGATATTTTTTTTTTATTGCTATTCAATTTACTCTGCTACTATAAAACCAGAAATTTACTAATAAAAATTGCACTGCACATCCATCTGACATAATCCCATCCAAAAGATTTTTACATTTCATAAAATCTTAAAAAATAAATCTTAAGTATTTCGACGCGGTATTTGCCCGATGTCTTGTTATATTGAATTATTTTATTGGTATTAATTATCACTGGAATAAATAGATATAAACTAATATTGCACAACTATTTAGCTTCATAAGCGCATTGGACGAATTTAGTACTATTTTTGCAAAAACTAAACACTTACAGGTCCACTGAAAAAACAATCACTAATCGTGTTTAGCAGGTCGCTAATTGCATTTAGAAAGATAATTACGATTAACGTCTTGCGCAAGAAAAGCTGCTAAATATGATTAGCGGGATGACAGACAATGATAAATTGTTACACTAACCGCCGGTTTCTGAAAGCTCGATCAAAGCTAATTGGCTGTCAATTCACTTGCTATTTCAGCTTTTACTTCAAATTAGATGTGTTCAAGTGACTTGACAGCCAATTAGTGTTCATCGAGCTTTCACATACTGGACGTAATTCTGTATAGGCATTGTCTATGTCACGTATCGCAAAAAGAACGCTGGAAAACCGTGGAGGGGATATGTTTGCGCGCGCCATCACACCTCCTCCCCCTCTTTCCGGCGTTCCTTTTGCGTGACGCGACCTACAAAAGTGTTTAGCATATAATGTTGTATTTAACGAATAATTCAGATTGTTTTAACTATATAAGTGGCCTTTGCGGTTCACGTTATCTAAATAAATTATGGTGCGAACTCCAGTCAATAATTATAATTTTCACGAAAAATCTTTTGTTTATTTTTAAATTAACAAAGTGCTAATCGTTGATCAAAAAAATTTTTATCGCTATTAACATACGGGCCCAAAATACAAAAAATATTGATGAACCATAATCTTTAGGTAACTGCTCGATAAATGAATCAATGAATATCAGTCATACCTAATGATGTGTGAATTTACACACCGCGTGTAATGATGCTGTTAGGGTTGTTTCGATTAAAATATTATGAAGCCTTATGAATAATATCCATATTCATTTTTACGAATTTAAACTATTAAATTCGTTAATTGACGTTTTTCAATCTGAGTGTTGCATATGATTTAATTGTGTCGGCATCATTCTCGAGTACTTACTTTTTTATATTGTAAGATATTCTGTGAATATTTATCGAGCAGTTGCTGTTAGGCGTAATTATGATTATTAACAAGCGAGCTAATGACAGTAAATGATTTAAAAAGAAAATTAACACTCGACTAGCATCATAATACAATTTTCATTAAACATTTAAAAATAAAATAATTTATTAATTGAACATAGTATTTTTAATTATGAAAATCCTATTCATACTCGTATTTAAATACATACCATACATTTTATTCACAGGCCGAGCGACGAATATTCTATTTTAAAAGTTAATTTATAATTTAATAAAAATTTTAAATATAGCAAAAAGACGGGTTGGCCTACATACATGTAAGTATAAAATATTATACCTACCAACATTTCGGTATCGTAAGATTTTTTTTTCACATTTTAAAATGACAGAAATTTTTACATAATTATCATAAAAAAAAAGTTTTTTTTTATTGCAAGGGTTTTTTTTATTGGTCAGAGGTAACCTCAAAACCAGGTGGATCTCAGCATCATGTAAAAAACATCTGACTGCAATCTCATCTGATGTTAAGCGATGATGCGTCTCTCCATCACTTTCTACGCCATCTTTTTCAAACTGAAATCACGACTTTGATCCCCAGGCACGGTAGATATCCTCAGATCTCTCAGTATAGTGCGTTTCATTATAGTTCCTATGCCGTCATGTTGACAGTAGTTAATTAAGCAGTAGTTAACAAAGAATTTTATATTATATTAGTTTATTCTACGAATAAAATATTGTTTAGCGATCCGCCCGCGCGCCTTTGCTTCGCACGGGTGCACATTGTTTTTCTACTATATCATGCATGTATCTAAATATATATAACTCAAAGGTGACTGACTGACTGACATAGTGATCTATCAACGCACAGCCCAAACCACTGGACGGATCGGGCTGAAATTTGGCATGCAGGTAGATGTTATGACGTAGGCATCCGCTAAGAAAGGATTTTGATCAATTCTACCCCCAAGGGGATAAAATAGGGGATGAAAGTTTGTATGAGGTTTTCAAAGTAAACGAGCGCGAGCAAAGCCGCGGGATCAGCTAGTTATACATAATATGGTTCCTCTTGAATCACTCTATCTATTAAAAAAAACCGCATCTAAATCCTTGCGTAGTTTTAAAGATTTAAGCAAATAGGGACAGAGAAAGCGAATTTGTTTTTTACTATGTAGTGATTTAAAAATAGAGATAGATTGCGTTTTATCAAATAGTTCATATGCTTTATTGTTGGAACTCCTTTCTGTCAGCAGTGTTATCACGCTAAAACATTTCTTTAATGATAAATAAACCAAATTCCTTGAAATTAACTACTAAAATATAACTACTGCCAATATGAACTTCTTGAGATTCTTTGAGGATGTTTGCGGGGGTAGTCAAAGGAACGTCCAAATAGTATTTTTTAGCCTAAATAAAATGTGTTATATTATAAGGAAGAAAGGTCTAGAAGTTTTAAAATAGAATATCGTGAAGTTATACTAGATCACAGTCTATGTAAAATTAATACATTTAAGATAAAACATGTAGGTATAGCGCGCGTCACGCAAAAAGAACGCCGGAAGGGGGAGAGGGTGTGATGGCGCGAGAATTGTTTATGCGCAAACACATCCCCTCCACTGTTTTCCAGCGTTCTTTTTGGTTGACGTGACCTATAATTATTCTACTTATTCGTACAGGAAACATGTCACGTCAAAACGACGTCAAGATGCACTACAGTTTTTTTTCTAATATTTAAAAAACCCTCGGTCGGACAATCCCTAGAAACCCACCAATTCTATTTACAGAGTTAATAATTTATTATTGCATGATTTTTCCCTATTTAAATGTCTTATGTATTACATTAATTACTACTTTCTGGTTATTTTTGGATTACTTTCTTTGATATAGTGCGCGTCAGGCAAAAAGAACGCCGGAAGGAGGGGGACGGGGTATGATGGCGCGAGTATTTTGTATAACACATCCCCTTCACTGATTTCCAGCGTTCTTTTTGGTTGGCGCGAACTAACTTTATTTTGAAGCTGGTTTATTATGCACCTATCTACTCTACTTAGGTACCTAATGCCAACTTTTTTTTCTTTGCTTGTATAGATAACTTAATAAAGCGTGCCCTAAAACTGCACTGACAAATCCTGAAGTATTTTTAATTTTAAATTATTATAATTTCACTATCCCGAATGCAATTCTAATGCAAACCTAATACAGGCTATTTTGGCGTGAACTTCATCTTTTTATGATTATGTGCTTCGACCGAGAGCAAAAAGGTTCCACATTCAAACTACCTACATACCGAAGTCTAAAGTAAAAACTTACAGCAACCAGTTTAGATAGACACTTCGTACCACGGAAAAGGTACTGTGGAGCAGGTCAGAGCTTAGTCGATCGATTTGGACGGCTTCACCCGTGGAGGCTTTTCAGCCTTTTCGGTACTCTCTTGCCTGCTCCTGAAATATATATATGTATATAATGAAACAAAATAATGAATTTATTTTTTATTTTTACGCAGAAAATTACAATTATTTGCAAAATGTACATAATAATAAAATAATTAATAAGAGTAGCAATAGAGTTCTTTGTAAACGCTCGTCCGGGGAAATACTACCATATGCCTACTTCTACCGCCAAGCAGCGTTGCAGTGTTTCGGTTTGAAGAGTGTGGTCGCCGGTGTAATTAGAAGCACATGAGGCTTAACACTGTATGCCTCAAGTTGATGGACGCAGGACAGTATATCGTAGGGCACGTCCATGTGATACTTACTAACACCCAACAAAATGTATGCACCTGATCTAACTAAACCATGATGTGTAAGCAGTAAATGTAATCCTACTAATATTATAAACGCGAAAGTTTGTAAGTATGGATGGATGAATGGATGTTTGTTACTCTTTCACGCCGGAACGGCTGAACGGATCTGTGTGAAACTTGGCAGAGAGATAGATTATAGTCTGGAATAGCACATAGGCTACTTTTTATCCCGTGGGTATACCGGGATTTACATCTGCGCGGGTGAAAACGCGGAGCGCAACTAGTAAGCATAAAAAAAGCTCACCAGTTAAAGCTTCGTCACAACATATGACAAAGCCTTCCTTTATGCTTCGCCTTGGCTGGCTCTTCCACCACGCTCGTGCGCTTTGTCTCGGACACGACCGTCTCTTTCGGCACTGTTGCTTTCTCTTTCACACTCTCCCGGTGACCGCTTGGCGCTGCGTACATTGATCTGCAACAGGCTTTATTTTTATGTAATTTTAAAAGAAAAGAAATAAAATTTGTTTTATACTCCGTTTACACTGAGCTCTAAAGGTACTGACACACGTGCTTATTTTTAATCCAAAAGCGTGCTTTTTTCGAGCCTTGCTCAATAAAAGCACGTGTGAACAGGTCGTGCTAGTAAATAAGCATGCTTATTTGGTCGTACGTCGGTTGGTTTTTGAGCATACTCAAAATATATTATACATGTGTGTAAGTGCCTTAAGGGGCCAGCGTAAGGCCATTTCCAAGACAAACCTAATACCAAAATGATTTCTGATTCAAACATATTTCCCTTATATTATTTGTATTCGAATAGTATTTATGTGTGTCACTACATAGTTATTTTTTCAAATAATAGCCAATCGCATTTTCCACTTTTTTAAGCTAAAATTTACAAGTTTTCATCCTACTTAATTTAAATAAAAAACAACAATATCTCACATATTGATTCTAAAGGAACATAGCTTACATTGTCTAGTTACAGAAAAAAAATACTATGTGAAGAATACAAAAAGTTTTCAGTCATCATTTTTTTTTTTTGCGCAGGGACATAAGTAGCAACATGGGCAACGTGAGAGAGAGAGACCGAGAGAGAGGGAGAAAGCGTTGACGTTAACGTTACGTAGAATACGATGGCTCCCAAAAACCTTGTCGGAAACCGATTACGCGATTTTGACATTTTCACAAAATGCTTTTGACGTTAGGATTCGAAAAGATAAAGACTTTCCGCCAGCTATTCGGTGGCGGTTGATGTCTGTGACACATGTTTTTACTTCTATATATCATCGTGTTCTATAAAATAATGCACTATCTGTCCTATGTTCCTAATTAATAAAGCATTAATGTACTGACACACGTGCTTATTTTTGAACTAAAAGCATACTTTTTTCGAGCCTTGCTCAATAAAAGCACGTGTGAACCGGTCGTGCTTATAAATAGGCATGCTTATTTGGTCGTACGTCAGTTGATTTTTGAGCATGCTCAAAATAAGCATGCTTATTTTTGAGCACGTGTGTTTAGGTATAATTAAAAACTTCGCGGGAAGTCGGTGGATGGAAAGGGCTCAGAATCGTTCTTCCTGAAAACGTATAAGGGAGGCCTATGTCCAGCAGTGGACTTCTTTAGGCTGATGACGAAGAAGATGATTATTAAAATTTTAGTAGTTTATTTTATTGAATAAAAAAACCAACAGCACAAAAAAATATAGTACTGAACAGATATAGGTCTCTCTAGTTAAAACTTATAACAATCCTACAAAAATCAAAATAAAGATGTTATTAACAAAGGTAAGTTACGCTAAAGGGTTCTCACGGCAGAGTTTGGGGGAGAGATAGAAAAATGGGAAGGGGTGGTGCACGTGTGTTTTTGAAGGTTCTGACTGTTATGTACTAGCGTATCGTAGTGTAGTGTGCGCACCGGTGGTCTAGTGGAGTGACCCCGCCTTCCGATCGTAAGGTCGCAGGTTCGAATCCGGTCGTGCACCAATGGATTTTTCTATCGAAAAAATTATGTGCGCAATGCCAGTGCTCTTAAACGGTGAAGGAAAACATCGTGAGGAAACCAGTTAGTATTCTAGCAGCGGCGATGGGCTTGCAACCTGTCACGTATGGAATACTAACTACTGCAAAATGTGGGTATGTGCCAAATGTAACGTTTGGACGTACCTCTGACTACCCCCCTTAGACATCCTCAAAGAATCTTGAATTAGCACCTACTTAGTACTGGGAGATCTGAAGGGATATCTACCGTGCCTGGGGATCAAAGTCGTGAAGCTGTTTCAGTAGTGTCGGTAGTTATGCATATTTAAATAAATGCCTACCCTCAGTCGGCGCTAAACTCCCATCTTTCATTTACACATCACTGGCGACAATGGGATCTGACAACAAAAGTGTGAAAAAAATCTTGTTAGTTTTACCTGGTCAACTTATTCCTAGTGGGTCTGGACACGACCGAGCTGGTCTTCCCTCGCCTCAGCGAGGAGAATGGATGTTTGATCGGCTTCACCAGCGCAGTACTGCCCTCTGCTTTAGCGCAGTTTAGCGTTGTCACTGTGAATTCCACGTCATTTAAAGGCTCTTTGGACGCTGCAAAAAAGATAATAAAAGCCGTTAGAATAAAGAAAATATGGATGACCTGCATGTTAAAAGTAGTAGAGCCCTCTAAAATGACTGTCTTTAAAACCTTTAGAAGCCTATCTTTCATGTGTTTCAATGATTACTTAATTTTTATACAAAAAAGTAGACAAACAAGCTTACGGCCCGCCTGATGGGAAGCGGTTACCGCAGCCTATGAACGCCTGCAATACCAGAGGAATCACAAGCGCGTTGCCGACCCTTTGAAAATTTTAAAACGCCCTTTTTGAAGTGCCCCATACTGTAGTATTTCTTTCATGTGTATTGGTGGACTTTAACACGCAGCACTATTTAGCCCTAAACTCAAATTCAAATTGGACTTTAACACGCAGCACTATTTAGCCCTAAACTCAAATTCAATCAAATTTGAATTTGAGTTTAGGGCTAAATAGTGCTGCGTGTTAAAGTCCACCAATACGCATGAAACTAAGCCAAAGCTTGTGATATGGGAACCAGGTAGCTGATATACTTTTTTTTTTGTAAATATGTACATACTCAAAATATTATATTTATATAACACACAGCCAGAGAATCAACATCTATGTTCATGACACAAATGTTTGTTCTGTGTGCGGATCGAACCCACGGCCTACTGCGCAGAAAGCTACTACCAACTAAGATGTAAAGACTGTCCAAAAAAATTTAAAAAAAAAACATCCTACACCAGCTTAAACTATAGCAATAGATAAGGTGAATCTGAGTCTTTCGTCCTCATGTTGGCAGGGCTTAAAACTCATGATCAGTTTCTTGTACCATACCTGTGAACTCCTCAATAGGTTTATCGATAGTGTCATGATCGATCCACGTGAGTCCCATTTCCACCTTCTCCGCGAGGTCCTGCCACCGCTTCCTGTTCTCAGCGGTGCCGGTGTAAAGGGGCTGGATCCAAGGGAACGTTTCTGACAGCACTTTGTAAAGGGGTAGGCAGATCATGTCGATGAAGCCGACTTGCATTTGGGGCAGCTCGTCCTTTTTCTCCCTGTTATATACGCCAGATTTACATTTGTTACCATCCCTTTGGACATCCTCAATTTACCAATAAGTATTGCTTAACTTTCCGCATGGTACTATTCAGCCCCAAACTAGGCGAATCAGATAATTTAATACCTACTTATAAGTAGTATAATACATGTTTTTTGGAAAAACATACTTATTATAACTCAGACAGAGAACAAGCAGGGGCAGAATGAAAATTCCCGGGTCACGCCAGAACAATATCTAGGAAATTCTGGAACCCTTTAGGTTTTATGATTTTAACGCCCCAACAAACCTGTCCAGAACTAACCGAATAAGCCGTCCCGAACTTACAAACTAACCAACTAACCTGTCCATCATAGCGATAGGCTGCTGGTTCAGCTGCAGCTTCTCCAAGTCCCCCTGATCGAAGAACTCGTCTGCGACCAGCTTCGCCACTTTGTGCTGCACCTCCCACGGCTTCGCGATCGCTGATACGTCGCATGCCGTCATCATCATACCACATAGCACTGGAATGGAATTATAGCATCAGAAGAAGCTGTTCGGCGGAGGGCATTGGTATGACATAAAGACTGAAAACCAGCGCTACTTGGCAAGGTAGGCTACCTACTTTGTTAAGCAGCAAAAGCTGAGTCAGGGCCTTTTTGGCGTACAGTTATGTTTTCTTTGGTTTTTTGCTACTATGTTTCTTCTTTCGTTTTGTCTGTCTGTTTATAATTGTAATTATTTATACCTACTTAAGTACCTGTCCGTTCTATATGTATTTCTTTTCGTTGTTGTATGTCAAATAAATGCATTTTCTTTCTTTCTTTCTTTCCATAACACAGGGTTATCCTAGTTTGGGTACCAATGTTGACCAACCAGGAAATACCGAAATTGTAATACATTAAACCCTATTTAATAAGATATTGTGATGTTTGTTGCGGATTTAAATAAATTTCAATGTCAGAAGAATGTATTTCTTTGACTTTCGCGATCTTATCAATCATACTGAATTAGTAGTAAGCGCGTTTCAGACGACAAAGATACCATCATTTCATCATTAAATATCGCACGTTTACACTATTATTTTATAACTACCAAAAAAAATTAGGGGCTGTTTCAGCCACGGAACAGAGTGTGGTTTCAGCAGTCTACTGATGCTAGTAACACGATCAAAACTTACACTCTTTCTTCTCCTGACTCTGCCAATCAAACTCTCCATTGTCAACGAGGTCCAAGAACTTGGACTTCTTCTTGAAGTACATCGCAAGATCCGTAGAGAGGATCGCCGTTTCGACCACCCTCATAACATCCTTGTAATCGCAGGGGGAAAGCGCCTGAAATAAGTTATAAAAAGTTAGATTCTATGTCGTAGATTTTAGAATAGAATTTTGATTAGACCTGTAAAAGATGTTTTTATTTGTTTCTTTCGTAAGAATAACAAGAAGATTTATTAAAAAATAAAAAAACCCAAGTGCCCAAACTAAAAGTATGTATGTAGGTAAATAAGATAATGTTTTAAATTTGGTACTTTTTAATATTGAAATCCATTCTTCAGTCTTGACGAATGATAAAAATGTAATGATCGCAGACAGTCGGAGGCTCCTGTACCTATGTCCTAGCAGATTAATGACGCCTGTGGTTGTATAACTCATTTTGATCACTTTGGGGTTACCAGCAATCACATTTTTTATAACAAAACTCTTCATATCTTCGAAATGGCTTCATCGATTTTGATGCGGTTTTTTCTAAACGATTTGTATGATTTTAGAGAAGGTTTTATGATATACCTATTTTAGTATCACTCATGGCCTAGTTCGCTAAAGTGACTTAACGAATTTTGCGTTCTGGTTTGTCTTTGAGGGTTTACTTTAAATCAAAAACGAATACGTTATTTGAAAACACTTCATCACTCTCTTGATTTTGATACCCATATTGCTATGATAGCGAAAAGATTTTTTTTAATGTGAGAGAATATTGCTCCTCCTTTCCTCCCACGTGACTTTTTGTTTTTTTTTATTCTAAAGACACTTGGGAAGTTGCGACGAATCTTTTGATACTAGAATCATCAAAATCCATCTAGCCGTTTGGTTACTACGTGGTAATAAAGGAAATATCGAAGGAAGGATACATAAATACATGGATAGACACACATAACCCTCGCGGCACTCGGGTAAAAAAAGCGTATGAAAAAAATTCTCTTAAAATTTGTTTAAACCTGTTGGTCCATCTTTAAGTAACTAAAACATAGTAAAATATGAAGTATTACCTACTCTAAAATAGAAGATGAAAATCCTAGCAATATTATAAACACGAAAGTTTGCAAGTGTGGATGGATGGACGTTTGTTACTCTTTCACGCCGGAACGGCTGAACGGATCTGGATGAAACTTGGCAGAGAGATAGATTATACTCTGGGATATCACATAGGCAACTTTTTATCCCGTTGGAATACCGAGATTTAAATCTGCCCGGGCGCAGATAAAAGAATACTATATGCCCGGGTGAAACCGCAGGGCGCAACTAGTGTTTGAAAGAAAGAAAGAAAGAAAATACATTTATTTGACATACACAACAAGAAAAGAAATACATAGGTACATACAAAATTACAGCTATAAACAGAGACAAAACGAAAGAAGAAACAGTACCAAAAACAAAAGAAAACATAACTGTACGCCAAAAAGGCCCTGACTCAGCAATTGCTGCTTAACAAAGTAGGTAGCCTACCTATTCCATATTTGTTAATGTCACATCATAATGTGAATGTTTGTTCGGAAACGTTTCTGAAATAGATGATTAGAATAAATTACCTGAAAAATATTATTGCTTTCACTGTTTAAAATCATGACACACTGATCGAAATGGTGATGTTCCATCGTCGACGTAGAGTACAAAATCGCCAGAGGACTCTCCGTCTTCGTCTGAAACGCGTTATTCGTGCCTCTATGGTCCAGATCGTGGCATAGACAAGCGACGAGGAGTCCTAGAATTTCTAGATCAGACATAAACCGTTCCATCTTTCCTGTTTTGAGCATCGCAAACATTGTTTGGGCTACGTTTAGGGCATGTCGCCAGTTGTGGTACTTTACTGGGCGGTAGTTCTTCTTGACGCTTAATATCCATCTGCAGAGGACCTGTGAAAGGTATATCAAGTTAGAAACAACGTTTGCTCCAACGATTACCGGTTCTTATTGCTCTTTTATTAATATATTGTGTTTTATTTATGTGCGCAATGCCATTGCTCTAAAACGGTGACGCAAGACATTTAGTTAGTATTCTAACAGCGGCGATGGGCTTGCAACCTGTCACGTATGGAATACTAACTACTGCAAAATGTGGGTATGTGCCAAATGTAATGTTGGGACGTACCCCTGACTACACCCCTTAGTCATCCTCAAAGAATCTTGAGTTAGTACTTGGTGAGAGATCTGAAGGGATATCTACCGTGCCTGGGGATCAAAGTCGTGAAGCTGTTTCAGTTTCAGTTTTTTTATGAATACTAATATACAAGTACAAATTACGCGCGGCAGCCGCGCCAGCCAATGTGCGACCGGCGAAGACGATCATTTGGCTCGCGAGTCAAATATTGATGTGAATTTAGTAGACCGCGGCTGCCGCGCGCGAAAGGCGATCCAGCTCGAAAAGCCCGCGGCGGCGGATAGACATTCAGGGCCATACTACAAAACGGTGTCTAACTTTAAACGATGCCTAAAATTAGCGCTGTCTCTGTTTGCCATTACGCAATGGCAAGAGATGTCAAGTTTAGGCAGTGTTTAACGTTTGCCTATTTTTTTTGTAGTAAGGCCCTCTACGTTTTTGCCGCGCGAGCCAGTTCAACACCGTCCACACGGCGCGCGAGCGGGCGACTGAAACTCTTTGATGCGGTCACAAAAACCGACACCGAGCGGATCGTCGCGCGGCACGTTCGAGCGGCTGCCGCGCGAGGCGACACCGTCCACATTGCGCGCGGCTGCCTCGCGAGCCAATGTTCGATGGTTTGCCGCGCACAATTTGTACGCGGCTTAACTAAAGTAAGTTAGGAACTCTTACATCGTAAGGTACATGGAACTTCTCAACGAGGTTGCATGATAGGAACATACGTAGCGTGGCCCGGCAAGTGTCTTCGTCGGACAAATCAAAGTCTGGAATTAAAGAGAAATAGTTGAGTCAAAGTCAGAAGTCAGGAGGTATTGATTCAATTGAAACACTACGATCACGTTGGAAACTCTTAAAGCCACCTAGCTTTATCTAGGATCACAAATTAATATCTTTTGTAAATATGATTTTATTTTGTAAATGGGGGAAGCCTTTGATCAACAATGGGACTGTAATAGTGTACAACCATCAGATCAGACGGTAGCCAAAGGACAATCATTTGAAAGACATAAAAAAACTTAAAATATTTTCTTAAAAAACCCCTTACCATGAAATTGAAAGCTGAACAAATTAAAGGTCTCGGCCGATGGAATGACTTCTTGGCACAACTTGCTCGTGTCTTCCGTAGAAGCTGTGGCGTGGTAAGAGAGACACTCTAGTGCTACCTGGAAAACATTCATAGTTCATAGTTTATTTATTAATAACAGATCTGTTACAGACTTGTTGTTACAGATTTGTTGTTGAAATACAAATAAACAAAAAATACATATTTCAATAAGTAAATACAGTTTACTTTACAGTTTACTTTGACTAAAGGTAAGTCAGTATCTATTATTTTCTAAAGTTTTTTTTATAACACTAGCTAATGGAACAAGCAGATGGCCCACCGGATGTTAAGTGGTTACCATATCCCTATATACAAAAAACCGAAACACAGCGTTGCTGCTTGGCGGAAGAGAAAGGCGTGGTAGTACTTCCCAGGACGATCCACACACAAAGAGCTCTACTACTCTTTAACATGTACCTACAGCCGATTAGCTTTACAAAAACATTAATATTGTACCTTTTGCTTTGCCATGAGTTTACAAGCGTTTTCATACATTTGCGTGTTGTGGATACCCAGACCGCAGAAAATGGCGAAGGCTTCGAATATCGAGATGTCACCTTCCGTGAACTGAGAGCCGTTTTCCTGGAAACGAAGATTTATTATGTTCATTATCATCCTCGTTTTACAAAATAAAGTCATGTAAAAGTAGCATTTAGAAAGAATAGAGTTAATTGGAAATTTATAGCTATAATTTATAATGCAGACAGACAACGTTAATACTGAAAAATAAAAAACCATGTTTGCAAATGGGCCCCTCATTCAGTTAGTAGGATTCGAACCTGCGACCTTACGATCAGAAGACGAGGTCACTTCTACTAGACCACCGGTGTTTTTTACGGATTAAAAAGTGACAAGAATATTTTTTCTTTTAAAAATAATATTTTTTCTTTTAAAAATAATATTTTTTTTATTTCTTTCCTTACCTTATTGATAAGCTGTGCCACGCCAATAACGTCCTTATTCGCATTGACAATAGGCATGCACAGCATAGTTCGCACATTAATAGCGTCATCGTTGTTCGTCTCTGCTACCATCATGCCATTCTCTTGTCTCCATTCGCTCACATCGGATATATTTAGAAATTTGTTTGAACGGGCCACCTGGAAACAATATTTTTAAATATTTGATTTGCCTACCCTATTTTGTTCTACTAATGTGCAATAGTTTTTGTCCAAGTCGTTCCGCTCAACTCTCTTTGGTTAAAAGCTGGTAAAATATAAGGCTTACCCCCGGTTTCTTTTGTTTCTTACCAATGGTACAATTCGCGGAACAATTTTTTTTATTATACATAGAAAGCACGCGACATGCGCCTTGTTCGCTCAGTTTGACCTCACATGTACACAGTATAGTGCGCGTCACGCAAAAAGAGCGATGGAAAGAGGGGGAGGGGTACGATAGTACGAGAGTATTTTGTATGCGCTAGCACATCCCCTCCACTGTTTTCCAACGTTATTTTTGGTTGACGCGCACTGTACAACGCTACGCTTTTGTTAGGTGACAAAAGTGGCGTCCGTTTTCCCGAAAGCCTACAATTTGGATGCTTTCAAGAGAAGAGTGAACAGGTATTTTCTAGGTAAACGTGCCACATCGTCGACCGTATCGTTACTTAACATCAGGTGAGATTGCGGTCAAACGTTATTACCTACAAGTTGTAAAAAAAGGTGATGTAGCAAACACAAAACAAAAAAGTCATCACTGGGTCAATTTTTCTCACCGCCAAAGCAATGCTTGCTAAAGTAGAACTGTTATCATGCCGCGGCGTGAGCGTGGTGCGAGACTGCCGCGACCCGAGCTCGAAGAGAGTGTGGAACCGCGTGGGCGCCGGCGGAGGCAGCGCCAGTGTGGTGGACGGACGGCCTCCGGGCCTCTGCACTATCCGCTCCAAATGGCTCTGGAAAATAGGAAAGTGTTCTTCGACAGGAACTCACGATTTCACGAGTTTCTTCCATGTTGTGTCTCCTAAAAAGTTTCTTCCAAGTTGTGTCTACTAAAAAGTAGTGTTACGACTTTGATCATGGGATGCCCACGCCCGTAAAGAGTGGAAGGGGAATAGGGAGGCTTTTGCCACACAGTGGGACGATGCAGGCTGAAATAATAAATAATGTTACCATTATTATTATTTATTATTTTAGCCTGCATCATCCCACTGCAAGGAAAATGCCTCCCCCTTCCCCTCTTTACGGTCTCGGATATGGCACAGTAAAAATCCCCTCAGATCTTGTAGGGTCCCCGAGACGATCAAGTGACTTTGAAGGTATACGTGTCGCCATTTCTTTCGAAAAAGCGTGGTGATGACTTTGATCCCATAACACGGTAAATGCTCAGATCTTTTGGGGTCCCCAAGACGATCAAGCAACTTTGAAGGTTTATATCAAGCAACCTACAGACTACTTCAGACTGATAACTATAAAAAGCTTTGTCCAGTTTGACTCTCACCTTAGATCTAAATTTGGAGCTGGCTGTAGATGGAAAACCAACCCTGTGTATGATTTTGTTTTTTCCCAACAGCTAAAAAACGAGACTATAAAACTATGACTAGGAATCAAATCACTAACTCACCGACTCACAGTGGTCCGTGTCAAGAATAAAAACCGCGCATCGTTCACACTTCAGCAGCTCCCTCGCTTCCGTCATGATCTTCGTCACCAGGCACTCCAGATTGCTCTGCTCCTCGAAGATACTCCTCGCCAGAGCTAGCAGGATCTGGTTCCGCTTGTACTCTAAGACTGAGGATTCGAAGAGTTGGGCGTTCTGGATACCGATGCCACAGAAGGTAAGGTAACGCCGGAAGACTTCCACGTCTCGGGGTGAGAACTCTTTAGAACCTGGAAAAATAAAACAAATGAATGAGGACGGTATTAAAATAAAGCGTATCATCGAACCTTAAAAACCAGAAGGTCCATCTGAGCAGTAACTTCGCCTTTAACAAATTAACACACCTTACAGAGCACCCAAACGCGAAGACTTGCCCCGTGGGATGGTATTGCGTACATTCAATCATAACCTTTAAATCAGAACACAATGGGAGTACCACCGCTTGGGGGCATAGGTATGGTCGTAATACCAGTTCACCAGACGATGCCTTCACAAAGAGCTTTAACTCCCAAAATTAGACAAATGTTGTACCAGACAACTCTTGTCATTACCTCCAGAGATCCAAAACTGGACTACAAGAGCTGATCGGGTCTTTATCTTCTCCATCCAGGTCATCACCGGGGATGCTTGAGCATTGCTGCCACCAACCCAAGGTCCTTCTCCACTATTTTAAGGAGTTGGGCTGGCTGGGGTGAGGTTAGCAGGGGGATAATGCACAATACACCCCATTGCGGGACGTCCGTGCAGATCATATTCCCCCACCACGGATTAGATTTAGAATTAGAATTACCTCCAGAGAGGTCTTACCACCTGGCACTCGTAGTGCGTGAACTGCAAAGCCGATGACTAGTAAGCCATTTTGCGTGATCCAGTGATCAGAATAGCCACATCGAGTGGCAGCCACAATCATCAATTTATAATGGTCTTACCATCAGTTTTGTTGATAATCTGCGCCACACCCACGACATCTCCTTCGTAGTTGCAGATCGGCATGCATAGAATATGTTCCGTCTTGTATCCTGTTCTAGCGTCGATTTCGCTGTTGAACCTGTCAATTTAACAAAACTTTGAGTCCATGCAACAAGCTATGGATAGACAGAGCTGGTAGAAATAAGTTATCTACGTGTTTCTCTACTATTGATGCAACAATAACGATACCTAATCATCCTAATAATTCTAAACGCGAAACTTTGTAAGTATGTATGGATGGATGGATGGATGTTTGTTACCCTTTCACGCCGGAGCGGCTGAACGGAACTTGGCAGGGAGGTAGATTATAGTCTGGAATAGCATATAGGCTACTTTTTATCCCGTGGGAATACCGAGATTTAAATCTGCGCGGGTGAAACTGCGGGGCGCAACTAGTAATATACATATATGTCGGGGGAGGGGGTTCTAGTGGGGGGTCCAGATTGGGGGTCGGGAGACGACATAGATGAAAAGGACATACTTTTTAATTCTGGTAACACCGCGAAGCGCAGCAAGTTTCTTATCATGTCATTCCACATTCCATGTATATTTTCTTTTGCCTACCTCAACTATAATCCATTTACATTCATACCCAATATTTTCGTTACAAGATACAACAAAAATACATCAAAAGCTTCCAGAACTACGTAATACCTGCGCTTTAATATACCTGTTATAAAGAGCTTGCCTCCTTTGTACTAACAATGTACAAAACTATACTCAAAAGCTTACGTAAAGCAGACATTCAAATACCGCCCTTATCTCGTCCAAGTAGAGTGCAAACTGTCATAGCTGTTGTTTTGTTGCATAGCGCAAACTTACGGCTTAGATGTGGTTACAAGTTTGCTATGAAACTTTGTAGCAAGAACGTAATCATGCAGGGTGTAAAAAACGTTTGACGGAAAAAACGGAGTTTGTGTTAAATTTCTTAAAGTATCATATTCGAACTCTATGGGCCTTACTACAAAACGGTGTCTAACTTTAAACAGTATCTAAAATTAGCGCTGTCTCTGTTTGCCATCACGCAATGGCAAGAGATGTCAAGGGTTGTACTACAAAACGGCGTCTAACTTTAAACACTGTCTAAATTTAGCGCTGTCTCTGTTTGCCATTACGCAATGGCAAGAGATGTCAAAAGTTTAGGCAGTGTTTAACGTTTGCCTATTTTTTTGTAGTAAGGCTCCAAAAGTTAAACAGTGTTTAACGTTTGCCTATTTTTTTGTAGTAAGGCCCATTATATTTAGCCACACTAGGAATGATGAAGACTTTTATTAGGTTAACTAAAGATTTGGAATATTATAAATTCCAGAAATTGCCCCTTTTTCTTTTGAATACTGATTTGAGATAAAAGGAGATATCATAAACTTTCCGTTTTTGAGAGCTGTTTTCTGCTAATCTTCGTTTTGCACCCTGTGTATGTATGTATATTACAAGTACCTGTCTATTCGCGGTTTTGTACAAAAGTGGCTCCACTGAGTCGCACCACCTTTATGTAATGCTTGAGTTTCCTGAATGGCGTTGGTTCTTAGGACGGCCGTAATAAAACGAAGATGAAATTATATAGTTTGAACGGTTCTTTTTACTGATACTGCTGTCAATTATAACAAAAGCCTGCTATTAGACTGCTATTAAAAGAGAATCGTATGCCATGCACACCAAAGTCAAAGTCAATAAAATCACAAAGATCACTTTGAAACGTCTTAAAGTTAGGTGACTAGGTTCCAGTTCCGTGCGACCAAAGCCTAGAAGAACAGCTAACAAAGAAATACCATAACTGAATCTAAATATATATAACTCAAAGGTGACTGACTGACTGACTGACATAGTGATCTATCAACGCACAGCCCAAACCACTGGACGGATCGGGCTGAAATTTGGCATCCAGGTAGATGTTATGACGTAGGCATCCGCTAAGAAAGGATTTTGATCAATTCTACCCCCAAGGGGATGAAAGTTTGTATGAAACTTTGAATACCTTGGCGCGAGCTAAGCCGCGGGTTCAGCTAGTTTAAGTATATAGCCTGTGAGGATCTTACCCACATCCTACGGCATAGAAGGTAGAGCTATATATGGATATAACCTACAAGTCGTTTCATGATCTGTTCTTTAAGAGAATTGTTTAAGAGAGAGTATTTAGTTGGCCTAGCCATTATAGAAAAAGTTTTAAGTCAAGGTAAGAAGTATTATAATATACTAGTTGCGCCCCGCGGTTTCATAAAACGTGCGCCCCTGCTTCGCACGGTTGCACATATCATGCATGTATTATACAATAAACCTTCCTTTTGAATTACTCTATCCATTAAAAAAAACTGCTTTAAAATCCGTTGCGTAATTTTAAAGATTTAAGCATACATATGGACATAGGGATATAGGGCCAGAGAAAGTGACTTTGTTTTATACTATGTAGTGATTTTGCTACCGATCGCTAAATAGTTACCTAGGATCAGCGTAGGCATTCTTGATGTTGATCGGGTTCTTTGTCTGCGCAGCCAACCCGGCAACTCCGACTCCGAAAGGGATCTTGATCTCATGAGACTTCGCCGTTCTTAGAGCATCGTTCAGTTCTGAAAAAACAGAGAATATTTTTTTTTGAAATACGAGTATATTTCGATTTCATATTTTGCTGGAAAATTCACTTTTTAATAAAAAATATTCATACACAGAAAAAACTATAGAAATTTTTACGTAAAAAGTATTTAAGCACACACCAACGCATAAACTCACTTAATTACACTGACCATTACGCTACTAAAATAACGCGGGGTAGATAAAACACCCATTTTAAAACAAACTGAGCACCACTTAATTGCATTGCTACTAAATTTCACGCTGCAAAAAGCTGAAACTTTCCGCGTTTAAGTATTTTGATAGTAATGTACACAATAACATTTCGGTGAAGCCGAAAGATAGAGATATTTTAAAGATTTGCGAAACATGAGATAGAATAGTTAGTTACATTCAGATGTTAAAGTAGGTAATATAGGTTTCATTGTAGACGTATAAGGCGTGAAATTTTTTATATTAATTAAATTTTATGAAAGTTCGTATTAAAATAATATAGATAAAAAAAATCTCAGTTCAGTTTTCTCAGAGATACCTATAAGTAATATTTGTTACTCTTTCACGCCGGAAAGGCTGAACGGTGCTGGATGAAACTTGGCAGAGTAATAGATTATAGTCTGGAATAGCACATAGGCTACTTTTTATGCCGTGGGAATACCGGGATTTAAATCTGCGCAGGTGAACCTGCGGGGCGCAACTGGTTTCAAAATAAGTATGTGATAAGTTCGCGAAAGTTAACAAAATACTATCTCATTCAATAATTTTTATCTCCAAATACAGACTGTATGTAAATTTTAACGTTCAGTCTGGTTCGGCGTATTTTCGGCATCGGCATCGGGCAGCACTACTTTCAAAGCTTCATTTCCACACAAGGTCCCAACTCTCGTTACTTCCAGAGAACTCTGGATAATAGTTTACTCACTTTTGCTCGTGAGCATACCATGATTGCTTAAAAATATAAGGCAAGGAGTCGGTTACATCTTTTTGTAATTAGACAACTCTTGCTCCCTACACACTACACAGATGTTCGTTCAAACACTGAAAATAGTTATTTGTTATACAAGAGTGCAAAGTTGCTTTTTAACCGCGTGTTCAATTTTGATGACCGAGCAAGCGAAGGATTCTAAAATTTAATCACGAGCGCAGCGAGTGATTCAAAATTAGAATCCTGAGCGTTAGCGAGGGAATCAAAAGAGCACGAGGTGAAAAATCTTTGCACTCGAGTGCAACACGTAACTTTTCATTCCACCTCAGCGAGGAAATGACTAAATGCAAAAAAAAAGTTTACAATCACAAGATAGGTACTTTTATTTCAGTTTAGGTATTAACTACTACATTTTTCACTTGTTTTCAAGTTTCTTGTTTTTAATATAAGGTTTAACAATGACGTGAAAAAATGCCGCGTAAAGAACCGCGTACAAAGCAAATTGAAAAAAGAACACCAAGAAGGTTCCGAGTCTGAGTTTTTAACAAATTAAAAAAAAGTTGTATGATATATTCGGCACCATAGAGGTAGCAGTAAATAGGTTTAATGTTTTTTTTTTAATTCACAAACTTAGTGCACACGATGTTCTAAATTCAATTTACTTTATCCTCTAGAGAATAAAAACGGCTTTTGCACTCAGATATTGAAGAGCAAAATTACTCTTTCCGAGATGGTGGGATGAAAAATACTTTTCCATCTACTACTAACTTCATTCTCCCTATCCATAGAGGTTTGCTAGACAAAAACTCTTTGGGGGGTATACCGGGTGCCGAACAAGCTTACAAAAGAGCTGACTCGCATTTGGTAAATTTGGGCTTATACTACTATGATGATTAACCATGCATCAAAACATGTTTGTTTCCCATAGAGGTAGGCCGGATTTCCACTTGCTACGACCTTGACAGTAAACATTGATGATTAAAAGAGACTTCTACTATTACAAACGCGAAAGTTTGTAAGTATGGATGGATGGATGTTTGTTACCTTTTCACGCCGGAACGGTTGAACGGATCTGGATAAAACTTGGCTGAGAGATAGATTATGGTCTCGAATAGCACATAGGCTACTTTTTATCCCGCGGGAATACCAGGATTTAAATATGCGCGGGTGAAACCGCGGGGTGCAACTAGTACCTAATAATTATTCATAATTAGCACCTACCTACCTATTCCCATTATTCTGTTATTAAATAAATTTGATTGTATTTTTGGCGAGCTTCGGCGATTGCCCTTTTAGCTTTTAGGTTTTTTGGACATTTCGTGTAGTTTCTTCGGCCTTGCTACAAAAAAACTGTCATAAAATGTTTATTATTACTTATTACATAAGCATTATGTATTTAATTTTGACCACCATTTTATATTATGGGGGTAATTATTTAAAACAGCCGTTTTTTCTTTCTGGTCGGGTCACTAGTTTCTTTCAAAACAGTATAAATATATTTATGCAATGATGATTATAATATTCTTATAATAAATCACTTACTTGCACAATATTTCTGGCAAAACACCCGATGATCGAATGGAGAGAATGGAGCAATAAATCTTTTTTTCTCAAACGAAATATTGTCATTATTTTCAAAAAAAGAACACAAAGTGGCGGGAGTATTTTTTGAATTTGGGTCATACTCGATTGACCTGAGTATGAGTTTGAGGGCCGAGCCGTATGTAGGCGATCTGTTGTAATGTTCTAAATTCAAAAAACGCCAATGGATTAAATTTTCTTAACACTAACATAATTTAATGTTGTTTGTTCTCTGTCTGGTTGTTAGATAATAAAAATAATAAGTATATGAGTAGTATATCAGCCATCTGGTTCCCATATTATCACAAGTTTTAGCTTAATTTGAGGCGAGAGAGAGTGCTGTGTGGAGTGTTCACCAATATACATAATTTATTTGATTATTTACTCGGTGCGTGTCATGTTGTGAACCCATCGCCGCTGCTGCAACTACAACTTTTTTAATCCTATTATTTATTTTTAATGTCACAACATAGCTATTAGTTCAACATCCGCGTGTGGTCTACAAAGAATAATAAAAACAGTAATTTTTGATGAGCTATTGTGTCCCACCATTTAAAATCAATAAAATGTCACAATAACCCATTAGAAATTATTGCATATTCAGGTAGGTACCTACTCAACTGGTTATAGCGTGGTGACCCTGAACCAGTAGACATAGACCTTTTAACCACGTAGATTGGAACATCTCTAAGCAGAGCACTTTGTACGCTTGATGTGAATTTGAGTGATAGAGCGTGTGATTTTTTCCTTCACCGTGTGGGTTTATGTGCACAATGCAAACTCTCAAACGGTGAAGGAAAACATCGTGAGGAAACCGACATCTTGTAAAAACCTAACAAGTTCTATAACATTCCGTGTGAGTTTATGTGCTCAATGCAAACTCTCAAACGGTGAAGGAAAACATCGTGAGGAAACCGACATCTTGTAAAAACCTAACAAGTTCTATAACATTCCGTGTGAGTTTATGTGCACAATGCAAACTCTCAAACGGTAAAGGAAAACATCATGAGGAAACCGGCATGTTGAAGAACCTAACAAGTTCTATATAACATGTGGCAAGTGCTCGAAAAGAGCCTCTTGAAGAGCACTTAAAATTGTTTCAACACACTGTTTCGAAAGAAACTAGTGACACGGCAAGAAGAAGAAGACCGTTTGAGTTCTGGTTGGACAACATAGCTTGGAGCTAGATAGTGCTGTACGGAAATTCCGCCTACATAATTATGTATTAACAAACATTTTCTCACACAGAAAGTTATATTTATGTACAGGTTATCTACAATCACACAATTTCGCGAAAATTGAGACTCGATTTTGTCGTCCTGTCGAATTATCGTTATACCAAATTATCCGCCCCTGAGCAGTGGACCGAGAAATTGGAGAAGACATCTCGACGATGACGTCACGCTGTCTAATTTCATTTTGATAAGCAAATAGGGTTATGATGTTAAGTGCTATGCTGTCGAAGTAAAGTAGATTTGAGACGGAAAATGTTGCTTAGGGTGACTTATTGAATTGAATTTAATAATTTGCTTTCAGACTTTTTATTTAAATTAATTTACATTATGCATCCGTAGTTTTACGTTTCCCAATTAATCCATAATAATACCTACACAACCTGGACCTGTTACCTGGAATAAATTACTTTCATAAAGCCACCTATTGTACTTTATTAAGTTACATCTAGATTTATGATATATTCTTGTGTACAATCAAGTGTTACTATCTATCTGTCTTTTTTTATATAACTGGCTGATGGAACAAGCAGATGGCCCACTTGATATTAAGTGGTAACCATCACCTATAACAGAGCATTGCCTCGTAAGTCACGCACGATAGGAACGTGCCCTGCGTCCATCAACTTGAGGCATACAGATGTTAAAAGCCTCATGTGCCTGTAATTACACCGGCGACCACACTACAAACCGAAACACAGCGTTGTGGCTTGGGGGCAGAAAAAGGCGTGGTGGTAGTATTTCCCCGGACGAGCCCTTCACAAAGAGCTCTACAGCTCTTCTGTCTGTAGTAGTCTGATGTCACTAACCTGTGTCTCTAGTAACATCGAACAATTTCGCTTGCAAACATCGATGTGGTGGCACGCCCTTGGCCAGGAATAGGCTCCCTCTGTCGGCTGATGTCAGCAAACACACATTTACTAGAATCTGTGAAAAAAATATTACGTTAGTCTATCTTTTATTAAATAGAGTCAATCTACCATTTTGTTTTTTTTTATAACTAGTTGACCCCGATAACTTCGTACCGCCTAACATAACAGTCAATGAATGTCAGATTTTTGACAGTTACGAAACCTATGAACATTTTGTATGGGAAAATGGTTTTGCTTTTTTTAAAAAAAAATTGCGCAATTTTCTTATTTTTTTTAATGTAAGAAAATAGCTTTTTCATTTTTATTGTTTTTCTAGGGTTATTTTGAGTTGTATTGTGTAATTTCGATGGCATTTTAACCAACATTACTTGAGGTCTTAGCGCGAAGTGTAAGCATTTGGAATGAAAGCTATTTGAAATATGATATTGACATTTGAAATGTGATATCCTTAATCATCCTTTCACTACACTATTTCGCAAAAATATTGTTTGACGTTGGCCTGCGTCTTAAAACCAACCCTGCGGCAATACCCAAATCTCTTGACCCTTTTTATTGACTCATTTTAGCTGAATCTTTGAGCACAAGACCAAAGAGAGGGGCTAAGAGCGCTTGAAAATCCTTATTACCTTTTACCCTATTCAGGACAAAATGAAATGGCCGCAACGAAAATGAACCATTCTAAAAAAACAGTGTACTCTGATAAGCATGAAAAGGGGAAGTTACTTTCGGGGGATATGAAAGGGTTAAAAATAACATTGGGATAAGCGATCAGCTGTTTTATTAATTTTATTTACAGACCAATGGTTAACTTTAGCGACCGCTAAGCCAATGTTAGATCCTAGTAATATTAATCGCGAAAGTTTGTAAGTATGGATGGATGGATGGATGTTTGTTACTCTTTCACGCCTGAACTGCTGAACGGATCTGAATGAAACTTGGCAGAGAGATAGATTATAGTCTGGAATAGCAAATAGGCTACTTTTTATTGTGTGGGAATACTGGAATTCAAATCTGGGTGGGTTAAACCGCGGGGCGCAACTAGTTAGTGATATATTTTTAAATGTTCAACCAATATATAGTTATTAAGTTTGTGTTCAAAAAGTTTGTTTATTTTATAATTTACTTTGTTAGTTTATTCTTATTTTGTTTGTTATTTCTCTTATTTGTGTGTATCAGTTGGGCAAATAAATGCGTTATCTATCTATCTATCTATAAATATTAATTGTCGACCTCAGTGGTTTAGCGGGTGAGAGTCCGCCTGCGACGCAAGAGGTTGCGGGTTCGATTCCCGCATCGGAACAAATTTGTGTACGGACTGCAGAAATTTGTTCCGTTGGTCTGGGTGTTTTCTTATATAACAAAAAATATCTATCTATGTAAGTATATATTTATTATATATATCAGTCATCTAGTACCCATAACACAAGCTTTGAGTAGCTTACTTTGGGGCTAGATGGTGCTGTGTGGATTGTCCAGCATTATTTATTTATTTATTTATTTATAAATCATTAAATGCCTCAAACACAGCTCCATGCGTTTCTATTGTATGTGGCTAGCGAAGAAATGCTTTGTAGGTGATGGTTCCTCCGTTCCTTATTATATTACTGATTAATATAAAATATAACTTATAAATTACAAAACACATTTCCCGTCTCATAAATAGAGTTTGTAGGTAAAATGGTGTCGATCCGGTTGTTGCATTATCCTGAACTAACTTAATCTGACAGCTGTAAAATTATAGCCGTCCTTGTCGTTTTGGTTCTAGAAAGGGACGGCAATACTTTTAGTGCTGTCAAATTAGGGATACTAAACAACAGAATTGACACCAATGACTATACTAAATCAATCTAAATGGACAAGAGCCTGTTTACGTACTGTGTATTTTTATCATCTTGAATATTTTGAAGCTTATTTTCCCTGAAGGAAAAGGAAAATAAAACGAGTTTTCTTCATTTCCCAGGAGTGAGAATAAAACAGAAAACCGCCTTGAAAATGTCCGTTGAACACCAGTTTGGACCTTGTCAAATTGAAGTGTAGATTGCAAATAATATAATATTTGTGCTTCTCTGACCTATTTTATTGTTTATTCACCAGTGATATAATTAATTTTATATATACCACACCATTTTAAACAAGCCTTCTCGTCACTGATAGAGGAAATTTTTAAATTTTGCCTTCTTCTTCTTCCACTTTTGCCTTTCATTACGGGACTTTTTTTCTTCCTCTTCTCTTCCTTTCTGTTCGTCATTCGACAGACAATCTTGCTTATAGTCCCCGCAATATAATTTTATATTCTATAGCAAGATTGTACACTTTTATGATAGCTTGGAGAAAATATCTGTTCTCTTCTTGATGGTCAAGTCAGTCCCTAATCAAGCCAAGGTACTGATTTGGATCAGTTGAGCTATTATAGATCGTTTGTAACGGTCTGCAGATAGCTCAATTGTTTCATATGTATTTTGTACATTTTGTGAAAAATACCTTTTAATTAAAATTTCTTTATAAATAAATCGATTATTTTATTATAAAAAAACAGGTAGCAAATTATTTTCTTTACAAAAATACAAATCGTTCCTCTTTATAATATTAGTGCAGGCATCATAAGTTTTTTTAGCTATAAATTTTGTAATGAGTATTTGTATATAAGCTTGATGATTAAGAAAAACTGTTAAATAAGGTAATCGACACGATACAACACGATGTCCAAACTAGTGCTTGAAAGATAGGGAAAACATTTGTATTCCTTACACAAACATTAAAATGTTACTGTCAAGGCTACATCCTGCAAAATTCAGCAGGACACTTACAAACCCTCGTAAAAGTTTAAATTACAGGTTGTTATCAGGTATAAGCTTTTGTTAATTTATTACGTATTTTTTTAATCGTTTCCGTAAAATTTGTAAACACTAATGCAATGATTAAACTTTAATACTATAAACTATTAAGAAAGTTATACGATAATTACATTCATTAATTATAAAATTTATCACCACTATGTAAATGTTAAATAATTTAGTTTTCATTTTACCAGTATTGTAATTGGCTTGCTATCCGCTGGTTTCTTTTCAACGCCCACTTTTACAGAAGAGTGAGGGTTGGTATATTCTGGAACTAAGGATAGCAAAGTCGAACTGACATTCAGTCCTGAGACGTCGAGAAGTAAAGTCCTACCTAGTAATAAAAACATGTACTTGTACCTTTCTAATTGTCACCAGTTTAAAAGAATATTAAGAAAAGTAAAGTAAAGTAAACCATGAAGAAAAGTATTTTGTGGTTTAAATTCAACATCCTCGGCCCTATCTGACTGGTTTATCTTTCACAGGGGTGTAGTCAAGGGATCGAGGGGTGAGTAGAATCAAGGGATGGGCATTGAGAAACGGTTGTTAAAGTCATAAATGGGGGTAGGTTTGACCGCATTTACGTGTAGTGTAACAGCTCGAACTTCGAGCAATAATCTCACGTCTGGCCCTGAACATTTTATTGCAAAGGTCGGGTAATACTTCAATATAAATAACCACTTTGTATATCATATCTGAATAACATCTATACCTACAGGATGGATTTTTTGGGCGGGGCAGTAAAGGCAGAGGTACCTTAACCGTTAAAGTTACAGGAAAACGTTCTTAGGAGACCTTCCATGATTTTTTTAAATGTACATACAGCGACAAAAATGCTGTATTCCAAAATATTTTTTTAAAGCCAATCGGTCATTATTTCATTCAGGGATCAATAACTAAATAACTAAAAACTTTTTCCATACACTTTCTACGGAAATATGATTTTTCAACTCGATTTTTTTTGTTGCCATATAATCCTGAAGTGCAGTAAACTTCTACAGGCTGATGATGATGATGTTTTTTCTGAGTTGACATATCTGCGGTTGGAACTCCACCACAATTGCGCAAGTATCTACACAACTTTAATAAAGTTTTCGACTGACCGTAGCTATAGCGAATTGTTGGTAAGAGCTTTTCTAAGTTCGTCAGCTTTTAGGAAAGTTTGACATGTTTTTGTTGGGTAAGTTTTTAATAAGCGTCATGAAAATTTATGGTTATTTTAAAAAATAACGTAACTGGATTTTTTTAAGCTATGAAACTTAGGCGTGAGGTGCATCTTGTATCTGGTGAAATAAATAAATAAAATAAATAATGCAGGACCATCCACACAGCACCATCTAGCCCCAAAGTAAGCTACTAGCTTGTGTTACGGGTACTAGATAACTGATATATTTAATACATTATATACTTACACAGATAGATATTTTTTATTATACATAAACACCCAGACCAACGGAACAAATTTCTGCAAATCGTACACAAATTTGTTCCGAGGCGGGAATCGAAACCGCAACCTCTTGCGTCGCAGGCGGACTCTCGCCCGCTGCGCCACAGAGGTCGGATAATAGAACTGATTTATGCGATGTGTTTCTCACCTTATGACAAAGCACGTCTATATCCAACTCATTAGCGACGTCCTTGATCAGGTCCATAAATAAATCCGCTTCATCCAGCTGCCTTTGTGTGGAGTTGCTGGGCGATCTTGACCTCTGGAATTAAGGGAATAAAAATCAGAATTGGTTCACAAGAGTTTTATAATAACACAATTGCAAATGTACATATTCAAGCCACATTTCACACTGTGTGCGATTGAAGCATGCAAAATATCACGTACCCCCAGTTTCTGATAGCGCGATCAACTTTAATCGGCTGTCAAGTCACTTGCTATTTCAGCTTTGACTTCAAATTAGATAGAGATAGCAAGTGACTTGACAGCCGATTAGCTTGATAGCGAGTTGATCACGCTTTTAGAAACCGGGGGTTAGTCTATCTAAAATCTTAGACAATGCGTATTTTTTTCTCCTGATGGAACAAGTTTTCAAAACCTCGTTTATATCTTGTATTTCATTGTAAAAAAAAAATCCACTGTATTGGAGGGGGGCTTTGGCATCTGCGACACAGTTTTATGCTTCTGCAGATATCATCGTTCCCGACTTTTTAAGTAACTTGTATTTTTGTTTCTCCTAATAAACATATATTTTGATAAAAAAAATTGATGACCCACATCAGGTTAAGTAGTAACCATCACCTTAAAGCATTTAGGGGTGACGGATGAGAATAATAAAAACTTGATTAGTTACTATTAAATGCGATTAGTAGATTAGTAGCTCCGTAAACCGATAAGTTTTAAATACGAGATCTTTGTGTGCAAATAAATCTATAATAGAAAGCCAAAAAAAAATTACATAACAGCAGGGTATATCCTGATCTTTGTGTACAAGCGGCCTTAAAAGCCGGGCACAAAAAATGCTATCATATTTTCACCTCAGATATGTCAAAGAGAATTATTCAAACATTGTATTTGCTAGAATCGAATAACGTGAATTTGATTCGATAAAACGTAATGTAGATTCAGTTAGCGTGGACTGCAAACAGCAGACTGCGAAAGGCAAACAAAGTCTGGGTCCGGTAACTGAGTTTTAACCGAACATTTTGACGGAAAATAGGAATGGAACTGGATAAGTGCTTGCTTTTTTGATTCTCTTCTCTCTCTTTTTTGATTAAGTTACCCTATGGCGATTGGCGTTGCCCTAACGCACTTTAAAAGATATAAAATCTCTAATCCCAATTTCAAAAAATCGCAAACAACCATTTTGTGTGCAATCACATTGCACACAGTTTGGTAAAACAAATTTAATTTTTATCGATACAAGTTTTCCTACTTAAAAATTTGCTTTTCTAGTTTTCAGACATAAACAAACTTTTAAATAAGACAACTTGCATCAATCAAAATCAAATTTTTACTTAACTGTGTACAATGTGATTGCACACAAAATGGTTGTTTGCGATTTTTCTAAATTGAGTTTAGTGATTTTATATCTTTCAAAATGTCGAATCGTGCGAGTGAGTTTAAGGTGAAATTAGGTGTTGTCAACGGTTTTTTCTATTCCGTGTTGTCAACGCCTTAAGGCGTTAAAATGTGTAATTGACAAAGAAGCAGCTTGTCTAAAATGCTTACAAATGAACACATATTTTTTGGGTTGGGTGCTGGAAACTGCGACACAAGTTTTACTTATGCAGTTTTCAGCGTTCTCTTTTGATATTGTTACCTCTGTTTATGTTTTAAATAAATTAATTGAAATTGAAATATTTTGAGGTACCTGCTATTCCATACGTGACAGGTTGCAAGCCCGTCTCCGCCGTTAGGATACTAACTGCTTTCTTTAATCATTCCTTCAGCGCACATAAAAAACGAGAAAACTCATTGGTGCCAACCAAATTTGAGCCTACGATACTGCGATGCAAAGGCGTTGCCAAGACGTAAAAAGTAAAAAAGCTAAAATTGCAAAATTTTATCGCCGAAAGAAATACCTGGAGTAAAAACAGCCTATTCATCAGTTTTAACCTTTTCTCGAAGTGGTCTTTACATTTTAACTTTGCACTTTTATAACTCAAGAGGTTTTAACGAGTCATAAAATGAATTGTGTGATTTATTACTTTTAGCCAGGAGACGACTTTTTACGCCCTTATTTTTATGAGGACAGGTGATGGATTAAGCAGGCGTTCTACCTGATATTGAGCGGTAAATTCATCTTACTCACTATCTTACCTTTTTTTATACAACCGGATGGCCTGTCTGTTGTTAAGTGGTAACCATCACCTATATATAACAAAGCATTGCCTCGTAAGTCATGCAGGATAGAAACGTGCCCTACGATGGACTGCCCTGCGTCCATTACCTTGAGACATACTGATGTTAAGCCTCATGTGCCTGTGATTACAACGGCGACCACACTCTTCAAGCAGAAACACAGCAACGCTGCTTAGTGGCAGAAAAAGGCGTGGTGGTACTTCCCCGGACGAGCCCTTCACAAAGAGTTTTACTACTATTAAAAAATACTTCATAAATAAACCTCGTACGCATAACGTATGAGGTTGACCCGAGAAGTGTTTTCTAGGTACTGTGCCCATAAAATTGGTCCCATTTTTGGCTAAAAACTAAAAAAAACCCAATACCGGGTGAAAAAACATGTTAGCCTATGCTGAACAGTCTTTAATTTTTTCACGGTAGAAACAAAATATGGGTGTAGATACTCAAACGCCATTCGTTCGAGTGACCATTTAACTTAATTTAAAATGGACACATTCTTAGAAGTTTCCTACAATCAATTTATCGAACCCATTACCACTGATAGCACGAATGCCTACGCAGTATGCTACGATAAGTGCTACGGCACGTAGCATCGTGCTACGAAATCTTTTTGGGATAGTTCGATGCTGTAATACAGTCACTTGCAATAATATAAAAATAATCTAGTAGATCTATCAGGGGTTCCCTCTTAAGATTGAAATCAAACTAGTTTTAAATTTTTTGGAAGTTGGTTAAATAAATACGCAAAGGAAAGTTAGTTCTGTTCAGATATTTTGATAGTAAAAGAAAACAAGCGTAGGTAAGCGTGCTTAACCGTAGACCGCATCGTCACTTACCATTAGGTGAGATAGCGGTCAAACGTTTTACCTATAATATTGTAAAAAAAACCCTATTTATTTATTTGCAGATTAGCAATTATGCATAATTGCTAATCTGCAAATAAATAAATCACTCAGAAACCATATTATGGTTTCTGAGTCACATTGTCTGCCGCTCAGCCTAACTCAGGCGAACTTCGTTTTACGTTCGTTTAACGTTTGCATAGATTCGCCACCCGAACTGTATTTGAGTGCTTCGTGAGACCACATTCAGTGCCATGTAGTTCAGCCAGTAATAAGCTGATAGCCGTCAAAAAACCTACAAATACCTACCTTTCAAATAAAAAGAGAATAATCGAAATCGGATCTCATTTGGTGGAGATATCCAGTAATTCAAATAGCCCCCTTTTTGCCCTTTTTTTGGGGGAAGTACCCCTCCAATCAAAAATCCCCGACGACAAAAAAATTCTAATAAGTCATATAGCCTGTGTACCAAGTTTCGTCCAGATCGGTTGAAAAATGCGACCTGTAGAGGAGAACAGACAGACAGACAGACAGACATCCGGACAAACGCATTTTTGGCCAATGTGAAAACTGAGACGCTTCGCTCGCTTCGCTCGCTCGGTCAATAAGTAAAATGTTTTTTGCGAAACTTTAAAATGTTATTTTCCAAAATATTTAGATTTACTTCAAAAATATTGAAATAATGCACTCGCGAAATTGTGTGCGGGAAGTCGGTGAATCATCGTGAATCAATCTCAGAATCGTTCTTCCTGGAACCGTATAGGGGAAGCCTATGTCCAGCCGTGTTCTTCTTTACGCTGATGATGATGATGACCTGGGTACTAAAACCTAATTTTATGCCAGAAATAAATCAAAGCTTAGATAAGACGGAATCGGAAATTGGAGCGTCTAAATCCGTGTATTCCCATAGCAACAGAACGGAAATCACATTATACCACAGGGAGGGTAGAATAATCGCTTGAATCGCAAATGTATTGTCAATTATTTAAAACAAAGCCGGCAAACCGTTCTTTGTAAAAGTCTGAATATAATAGAATAGAAGAAAGTTATTTTATTTGACACACAAATCATAATTTGTGACAACGCAACACACTGGCACGCATCCCCACTTTAGGATAAGATAAAATAAGAAAATTGTTTATTGCACATAAATAAAGTACATAAGCCAAACTTAATGCTAATAAGAATATTCTTCCAGTTAACCTTTGGGTTTTGTAGAGTGGGTGGTAGTGCTCTTTGGACAATAGAAGAGAACAACTTTTAAAAACAATAAGTCAAACATAACAAAAAATAATAATAAATATTTACCAACTTACAATACATACATACCCACTTATATACCTACATAAAAATCAAAAAATACATACCTTTAACTAAAAGCATATATATAATACATATTCTAATTATTAAATGCTCAATTTTGTTGAGATGTCTGTTTGGACATAAAATGGTAGATAGATAGATAGATAGATAGAAAATTCTTTATTGCACATAAACAAAATGTATCGTACATAGGCGAACTTAATGCTAGAGAGCATTCTCTTCTGGTATTTTTATAGTAATTTCGTTTCCATTGTAAATACTTATGTTACTGGTTTTTATGAGTGAAAAAGTCTGTACCCTATGGGCAGTGACAAGAGCCAACAGAGTGATTGTCTTTTTTGAAAGCATTTCTAGACTGAGACTTTCATGAGGCCATTTAAGTGCTAAATGTTCTAGGACTATCGCTGGATCCCATGTGATGTTATATCTCGGTAGGGAAGGTCTCAGTCTATAAACTCCTTTCATAAAACGTTTGACTCTATCATCATTTACAATCTTGCTGCCTAGCAAAATTGACAAAGCAGATTTATAGGCGTTTACAGTTCCATATTGGGCACCCTTATAAAAAATATCGGATAAAAAATCGATTACGACTGGCACAGATGATATTAAATGATCATAATTATTGATTTGACAGTATTGGAGCCAGGCTTTTACACAAACATCATATTGTTTGTATGTACTAGCGGACAATGATGACAGCATTATTTCTACAGAGCGCGGCGTTAGGTAGTGTAGCGCTTGCCGGAGAGTTTCGCGGCAACTAATGTCAGCGACCTGTGTAGGTTGTGAGCCGACCTGAAAGGAGATTTTAATAGCTTAATGTCTGGGTTAAAGAAAATCAAATCAGAAATCACAAGTTTTTGAAATAAAGGAAACCATGGTTGTGATGCCCAATTAGGAACAACAACAATGCCTTCTGCTTTGTCAGTGACAATTTTTTGCAACATTTTTAAAATAAGAGAAAATGGTGGAAACGCGTAAAATGACAAGTTAGACCATGAGATCGTAAAAGCGTCTATAGCCCATGCATCTGGGTCATTTTTCC
The DNA here is from genome assembly GCA_963576535.1 of Plemyria rubiginata. NCBI lineage: Eukaryota > Metazoa > Arthropoda > Insecta > Lepidoptera > Geometridae > Plemyria > Plemyria rubiginata. Next base: position 5,353,065 of record OY754930.1, on the reverse strand, counting down.
AAGTTACGTAAGTTGAACATTTCGCATTACTTCGACTTGCGAATATATCTATGCTAGGAACGCCTAAGTTACGTTTTATCTTTCGAAATGCATAGTCTCCCAATTCCCATTCAGTGTCTTGAAACGTTTTGCGTGACAAAGAATCTGCTTCTAGGTTATCTTTGGTGTTTATGTATGATGCAAAAATGAAAATTTTACGAGTTTCACACCATTGCCAAATATCTCGAGATAGTTGATTTAAATGTGGGTATTGCACACTACCCATTCGATTAATGCAAGAAATTGCAGTAGTATTGTCGATTCTTAATAATATGTCACAGTTAAAATAAGTGTTGGCAAATACTTTTAGAGCGAAAAAGGCTGCTTTTAATTCTAGTTCGTTAATATGAAGAGTCCTCTCATTCTCTGTCCAATAACCATAAGACTGATTGTTATTACAAAAACCTCCCCAACCTGTGTTGGAGGCGTCTGAAAATATTTCTATTTGAAATTCATTAAATCTGAAAGGGCAGTAGCCCGATGTTATATTTTCAAGCCACCATTTCAAATCATTTTTTACCATGTCAGAGATATGAATGGATTGTTCATAACTAGAGTTTTTTAATAGGTACAGATACTTCTGACGTTCTAATAGCTTGGTATACACCCATGAATATTGCATTGCCGGGCAAGCAGAGACAAGTAAGCCAATCAGTCTAGCGAAATCGCGTAACTTGCATTTTTGTTTTTTAATTATTTGTAAAATATTATTTATAATTTTTTCTTTTTTGTTATCCGGTAATGATAAAACCATTTTTTCTGAATTGAATATAAAACCTAAAAATTTAGCTTTGGTAGTTGGAGTCAAGCAGCTTTTTTCGTAATTTATTACAAAACCTAGGCGTTCTAATAATGTCTTGGTAAAATTTATACTTTTTAGACAAGATGAGTATGAATTTCCTATGAGAAAAATATCATCGAGATATTGTACAGAAATAATACCACGTGATCTTAGATATTTCATAACAGGTTTTAAAACTTTTGTAAATACATACGGCGCTGTACATAGGCCGAATGGGAGACAGTTGAACTGATAAAGTTGATCAGAAAAATCAAAACGTAAGTATTTTCTTTGTGATTCATGTATAGGTACCAAAAAATAAGCATCCTTTAAATCAATAGACCCCATATAACAATTATTTGTAATTAGTTTCGAAGCTGTACGGTAATCCTCCATCTTGAAATGGTAAGTTTTGACAAATTTGTTCAAGCATTTAAGATTTAAAATGAACCTTTTCTCTCCATTTGGTTTAGGAACTAAAAATATACTAGACAAGAATTCTTGCTCTTCGTGATAACATTCAGAAATAGCACCAATTGATAAAAGAGACTGTATAGAGTTATAAAAATCTGCAGTGTCCTGTTTAGATCTGACATTAATGGTTTGAGAGTCATTTCGAGATGGTATCGAAGTAAATGGTATAATATAACCTTTAATCCATGTTAGAACTGTAAAATCTGTTGTGATTTCAGACCACTTATGAGCAAACCATTGCAGTCGACCGGCGTATCTTACCTCATGTTCAGCTATCTCCTGTACGACGTCTTCCGGGCTGGCGAACGCGCTCGTCCCTGGTACTGGTACTGTTGTTGGTTCTGGTGCTGCGGCCTGCTGTTCCTCGTCGCTGGGCGCTGGGTTTGCTGATACCTGCCTGCTTCTGCTCTCGGCGCCTGGCGAGGCAGAGGCTTGTAGTTTAAACGATTTTTTGACCCATTATTATTTCCATTATTGTTCTTAATAAACTGTTTTTTATTGAATGCTTGTTTTGGTGTAACCTTTAACCCCTCTCCAGATTTTTGAATATTCTGGGCGCATTTTAGTTCATCTGTCAATTTATCGCCGAACAAGAGTTTGTTTCGCGTTGTATTGATGAGAGTTTCTTTGAGATCTGGTTTGACAGAGGATACCACAAAGTTACGTCGTGTCTTTGTGTCTTGAAAGTGGCTGTCGCATAAAAGACGACAAGCATCGCTTAAAGGTTTCAGAACCTTTTCTGGTGCCTCTTTGGAAATTAGTAACTCTGTGGCCTGACCCAGAGCCGCTAAAGCAGTACCTAGTTGCTGTTGCTTCTGTAATAAGCTCTGATCTCTTTTTATCATAAAATCTGTCATTGCCACTTTTGCCTCTGGGTTAAGTATTGGTGCGACTAGCAATTCGCAATTTCCAGGCACTAGGTATGTCTTTTGCATTTTTTCCTTTGCGTCTTTATCAAGACCCTTAGACAAAACTTCAAGCCAGCGAGACGAAATTGCTTCGTGTATATTTTTTCCCATAAGGGTTTCGGGCTTCGGCGCATCACCCAGTAAACTGAGTATATTCTCATCTATCTCCATCTCTACATTTTCGGATTCGTCTCTCGGCATGGACAGTTCCTCGGTAGCAGTTGGTAGCCGCGCTGTTGAAGTCGATGGCTCTGCTGCTGATGATGATGGTCCTGCCACTGGCTCGCCTCGAGGTGGCGATGTACGGTGAGGCGAGATTGACCGCGGTGCACTGCATTCCGTTTCATTGACGCTAGGGCCTGAAACGATACAGGTAGTCGATTAGATTTTCTGGCTAGCAGAAAACGTCTGACGAAAAAAGCAATCGTCACTAATCGAATGAAACACAGATCCTTGTAAAGAGGGTAGTCCACGATTAGAATTTCTGGTCAACAGAAATAGATCTGAAGGAGAAACCTTATGAAAAGGTTACTCACATCACTAATCGGTGTTTCAAGTTGTTGTTTAGAATTTCTGGTAAACAGAAATAGATCTGAAGGAGACGACCAAGTATGGCAGCTCGCATCACTAATCAAATCGCAATGGTAGTATTTATTCGAATTACGAACAAATAAAACTGCGTTACACAACATTCACATGAAAAAATGTTCGCGGGTAGGCACTTACTGGATAATTCATCGTCCGAGGAGGAATAAACTAGTATTCTACGACGTGGCTTCTTTAATTTCTGCTCCAATCTTCTTATCTTTCGTCTAATATGATCCTCCTTGTCTTCTTTCTTCCTTTTATTATTTCCCATAACCACTTAACTTCACTTCTTATTTTTTAAAGCGCAGAGACGTGCGGAGGCTTCAGCACGAAAACACAGAATGACACGATAGGCCTAAGCGCAGGTAATGGCAGGGTGCCATTAGTCATAGTCAATAGAGCAACTAGACGGAGTTGCCAGAAAAAAAAAAAAAAAATACAGACTATAAACAACGTGTGAGAGGCTGCAGCGTGACAACGCTACTACAGATTAGTAAACATTTAAATCGCATCGAATTAAGCTGTTCACATAATTATGATCGAACTTCACGTAAGGGTAAGTTCGTTTGATCATTAATTATTAAATGCTCAATTTTGTTGAGATGTCTGTTTGGACATAAAATGGTAGATAGATAGATAGATAGATAGAAAATTCTTTATTGCACATAAACAAAATGTATCGTACATAGGCGAACTTAATGCTAGAGAGCATTCTCTTCCAGTGATATAATTTCCCTTTGAAAATGTGCAGAAATACAGCTTCGCGTATTTCCACTGGAAGGGAGTCACTTTCAGTCGAAAATCCCTCCATTATGTTTAGTACACTTGCAAGAAGCCCGGATTCCATAAATATTAATCATGCCCGCTCCATAATGTACGCAAATGTTCCTTAAAACATAATTCGTATGGATTATTCATTGCTGTATTTTACCAAACATGCTTCGTTTAAAGGCTTCGGCCTATATGAAAAGTATGAAGAAGATTTTTTAAACCGAATTAAAAGAGAGTAGATTGTACTGGATATTTTTAACTCTTAAAACATCGTTTTCCTTCACCGTTAGAGGCATATATTTTTCGATCGGAAAAACTCAATGGTGCACGACCGGATTTGAATCTACGATCTTATAATCAGAAGGCGGGGTTCCAACAGACCGCTGCTTTAAATATACAAACATAAAATTCCTACCAAATATATAAACATACAATACCTACCAAATATAAAAACATACAATACCTACCAAATAAATCTTCAAAATTTTATCCAGACGACTTATCGACGCGACGCGTGACCCGAGGGCTGGTGAGTATCTGGCTCAGCGTATCAGCATTGCCATTCAGCGTGGCAATGCAGCCAGTGTCTTGGGTACGCTTCCGACTGGCACTGATTTGGATCAGTTGAGCTATCTATAGATCGTTTGCAACGGTCTGCAGATAGCTCAACTGTTTCATATGTATTTTGTACATTTTGTAAATAATTGTAACAATTAGTTGTAATTTTCTTTGTCAATAAAGGTTATAATACCAAATATAAAAACATACAATACCTACAAAATATACAATAATACATTCATCACTAAGATATTTGTTTTGTTTTTATTTAAAAACTTTCACATAAAATAATGTAGTGCTAGGAGGATCTACCAGTATTCCTAGGCGTGCAAAAAGAAGGTATGGCCTGTTACTAAAATAAGAAATCGTTTGATTACACATTAAATAGGTATATTCGTCGTAGATCTTCGTTCGCTTCGCTCACTCGATCAATAAAACCCACAATTGGTAACCCCTATAAAACCTTATTCCGTGCACTATCAAAACCCAGTGAACCTAAGCAAAGGTTTTCTTACCTTTGCAATCTTTAACAATAGTTCCCGTGGGACGGAAAAGTCGCTTTGAAAAGAGACCTAAATTGGAATCGCAGGGTCGTCTTTTGTTGGACTTCAATGGAGAAAAAGTGACGGATGGAAGGTAGACTTATGTAGTAGTAATGTTTTTAAGCACAAGCTTTAAGAGTAGTAGGCCTCGTTGTGAAGGGCTCGTCCGGGAAGTACTACCACCACGCCTTTTTCTGCCGCCAAGCAGCAACACTGTTTCGGTTTGAAGAGTGTGGTCGCCGTTGTAATTACAGGCACATGAGGCTTAACATCTGTATGCTTTAAGTTGATGGACGCAGGGCAGTGCATCGTAGGGCACGTTCCTATCGTGCGTGACTTACGAGGCAATGCTTTGTATATAGGTGATGGCAACCACTTAACATCAGTGAACCACCTGCTTAATCCATCAGTATAAAAAAACCGAGCATTGTAAAAACTTACTAAATAAGAAAATTGTAGCCTTGCTTAAGGTATGTTTTTTTTTATAACAGTGTATTCAAGCGTAAACTAAATGAATTTTATAAACTCTATTCACAAACAGCTAGTTTGTGTTCGTAAACAGGGAGCACAATATCAATTTGCTTTCTAAGATGAAAAAGTATATTAAATTTGGAATGTGGACATTTTGAGTAAAAGCTATTAACCACATTCGAAATTGCTCTTTTTAAGCACTTAGATATTTTTACAAAATGTTTTATGTGTTTTTCACAGGAATATACTTACAAAATAAATGATTTGATTATCCTACTACTATTATAAATGCGAAAGTTTGTAAGTATGGATGGGTGGATGGATGGATGGTTGTTACTCTTTCACACCGGAACGGCTGAACGGATCTGGCTGAAACTTGGAAGAGAGATATATTATAGTCTGGAATAGCAAATAGAGTACTTTTTATCCCGTGGAAATACCGGGATTTAACTCTGCGCGGGTGAAATCGCGGGACGCAACTAGTTATTTATATTAAATACTTTTTCATAATCATCATTCGAAAAAGATGTACCTACCTATCTAATATCTGTCAATAGAAAAAGAAGCAGACTATGAAAGAATCTAGGACAATAGAAGCATTAAATGTAATTTTTTATTAGATTTATAGTGTTTACTACACTTAAGGAAATTACAAAGATTTTAAAATCCGGATTTTAAACTCCGGTGGGGCAGTTGGTTAGCGCAGCCCCGTATCAAGGGGAAGGTCGCGGGTTCAAATCCCGCTCGGAGAATAACTTTTGGGATATTTTAAAATCTTTGCAGTAAATGTAGTCGTAATATTCTGTTTATAACTTATTTATTTAGTAGTTTACACCTACATCGTTCAATGGTTATCTTAACCAGTATTTGTCACTTGTTAGGTACTACAGATAAGATTATATAGAGTGGTTCCATACACTGTTGATGGGGGAGGCTAGGCAAACATGGAAGGCGGTTTCGCCTTTCTTGTTTGCCCAGCCTCCCTTAGAAAAATAATAGAATACTCTTCGCAATAGACATTTGTGGATAGAGTGTCACAAGATAATCTACCCTCATAGCTCACAGTTGATAGTAGCACTGCTTTCTGTGCTGAGGACATGGGTTCAATTTCCACACTGAACAAACATTTGTGTGATGCACATACATGTTTATTCGCTGTCTGCGTGTGTTATAATACAAGTATTATACGCTTCACTACATAGTATAAAACAAAGTCGCTTTTTCTGTCCCTATGTCCTCATGTCCCTAAGTATGCTTAAATCTTAAAAACTATGCAACGGATTTTGATGCGGTTTTTTTAATAGATAGAGTGATTCAAGAGGAAGGTTTATATGTATAATACATGCATGATATGTGCACCCGTGCGAAGCAGGGGCGCGCGGGCGGGTCGCTAGTGTATTATAACCCTTAAAATATTTTCACCACACTGTTTCGAAATAAACAAGTCACATGAATAGAAGAAGAGGCATGTACTATTAAAATCAATAAAGTCCTTTCAAGAATAAAATGTATTTACAATAAAAGAAAAGTTATAAATAATGTCAGCATGTACCTATATCTTGTTATTTAACAGTACAACTCAAACTATCATAGTTTATAGTTGTATTGTTAAATAAATAAATATTAAATAGAGACATACTTGGTGACATTATTTGTTACTTTTCTTTTTTTCTTGTTGTATCATTTTATTCTTGTCGTATCACATGTTATTTCGTAACATTGTGGTGAAAGGCTGATGCCTTTGTCAAAACGCTTATGTGCTAAGAGAAATAGGGCTTCATTTTAATAATATAGATTACTAGTTGCGCCCCGCGGTTTCACCCGCGCAGATTTAAATCCCGGTATTCCCACGGGATAAAAAGTAGCCTATGTGCTATTCCAGACTATGATATATCTCTCTGCCAAGATTCATCCAGATCCGTTCAGCCGTTCCGGCGTGAAAGAGTACCAAACATCCATCTGATTCTATCCATCCATACTTACAAACTTTCACGTTTATAATATTAGTAGGATAGTAGGATTAGTAGGATTAGTAGTCGGGCTGAGGATAATGATGATGATTAGTTACTCAGTCGCTCGGTTAAAAAGGTTCAAGAAAGTAAATCCACGAGCACGTTATTAGAAAAATTATTATTACCTCTCAGCAACACACGGGTAAATTATTTTCTAAAGTACGTGATATAAGCTTCGCGAAGCCCGTGGGTTAAGCTTCTAGGGAGGAGAATGCTACTACTGTCCGCTCGCAATGTAAAATGAGCTCTATTTTAATGGAATTTGATTCAATTTGAATGAGGACGTGTTTCGTATGTTGGAATTGCAGTGTTCGGTGAAGGAAATTGAGCTGTCGGGCGGTAAATTGGTCGTATTTTGGAATTTCACTCATACTTAATCGGATTCAAATGGGATTAGATTGCGAAAGCAACTTTTCTAACCCTATACGAAAGTATAACCTAATGTTTAGTATAGGCAGGTAGGTACCCTTGATATTAATAATTTTACTATGCACCCTGACCTATCTTATTCTAGACTCTTCTCTATCCTAAGGTTGTCTGGAAAAATCGCTTTTTAGCGATAAGACCGCCCATTGTACATTCATTTTCTTTAATTGTTATAATTTATTGTACTCTTTTTTATGCAACAAACAGACACATGCTTATAAGCCTCATGTGCCTGTAATTACACCGGCGACCACACTCTTCAAACCGAAACACAGCACCGCTGCTTTGCGGCAAAATTAGACGTGGTGGCAGTACTTCCCCGGACGAGCCCTTCACAAAGAGCTCTACTACACTAGTGTGTAATCAAACTCCTTAGTATTTACAACACACAACACATATATACACAGTCACGGTTCATATTTTCATAATTTCATAACGTAGTTTAAACAAGTCACTAACGTGTATTCATCTGGAAAAACCTATAAGACCCTCGAGCTGACGTGAAATTCTGTCCTTACTCACTACAATACGTTCTGTGGCAAGTGTTATAAACCGGTTTAAACTGGTTTAGCTGCAATATAGAGTTCTTTACCTCGGAGGCTCGGAATGGGGTCGCGATGGGGTCGTGCGTTTTGATGCGTTCTAATTACAGCTTTTATTAGAATAGGGGAGCTATGTCTAATATATCTTTAGGTACAGTCAGCAACGAATGTTACGAGAAAATCGAAAAGAATGCGATAACATTCACTCGTTCAAGTCAAAGCTCAATAAACACGTCCGCACACTGTAACCTGCAACAGCTGTTCTGCAGCCATAAATGTACCTACCTAACTTATCGTACCAAGAACCGACAGCCATCCAGAGGCAAAGATATACTGTTATAGGTATCTATAACATCGCCATTCTTATCTCATTTTAAGGCTCCGGTGACAGTGGCTCGCAATTTCGAAGTGCGATTGGCTATTATTTCATTTTATTTCATTTCGGGGAGGTTGTTTGAAAAAATAACTCTAGAGAAACACGCATAAATACTGTTCGAACACAAATAATACAATAATATAAGGGAAACATGCCCGAATCAGAAATCATTTTGGTATTAGTATGTTTGGTCTTACGTTTACCTAATACCAAAATGATTTCTGACTCAAGCACATTTCCCTTATATTATTGTATTATTTGTGTTCGAACAGTATTTATGCGTGTTTCTTTAGAGTTATTATTTCAAACAACCTCCCCAAAATGAAATAAAATGAAATAATAGCCAATCGCACCTCGAAATTGCGAACCGCTGTCACCGGACTCTTAAGTGAACTATGTATTATGTTTTTATGAGAATAAATGTCTTTAAACCTAAATCAAAAAACTATAAAACAGATACCTAATATGCTATTGTTCCTTAAAACGGGATATTTACCTTTAAAATCAGTCGCAAATCATATGACTTGTGTTTCGTGATAGTTAGCACTACTTGCGTGCTAGCTATTGCGTATATTTAATCCCATGAGCATTGACGTGCTTTTCACTTTACATATTACCTAATTACTGGTGTATTAGATTTTATCATTTACCCGCGTTAACATAGAAGCTTGGATTTTTTCGATATTGTTTTATTTGTAGTTTCAGTCAGAAAAGTTATGCCTCAAGTTAATGGACGCAGAGCTTCGTAAGATACATTTAATATGACAAACAATGGCGGACATTTTGAGAGCTATTTGATTATGACATTAACACTAACCAGCGAAAATCGAGCGATGACAGGACAGTTAACATAAAATCATGACGTCACATAACAACTCTTGAATGGTGCAACTCATAATTAGCAAAGCCTCTGATTTAACGAATAATAATTTTACATTTATTTACGTTTGATGGTGCAACTGCCCCTTAAAAGCTATATCTAGCCTGTAAGGCGCTACTTGCTGTAAACGATTTTTTTGCGTTTCATTCAGGCATTTCAATAATGTATGTAATATTTCATATTTTAATTACCAATGTCCTATCTACATAATAAAAAAAATACATAAATTGGTTGCAAGTGCATTTTACGAGATGCCGGCCGCTTACTCGCAACGCAACTTAGCGACATCTAGTGGCTTTGCGGGCTATTGGGCAAAACCAAATAGCCCGAAGAATAGCCCGACTTAGGACGGGACCGTTTCAATGTATGGGATGGGGTAACTGCACTAGTATAGTATTCTTTTATCTGTGATCTAGCAGATAAAAGCTCTTAAAATGATTGACTGGTTATCTGAATGTGTCACCGATAGTGTTATCGATTGTAAGAGTAAAATACTATCTGATTTAGGGTTAGTACATGTTTTGGAGTGTTTGTATAGGTATATGTACTTATTAGCTCTACTTTTCCTATTTCTTTTACTATAAAATGTACGTGTGTGTCCTAAAATTCAACGATAAGTGGGTACCAGACAGTGTAACAAAAATTTTGTTCACTATTTAATAAAAGTTCTTCAAACTTATGGGTGTATTAATAGTATTAAATTATTACGATAGTACACAATTTTTAAAATATTTTTTTTTTTTTATTGGCAACCTAAAAAACTTATTACCACCACAAGCCTTAATAGTTTCAGAATGCCATTAGTTTTTACACAAAATCAATCAAAATTATTATTATGCTAATAATATTTTTCTTTCATGAAATTTTAACTCGTGGTTTGTAAAATTATGCGTGAATTTAAAAAAAAATTTTAATTCCAATTTTTTTGCATAAAGAAAGTTCTTATGAAAACTAGTAGGTATAAACCTTTTCTCTCACCTTTTCTCAGTAGTAGTCAGCTTGAAAATATTATGAAAGGTAATAATAATCACTTGCTTACCTTAATCGGAGATGAAGACAGCCAGAGTTGGAACAGGTCTGACGTCACTGAGGTACTCCTGGCCTCATGATGCGGCCGTGGAGACAGCGGTCCAAATGACGTCACACTGTGTATCCTACTCACTTCCTCAACACTCGCACACTCTCGCAAATATCGTTCTAAAACCTTCGGCTTCGAATCTAAGATCTTTTTCAATTCGTGCAACTCTTCATCAGTGCATTCGTCCGGTGAAGCTCTATCAATGACTTCCTTAAACTCCTCAAATTTATTAGCTTCTACGCTGTACTTATTTTCTAAATCAGGACTTTTGTCGTAAACATTATCACATTCTGCGCCTAGCTCTGTATCACAACCGTTATGTTCCGTTATCTCGACTATAGTAATAGGTGGGTTCTCTTTAAGCATATTGTTATTCTCTATAATCTCACTTCTCTCTTCAGGTAACTCATAGACTAGTCTCATCAGCTCATTCGATTTCCTTTTCTGTTCTTCTTCCTTCTTGTCGGGTATGTCTTTGGCAAAGTTATCGCAGGCATCGGCCTTTTTGGCGTCTGTTTTCTTGACAACATCTAACGATTCTTCCGAAGTCATCGCAGATTAGTTTAATTTTTACGGTCGGACAGAATCTTAGCTCTTTTTGTGTTCCACATTTCTTGGTTAGAGTTCTTAGTTACCTGTGGAAAATAGAAGATCAAATTAATTTTTCATTTTACAAACATAATTATCATAATAATTTCCTGCAATAAGGTACTGTTATGGATTTGAAATGTCGGGTTTCTCACAGAGTGGTGAGATTCTTCAATGTTTTTCAATGCTGTCGGCATTAGTCCAAAAACGACAAGATAATAGTGTAAATCATTTTTTAAATAGCATCCGCCTTTTTACTTGAAAATATTAGAATTTTAGTGTGAATAAATGTTAAAAAATTTGTCTAAGAATTAAAAAAAATGCCATTATGCTTACGAACTATATTCGTTCTTAAGTTCAGTCCTAATCGGTTCCGTGGTTAGGGTGTAATTGGCGCAATCGCATTTATACAGGGTTACTGGCAACTCGACGTACCTATTTCTTGCAGGTCGTCATAGTAGGGTTAAAATGCAATAAATTAAGCCAGCAAATATTCTGCCGAAGTTCTTGAGTTAGTTAGATTTTTAGTTTCCAGATTAAATCATTTGAAACCAATTTAAAAATGATTTACAGTGCGACTGTCCTGAAATTTAAGTTATTATCATAGTTGATGCCATGATCTTTGTTAATAGTTAAGTTCAAAAATGCCTAAAACCTTAACAGGTATCACTAATCAATTGTTTATTTTATTTTTTGTTACAATATAATTATAATAATAACAAAGTTTATGTTATTATTGGGCTTAATTGGTTGCATTTTTCTGTTTAATCTTACTGACGTCCTGCAAGGAATACGTCGAGTTATAAGTAACCCTGTATATTAGTAGGAAGTGTACGATGTCTTGAAAAAACTTTATTAGTACTTAATCTAATACCTATGTTAGACAGAAGAGGCAAAAATAAGAGAAAGTACTTAAGGCTCCGGAGCCGCTGTCGCCGGAGCCTTAATACGCCTACAAGTACGCATGTAAAGTGTACCTTCTACTTATCATATTCTCGCACCAAATGCAAATATTTAGGCATTCAGAGCTCAAACAAATCTTACCCGTCCACTGGGTACAATCGAATGACTCACACGCGTAAACACGCAAGGAGTATGACCACAGACATAAGGAAAAGCTACTACACTTATGGTACTGACATAAGTGTAGTAGCTTTTCCTTATGTCTGTGGTCACGTGCTTATTTTCACGCCTTGCTCAATGAAAGCACGTGTGAACAGGTCGTGCTAGTAAATAGCCATGCTTATTTAGTCGTACGTCGGTTGATTTTTGAGCATGCTCAAATTAAGCATGCTTATTTTTGAGCACGTGTGTCAGTACTATTACAAACATACATTAGGAGTACGGCTAGTAGAGTTTTTCGTGATGGGCTCGTCCGGGAAAGAACTACCACCATACCTATTTCTGCTTTGAAGCAGCGTTGCTGTGATTCGATTTAAAGGGAGTGAGCCTGACCATATATTACAGGCATGTGAGGCTTAACATCCGTATGCCTTACGTAGATGACGCAGGATATAAATAGCTAAAAACTGAAATTGTCAGAAAATGTATATTTATTTTATATGTACACAAAAAGATGATAATAAAAACTTATTAAAAAAAATTACAAAAATAATAATTGATAATTATTAGGTAACTCTGTGATATTAATATTTTTCGACATACTATGGCCTCAAACAAATCACATAGCTGATGTCATACCTATATAATTATACCTTCATTTTTTCAGTACTAAAGAATAATTATCTCCCATGCCTGGGGTTCAAAGCCGTGAAAGTTTCTTTTTTGACTGAAGCCGTAATAAGTTAATCCAAAGCGAAATTTCAACGCTTAAGGGGGCGAGCCGAAGATGGATGGATTATTGAAAAGATGACATGGGTAAGAAAGAAGTGACTACTGAGATGACGGCTGACAGAGGAAAGTGAAGAAAAAAACTTGTTGTGCCGACCCTACATAAAAGTGTGTTAAAGGCAGAAAGATATATTATATGGTATTTCAAACGTTATACGAAGTGACATAGCGGTTTCCTTTTTTCTTCGAATGCAATAAAGCAAACCAGTTAGTATTCTAACAGCGGCGATGGGCTTGCAACCTGTCACGTATGGAATACTAACTACTGCAAAATGTGGGTATGTGCCAAATGTAATGTTTGGACGTACCACTGACTACCCCCCTTAGACATCCTCAAAGAATCTTGAATTTAGTACCTACTTGGTACTGGGAGATCTGAAGGGATATCTACCGTACCTGGGGATCAAAGTCGTGAAGCAATAAAGCAATTGTGAATATGCTGGCAAACCGTTGGCCTCATGTTATGTAACACAGGACAGCCTAATAGCCTAATAGGGAAAGTGACTTGTACTTGTCACACAGACAAACACTTAAAGTACTGACACACACACACATGCTTATTTTCGAGCTAAAAGCATGCTTTTTTCGAGCCTTACTAAAAGCACATGTGAACAGGTGTGCTAGTAAATGAGCATGCTTATTTGGTCGTCCGTCGGTAGATTTTTGAGCATGATCAAAAGAAGCATGCTTATTTTTGAGAACGTGTGTCAGTACCTTTATCATGGGTGTCTTTGGTTAGTGCATTTTCTAAGTTTAATCTTTTTTTAACATTAGGTAGTTAACAATTCTGACCGCCTAAGCTCAGTTGGTAGTAGCTCTGCTTTCTGCGCCGTAGGTCGTGGGTTCGATTCCCACCGAGAACAAACATTTGTGTGAAGAACATAGATGTTTGTTCTCTGTCTGGGTGTTATTTAGCTATTATAAGTATGTATACAAAAAAGTGTATAATGTATTTATATTACAATCTATCTGGTTCCCATTATTACAAGCTTCGACTTAGTTTGGGGCTGTTATGTAAAAAAAAATTGGTGAAATCTATCTTCGTGCTAAACTTTATCAACATTTTGTAGCAGCATTATACGTTGATATTTATAAATACTAGTGTCGTCCGCGCCTTCACACATGTATTTATAGTGATTGCGAACATGAATATTTCAGGCGTTTTTGTGTTCTTTATTTTTCTCTATTGGTTACGAACCATATTATTTCTAAGTTTTCACTTATTAAGAATATTATAATTCAATTTGTTTTCTTAGTGTGATCTTCTCCATAAAAATGCTTCATAATTTACATATCTACCAATTTTGTTAAAAACCATTTACGTAAATAATTATGTTCTTAGACGAGTATGATAAAGACAAAATAATGACCGAAATATTTTTATACTTCTGACTGAGATGGCAACCATCACCTAGCAAGGCATTGCCATGCAAGTCACGTACAAAAGGGACGCGCCCTACGATACACTGCCCTGCGTCTCTTGAGACATCCAGATTTTTTGCCCAATATGCCTGAAATTTCACCCACACTCTAACCGAAACACTGCCACGCTGCTTAGTGGCGGAAATAATAATAATAATACTGGACAATCCACACAGCACCATTTAGCCCCAAAGTAAGCTACTCAAAGCTTGTGTTATGGGTACCAGATAACTGATATATTTAATACATTATACTTACATAGATATATATTTTTATTACACATAGAAAACACCAAGGCCAACGTAACAAATTTCTGCAGATCGTACACAAATATGTTCCGAGGCGGGAACGACCCCGCAACCTCTTGCGTCGCAGGCGGACTCTCGCCCGCTGCGCCACTGAGGTCGTCATAGGATATAGACATGGCATGGTGGTTGTACTTCCCCGGACGAGCCTTTCTCAACGAGCTCTACTTTATCTTTCATAGACAAAGTAAAGGGAGAAGCACATGGAGCACTTATTTTCTACTAGTAGCGCCCTGCGGTTTCACCCGCGTAGTTTTAAATCCCGGTATTCCCACGGGATAAAAAGTAGCCTATGTGTTATTCCAGACTAGATATATTATATCTCTGTGCCTATTTTCACCAAGATCCAGAGTAACAAACATCCATCCATACTTACAAACTTTGAAAGTTTGTAAGTATGGATGGATGTTTGTTACTCTATAACTCCAGAATGGCTGAACGGATCTTGGTGAAAATTGGCACAGAGTTATCCTACTAATATTATAAATTATAATATTAGTAGGATAACCTTTAGAAAATAAACTACCACTACTACTATTTAGTTCTGATAAATAATGAATGAATGATAATGTAGTGGAAATGAATTATTTATGAAAATGTACTTAAATTTGAAGCAATAATTCATATGGTATGTAATTTAAATAATTAATTTAATGTTGTTGCAAAATTAGAGCAACATTTTAATTTAGTTGATGGCATTTCTAGATGCTATTCATAAAAATAAAAAAATCAAAATAAAAAACCTTTCGAAACTCCCAATTCTAGGAAATTCACAAACACGTGTTATATAGATACAAGGTTAACCTTTACTGTTAGGTATTTGATAGAAAAACCACAACTAATAAAGGTAGGGAACTGCCTACGGGGTATCTCATTACAGCCTTATTTTTGTAAACAAACTCGTGGCAAGTTGTTTGGCAAGCGGCTTGGCAATTATTTTATTCAGTAGATTAAAAAAAACGTGGAAAGTGAATGACAGGATGAAGTTTGATTGTTCGGAGATTTGTGTGGGTATGACGCCTTCACCTTGAGCTATAAAGGACCCTCCTCTGTTTCGAAAGAAAGTAATAACACGAAAAATGAACATGACGCCCTATTTTTATCCTGAAATAAATATAGTAACAGGAAGAAACTTAAAATTCCAACGTAGCGCCATCACACAAACGTTATCGCCAAATGTTTGATCCCCAGGCAATTTAGTTAGTGACTTGTTTGTTTTTTTTTGTCACAGTCAAAAGGTATTTATCAATTGAAACATAAAGATCACTTTGAAACATCTCGATTGTAAGTTTTTTTTTTATTTATCTTTATAAAAAATTAATAACAATAGTGAAATATGTAGCAATAAGGAAACCACTAAGGTTTATAAAAGTAATGCTACTAGAGAGTCTTATATCGATACATGAAGTCTAGATGCCAGTTCGACAACAAAAGTTTGGTCAATTTGGCATTAAACTACAGGAATTAGTCAGTAACACGTCCAAATTGTTATTTATTTACCTTACCCAAAATCAAAGGAGAAGCGATCTATTAAATTGTAGAGACCTTCTTGAGGACAATAAAGATTTATGCCCTACTTGTGGCTAGTGAGGGTTCTACCAACACCGCATTGAATTCTCGTCCACATAATATCTCACACATGTTATGATCAAATGTGGGTATGTGCCAAATGTAATGTTTGGACGTACCTCTGACTACCCCCCTTAGACATCCTCAAAGAATCTTGAGGTAGTACTTGGTACTGAGAGATCTTAAGGGATATCTACCGTGCCTGGGGATCAAAGTCGTGAATCTTTTTTTTTTATTATGATCACTTGGTGGTCTAGTCTAGCGGCCGTGTCTTTCAAACCTAAGGCCGTGGGTTCAAACCAGTCTTGCAATGAGTTTTCTGTTCAAAATAAAATTGTATGTGCACAGTGGCAGGACTCTAAAATGGCGAAAGAAAACATCGTGAGGAAACCGATGTTATGAGGTAATCATCACCTACAACAAAGCATTGCCTCGTTGCAAGCTTGTTCCATCAGCAAGTTGTATTAAGAAATATATAACAGCTGTCTCTCTATATCTAACGATTTTAAGCCTCACCTATCTTCAGAGCTGAAGCTCCTGGCAGTGTTAAGTCACGCACGATAGGAACTTGCTCTACTCGTGCGATGCTCTTCCCTACGTTTATCAATTTGAGGCATACAGATGTTAAGCCTCAAGTGCCTGTAATTACACCGGCGACCACACTCTTCAAACAGAAACACAGCAACGCTGCTTGGCGGTAGGAAAAGGAGTGGTGGTAGTACTTCCCCGGACGAGCCCTGCACAAAGAGCTCTACTAATCATAAACACTTCCCATGTGTCAAGTACTTGAATGGAGCGTCTCGGGTGCAATTAAAACTCTTGCACCACCCTGTTTCGAATATAATCGTCAGACTGTCAGACTGCGTAAAATTCTTCTCGTATATGTGTAGAATTGTAAGTATCACATACATAAAATCATGCCCGTATCCCGTAGAGGTAGACAGAGACCACGGATTTCTACTTGCTACGATTCTGACATACCTCTATCGCTTCGTTCACTCTCATAACGTTCCTCATACATTCTCGTCGGTTTAGGGAACTCTTGACCTTGCCTTTCTCTAGATTCTAGAGAAAGGCCAGTTCAAGAGTTGTCGTGCTATCTGATCCAGATACGTCCGCCGAAGTCTTCCCCTTCCAACAGTCCCATTCACACTGGCCTGATGCACCTGTATCGTTAATCTCCTTTCATCCATCCTCTCTACATGCCCAAACCATCTTAACAATCCTTTCTCTACCTTTATCAACACCTTCTTTCACTCCACATTTATCTCTTAACACACTGTTCCTCACTCTGTCACTCAAGGTATCACAACCACTATACAAAACATATTTACACAATTGCTGCTCGGTATTATGTTTACGCGTGTACGTCAGAACTGACGGATTTGGAATCCAATAACATCCCTTCGAATTGGGGCGAGAATAGAAGGATAAACTATAATATATAATAATGCTGGACAATCCACACAGCATCATCTAGCCCCAAAGTAAGCTACTCAAAGCTTGTGTTATGGGTACTAGATGACTGATATATTTAATACATTATATACTTACATAGATATATATTTTTTATTATACATAAACACCCAGACCAACGGAACAAATTTCTGCAGATCGTGCACAAATTTATTCCGAGGCGGGAATCGAACTCGCAACCTCTTGCGTCGCAGGCGGACTCTCGCCCGCTGCGCCACTGAGGTCGTCAAATTGTACAGAAACTACGTGATATATGTGTACATCGTATCGTAGGTATTTAAGGCGGGGCTTCCAGCTTCCGGCTTCCAGCCTAGGTCTAACCAATTACAAATTATATATAAACCGTATCTGAATGTCTAAAAATACAATGATATAATAAAAACAAGAAAAAATAATTTGAATCAGTTGAGCTATCTATATATCGTTTGCAACGGTCTGCAGATAGCTCAACTGTTTCATATGTAAATAAATAAATAAATATTGGTGGACTTTCCACACAGCACTATCTAGCCCCAAACTAAGCTGATGCTTGTAAAATGGGAACCAGATAGCTGATATACTACTTATAATACTTTTTTTTTTGTAAATACATACTTTTAATATTATATGTATTTTGTATATTTTGTACATTTTGTAAATAACTGTAACTATTAGTTGTAATTTTCTTTGTAAATAAAAAAGTATATAATAATTTCAATAACTAATTCATAATTAATGATTTTACAAAATGTCTGACAATTTATTAAGCAACATATACCCAGTTACTAATTTAGATTAGGTATCACATGCCAAGAATTTATCAATGCTATAGAAACACCCTTTCAACAAATACACTAGTGAGCCTGGCAATAACATTACAGATAAGAGAGTACAGCTCTTTGTGAAGGGCTCGTCCGGGGAAGTACTACCACCACGCCTTTTCCTACCACCAAGCAGCAACGCTGTGTTTCGGTTTGAAGAGTGTCGTTACCGGTGTAATTACAGGCACATGAGGCTATATTCTGTATGCCTCAAGTTGTTGGACACAGGACAATGATTCGTCGGACACGTTCCTATCATGCGTGCTTTACGAGGCAATGCGTTGTCATAGGTGAAGGTCACCGCTTAAAATCAGGTGGATCATCTGCTTGTTCCATCAGCTAGTAGTAAAATATTAGAAACATAGCATATTCAACTTGAAAACTATTAGAGAGTACTGCTACTGTCATTTATTTAAGGTGGAAAACCCAAATTATAATTTTTAACTATTAATCCCATCCATAGTGTCCCATCTACTCCACATAACACAAAGGTTAGCTGGAAGAAAATGCTAGTTAGCATTAAGTTCGCCTATGTACATCATTTTTGTGCAATAAAGAATTTTCTTATCTTATCCCATCGTTGAGCAAAGGCCTTCCCTATTTCCGTGCGAGGCGGCGCGTCGTGGCAGACCGCGCAAGAGATGGCGGGAAGAGTTGGAGGCCTATGAGAGGGACTGGCGGATAAAGGCTCATGATCGTAGTGACTGGTGGAAATGGGGGGAGGCCTTTGCTAAACAATGAGACACTAAGGGCTTATAGTAATAGTAATATAAAAACCTTACCTATTATCTTTGGCTTTGGATCGACCATCTGCTTTCATCAGCAAGACGTATAATCGATTATTTTGATCGTTGACATCGATCTACAATCGATCGATTTGTTACTTACTGTAGTAACACCCTAAGGAGCTGTTTTCTTTGTCTCAATAGGCTCGGCTATGACGCAATAACGTTTTCTAGTAACTACTGGATCATCTACGTTCGTACGTTCGTTGAATTGATTAGATTGTAGGTAAGTATCGATGAGTTGGGAACCGCGGCCCGATTACGCTAATGTCTGGCTATCGAGATGGCATTCAGTTTGACAGTTTGATTCCCATAGTCCATTCCCTCAGACCATCACGGTACTGAACATGAGTGTTTGATCACTGAAGTGATACATCTGAATGATTAATAAGCCAAATTAGACCAGCTTGGCCAGACTGGTTTACCTCGGAGGACTGACCCCTGATTCCCATAGTTGTAATAGCAATTATATAGGATGGATGGGAATCAAATGTCAAACTGAAAGCCATCTCGATAGCCAGACATTAGCGTAGCGTAATCGGGCCGCTGTTTTGAGATGTGGAGTTTTATTATCCAGCGAATTTTACCAATCGGCTAATATGAACGAATTTGAGGCTACACAGCAACGCTGCTTGGCAGGAAAAGGCGTGGTGGTACTTCCCCGGACGAGCCCTTAAAAAAGACTTCTTCTGCTCTTTAAATTCGTACTACGTATGTTTTTTTTATAAAAATGTACTTGTTTATGATGGCACAAATAAACTGTATCCTTCAACTGGCGGATTACGGGAAGTTAACCAGATTACCGGCAGATGTAGGTTATCACGCGATGGACATAGTAAAAAGAGTAATAAATAAATAAATAATGCTGGACAATCCACACAGCACTATCTAGCCCCAAAGTAAGCTATTCAAAGCTTGTGTTATGGGTACTAGATAACTGATATATTTAATACATTATATTCTTACATAGATAGATATTTTTTATTATACATAGAAAACACCAAACAGTAGTGCAACTTCATCAGCGCATTAGTGCACTGGTGGTACCACTAGCCAACAGACCTGCCTTCCGTTCCATTAATTAATTATATTAAATTATATTATATTAATTATAATTTATTTCAATAATTTATTTAAAAATTTTAATTTTATCAAGTTATTTTAATAAATTAAAATTTTATTTTTTGATATCATAATTATTATTATGATTCAATCGGTCTTATTTACTAAGTACACGTGAAAAAGAATACAGGTACCTACTTTGTACTAAGAAATAGGGGATATCTATGTACCTGGGACTGGTGAATCTGGGGGATCAAGTCATGAAGTTGTTTCAGTTTCATTTTCTACCCGGAAATATAAATTACTGCCATTGACAGCAAAAAAGTTTCATAATTACCGACTTTCACGACAACAAAATATAATGAAGTTTCTTCTTAGAATACGAAGCATTGACACAAGAAATTCTTAAACTTTTATAATAAAATTCCGGTTTATAAAACACCTCTAATGTTATGTAATATTCAAGGAGTGTTGTGGTTGTACAGTTAGCCAAAGAAGTTAGTGTATAACCAATAAATATCACTATATATAATGAAAATCACTATTCATATTAAAATCCTTATTCATCATTATTAAAATCCTGTAGCTCTAGTTTTGTTAGCACGAAGGTATAAGAGATAACAAAAAATCTAGGTTCGGTTGCATGATGGTTTACCTGTTTTAGAAGATGATTCAGTGATTCTTGTGAAAAAAGACATTTTACTACTTTCTACTTCTTGTCGAGCCACTAGTTTTCTCAAAACAGTGTGGTGATAGGATTTAACTAACTATAAAGTTAACTAGAGTCATGATGTTGACTGTTTACACTTACGTTCAAGTTTATTCTTTGCAGCAAAAATATATTTATTTAGCAATTTAAAATGGAAATTATGTTCCGAACGGAAACTGAGGGTAGAACTAGGGATGTGGCAGCAGCTGAATAAATAAAAAATGCGGTATAATAAAATATATTTTTTTTTTTACAATTTATAGGTAAAACGTTTGACCGCTATCTCACCAGTTAATATTTTTCATACCAGTTTTTTTTATTTATGTTTATTATTATTTATATAATACAGTAAGTAAGTAAGTACTATACAGTCTGCTACATTTAAGCGTACCTACAATATAAAGTCTTTATATAGTTTTCATACAAGTGCCTAGAAACATTTTTCAAATTCAGAATTTGTTAAAACTTATCCTATTGATGATTCATTGCAAAGCATGGATTTATCTCCCATGGTAAGTACTAAAACAAGGCTTCAGAAAACCAAAGATGCCTGTAGAATACATCCTGCAATAACTCTAATTTCAACTCCAGCATCACATCCCTACTCTCGTTTAGTTATTTTCATTTTGAGTCTCAAAGTTCGTTATCCGCCGTCTTCTCGAGGTTCGTTTGCTTTCAATCGGCGTTGCCTGTATCAACTACGGGAGTTCTTTCTATCAGCATTGTCTGAAGAGACTGGCTTTAATTAGTAAACACAGGAAAGGTATTTTTTTATATTATCTTTGTCTGTGTTATTCATAACTAGTTAAGCTTTTGCAAATAAACACGTTTTCTTTCTTTAATAAATTCTACTCACTGGATGCCCTAAATAAATAATATACAGTCTTACTAGTAGCGCTCCGCGGTTTCACCCGCGCAGATTTAAATACCGGTATTCCCACGGGATAAAAAGTAGCATATGTGCTATTCCAGACTATAATATATCTCTCTGCCAAGTTTCATCCAGATCCGTCCAGCCGTTCCGGCGTGAAAGAGTACTCGTAACAAACATCCATCCGTCTATCCATTCTTACAAACTTCATACATTCATCCATACTTACAAACTTTCGCGTTTATGATATGCAGTAGTAAGATATTATTCGTTTATTCACACTTATTTAATAACTTTTTTGCAGAAATACTTGTTTGGATCCAAATTATACTTTCGTGAGAACTGTTACTTGTTTACTTTTTGTACACAGTTAGTGTAAAAATCTCAATCAACCAGTGATTTTAAATATCTTACAATGTTGAAATGTACAACAAGCGAGATACTACATAAGTCTACGTCGATACTACGTCGTCTGCCTTTCCTGATCGCTATAATTTGGGCCTCTTCAAGGCAAGAGTGAATAGGTGTCTTCTAGACCGTTCTGCTCCATCGTCGGCCACATCGTCGCTTACCATTAGGTGAGATTGTGGCCAAAGGACAGTCTATCAAATATAAAAAAAAAAGTCTTCGGCTTCGTGTAAATTCCCTAATAAATTGTGGCTTTTCATGAAAACTGTCTTAAAAGTCAGTCCCTACAGTAACAAGTGACATTAATGTTACCACTCGTAAGTCTTTATTCTGCGCTCTCGCGCCATTCACGTCTCTTTGTACTGAACTACAAATGAGTCTTTCCATCTACCCCCTGAGGGATTTTATGAAGCCTTTGCTAGCCTTTTTCAGGCTTGCAAACAAAAGCATAAGGCACTACGTTTTATGTTGATTCTTTTCTCTTTAGAAACTTGACACTTGTTATTGTGGTGCATGTCTATTTGTCTTAGTGTAGGGGAAGTAGGGGTAATGGCGATCGTGTCGGGTAATACCGCTCACTCCAATAACTTAATAAATAAGGTACCTTAAAACACAGCGAGCACGCTGCAGCACAGGGGTTGTGACGCTTGAGCAGGCAGAGTCAAACCTCAAAACTAACCTAAGACAAATGAAAAATCAAATAGAGCATTTTTCTCTCAGGTGATCGGCATTCCCCCATCTTCCTCTACATTTTGTTGCCTATTGAAGCCGACTAGACTGGAAGGATAGTAGAAAAGACTACATTATCAAAAATCATGTAATAGGCTCTACAGCGTTTCGTCAATAAGGAAATCGTCGTCAATAATAAATGAAAAGATATGCAGAAAATTTATAAACCTCTAGCTGCCCACGACTTCAGTCGCTTAACTATATCTTATATCTGGGTGACGGAGCTTTGCTCGATTGCTTAACAAAAACATTTTCTAAAAATGAATCCTAGCTAGATCGATTTATCGCCCCCGAAACCATACTGAATTTCATGAAAATAGTTGGAGCTATTTCCGAGATTCAGATTATAATTATATTTTTGCATTTATTTAAAACATGATTATAAATGAATATACAAGAATTGAACGTCTAAAGGTAAGTATAAGATTAAAAGTGAAGGCTATATTATTAAAATTAAAAAAAAAATGGTTTTGGGCGTGCGAAGGCGGGGCATGCCGCAGTAAAGATTAAAAAGGAACTTTTCACCGTAAAAAAGCATCCGACGTTTTCGCTCATAAAAAACGCTTAGGTACTTCAATCCAATTACCGTCGAGCCAATTTAAACAACCTAAAGAATTCTTACATCTATCAATCTACAGAATCTTAAAAATAAGAGTCGTAATATTATTGTAAATAAATTGAATATTAATGCCGTGTGATCCTCGAGAGGGAGAACCCTAACAAAAATATTTTCCTCTTCATTTCATAAACTTTTGAATGTCATTTAGGGAAAGAGGATATCTACATGCTTATTCCAAGCGGTAGGTGACAATGAAGAGTGAAACTAAAACGTCAATAGCTCTCATTTATAAATCACCACTTTAATTGACTTTATGTTCTAAGAAATCAAATCAAACCAAATATTTTATTTGGGACACAAACTTATGGTTAAGGAATGCAAACGTTGACATGTGTTTAATTATCATATTAAAAATCGTTCGTTACAAGATAATAAAAATCAAATAAACAGAAGTTTGTAATAATAACATGATTCTTATTTTGTAGTGAGAATCACTATGAACCGGACCAGAGAATACCTGTGTCCCGGTTCGTAGCGCCCGCCGACGAATGTTTTTTTGTATTCTTGCAATCCGTCTAATATTATAAACGCGAATGTTTGTAAGTATGGATGGATGGATGGATGGATGGATGTTTGTTACTCTTTCACGCCTGAACGGCTGAACGGATTTGGATGAAACTTGGCAGAGAGATGGATTATAGTCTGGAATAACACATAGGCTATTTTTTATCTCGTGGGAATTCCGGGATTTAATGCTGCGCGGGTGCACGCGGAGCGCAACTTGTAATTAATAAAACTTTAGCCAAGAATTATAACAGGAAATACTACACAAAGGCTAATGACCATTGACACGGAGTTTCAATCAATTGATGATTGTAACATTTGTAACGAGGCTCGGTCAAACTGTACGCGGCTAACAGAAATATTATATTTCTTTAACTAAATTTAAGAAATATTGAACATCTCACCTATTAGTTTGGTAACAGTTGTAACGGCTTGGTTAGTTTAGTTTGGTTCTCCGCTGTAGGCCGTAGGTTCGATCCCCACCGAGGACTTATACGTGATGATGAACCTAAATGTTTGTTCTCTATCTGGGTGTTAAAAAATTAAAAAATCTTTTCCCGTAGTAGCTTCACTTAGGTTAGGTTAGAGTGCTGTGTGAAATATTCACCAATATATTTATTTATTTCAGTACTTTAGTAGACTAAAACTGATACAGTTTCATGACTTTAATCACAATTAAGGTACTGTAGGTATAGTACGGGTCGTTAAAGTATAAAAGATGGTTTGAATTTAACACATGATTTATTTACTGAAATTATTTGAAAGAATTAATGAGATATGTGATCGAGCCGCGGTGTTAATGTGGACTGACTGTCAGCCGCCCGGTAGCCGAGCGGTTCCCGGAATATGCATACGTTGCACTATTGTACTGTGTGAACTGTACAGGTATAATTTAGATCTTTTACCAAGTGCGAACTCTAGATTCTTTTGAGGATGTATCTATTGAGGGTAGTCAGATGTCCAAAGATCACAATGGTACATAACCATGTTTTGCAGTAGTTAGCATTTCATTCGTGACAGTTTGCAAGTACATTGCTGCTTGATCGTCGCGCTTTGCAAAATAAACCAAAAACCATTCTTCAAAGGTTACATAATTATTGGAATAACTGGTTTTTAAGTAATAATATGCCAATTTTAGGTGAAGGCTTATATTAAATCGGGTAAAGATCAGGGTCTAAGATTTATTGTAAAAAACAATAAACATTCTACAGGTAGGTACTTTCATGGTTCGGGTAATTCTTAATGTAGTTGACTCAGGCGTGACTTTGCGGAAGTCCATTGTTAAATATAAATTAACTTGAACAAAGCAATATGTAGTACTAATCCGCTGATCCTTAAGAAGAAAAAAGAAAGAAAGAAAATACATTTATTCAACTACACAGACACTTAAGCTGGAATAAACTTAATTAGACTTCGACACGTGTTTCACCTCTCTACGAAGCATCTTCAGGAAATTGACCCGCTGTGCACCGAACCTGTTACCACGTCGAGCGCTGAGCTGAATGAATCTTTCAGCTCAGGAGTCAGGAATCTTTCAGCAAGGAGATTAGATTAGTACTACATATTGCTTTGTTCAAGTTAATTTATATTTAATTCTTAATGTCTTATGTATAATATATAGATTTATGTGTGAATAACATAAAAAATAGTAAGTATAGGTAACATTTAGTACATTGTAACAAAGATCATACAAAAGAGCGGTAGGAACCAAGCCGACTTTTTGGCTGCTCTTCTAGGCTTCGGTCGCGTGAAACTGACACCTAGAGCCACCTCGTTTTAAGAAGTTTCAAAGAGCTTGTGATTTCATTGAATCATTTTGACTTTTGGCTTCTTTTTGAGTGTGTATTCTGAATTTCTGAGCTTTACTACGTGCCGTGCGAGTCCGTTTTTGAGAGCCTTTTGGATGGAGTCGCAACACTTCTCAAAGTGACCGCTAAAAAACGCCTGTAAGTGGAATTCAGCATACAAAAATCAGCATCATGACTTTGATCCTCAGGCACGGTAGATATCCCCTCAGATCCCTTGGTACCAAGTACGAACTCCACTCTTTACTCCGATGGCCTACTCTTATTACCAAATTCGCTTGAATTCGCACCACTCCTCTTCGTCTAGCTGTGGTGAATGCGTCACATTGATAACTTTACGGGAACTACACACAATGATGATTCATTGCAATACAATACAATAAATTTATTTCCTTCACGAATTTTTTTGTTTTTATTAATTAACCCAGTTTTTTCGTTGCAATGTACATACACGAGACCAAGCCTGAGATATTATATCCTTGACGTGTATGGCCAAAAGAACGGCTCACATTTATGAAAAAAAAAACATTTTTTTCAGGCACAATTTGTAAAAAATAGACCACAATGTCACAAAAAAAAATTATGTTACTATACTAATTAATATACCTACTATCGTTTAATTACTAATGTCTGGCTATCGAGATGGCTTTCAGTTTGACATTTGATTCCTATCCATCAATTGCGACAACACTACGAATCTCATGGCGGATAGCCAGTCCATTAAACCATTCAACCAACATTATACTATTCAAACTGCACACCTACAGCTTGGAAAAAAATAATAAAAAAGGATAGGGGTGCCACTTTTCATACATTTTCAACATTCACTAACATACTGTTTCGCTCGCACCTGTGGGAAACACGCATGTCAAATTCCGTGTCGACTTTCCGTCTCTACTTTTTTGCCAAGCTATACTTGCCAGCGATCCTGTATATCAATTAATCAGTAGATTAGTGACAACTAGGCCGTAATGCCTAGATATTTATAGCCGATCTACCGCGCTGTGAAGACCCACATTACAGCCGTAGGTAGGTATATAATTCTTGTTGGCAGTCGTCCGCATACGTCTAGGGCTGCCACCTGATGTTATCTTACTAATATAAAACGTGCGGTTCAATCACGACCTAACCACAGAACTGATTGTGGTGAAAGCTGAACTAGAATGTAGGTTACTATTTATCTCGAAAAAATACCGAAACCGGGGTAGAAAACTTATTTTTAACTGTGCACATATATTTTTAAACTGAAAAACTTATATTCATTAAAAATAATATTTCGTCCGCAGTGCCAACCCTAACGGGCAGTCAGTCTTGACCTACAAAACGGTCACATGAGACCCGAACAGTCCTTAAATCTCTTTGAAGAATCAATGCAGTAGTACAAATAAATGGAGAATAATATTATTGCTTTCGAATTGAGTTATTGTAACAACAAATACGG
Organism: Plemyria rubiginata; assembly: GCA_963576535.1. Classification (NCBI taxonomy): domain Eukaryota; kingdom Metazoa; phylum Arthropoda; class Insecta; order Lepidoptera; family Geometridae; genus Plemyria; species Plemyria rubiginata. The sequence goes on along the minus strand of OY754930.1, from coordinate 5,325,675 downwards.
AAAAGCTTGAGTCATGGTGGGCCAAGAATATTCCTATTTGTGTCCCGGACTTATATCCAGATATATATATTATATCCAGATATTCATAATTATTTGAATAAAAATATCAATATCATCTTTCTGCCCTTAACCTGCCCTAAGGGAGGTTGGCACTACAGGTTTTCTTCTCCTCATCATTCGTTTTCTGTGAAAGATCACACAATCCATCCATCTTTTCTTTGGCCTACCTTGCTTTCTAAAACCATTTACATCCATATTTAAGTTAGATAGTGCTAGATAATCTAACACTAATCTCGTGTCATGACTTAAACCCTTGACTTGACCCTTCTTCCCTGCTCATGACATACCCATACCACGCTATTGCTCCTCAACTTATCAGAGATAAGATTTCTCCTCTCTGTGTGTGTTCTACCGCATGTATAATGGGTTGTGTTCTGAAGAATGGTTCGACATGATGCCCACAGCTTCACTTTACTGTCGCACTGCTCGCCATAGGCAGGGAGTTCATCCACACACCTTGGAGCCAGGATGGTCGCGCACTGTTCGTTTTCAGAGGAACTTCCTCCCGCGCACTCTAAGGTTGTGGAATGCACTCCTTGCGGATGTTTTTCCTGGAAAATACAGTATTGGGTTCTTCAAAAAAGGAGTGTTAATTAAAGGGTCAGCAACGCGAGTGTGACACCTCTGGTGTAACAAACGTCCATAGGCTGCGGAAACCGCTTCCCATCAGGCGGGCCATCTGCTTTGATGGAACACATCAACGAGTTGTATAAAAAACTAAGTTACCTTTTGACTCAGACTTTGTAACTTAGACTGAGACTGTACCGTATTTAATTTTTATTCCCATAGTTTTCTCTCCCGTTCTTCTCTTGTACCATCCCATAAAACTTAAATTTTTACAACACTTTCTTAGTTTTCAGTGCACTTTCCTTTTATTTCCTTTCAAAAGTACCCTTTGTTCAAGCATTTCCAAACCGTAGTAATAAAATTGAGTTTTACAGCTATTTTTGCCAATATCCTCCGTTTTATTAGTTTTATTAGCTTTTTCCTTTCCCAATATAGTGTAAAGAGCTCTTTGTGAAGGGCTCGTCCGAGAAAGAACTTCCATCATGCCTATTTTTGTCGCCAAGTAGCGTTGCTGTGTTTCAGTTTGAAGAGTGTGGTTGCTGGTTAAATTACAGGCACATGAGTCTTGACAACTGTATGCCTCGAGTCGATGGACGGTAGTGCATCGTAGGACATGTTCCTATCGTGCGTGACTCACAAGACAATGTTTTGATATTATGATGGTTACCACTTAAGACGATGACAACTGGTAATGTACCTCTCGCTTGTACATTTCTAGATTTCATCGATAAAAAGCTATAAATCTCACTGTACTTATTTATGAAATATCGTAAACAACACTCACACAGTTCTGTAAAATATAATTTTGATTCAATCTTGTTTTCCTACTCAAAAGTTTGCATAGGTATAACTATTAGCGAAGAAGAGATAAGTATTAGTTATTTTAACCTTTGACAGTGCACTAAAAATATTGCCGTCTCTTTCATAAGCACCGCAACAAAAAGGACGGCTATAATTTTAGAGCTGTCAGATTAAGCAAAGTATAATGCAACAACAGAACTGACATATATCTATCTACCATGTCCGGAGATCAAAATGGAGCAGCTGTTTTTTTTTTCAATATAATATTGAAGATTGTATGCACGCTGATCTTATATGTTGGTACCTACAATCTATTCCACATTTTAAAGTAATACATGCGTTCTCTAAAGGTGAGCGTCGACCGCGTCCGCATCGCTGCGCACGGAGCGGACGGATTTGTTGCTTTGTATTGATTTGTATGGTACAGCGTGCACTGGATCGGCATTTCGGCGCCAGAGACCGGTATTTCTGCTGATGACGTCATCCGCAGTGAACGCGCCGGTATTTCTGCTAATGACGTCATCCGCAGTGAACGCGCCATTCAGAATTGTTTTGAAAATACCGATACTGCCGATGCAAAATCCAGATGCAGTGGACGCACCCCATCGGCATTTTGTAAATACCGACGCTACGTCCGCTCCGTACGCAGCGATGCGGACGCGGTGGACGCGTACCATAAGAGTACATCAACTAGATTTTCTTCGAGAAAACGAAATTACTTTGCCGATATCTAAGGCAAGATGGCTAAGAAATTGTATTACCTACATTTTGTACTTCCGAGATTCTGCAATACTATACTAGACAGTGCTTTTGACTATGATGTATTCGAAGAGAGATTTTTATTTATTTACTAGCTGCGCCCCGCGGTTTTATCCACGTTCTTTGAAATCCCGGTATTCCCACGGAATAAAAAGTAGCCTATGTGTTATTCCAGACTCTCCGCCAAGTTTCATCCATATCCGTTCAGCCGTTCCGGCGTAAAAGAGTAACAAACATCCATCCATACTCACAAACTTCCTTATTTATAATATTAGTAGGATATTGGTGGACTTTGACCCAGCACCATATAGTCCCAAACCAAGCAACGCTCTCTTAACCTGAATATAATATTTTAGGACCAAAAAATTGAAATAAACGCAATATTTGCAGGTACAGTGATATCTACAAGTGTTGATAACACAAAAGAGGCTCTATGTGAGAGGCAGATTAGATAAAAGATTTCATTACGAGCATGATTGACACGTCCGATAACGGATATGGACAACCTGTTTATTTAGATAAGTAGTGCTATTCTGTAAAAACTAAATCACGGGGAGTATCACCTAGTGAATCCTCACGTTCACTGGCCTGACTTTCACCGCCAAAACACATGCGGGCTGTGCTAACGCTGTGTGAATAAAAGCCCTGATCGAGGAGTGAGTAAAACCGCGGTCTTATGGCTCGTCGGTTCTCTAGTCCGTCCGTCATCGCCATGAACTCAGGCCCTTTTTCATAATGGTCTACTAGCGCGCCAATAGCTTATCAGACCGATAAGTCTATTGCTGTCTCTTTTCGTTGGCATGAAAGTGACAGTGACAAGAATACTCTGTTGAGCCGCTTTAAAATGGCATGGATATGAGATATGGATCAGAGGCTTTACCGAGGAGCCACAACACTGCGATTTCACTCGTTTGTCGATCAGGAAAGACAAATTGAAAACTCACTGCGGATTGGCGGTCACTTGGCCGAGTGTTGCTGTCAGAATAACACTTCTGGTTTCAATAACGTTCCGGATAAATTAAAGCTAGTTAGCATATACCACTTACCCATACTTATTGAGCGAGTGAGCGAAGCAAACGAAGATATTACAATCAACTTGGGCGACTAGGCATTGTGTATGTTTCCGGTTCGAAACGGCAGTTTGTCTTTCTTGCTCATAGTTCGTTTGCTTATAAACAAAAAAGAAGAAACTGACGTTTACGATCGAAAACGTTTCGGAATGTTTAAAAATAGTTGCTGTACTTGTATTCAAATTCCTTGGTTTCACTGGTTGGTTCTCGTTTCAATTTTGACAGTAACATTAACAGGGTTGCGGAGGCCGTATTTTCCGTAGGTTTCACTACGTATTTTTTCCGTTATCGATGTTTGGTTTTCCGTATTGTGAATTTGGGTGCCGTATAGAGCCACGAGAGACGCAAGCACACTCGATAGAGGCGTTTGAGTCTCCATACAAAATCTGACGCCACCCCACCAAACATAGTTATTGTATACTCTTTGCCACCAAACAGCACTGGACCAGCGCGATGTGTTAAGCTCAATTATGTAAGAAAACAAAGCGAAGCAGCGAAAGAGTTCCCTAAGTCTATGTGTCTATGTAGTTGAATAAATGTATTTTCTTTCTTTCTTTTTTCATTGCTGTAGTTTTAATTAATTCTTGAATGCTGTTATTTTCTTGTGGTGTACAGGAGTTTTCTATCTATCTATTAGCGTTAGTCTGAGTCTTAAAGAGGGTTACAAAGAGGTCACATGGATCCGTAGCCGACGGACGGCCGACGAGGGCGCGGCGTCAACAGGATAATGATCTGTCATTATATACGATTCCAGTCGATGACCATTTACCATTCAACACTTCAACGGTAAAATGTATAATATGGACATCTTCGTACCAAATAAATGCCATGGTTTTTTGACATTATGGGAAGCAACATTGCTTTTAAATTTAATTGTTTCAATTTCAAAGTTACTTAAAGTTATTTATTTTTATTTTTCAACATTTCATCTATTATGACAGGTACAAGTAAAACCTAATACAACAGAGTACATAGTCCTATTATTATTACTATTACTATTACTATTAGCCCATGGTGTCCCATTGTTGGGCAAAGGCCTCCCCCCATTTCCGCCAGTCACTGCGACCACGAGCCTTTATCCGCCAGTCCCTCTCATAGGCGTCCAGCTCGTCTCGCCATCTTATGCGCGGTCTGCCGCGACGACGCCTCGCTGTGTCAGGGCACCACTCGGTAGTGGTTTTAGCCCACAGATCATCCGGCATGCGACAGACATGACCGGCCCATACATAGTCCTAAACAGTAATTATTTAAATTAAAACAGTAGGTACAATAACCTCATACCTAGTACAAAACAACCTAATAAATGTCATACCAGGAACAAAACAAAAAAATGAAAATAACATGCCGTACCCTTACGTAATTTTATATACCCTTTGTATTCAGTTGATTCGTATTACTTTGAAACGTCTTATGAATAGACTAGCGATCCGCCCGCGCGCCCCTGCTTCGCACGGGTGCACATAAATCATGCATGTATTGTACATAATAAACCTTCCTCTTGAATCACTCTATCTATTAAAAAAACCGCATCAAAATCCGTTGCGTAGTTTTAAAGATTTAAGCATACATAGGGATATAGGGACAGAGAAAGCGACTGTGTTTTATGCTATGTAGTGATTAGTCTAAGTGCCAGTTTCACGCCACCAATATAGCAGGCAACAAACTTACGGCGTGTTTACTACGGCTTCTTCCTTGCCTTGGTTGTTTGAGTGTAGCCAGTACATAGTTAGCAATACTATGCCATATTTTGCCATATTTTTTTTTTTTGCCGGTGTAATTACAGGCACATGAGGCTTAACATCAGTATGCCTCAAGTTGATGGACGCTGGGCAGTGCATCGTAGGGCACGTTCCTATTGTGCGTGACCTACGGGGCAATGTTTTGTTTATAGGTGATGGTTACCACTTAACATCAGGTGGACCATCTGCTTGTTCCATCAGCTAGTAGTATAAAAAAAAAAAAAAAAAAAAAATATTTTTTGTTCAACTTCTGATTGGCTTCTCAGAACATCGAACAAAAACTAGTACCTATGTAAGCAACTCTAACATGTGACAGAATTATAAAGTAGCCTATTATTTAGAATCGAAGATAGAATCCATATCAATATGCGAAGTTGTGACGTCAGTTTAATGCCTTTTTAAGATTAGTAGCTCTTGTAAATAAATAAATATAAATAAATATTGGTGGACTTTCCACACAGCACTATCTAGCCCCAAACTAAGCTTATGCTTGTAATATGGGAACCAGATAGCTGATATACTACTTATAATACTTTTTTTTGTAAATACATACTTATAATATTATATAACACCCAGACAGAGAACAAACATTTATGTTCATCACACAAATGTTTGTTCACGGTGGGAATCGAACCCACGACCTACGGCGCAGAAGGCAGAGCTACTACCAACTGAGTTACGTAGGCTGTCATTTGTGAAGGGCTCGACCGGAGAAGTACGACCACCATGCCTGTTTCTACCGGCAAGCAGCAACGCTGTGTTTCGGTTGTAAAAGTGTGATAGCCAGTGTAATTACAGGCACATGAGGCCTAACATCAGTATGCCTCAAGTTGATGGACGCAAGGCAGTGCAACGTAGGGCACGTTCCTATCGTGCGAGACTTACGAGGCAATGTTTTGTTTTAGGTGATGGTTACCGCTTAACATCAGGTGGGTCATCTGCTTGTTCCATCAGCTGGTATTATAAAAAAGCTCCTCTGCAGGGGTGACTTCTGCAGAATGGCTTGTTAACTGCCGTGTAGGACCCGTTTTAAGTCTGTATGCCTCAAATAAACGGTCAAACTATTATCGACATGCGTACGTTGAAATAATATCAAATATCGCGCAGTCGCGTACGCGCGCGTAGTCACTTCAATGCTCTCAGGAATTAATTGTTGTGTTAATTGTTTTTTTTTTCTTCAACGCACCTCCGTTGGTGTGCGCTGGCCCTTAATAGTCAAATTATGTGTGTTAGACTTTCTGTTAGGTAGGTTATTCGTGGTTTTCCTTGTAGCTGACTAGAAGTTCAAACATTCCTCGTAATCCTACTTATCCTTCTAATATTATAAACGCGAAAGTTAGTATGGATGAATGGATGGATGGATGTTTGTTACTCTATAACTCTAGAACGGCTGAACGGATCTGGGTGAAACTTGGCAGAGAGATAATATTATACCTAGTCTGGAATAACAAACAGGGAAATTTTTATCCCGTGGGAATACCGGGATTTAAAACTACGCGGGTGAAACCGAGGCGCACAGCTTGTATTATAGTATGTATTTACAAAAAAAGTATATAAGTAGTATACCTAATATAAGGTTCTATCAGGTGCTATCTGGTTCGCATATCACAAGCTTTGGCTTAGTTTGGGGCGAGATAGGTATTTATTTTATTTATTGTAGCAACCTTTTAACTTGGTCGTTCTTATTCCAATTTATAAATTCATCTCTAAATGAATGTAGAGGTGTTTACTTATTAGAATATAATTTGAACTTTACCCGGATGAAAATAGCTTATGAAATGTGCTATTCCAGGTAGGTAATGCTATATCGACTAAGTTTCACCTAACTCAGTTCAGCCGGATGTGATTGCTTCACAGGTTCACAGACATTTAAACTTTGGCATAAGGTTGGTGGGCTGAGAAGTCAGAACAATCACTTTAATCAATGAACTTATAACAAATTATGTAATGTTAAATGAATATAAACATAATTTTGTAGTACCAAGTCTGCCGAGTCAGCTAGTAGTTACGTCGACGACGAATAAACGTATGTAGGTTGGTATTGCTTTTTATTTAATATACCTAGGTAAGTTTAATTTTAGTGTAGGTATAATAAAAATAATATTAGCCTAAGAAACCAATCTAGGGCTAGAAAATGTGATTTTAGAAACGAGTTTTTCTGACATAAAAAAAATGTTTTACTTGCAAAATATTGCTTACGTTGTTTTCATTGTCAAATACTTCTTAGACTAATTTGAACGATTTCAGGTCAACTGTCGCAGCTTGACAAAGCGCGAAACCTATGAAAAGAAAAGCGTCTACGAACAATTTTCAGGCTTTCAGGAGCCAATGCCTTTCAACTGTTATTGGCTCAGCCCACGCACACATACAGCCCGTACCTACTTACTAATTAGCAGTAATTAGGGCTGTACGCAGTTTATTGGTCAAAACACGGGCATTGTGTACTCACCACAGCTGAAATACTGTTTCCCTAGAACAGATCGCGTTACGTCCAATATTGACGTGTCGGCGACAACCCTGCAGGTGCGGTGCTGACGTCACAGGCGTGGGGAAAAACACAACACTGCCCGAACGGGTTTCCACAACCAATTTAATTTAGGATTTGGTGTTTTGGCGGCGCGGGTGGTTTGATTTTAATGTGTGCAACGGACGTGCGTCCGACGCGGCGGCTCAGCGCGGACTGGGAAAACGCAAAACGCGCACGCAAGTCGCAATCTCAAATCCCAAGGCTCGCTCCAGCGGCTTCCCCTCCCCGCGCTAAGCGTCTGCCTTCGAACTTGGCATAGATTACACTGAACAGATGTGATAAGAACCCTTGATAAGACTATTTATTTATTAGCACGCGATACATCTTTGCCACAGCAAATATTGCGTCTGTGAAGGTCAAAAATATTAGTGTTTTCCTGTTTATTATACCTATTGTTGCGACATTAACATATTAAAAGTGGTAATGAAAATCGTAAACCGGTTTTATTGGTATTTTATTGGATCCTAATAAAGTATTCATCGGCGACATCTAATTAACGTCTCTACAATTAAATAGCATTATAGAAGGATTTTTCCCATACTAGATACCTACAAGTAAGAATAAGTATGATTACTTAATACTCGTTTCTCATTATCATAGATATATGTTATTTACTTTAATGTACCTACGTACCTACACAACTTTATCTTCTGTGCCTACCTAAAAGGGCAAATCAAAAATACAAGGTAGCGGTCTCGACTCTACTTTTGTCTTCTTCAAAAACTCGCGAATTTTGAAAGCTGATTCACGAAACAAAAATATTACAGAAAGTTTTGCCTAACCCCGGGGCGCCACACATAGCTTCATACTTCATCAAAATGTTAGATAGCATAGTGCGGTTAGAGACTTGAATGAGTATATAAACAATAAATAAGATAGCAAACAACATAAACAAAGAGTAGAATTGAGAACCTCCTCCTTTTTAACCGACTTAAAAAAAAAGAGGTTCTCAATTTGACTTTTTTGTTACCTCATCAATCAAGTTTTTACTGGGTGGACCGAATTCGATGTTTCTTTTTTTTTATCGCAAGCTGGTGCTTGTCATTGTGGTCCCATTTAAATTTGAGTCAGACCTGCGGCCCGATTACGCTAATGTCTGGCTATCGAGATGTCATTCAGTTTGATATTTGATCTTGGAATATAACTCTCTGGCATTTGATTCCCATAGTGTACATATGGATAGTAGCAACATATGGATGGATCTAGTATCTAAATTCCTTGGATGGATGGGAATCAAATGTCAAACTGGAAGCCATCTCGATAGCCAGACATTAGTCTAATCGAGCCGCTGACGAGTAGCTTTTAAGATATAAAAAGAATGTATTTTCCAGTGCATTTGAAGTTTGAAGTCAATTTTACAAAAAGTTATTTTGCAGTCGGTTAAAAGGCAACAGCGTGGTACCTCTGTACGTTATTCTGTAAAAGCTCGCGACACCTGCTGTTACTGATCAGACTTGAAAGGGTGTTTCGTTCAAGAAACAATTAGCTTCATGTTAGTATAACATACTGACGGCCGGTTTCTGAAAGATCGATCAAGGCTAATCGGCTGTCAAGTCACTTGATATTTCAGCTTTTACTTCAAATTAGATAGAGATAGCAAGTGACTTGAAAGCAGATTAGCTTTGATCGAGCTTTATGAAAACTGGCGGTAAGGGTGGGTTTGACCATTGCAGAGTATCTAAATATATTTTTTCAAAGTTTAAAGCTTATACTAGTTTGATTATACTGGTAAACGTGGTCCTTACAAAAAAAATACCATTATGTACAATATAGGTTATAGATTAAATACTAGTTAAAAGAAAGTAAAAAAATAAATTATGGAAATAGTTGCCATTTCAAGTGAAAAAAAAAAACAAAAAATGTAATTATTACTAAATTGATGTATTCCACCATAAGATACTAAAGTACAGAGAAAAAACATCTCTGAATATACTTATTATATTGTTGTTCACACACATTTTTGTTCGAATGATTCTCTTCCTATCACACATGAGCTCAGCGAATAAAAAGGATGTAAAAGTAAACGGTGACACTCCATAAACTGTTGAGATATCCGAGTTTTATTGAAAAGAAATGTGAAAGAATAAAACATAGGAAGTGATAAAGGAGACTTTATTGACGAAGAATAGGTATATATATAATATACTACAAAAGTATTTTCTAAATGTACAAAATACTCGACCGACTCTCCTTTACACCGCTCTGACACACTAGTGGGATGGGTAGGAATAAAATTTCCTCCTGTAACACTAGAGGTAATAATGATAGGAAAACGCATTCCTAACCTTAACCGTATGGTTGTCTGTCACACTGCACAGTTGTGCACAGTGGTCCCGCCATAAGTCATAAATTCAAAATTTTGTATAAGTTATTCAAGTGGAGGTGATTGATAATCACCTCCACTTGAATAACTTATACCGATTAACCGATAAACAAGCTACCCAAAAATATAAATATGTCACCCATTTTACCCGATTATCACTTATTTTTCGACCACCGAAGTGAACACATTATTATGTTGTGCTCGCCTTAACAGTAACTAATGTGTGCACATATCGTTTGTATAACGGTGAATTCTCATAATTTCATTGTTTTTGAGTGGTATTTGTGACACAATTTCCAAGATCAAGATATGTCCTGACTATTTAGTGATATTTTTTAAATTTTATTTGACTTTTTATGACTTATTTTTACGTGCTACGCCACACAGGATTTCTACCAAATATTTGACTTATTGTTGACTTAACATAGACTTACAACTAATGTCGACCATATTCTAATACTCTCACATATCTTAAATGAATGATTGAGCTGTCTTTTATGAAAATATGAAAGGTTTGTTTGCGTCCATTTGCGACTTTAGTAGCTATATAGCCTCTACGACTGCGTAGGCTCAGGCGTAGCACAGTCTACGAAACATGTGAACAAAAATCTTTTTTTTCAGGTTCTTTGACTAAATGAGCTTTCTCAAGGATGCATTTCTTTGAGATTTGGTCTGCCGTAACTGGAAGTGTTCCTCAGAAACATCAACACTTGTTGGAAACTATTCTAGCTTCACTGGATGAGGTGGAGAATCTAGACATAAACTTTATACATTATAAACCAGTAGACATAAGTACTTTAGATAGTAAGATACTCAGTTCAGGTAAAAGCCTTGACAGATTTTGTAAAATTTTCTCTAAATATAAATTAAAATTATTGCACCAGAACTTACTCAGATTGGTAAAATGAAATTGATTGTGTCGAATTAGTAAGAAGTAATGAGCAGTGCATTCAAGAAAACGTGAACCAGCCCGGGCCGTTGTTTTTCTTGTCGTATCACTAATTTATTTCGAAACAGTGAGGTGAAAGGATTTTAAGTGCGCCTAGGAGGCTCCTTTCGAGCCCGGGACACGGCACGGCACGACACGGCCACAGACAAACATTTGAGCTTTCTTTAAACTACTAATATTATAAACGCGAAAGTTTGTATGGATGGATGGATGGATGTTCTCTTTCACGCCGGAACGGCTAAGCGGATCTGGATGAAACTTGGCAGAGAGATTGGTTATAGTCTGGAATAACACATAGGCTACTTTTTATCCCGCGGGAATACCGGGATTTAATCCTGCGCGGGTGAAACGGGGCGCAACTAGTAAGTATATAGGTAGAAAGTTGGCACTTAGTTTCTCCTGAAAGAAAATAAAAATAGCATGAAGTATACCTTCATAACCAGTTTGATAAAAGAGTAACAAAGAAGCAAGATATCGGAACAAATTTAAGAAAAGAAAACACAGCTAAAACCAAGGTGCACGTACGATTTACGATCGTGTTCCTGTCAGAACATTTTTCATCGATTTCATTGTCTGCAGAATGGCTTGGCGAACCTCCAAAAACCATCGTTCTATCATTTGTCTCGTCTAACTGTAGTATAAAGTTTACAGCTTAGTTTTCAGCACAGCTCTTTGTGAAGGGCTCGTCAGGGGAAGTACTACCACCACGCGTTTTTCTGCCGCCAAGCAGCAACGCTTTAAGGAGTATGATTACAGGCACATGAGGCTTAACATCGGTATGCCTCAAGTTGATGGACGCAGGGTAGTGCATCGTAGGGCACGTTCCTATCGTGCGTGACTTACGAGGGAATGCGCCGTTATATGTGGTGGTTACCCCTTAACATCAGGTGGGCCATATGCTTGTTCCATCAGCCAGTTGTTTAAAAAAATCGTACGGCACGTTTTTATCGTGCGTGATATGCGACACAATGCTTTGTTATAGATAGATAGAAAATTCTTTATTGCACAAAAATACAATGTACATAGGCGAGCTTAATGCTATAGTAAAAGAAGAAAGAAAAACATGTAGGAGCGACAGTTGTTACTGTATTTACTTCTGACATAAATAAATAAATAAATAAATAAATAATAAATAAATAATGCTGGACAATCCACACAGCACTATCTAGCCCCAAAGTAAGCTATTCAAATCTTGTGTTATGGGTACTAGATAACTGATATATTTAATACATTATATATGGCTTTGAATTGTATTGAATTGCATCGAAAAAGAGATGAAGGTCAAAATCATAGGGTGTAATCACATGTGTTCTAAATATAGTGGTTCTCAAGCACAGTGCGTAGAAGCAAATACTGCTGCTACGTATTTTTGAAGCAACGCGTAGACCCAGCGTAGACGCGACGTAGCCCACGTGCGTAACAAAACCAAAATAATGACTCATTTCAACTCCATTACGACAAAAATTTGAAAATGTTCCCAAAGAGCCAAGCTCACTATCTTACTCCTACTAATAAATAAATAAATAATGCTGGACAATCCACACAGCACCATCTAGCCCCAAAGTAAGCTACTCAAAGCTTGTGTTATGGGTACTAGATGACTGATATATTTAATACATTATATAGATATACATAGATAGATATTTTTTATTATATATATAGAAAACACCCAGACCTACGGAACAAATTTCTGCAGATCGTACACAAATTTGTTCCGAGGCGGGAATCGAACCCGCAACCTCTTGCGTCGCAGGCGGACTCCCGCCCGCTGCGCCACAGAGGTCGTCTATTATATAAATGTGAAAGTGAAGAAAAAATAACATTATAAATGTAAAAGTTTGTAAGTATGGATGGATGGATGGATGGATGGTTTGTTACTCTATAACTCCAGAACGGCTGAACGGATCTTGGTGAAAATTGACACAGAGATAGGCTGGAATAACATATAGGCAAGTAGCCTTTATCCCGTGGGAATACCGGGATTTCAAACTACGCGGGTGAAACCGCAGGGCGCTACCAGTGATGCATTAGATACCTATTAATTTGCGTGCCTCCAAATCTTATAGTTATGCCCCGCGGTTTCACCTGCGCAGATTTAAATTCCGGTATTCCCACGGGATATGCGGGATAGCCTATGTGTTATTCCAGACTATAATATATCTCTCTGCCAAGATTCATCCAGATCTGTTCAGCCGTTCTGGCGTGAAAGAGTAATAAACATCCATCCATCCATACTTACAAACTTTCGCGTATATAATATTAGTAGGATTACCAGTTAATATTGTTTCCAAGGTCCCATCATTGTCCCTCTGCCTAACTTATTGTGCCGTTTTATAAAAGTTTTCCAATGAATTCCATTTGAAGCGTTGTTGAATGAAAGCCTCGAAAACGGAAATCCACAAAGTTTTCTACACTCCTCATTCCATTAGTTAGAGGTTTGAAGTAGCTCATACTGATCTGTGGTTGCGGCTTCATCCGGTTCGTTTGAGAGCAGCGTTGAAAGCTAGTTAGAACTGCACATTTCAGCATTTAGGCAATCACTTTTAGCTAATATAATCACTACATCCCAACTTCCCAACTTCCCAACTAATATTATAAATGCGAAAGTAACTCTGTCTGTCTGTCTGTCCGATTTTGATGAAATTTAGCACAGACAATCTTTAGACCCTGTGAAAGAACATACAGGCTACCTTTTATTGCGAAAAAAAGAGATGAAGAGATTAAAAGTACGCAGACGAAGTCGCGGGTACCAGCTAGTAGTATATAAAACCAAGTCGCTTTCTCTGTCCCTATATCCCCATGTATGGTTAAATCTTTAAAACTACGCAACGGATTTTGATGCGGTTTTTTTTTAATAGAGTGATTCAAGAGGAAGGTTTGTATGAATAATACATGCATAATAAGTGCATCCGTGCGAAGCAGGGGCGCGCGGGCGGATCGCTAGTAATAAATAATGCTGGACATTCAACACAGCATCAAGCCCCAAGGTAAGATACTCAAAGATTGTGTTATGGGTACAGTTAACAAATATATTTAATACAATCAATGCTTACATAGATATTTTATACATAGAAAACACCCAGACCAACGGAACGAATTTTTCCAGACCGTACACAAATTTGTTCCGAGGCGGGAATCGAAGCCGCAACCTCATGCGCAGGTGGACTCTCGCCCGCTGCTTCACTGAGGTCGTCATGATCAACTTGAAATATTTTTTTATCACATCAATTCGAAAAGACTTAGTTTGCGCCCTAAAAACAGGCAGCAAAATAGCATTTCGCTCACTTTCAATGTAAGTACGTACTTTTCCTCCCTAGGGAGGAAAAGTAACTATTTACAGCGGGTAATGTAACAATGTCAAACTGACTGCCATCTCTATAGCCAGACATTAAGTAATCGGGCCTCCGGTCTGCGGTCATAACTGTCCTCATGGTGTTTTTGTTCACCGTTGATATTCCAAGTTAATTACATAATGCTGTGCCCCAAATTCCATTAATAACAGACCCAGGTAGGTTTTCGCCGGAAGTGTGCCGACTTCCTGTGATCAAAGGCATATTCGGCGCCTGACCGGAAGGAACCCGGTCGTCGACGGAAGTTGTTTGTCCACGGCCTGGATGCTGGCTTGACTTCTTCCAGATACCTAGCTAATACCTTTTCTTTTGAAAATAAATTAGCTAAAGCTCCAGCCAGTACGTGCGTCAAGGCTTCACGTTTGGTACATTTTGTTTTCATTTAAAACTATACATACATTACAGCTCATTTGGTAGGAGCAATTTGCACGAATAATGTCAATAAAGCAAAATGTCCAAAGCCAGTCCTGGCTTCAGCGATGTAGGTAGGTGGTGAGCATAGACATTCCTTCATCCGTGGTCGTGATTTTTTCTGTACATTGCGATCACTTGTGTGAAAATTTCAAAATATTGTCAATGTGTTTTTTAAACTTTCGCGATAAAGATAAATACGCGATAAACACCCGTGTAAACTAGTTTTGTAATGACAAAACTTATTTACACGGGTGTTTGTCGCGTAATTGCAGCACAATGGTTTTTTTTTTTTTTTATACAACTAGCTGATGGAACAAGCAGATGTGAATGGAATGTGATGGATGTGGATGTGTGTGGATGTGAATGGAATGTGTGTGGAATGTGGAATGTGAGATGTGAATGGTGCTGCAATTTGCAAACAAAAATTAAAAAATGAACAAGTCCGATACTTATTTAAGATATTTCACGGGTATTTATAGCGTATTTACCTTTTTTATTTTCCCGACGTTAAGTCCGATAATATAAGATAAGATAAGATAAAAAAATTCTTTATTGCACATAAATGAAGTACATTAGGCGAACTTAATGCTAATTAGCATTTTCTTCCAGTTAACCTTTGGGTTTTGTGGAGTGGGTGGTAGTGCTCTTTGGACAATAGAAGGGAACAACTTTTAAAAACAAAAGGTGTAGATAAAGTAACATAAAATAATACTAAATATTTACCAACTTACAAAACATACATACTTATACATATACCTACATAAAAAATTAATAAATACATACCTATAACTAAAAACATATATATAATACATATTCTATTAAATGCTCAATTTTGTAGAGATGTCTGTTTAGACATAAACTGGTGATATAATTTCCCTTTGAAAATATGCAGAGATGCAGCTTCGCGTATTTCCACTGGAAGGGAGTTCCAGAGGCGTATTGCACTGACGGTGAAGGAGTCTGTGTAAAAGGACGTATTATGGACAGGAGTCATAAGGTTTTTAGAGGAGCGAGAGGAGCGATCAGTGCGGGAGAGAGGAAGAAAACGATCTTTAAGATAATTTGGAGACATGGGATTGTGAAGGGTGTTATATAGAAGACAGAGGACATGTGTATCACGCCGAAAACGGATTTTGAGCCACTTTCATCGAGAGCGGTAATACGAAATGTGGTCGCACTTGCGCAGCCCAAAGACATACCTGATGCAGACATTAAGCAAACGCTCAAGTTTATTAAGCTGCTCTTCAGTAGCATCGCAGTAACAGGTATCAGCGTAATCAATAATAGGGAGAAGGATAGAGTTAACAAGCGTAATTTTGGCTGAGAAAGGGAGAAAATTTTCCGATAGTAGGCATCTCGCTACTAAACCGGTTGTAGGTACTCTGTCTAGGACTTATTTTGTTATTTTTATTACAAAAAAGGTACTCTTAGGTTATTATAGGCATTGTTTCAGTTATTTGGTCGCTGTTCATATATTTTTTCACATACTTTCCCGGATGAAAAACAAAATAGCTCTTCTTAGTAAGAACGTATCTTGTTATAGTACAGTACCTAAAGTTCCAGAATTCACAAGTCTAAAACAAATTGTCCAACGTTGAATAATCAACTAAGGCGATTACCCGCACAACAGACAGCAATCAACAAAATAGCCTGTGAATTGTTAGTCCAAATTGAATGAATAAAGCCTCACAAAGGGATGGATAAACGAGTGAGCCCGCTTTGCATAGACTTATGGACGACAGAAGAGCACGCTTTGTAAGGGTATTATCTGCTACCTTTTTAAATACCTACCAAATACGACCTCTGTGGCACAGTGGGCGAGAGTCCGCCTGCGACGCAAGAGGTTGCGGGTTCGATTCCCGCCTCCGTACAAATTTTTGTGTACGATCTGCAGAAATTTGTTCCGTAGGTCTGGGTGTTTTCTATGTATAATAAAAAACATCTATCTATGTAAGTAAATGTATTAAATATATCAGTTATCTAGTACCCATAACACAAGCTTAGAGTAGCTTACTTTGGGGCTATATGGTGCTGTGTGGATTGTCCAGCATTATTTATAAGTATTTAAAATGTTAAAGGACTAGCGTTGGTCAAAAAAATTACCTTGAACTTCAATTTTGTTTTGAAGCTAGATTAAAGCCAGGATTATACAGGGTAAGTGACTGACTCCGAATTCGAGACAAGTCACCAGTGATCTGAAAAAACCCAAAGTGAATTGGTTTTAAAGTAAGTACAAGTTTTTTAATAGTAGAGCTCTCTGTGAAGGGCTCGTCCGGAGAAGTACTACCACCACGCCTTTTTCTGCCGCCAAGCAGCAACACTGTGTTTCGGTTTGAAGAGTCTGGTCGCCGGGGTAATTACAGGCACATGAGGCTTAACATCTGTATGCCTCGAGTTGATGGACGCAGGGCAGTGCATCGTAAGGCACGTTCCCATCGTGCGTGACTTACGAGACAATGCTTTGTTATAGGTGATGGTTACCACTTAATATCAGGTGGTCATCTGCTTGTTCCATCAGGTAATAGTTAAAACAAAAAGTTCAGCGGTGTGAAGTCAGCACCACTTCTAATTTAGCTTAGAGCTCCACCCACTTAGAATTATCATACTTAAAAAAAATAATTCTCAAAAAATATGAAGTCAAACAGTTTTCTGAAATAATTTTCTTCCAAGTTGTTTTACAGCAAGAAAAATATAAAACTTTCTTTTATTCCCGACAAAAAGTCAGAAGCTTCTTCAGCTAATTAAATAAATTACTACAATTATTATTTTATGTTGGTTAAAAAGTTTTTTGTATATAGTAAGTAAACTTTACATCAAGTATTATTATTATTTTTTTTTTTTATACAACTAGCTGATGGAACAAGCAGATGGCCCACCTGATGTTAAGTGGTAACCATCACCTATAAACAAAACATTGCCCCGTAGGTCACGCACAATAGGAACGTGCCCTACGATGCACTGCCCTGCGTCCATCAACTTGAGGCATACAGATGTTAAGCCTCATGTGCCTGTAATTACACCGGCGACCACACTCTTCAAACCGAAACACAGCGTTGCTGCTTGGCGGCAGAAAAAGGCGTGGTGGTAGTACTTCCCCGGACGAGCCCTTCACAAAGAGCTCTACTACTCTTATTAGGTAAAGTTAAATTATTTAGGTAATTAATTAGGTATATATCGATATCATCAGCATCATCATCATCTTAGCCCGTTATCACCCACTGCGGGGTATAGGCCTCCTTCTTTTTCACATCAATAAGAAATTTCAACTGTGTCCAATTGCTTCCACATTAGCAACAACACACACATTAACAAGTGAAATCAGTATCTTTCGAACAGTGTGGTGAAAGGATTCCCACTAGTGCAAAACAATAGTAGGTACACCCTTCTCTCAACTTTCTTTCTTAATTTTCTTACCCCTTCATCCCTTCCGCACCCTATGACTAACGAGTTATGACAAACAGCCAAATGGATTGTAGCTTTGAAGCGCTTCAACTTGTCTTTCAATTTTGAACTTTATCCTAACCGCATTAGAACTAATAACGATGTTGTTTATTCTGTTAACTGAATTTGCGAGCTTTCTGCAAACATTGAGTTCCCTTCATTTGCTCAGCTTTCGCTTTCCTCGAATACCTAACTAACGATATAGGTTGTTCTAATTCTTGTCACGTCTATAGTTTCTTTCGAAACAGTGTGATGAAAGGATTTTAGCCCCTAGTCTTCTTTCGGGCGCTGGTTTGAACACATTTAGGTTCTGCGACATGCCGGTTGCTTAACATCTGTATGCCTCAAATTGATGGACGTAGGGCGGTGCATCGTAGGGCACGTTCCTATGTGTGACCTGCAAGGCAGTGCCTTGATAAGGGTGATGGTTACCACTTAACAAGTGGGCCCTCTGCTTGTTCCATCAGTAAGTTGTAAAATATAAAAAAGAGATAAGTGGCACCATCATAGAAGCCTTCACAGCTCAGTTGGTAGTAGCTCTGCCATCTGTGCCGTAG
Organism: Plemyria rubiginata; assembly: GCA_963576535.1. Classification (NCBI taxonomy): domain Eukaryota; kingdom Metazoa; phylum Arthropoda; class Insecta; order Lepidoptera; family Geometridae; genus Plemyria; species Plemyria rubiginata. Next base: position 5,307,118 of record OY754930.1, on the reverse strand, counting down.
GCCGTGGGTTCGATCCCCACCGCGAACAAACATTTGTGAGATGAACAGAACATAGATGTTTGTTCTCTGTCTGGGTGTTATTATTATGATAATGTATTTACAAAAAAAATATATAAGTAGTATAGATATCGGGTTCCCATATCACAAGCTTTGGCTTCATTTGGGGCGAGATAGTGCTGTGTGGAATGTTTACCAATATAGATATATTTATTTCTATAAGCAAGAATAAGTTTCTACAAATCCCAGCACGCATCAGCCTTCAAAGTAATAAACGTGTAATTAGCTCTATAAACTAACTTTACGATGCCTGAAGAATTACGCCCGAGATCAAATTCTGGGGGGCCGTAAAGAGTCTATTGTTTTGTTTATGTGCTAGATAATTACTTCGTTGTATGGTTTAATTACTTTTTATTATATGGGGTCTTATTACTTCGGAGCCTTTTGATTATTATTAGACATTACAGCTTCAAGATTTATTTTTATGAAGTCACTGTTTAGAAGTGTAATTTATTGAGTTCAGTGGTTTTGAAAGAGTCACTAACCTAGTCACTAGCCTACTGATACGACATTCTCTTTCGTGCTAAGGTCCAACAGTTTAAAACGTGACGAAATTGCGGTCTACACTGGAAAGGTCATTCAAAAAGAAGAAGAAAATTTTACGCCACACTCTACGTCACAAAAATCGAACCGTAGAAGCTCTACGCCAAAGAGTAAAATAACTACATAAGCTCTACGCCGTAGAGCCTGTGTAGCTGTGTATAAATTGCAGCCATTTCAACATTTTGAAAGATATACACACGGAACAGAGAAATACCTCAAACCAACGGTGACATCTCCAAGAGGAGATAAAATTCCTGAACATGTATGGGGGTAGCCATAGCCACTTCCAAACACTACCTACAAAATGGGCATAGCACCAATTGTTAAAAACTACAGCGTTGAATCATTACAAATATTTAATGTCAGAATAAATTTTACATTAACCCTTACGACACATAAAAAATTACACAATTCAAAAAGTCTTAAGTATTTTTCACTATCTAAGAAAAAAAAATGTTACTGTGCATTTTTTACAATTTATATGTAAGTTTCTTACATGCGTTATGATAAGTATATTAATTATATTTTAATAAATACATCACTAAACCTAATGTGTAAATTACCTACTTAGTATACATTTTATCTAATATGTATAATAGTATAGTAAATTTAGTTATGCAATCACGTATTTGAAGTAGCCATTATTATAGTGAAATACAAAACCCACACTGAAAACACATTTACTTAGTAAAAGAGTTTTCAGATCGCTTCGATCGATCGATTAAAGGATTACTTGTACCATAATGCAATTTGCTCAAAAACATTGATTATTTTGTTGTAACAAAAAAACTTTGAAAAATATGTTTCTTTGCTTAGGTGGCGCTGGCGTTGGTTGACTGGAAACTCAAATTATTTTCCTTGATTGTCTGGGGCGATCAATACAACCGTTTACGAGCCTGATGAAAACAATTTGTTTTTAGAATAAAAAAGAAATCATTTAATTATAGCCCGTTTTTTGACCGCAAGTTTTTTACACTGTTTATTCCTAAATACCTTAGTTATTACACAGGGTGTCCGGAAGGTCGATGCAAAGCTGTGAGGGGGGCACCTCGTTACGCATCTATTCAGGCTAGATTATTTTAAAAAGAAATTTAAATTTTTGATTAATGTTTCATTATTAAACACCTCCCATTTAGTCAGTTATGTGGATACAGATGATTGTTTTGGTGTTTATCGATTGAATACACATTATGCTAGGACGCAATCAAATTGTTAGGGACTAGTAACTGTCTGTTAACGAATATATATGATTTTGGTAAATTTTTCAAAAATCATGGATATTATGATAACTCGGAATTCGTCGACATTGGACTAAGGTAATCTAGCCTGAATAGATGCGTAACGAGGTGACCTAATCACGGCTTTGCATCTACCTTCCGGACACCCTGTATATGCACTTTTTAAATCAAACAGATTTTCTATTATTGGGGTTGGAAGGGCGAGTATGATTGGTTTCAAATATCTTATCATAAAACATTTACCTACATCACACTCGCCCAATAGACTCGGTATCAAAATCTAGCTATTGATAACGTAACGCTCAACTATTCAAGATAACTTTACTAAAACTTACACTTTATGTACAAACCTGTATTCAAATTAAGCTGTCATACAAATTGGTAAAACTCTTTAGCGGATATTGTCATTAATAAATTGTTCAATTTATTGAGTGGTACAGTTAATTTGTTTGCAATAAAAATGTTTTATAAATAATATTACTTCTACAGAAGTATAACACAAGTAAAAAATTTTACCAACCGAATAAAATTTTTATCGATAAATATTTGACCAAAATGAAACTACCCACATTTGCTACATAAAATTAAATTAAATTTAAGTGCTACTATAAGCATTAGTTAAGGTGGCGATAGTAGATTAATAGTAATTTGTTGTTAAAAAAATATGTCTAGTTTATTGGATAACTGTCATTAATCGCGTTTATTGAAATGCGGCTTAATAATGTTCTGAATAAAAGTAGCATTTATAAATTATTATTGTTATTTACATAGGAGGCAACTACCTATTACTTGTTTAAGGTATTTACCTTTAATTTGGTACTTTTACCTTTTGGTTTTTTACCTATAATTTGGTTATTTCTTCATTTGAAAAGGTTACGGCCGGTTTCTGAAAACTCGATCAAAACTAATCAGATGTCAATTCACATTCTATTTCAGCTTTTAATTTAAATAAGAAAGAGGTATCAAGTGAATGTGGCAAGTTGTGGCCGAGAACTGCCAGGGATAGAAATGAGTGGAAAAAGTTAGAAAAGGTCTATAGATGCCAAACTAGGACACGCAGATCAGTTTACGTGTTAGATTAGATGGGAACTAGAAAAAAAAGCTGTAGGTATATCAAAATAAAGGCTATTATTATTATCAAGTGACTTGACATCCGATTAGTGTTGGTAGTGCCTTCAAAAACCGGGGGTTAGTATCACCATGACACAGAAAATACTATTACCATGCCTAATTTTAGCCAAAAAAAGCGCACGAAAGATGGCGCCACTTTCAATGACAACTTACAAAAATATATATTCTCTATCTAAATGTTATTTCTAAATAAAAATACAACATACATAAATGCCAGCCCTATATTATAAGACCTGTCACAAATAAAGCGCAGGAATGAAGTCAACACATTAAAAAGCTGTTTTTTTTATCTGTATCGTATATAACACATATTTTTGAACCGCGCGTACTCTGTGGCCAGGCGACTTAGGGCTTTTACTTAATTCTGGCTATAAAATTATCTTATGTACACAATTTGTTCATAAAAATATACCTTATCCTAACCGTGATGTTTTTCGTTACAGCAATGGTATTTTATTAATGAAAAATTATTAAATAAGCGACATTCTATTACTTTTTAAAACTTTAATAAGTTAAAACCACGAACCAAGAATAATCAAAACTAAAAGCGACATTCCATCACATTTTAAAACTCCAATAATTTAAATCCACGAACCAACAACAGATGGCGCTGATACCCAATAGTAGTTGTATAACTGTCACAGTTTTCTAAAAAAGTTGGTTAAAAATAGTAGGTCATTGCTACACAGAACATAAGAACTAAAACTGATTCAAAAATAAAAACACACAATAGATAAGTTATGCTTGGTTCGTCGACTGAAAAAACTTAAGTATATACCATAAGTGAAATAGCAATTTCACTGTCACAATTAATATTTTTAAAAGAAAGGAAGAAATAATAAATTACACATTAGCGGTGATTTCAATAAGTCACAACTCATACCCTCAGTTTCTGAAAGCTCGATCAACAGTAATCAGCTGTCAAGTCAATTACTTTAATCCCAACTAATATCCCAACTAATATTATAAATGCGAAAGTAACTCTGTCTGTCTGTCTGTCTATCTGTCTGTCTGTTACGCTTTCCCGCTTAAACCTCTCAACCGATTTTGATGAAATTTGGCACAGACAATCTTTAGACCCTGAGAAAGAACATAGGCTACCTTTTATTGCGAGAAAAAGAGATGAAGAGATTAAAAGTACGCAGACGAAGTCGCGGGTACCAGCTAGTTTGAAGTAAAAGCTGAAATAGCAAGTGTATTGACAGCTGATTAGTGTAGATTGAGCTTTCAGAAACCAGAGGTTACTATCGTAAACATCTATATTAATTTGAATAGAGATAATGAATAGTATTTACTTGTAATATCTTTAGGTATACACGTTTTTATATATATTTTATCTTAAGATACAATATTATAGCATCCTATTATAACAGTGTTTGATACCATTATCAAACACTGTAATGATACAATAATATATTATGTTATGGCCTTATTCACTTGATATAATAACATATTTCCATGCAAGGCATCTTAAGATGACAGTATCTTAGGATACCATAATATGAAATATATAGGTATAATATTAAACGTTTGATGGCTCTTGTGTGCTCAAAGTTATTGAATGAACATTTTTTATTTAGCATCTTCAATATCTATGGTATGCTTTACAGGCAAGAACCGAACAGCTGGGCTCCTAGTTTTTTTTAATGGATAGGTATGCTTGCAGGCAGGAGATATAGCACTTACATCAAGTAAGTAATTAAGTCTGAATGAAAGACGCAAGGCACGACCTTAAAAGCACTTTTCTACCGATATTACAAGTGATACTTCATATCTTTTACACTGACGTCACAGTATATAAATCCAAAGCTCCTTATATCATACAAATTACAAAGTCTAACTACAATTCTACAAGATTTTTACAAACATATCCAAGAGTTGGAAGAACAATTTGGCAAAGGGAGTTCTTTAACGCTTTTTAGTTTTAATAATAGAAAATCTAAGGTCAGTCAAAGAAGGAAGGATTTTGAGTCAATTGTGAAGATTTAGAAGTGTCCGTTTAACAGTATAATAATTTATTTGTGCAATTACTTTTCATTCTTAAGAAAAACCTTTATTAAAATCAATTTAAATTAAGTTTTTAAAAACACTCTAATGATTTTGACAAGAGACTCAAATTGAAACCTAGATTCAAATATTTACATATTGATATGGTATGATTGTTTTCAAAACGTTGGTGCTTTCTAATAGTGTTGCTTTTCTATAGCCAGACTAGTTAACAGATAAAAATTTGTTAATATTTTACACTAGTCCCAAACTGCGTGAAAGTTTGCTAAACTGCGTTCACGCCAATCAAAGTTATATGAAGTTTGAAGAAAATTCAGTCAAGGTAATATAATTTACATACAATTGCTGGCATGAACGTAAGAGAATGGGGATTTTGTCTAGATAAGCTGATGAATATTGGTGGACTTTCCACACATCAGCCTTTTTGACTGACTCACACAGGGAGAGGCTTGTTATTTGTGTGTAGGCTATCTTTATTTTTTAAGTGTTTGTTAATCTACATACTGTGTATTCTCTACCTATTGCCTTTTTTTCTGTTCTTTCTTGTCTGTATGCTTCTTCTGTTTGTTGTCGTCAAATAAACTTATATTCTATTCTATTCAGTATCTAGCCCCAAACTAAGCAAAGCTTGTACTATGGGAACCAGATAACTGATATAATAGTACCTACTTGAATACTTTTTTTTGTAAATAGATACAGATAGGTACTTATACTACACCCAGACAGAGAACTAACATCTAATGTTCATCACACAAATATTTGTGATGAACATAGATGAGGGGATCGAATCCATGGCCTACAACAACAGAGGGCAGAGCTACTACCAACTGAGCTGTGAAGGATTTTGAATAGTAAAACATACTGGAGATAAAAAGTGACACACTGTAGAAGCACCATCATTTAAAACACAATTAAAACCAATAGCGCGTATGTTACATAAAGAACTCCCTGTTTTCGTGTGGTGGTCATGTGTGTCTCGAGTTCATATTGTTACCCGTCGGACTGTTGGGCATGTCGATGATGGTAATTTCAATAACTCGCAGTCCTCGAAGTATGGGGTCTGTTATGTGGATACCTCGTGGGTTGTACACTCTTTCGTTTTGTGTTGCTATGAATTTTGATACTTTTCTTAGATGCTGTGGAAGTGAAAATACATTTTTCTATAATTAAAAGTTTTCAAATCTGGTCTACAACTTTGGAAAATCAATCTCAAAAAAGAGCACATACTTTTTTTAGATGCTGTGGAAGTGAAAATACATTTTTCTATAATTAAAAGTTTTCAAGTGTGGTCTACAACTTTTGAAAATCAATCTCAGCTTTCAGCAAACTTACTCAAGTCAGTTGCATGACAAATTTGTTCAGTTTCTAGACTGTTTGCCGAGCTGCACAAAATTTTACAACTTACCTTTTCATAGTGTGTCTCTGTGCAAATGTAGATGAAGTATGCAGTCAAACAAGCGAGACAACCTTCACAGTAAGTACTACAGTCTGCTGTTTCTGCCATTTCAAAGTGTTCATTCAGTCTTTCCATTGTGTATTCAAAGGTTTGGCGGTCTATCTGTAATTAGAAAGTTAATTTCATATCAAGGATCATAGAAAATAATTGCCTGTTCTTATTGGCTGGTTTCTGGGACAGGCAGCTAGATTTTCTTAGTAATATAGGATCTAGGTGATCTAGTGTTAAGGTTCCCTGAAAGAAATTTATGATGTATCCTTAAGTAAAATAGTGTTATCCATCCATCTACTGATAGGTACAAGTTTGGTTATTCTATTGAAAAAATACCTTCTGCAGTTGATTTAAGATGTGCTTACTTATTTATGCTTCCTATCCCGAACCTACCATTAAATTTTGTATAAGGCAAATACAGTAAGTTCCATCTTTTAAACACAATTTCAGTTTCATCATATTTTTGTCGTCTCGAGGGTCATTAACCAACTTGTAAATAGACTGGTAGCCACGTCAGATTTAAGCACGCCTAACACATACATATCATTCGGTTTCGCAAGTAATCTTCTAACTAATAATGTAAAAAGATAAAAAACACTGTACCTAAAAGTTTAGGACTTACTATAAGCTGGTTAGTCTTGAAGTAGCCTTGAATATCATTACTATCTAGGTAAACTGATAACAATCTACTTGGTATGTATCCAAATGACCCAAACCTGATAAGAATTTGTTACTAAGTTGGTAGAGTATTCCTAGCACAAACACCTTACTTTATAAAAGTATATGCTCATGTGTTAATACTAAATTCCTGGCCTTTACACTGTAAAACGTCATTGTGATCAACATGAGGTCAGGCTAGCCAGTGAGTAGGCTAATGACACTAAAATGAAGACTACACTTACTCTGTTCTCCAATTCTTGGGGGAACCTCGTCTGGAACTTTACGGCGGTTCCTTCAGAGTAATCTCTCTGTATAAATATCTTTATGCCTTGTTGTGTGGGAGTTTGCTGGCTTCCAGGCGTATTGGGGCCAGAGGGAATACGGTTGTTAGCCATTGTCAACAAATCGCACTAGTCTCACCACTGTTACCGCTACTAAATACGTTCGTTGCAAACGTGCTTTGTCAAAAGAAAATCATAGTTCGTGTTCGTTGAGAGTGAAACAATAGGTGGGAGTGGCAAATTGTGTTTTTCTCCACGATTTCTCGAAATCCTGTTCGAAAACTTTCTTTTGACGCACCAACCAAAGGCTGACTGACTGACATAAAAAACTCTTGACAGCAGCAAGCTGCATTCGATCAACTATCAAGATCTGTCAATGTCATGGTTAATGATTATAAGTATAGTCTATGGTTCAGAACCATGGATGAAGATGATAATCTTACGTAGTTATTGTATACTCTTTGATGATTTGAGCACAGAACACATACAGCGTGTAACGGAAGGGGGTATCAACCCTGAAGGAGGTGAATGTGCTCATGAAACTCAACAACTTTCCCCAAAGAACATAGGTCGAAATATGAAAAAAAAATTTGGCCCTCCCATAGTAAATCAATCAGCTGGTAGTCAGTTTTGTAAGGGAGGGCCAAATTTTTTTTTCATATTTCGACCTATGTTCTTTGGGGAAAGTTGTTGAGTTTCATGAGCACATTCACCTCCTTCAGGGTTGATACCCCCCTTCCGTTACACGCTATATATAGGTAAAATTTTGTTCTACTTATAGCTTCTACATTATTATAGCATCAAAAATGAGCTCTGGCTTAGTCTAGGCCAAACTTAGGTAGGTAGTACCTAGGTACCTACCTCTTTCGTCACTTTCTTCATGAAGGTCGTGCACAGACTAGTAGGGATAGGTCGTGACTCGTGCCTGCCCGTGGCCCGTCCTAAAATATCTCAAACATGCTATCCAATCCTCGCTCTGCCTCAGAGCGATGGCGCATGGCGTTAGGGAGGCCAAGAAGAGCTTTTAGTTATTCAGTTGATCTGACCACCGAAATAGTGATGGACTACGTGTCATTATGACGACCTCTGTGGCGCAGCGGGCGAGAGCCTGCCTGCGACGCAAGAGGTTGCGGGTTCGATTCCCGCCTTGGAACAAATTTGTGTACGATCTGCAGAAATTTGTTCCGATGGTCTGGGTGTTCTCTATGTATAATAAAAAATATCTATCTATGTAAGTATATAATGTATTAAATATATCAGTTATCTAGTACCCATAGCACAAGCTTTGAATAGCTTACTTCGGGGCTAGATAGTGCTGTGTGGATTGTCCGGCATTATTTATTTATTTTATTTATTTATTTACTATCATCAACCACACACAACTGGTCGGATACCTACCTATCAACTAAAACAAATCATAAATCGTTTATTGTTTGTGAATCCAGGTTATACATTTACATTAGATGGTAAGATGATGTGGTTTAGAATCTCCAGATCCTGCTTTCTAAGCATACAAACATTAATAAAATACCTAATAAAAATAATTTAATTAAACTCAATTAATCAAATTCAATCAAATTTAAATAATAACAAAGTGGATACCTACCTTTATAATGCAAATGTTTGTATTCATGCACACTTAAGTACATGTATGATATTTATATTATGTGTGTAGTAGCTTCTCTTATAAGAAAAAAAAATAATGAACCTTTTTTTATGCAAAAATAAACATTTTGAATCATTTATCAACCTGCCTAGTACATACTTAGTATGTGTAGGGTAAATAAGACAAAAATCAGATGTAGTGGTTTATTCTAAAACGAAAGATCTTGAAACTCCGGAATAAATTCGAGGTCTAACACGCGCGTGGCCACAGTATGCCGATACCAAAAAGCTGAAGAGCGCGCGTGCCTCCGCCTAAAGTCATCTTCATAATCCACTTGGAAGAGACCAAATTTAATACTGAAAAAAACAACCACAGAATTATCCCCAGTTTCTGGAAGATCGATCAACACTAATCGGCTGTCAAGTCACTTACTATCTCTATCTAATTTGAAGTAAAAGCTGAAATAGCAAGTGACTTGACAGCCGATTAGTGTTGATCGAGCTTTTAGAAACCGGGGGTTAGTGAACCTACCTAAAAAAATCGAATAGGTATTTGAAGCACTAACGGCCGGCTTCTAAAAGGTTGAACAAGACTAATCGGATGTCAAGGCACTTGCCTCTCTAATTTGAGCTAATTAGCAGAAATGGCTAGTGATTTACCTAACATCTGATTACGTTTGATCGAGCTTTCAGAAACCGGCCGTAATTATAGTAAAGTATAAGTTTGGTGGACTGGACCTAGTCGTGACGCATCAGCTTTTGTAGTGTGACATGGTTAGCGACTTGTATCAAGCGTGCTGAATTTTCTTTCTTGTCTATAATGGCTTCTTCTGTGTGTTGTTGTCAAATAAATTTATATTAATTTCTATTCTGAAAATTCGTGACTCCTCAATTCAATACCAACGTATAAAACTTTAAGTATACCTCAACCCTGAATCCCATTCGAAGTTATCCATTAAACTCCACGCAGTGTATGACTCCACTTTGCAGCCGTCTTCAATAGCATCCAGCACATTTTCAAGGTACTGCTTGAAGTAGTCGACACGATCTTCGTCGTCCAATCCGCCAAGAGTGCCAAACCCATTTTCAGTTATCATGATGATAGGGTCGTTGCAATTTTCTTTTACCCAGTTTAGTGCTTTTCGGATGCCGTGCGGGATAGACTGAAAAATAACAGTATAGGTAAACTTTAAAATATTCAAATTCATTTTACCAAATAATATTACTAAGTGTTTAAGCATTAATAATTACCATTTGTCCCCCGCACTAGGACAAGCCTGTGTCGCGGGAGGCCGAATATGTATAGTTTACTAAGTTTGAACCTCAAAAAATATATACAGTAGCTGAGCCAAAAAACAAAAAAAACTAATTAAGTATTTGTACTAATGAAGTGTGTAAGTATGGATAGATGGATGGATGTGTGTTACTCTTTCACGCCGGAACTACTGAACGGATCTGGATGAAACTTGGCAGAGAGATAGATTATAGTTTGGAATAGCATAGCTATAGGCTACTTTTTATCTCGTGGGAATAACGGGATTTAAATCTGCGCGGGTGAAACCGCGGGGCGCAACTAGTATACTGTAATTGCCTTTGCTTGACCTGTATCCGAGTGTAAGACAAGGTATAACACTGAAAAGCCTACCCACCGTGCTATGTATAACAGCTGCAGGCTTATAGTCCAGATACGTTCCATTACCGCCGATATCGTCGTTATAAGAAGGCACTTCGTAGGTGCCGGGAGTGTATGGCGTGTAGAACTTGGTGGAATAATGGTTCATCCCGAAAAAATCGCTTGTGCCTGCACAAAACAGATAAAAACCAAAGTAACAAGATAATAATAATAATAACGCTGGAAAATCCACACAGCACCATCATGTCCCAAAGTAAGCTACTCAAAGCTTGTGGTATGGTTACTAGATATTTTTTAGATCGTACACAAATTTGTTCCGAGGCGGGAATCAAACCCGCAACCTCTTGCGTTGCAGGCGGTCTCTCGCCCGCTGCGCCACTGAGGTCGTCGAGGAGAGATAGGTAGGTACATTTACCAAAATAAATATTTATGGACAACCATTGAGTGTTTATGGACAACCTAAGTAGTTAGGTACTAAGATCTCTACCAATACGTAGACTAAATAAATGGTCGTTAATAAATTGCTTTTACACAATTGATGAATATTTTCGTTTTTAAGGTGACATTTTTGTATTTGTAATATTATTTAGAATTTTGACATTATTTTAGGTATTATTCTATTAAATTACTTACATTTTTATTAATTAATTTTGTCAATTCAAAAATGTTTGCACGCCAGGACTGTAACTGGTAGAATGTAATTATGCTCATGTTTTTTATAAATTACGACCAATGTAAACCTAAACTTACATTCCGCAAATAAATATTATACTACACCTGCTTGGAAAGTAACTTGATACTTTATCAAATTTACGGTAGAAAGTACGTCATTGCGTATCGAACAAATATGCGGGGAGAATACGCATCTGAGCGGGAGAGAAAAGTGTATGAAAATCCATTTCTTACGTGGTTTTTCTTTTTTAATTTTGGGTAAGACTATGCGCCGGTAACCTAAATATCAAAAGCCAAAAAGTCTTTACAGTGAGTTTTTATCTCCAAGTTCGCAAAATGACACTGGCCACTAGCTGTGTGTTGGATGGTGTCGGGCTGGCAGTGCGACCCTGCGGCGGCTGCGGCGGCAGGATAAACAATTTGAAAAAAGAACATCCGAAAATTGCAGACGCCATTGGCGCCATTTTCAATTTGTGTGTTGTTTGAGGATTCAGTTTTAGTTTTTTATTTTCCTCGTAGGTGTAGTATAAAGCACTATGTATCACTCGAGAGAAAGTGCGATTCCCGATCTCGGGTGTTTTAAAGCAATCGCCTACGGCTCGGGCTTCAAACGACACCCTCGACGGTAATCGGTCACTTTCTCCTCTCGGTGAACAATGTACTATTTCTGATTTCTGATTTCAATCGACTCTGAGTTGCGCTCGCTGTTTTGTGAGGCGAGCCAAGTTATAAGCAATTGTTACCTTACCTTTTATGTATTCTATTTCTTCATCGCTCAGAATAGGAAGCCTCGATTCAAGGAACCCTTGTTCTGCACTTCTCTCCGCCACCCGTTTGATAACTCTCTCCGGAAAGCCTCCTTTCGTGGAGAATATGGGATGGCTGTACAAGGATACTTCGAAATCCATGGCGTAAAGACCAGCTTCTATGTCTTCTGGGGCATCGGAAGCTCCTTCTCGAAAGTCACATGCGATCGTTATGCCACATTTGCCTGAAATCGTAAACCAAATAACATTATTGACACATTGTACCTACATCGCTACGAATGCACTAGTTATGTAAGAATGTGTTTCGGGAGTGAATCCCTCATGATTTTAAAAACAGAAATTTTTTCTTCACAATAAATCAAAATCAAAACGATCTTTGTTCAATACAATCACGGGATCACTTTGACACATCTAACTAGACTAGTAGCGCCCTGCGGTTTCACCCGCGTAGTTTTAAATCCCGTTATTCCCACGGGATAAAAAGTAGCCTATGTGATGTTCCAGACTATATAATATATCTCTGTGGCAATTTTCACCAAGATCCGTTCAGCCGTTCTGGAGTTATAGAGTAACAAACATCCATCCATCCATCCATACTTACAAACTTTCAATCTACCGCCCCAGTTCGTCGCGACCAAAGCCTAGACGAACACTATACCTACACACTAAGTATATCTACACTAAGTGTGTCTTAGATATAGACCATACCTTGTTGTTTCTCCCTGAATTCTTTATTATAAACATGCCAAGCCCGTGCATGCGCTAGCAGCATGTGCTTCACCGCCAAATAATCAGCTATACCCGCCATATTGAGTCCAGGAGCGAATCTCATCTGTCCATACCCATATATCCCTATCTGCTTCGGCTCATTTAAAGTAACCCAGATCTTCACCCTGTCTCCGAATAAAGTGTACAATGATCTCGCGTAGTCTTCGAACCAATCTGCTATTAAAGGGTTTGCCCAGCCTCCTAGATTCTGGAGGCTTTGGGGTAAATCCCAATGATACATAGTTATGATAGGTTCTATACGGTTTTCTAGAAGCTCGTTTATCAGATTATCGTAATATCGCTTTCCGTCCGCGCTTATTTTATTCGTGAAGCCGTTTGGGAAAAGTCTGGGCCAGGATATGGAGAATCTGTAGAAGTCGACTCCTAGGAATTTGATCATTTCGATGTCGCGTTGGTAATAGTCGTATGACTTGCACGCATCGTCACCGGTGGTTCCATCAGAAACCGCTGAAGGTTTCTTAGAGAAAACATCCCAGACGCTCAGTGATTTATCTGCAACACAAAATTTTCTTTATTTCATTTACTGTTCCATTTACAACCAAACACCAATCAGAGCTCGATTGGCAACTCAATAGAATGTGTTATGAAGATAATATCTTCATAACACATTAACGCATAATTGGGTACATATATTATAAGTACCTAATTATGCCAGTGAGCTACGTCGTTTAGTTAATAAATGTTTCACGTTTGTACAAATCTACCGTTATCTAAAAGTAAAGACTAACTTAAGGGTTCGGCGACAGCGGCTCGCAATTTCGAGGTGCGATTGGCTATTATTTCAATTTATGTATTATTTGTGTTCGAACAGTATTTATGCGTGTCACTTTAGTGTTATTCTTTCCAACAACCTCCCCGAAATGAACTAATAGCCAATCGCACCTCGAAATTGCGAGCCGCTGTCGCCGGAGCCTTAACAAATACTAATAAATTAATAAAATTTAATTATAATTACATTGGTGTGGGGTTTTTTGTAGGATAAAACTCTAAAAAAGCTGTGCTATTCTTATTTGAACAGAATCCTCAGGTCTCAGTCAGGGCAATAATCTTGCTCTCATTTTGTTTATTTTTATACCTGACACGTTCCATGCGCCCTCAATTTGGTAAGCTGCTGTTGCGATTCCAAATTTTAAATTGTCAGGAAACTGTCTCGCCGTCATTCTTGCGCTGAAAACTAAAGCTGTTGTCACAGAATACAGGATAAAGGTACCTACATAAAAAATACAACATGTTGATGGAACAAGCAGATGTTTCACCTGATGTTAACATAACACCATTGGCTCATAAGCCACGCACCATAGGATGCCCTACGATGCACTGCCTGCATTAACTTGCGATGTGCCTGTAAATTCGACGCAAACCACACTCCTAACGTGGTACCTATAACCAAACGGCTAAACCACCACGAGTCCACGGGTACCTTTGAGGTACTTTTGGTATTGGTACAAAATTACTAACCTTTTTTTATTTGTCCCTGAAGCAGCGGCTTTTGCAACAGTTTGTATGACCACCAACCCAAATATTAGTATTGAGGTTCTGAATAAAAATCGCAGTCATTAATAAAATATTACCTACCACAGATAATAGAATACTGACGCCCGGTTTCTGAAAGCGCGATCAACATTAATCGGCTGTCAAGTCACTTGCTTTTACTTTAAATTAGATAAAGATAGCAAGTGACTTGACAGCAGAGTACTTAGTGTTGATCGCGCTTTCAGAAACCGGATGTAATACTAGTAACTCCAGATTCGCTATGAGTCTACTATATATGCTAGATCAAAGCAAAGTCGCCATTTCTTTGCTAAAGCTTAATCCAGTGAAAATGGGCATTGGGCATTGAATTGACAGCCTTCATAGCTCAATTGGTGGTAACTCTGCCTTCTGCGCCGTAGGCCGTGGGTTCGATCCCCACCGAGAACAAACATTTGTGTGAGGAAATGTAATGATTGTTCTCTGCCTTTGTGCTATTATTATTTATAAGTATGAACGTAATTTTTCACTCTACATTTACCTACCTATTACATTAAAAGAAGGTAGATAATTGATTTAGGTATAATTAATAGCAATTTAATACGTTTATTGACTTTCACTTCACTTACCGAAACGGCGTCATTATGCGAAGTGTGAACGCAAACAGCACTTGAACAACACAAATGTATAGTTTTATAGCCCTTATAAAGGCTAGATTATCATTTCGATTAGATAATGGGTAGAAGTACCGTAGTTAGTTACCTATTGACACAGAATACTAAACAGTCAGTAGTTGGTACCTACACTGATGCTGATACAGATAATCCTGTGATACCTTGATATAACTTACTATCCCCCGGTTTCTGAAAGCGCTATCCACACTAATCGAAATAGCAAGTGACTTGAGAGCCGACTAGCTTTGATCAAGCTTTCAGAAACCGGGTGTTACTTAGTGTGATTTATTAAAATTGTATTATTTGTGATTTTGCCTTGTGTTACCACACAACTACCTACCTGTCAGTACATCTTATGTCCACAATACACAAAGGTTATCTGGAAGACAATGCTTTATAGCATTAAGTTCGCCTTTGTACTGTTATTTTTATGTGCAATAAAGTATTTTCAATCAATCAATGAACCACTCGATCGATCCAATATTTAGCTTTGATCGAACTTTCAGAAACCGACGACGAATGTATAAGGACATGACTTTTGACTAGCTGCAGGAAAGCATAAAAAAACCCTACTTACCTACAATAAAGTCATTGAATAATAAACAATTGCATTGCAACGAATCTGACAACGATTTGTTTTTTTTTTATAAATAGGTACAACATCACAATTTTTTGTTCAACTAACACTTATTTAATTACTTACAAGTACCTACTCTTCGCTTCAACCTCATTCGGCAGCTCGTTTGGTAGAAAACAATAAAATGTTTTAATGTACAGCCACTTAGAAACCAGTTTTCAATTAAGAAAAATAATGTTATTTAACGATAAGTAAACAAGATCCCTACCTAATTATAATAAGCCAGTTTCGAGCGAGCTAGGTATGTCTTTTTTGCGACAAATGTTTGAGACGATGAGTGATTGATATTTCTTTCGACTGGATACCATTACCTAATATCGCCACTATAATAATATTTTGAACTAATTTTTTTATCATAAGTTTTCGGCATAATAATATAAACGCAAAAGTTTGTAGGTATAGATGGATGGATGGATGGATGTTTGTTACTCTTTCACACCGGAACCGCTGAACGGATCTGGATGAAACTTGGCTGAGAGATATAGTCTGGAATAGCCTTAGCAATAGCATCTGCGCGGGTGAAACCGCGGGGCGCAACTAGTTATGCATAAAATAAACGCAACACAAACTAGTATACATACCAGCGATCACGTGATTCGGTCTGTTCATTTTATAATCCGCTTAACATAATGATTTATACAAAAATAAAAAGATTTAAAAAAAAAGTAAATTGTTTTATTTGTAAAAAAAATATAGGTAAATGTTACATTTTATCAGTCGTTGATACTCTAAGGCTCTATGGAAGACATTGTGTAAATTTTTATATCGTTATCAATTATCTAAATATCTCAGTTATCGTTGTTATACGATCACAGGGGTCCGCGATGCGTTGACTTTACATTTTCAAAAAGACAGAATCGCTTTTTTATCGGAAGCAACAGTTTCAAAAGATAACATTACAAAGGTTTGTTGAAAATATCATTTACATTATCCAATCCAAACAAGAAATATGCTTTACTAGTTATGTACTTCTCGATTGAAAAATTGTTTGGATATCGCCACGCAGTATTTTTACAAAATTTGTTCCACTTCAACTTCATGTTCGAACTTTTCACATAATAAGGTTAAAACATAAAAATACAATAAACGAACAACAATATTATGAATACACAATCATAGTTTTTTAAAATATTATGGTTATGAACATAATTTTCAGAATTTTTTCATAATTTTTGAAACAGGATATTTACCGTATTTACCATAAATCACTGTAGATATCCCGTTTTACGTAAAAATCATAAAAGATACTTATCATTTAATCTTAGACTGTAAATGACCATAGGCTAACAGGTCTTAAGAGTAGTAGAGCTCTTTGTGAAGGGCTCGTCCGGGGAAGTACTACCACCACGCCATTTTCTGCCGCCAAGCAGCAACGCTGTGTTTCGGTTTGAAGAGTGTGGTCGCCGGTGTAATTACAGGCACATGAGGCTTAACATCTATATGCCTCAAGTTGATGGACGCAGAGCAGGGCATCGTAAGGCACGTTCCTATCGTGCGTGACTTACGAGGCAATGCTTTGTTATAGGCG
Organism: Plemyria rubiginata; assembly: GCA_963576535.1. Taxonomy (NCBI): domain Eukaryota; kingdom Metazoa; phylum Arthropoda; class Insecta; order Lepidoptera; family Geometridae; genus Plemyria; species Plemyria rubiginata. The sequence goes on along the minus strand of OY754930.1, from coordinate 5,289,979 downwards.
ATGGTTACCACTTAACATCAGGTGGGCCATCTGCTTGTTCCATCAGCTGGTTGTATAAAAAAAAAAGGTCTCAATTAAGTAGATATAAAAATCCAGAATTTTGTATAATTCCAAGCATTAGTAAAAAAATACAGTTACTAGTAGTAACAACTATATTAAAAACGATATTTAGTTAGTACTACTACTAAGGTGGTAAACTTGCTAAAGTTAAACGAGTAGGTACTCCTAAGTGGCTATTTCACTATCATTCAGTTACGCTATTCATGACGTTATAATATTGCTATCTCTACTTTAGCCACATCAAAAACAAGGACAGCAAAATATTTGTGACGCGTTTCGCGATTTATAGAGCTTTGTGTTTCTCGTCCGGGGAAGTAATACCACCACGCCTTTTTCTGCCGCCAAGCAGCGTCGCTGAGTTTCGTTTTAGGAGTGTGTTTATTTTTCTATATCTTTATTAAAATGGATGTTTTGTCAAAATTACCATGTCACTCCATGTGTAATAAGAGTGTGGTTGCCGATAAAATAACAGACACATGGGGCTTAACATCTGTATGCCTCAAGTATTATTCAGGCCTGGATTCTGGCATCTATTAATAGAGGAAAATGGGGGAATGCCGATCACCTGAGAGAAAAATGCTCTTTGTGTTTTCATTTGTCTTATGTTAGTTTTGAGGTTTAGACTCTGCCTGCTCAAAGGTCACAACCCCTGCGCTGCAGCGTGCTCACAGTATTTCAAGGCACCTTATTGAATACTAGCGACCCGCCCGCGCGCCCCTGCTTCGCACGGGTGCACATATCATGCATGTATTATACATATTAACCTTCCTCTTGATTCACTCTATCTATTAAAAAAACCGCATCAAAATCCGTTGCGTAGTTTTAAAGATTTAAGCATACAAAGGGACATGGGGCCATAGGGACAGAAAAAGCGACTTTGTTTTATACTATGTAGTGAAGTTAATGGAGTGAGCGGTATTACCCGACACGATCGCCATTACCCCTGCTTCCCTAATAGCAGTATTCACTAAGAGAAATTCTTGTTGGGGAAGTCCAGAGCACTAAGTTGTCTAAAAACGTTCATCATGGGTGGTCGCTCTTGCCGCTTCTCCTTCGAGCAGCCTATGCCTATCTTGATCAGCTCCCGGCATAGTGAGGGGTTGGATTCGGGCGTGTCTTTAATGGCGGGGTCTTCCAGGTTTGCTGAAACAAAGGTATGCAAATTTTAAAATCATTTAAGTGGTAGAGCTCTTTGTGTGGCACTCGGCAAGGGAAGTTCAACCATATTTCTGACACGTTGCAGCGTTGAGTTTCGAAGGTCGTGGTTGCCGGTGACATTATGCATAGAAAATTAATCACTACAAGGTATAAACAAAGTCGCTTCCCTATGTCATTGTATGCTTCAGTATGCTTAGATCTTTAAACAACGCTGCAATTTTCTGATGCGGTTTGCCTTAAATAGACAGTGAATAAACAAACATGAACAAGTATAAAAACGAAGGCACAAAAGTCTGTAAGAAAGATACACCATGATTACGTGCTGCGCCAGCAAGAGACTCGAATCAGCAAAATTAGTAATCAGTCAGAAAAATTTACAAGTAGGTAATTACCACCCACAGACTTATCTTTTCCAAGTTCGCAAGATTCGCAGTTATCGAGAGATCGAGATAAACAATAAAGATCTTATAAACAGACTTATCTATTGACAGCCTTGACAGCTCAGGGGCATTATTCTCTATGGCAGGAGATTCCTTGCCCCAAACCGTGCGACGTCACAACGTGATCTTGCACTTTATTCTTTGGCCGCATTCCGTATTGGATATTATCGCTCACAGCACTTACATCATCTGACAGGCGTTCCGAATTAGATATTGCGATTATGACAGCTTAGAGCTGTCAACAATTCGGAACGCTCGTTATCGCACTCACAGAAATATCCAATGAATCATAACCTCAAACCCTGTGTAACAAAACTAGGACTGCTTGGATATTTTCTGGATTTAAAAATTTAAGATCGCAGAACATATTATAACCCTAATAAGACTATAATGCGACTGAAAACATGTAACCATAACACAAATAACAACACAAATGCACAACTGTCATTTTTGACAGCGCTCACGGTGATATTAGAATATGGCATGGTCGGCGTAATCGCAAGATGGCGCATGTCATGACGTCATCTATGACGTTTCATGGGTCATCGTTATCGCGCTCACGCTAATTCGGTACGGGTTTGTGAGCACTCAAATCAATTATGGCGTATTTCGGAACGCGGGGTTTACTAGTGACCCGCCCGCGCGCCCCTGCTTCGCACGGGTGCACATTGTTTTTCTACTATATCATGCATGTATCATACATATAAACATTCCTCTTGAAATCATTATATCATGCATGTATTATATATGCATTACATGAATGATATAGTAGAAAAACAAAGTGCACCCGTGCGAAGCAGGGGCGCGCGGGCAGGTCGCTAGTGATAGTATAAAGTCAAACCTGTAGATGGAACCACGGTCGCATAAGTGCCGTAGTAACATGTCCAAGAGTTACCTATTCGTCGAGTGTGATTAGAACTCCGGTGGCGCAGCTGGTAGCGCAGTCCCGTATCAAGGGGAAGGTCGCAGGTTCAAATCCCGCTCGGAGAATAACTTTTGGGACATATAAAATCTTTAGAATAGGACTCACCAAGATCATAGCCACCCTTCTCCACACTATGTATGTCCGTCAGCAGCAGGATGTAATGGTCACTACCTCGGACCTTCCTCGCCGGCATTCGAGCTGTGGCCATTTCCACCACCACTATGCCATAGCTGTATGTATCCAACTCTCGAGACAATACGTTCGCATTGCAGTATTCCTTGGGCAAGTATAGCTTCGTACCGATTGGCCTGGGAAAGAATTTAAATGAACATTGGTCGAATTTCCAAACAGCGCCATCTACCTTTGATTTAAGGAACTGCTTCTTATACAAACAATAGATGTAAGCCTTACTAACAAAATGAACCACAATTTATTGAAATATGTAAATAAATTATTATTATTATCCTACTACTATTATAAACGGGAGTTTGTAGGTATGGATGGATGGATGTTTGTAACTCTTTCACGCCGGAACGGCTGAACGGATCTGGATGAAACTTGGCAGAGGATAGATTTTAGTCTGCAATAGCACATAGGCTACTTTATATCCCGTGGGAATAACGGTATTTAAATCTGCGCGAGCGAAACCGCGGGGCACGACTAGTCATCGATATAAATATCTTACTTGGAGACCCTAAGATGTGTCCTGTCGTCTCCATAAGGCCCCAATCTCGCCAGTCCGAAGTCTCCGATCTTTGGCATCAGACACTGGTCCAGTAGAATGTTGGCTGGTTTTATGTCGCCGTGGATCAATGGTGTCTGACTTTCTTTGTTGTGAAGGTATACTAGGCCGCTGGAACCAAACAAGTTTTATATATAGGAACAGACAATTGATAAGAAAAATACAAATATTTTATCCTCCTACCCTACTAATATTATTAAACGCGAGAGTTTGTAAGTATGGATGGATGTTTGTTACTCTTTCACGCCGGAACGGCTGAACGGATCTGGATGAAACTTGGCAGAGAGATAGATTATAGACTGAAATAGCACATAGCAGACATCTCTGCCAAGTATCATCCAGATCCGTTCAGCCGTTCCGGCGTGAAAGAGTAACAAACATCCATCCATCCATATTTACAAACTTTCGCGTTTATAATAGTAGTAGGATTCCTTACTTGGCTACTCCCAAGGCTATCCTGTATCGCTGGGGCCAAGTGAGAGGCGGGTAGTTTCCCTTTTCCCTGTGTATCCTTTGCTGCAGGGAGCCACCTGTCATCAGCTGGTAGATGAGACAAGGTTCAGGACCTGCAATTATTAAATTATTTTTATTATTCAAACATTTATCAAGGGGAAGGTCCTGGGTTCAAATCCCACTCGGATATGAAGTATAAGGACAAATAATATAATTGATTGATTGAGCGAAGCAAAAGAAAATTTTAAAATCAACTTGGGCAATTTGGCATTTTATGTATGTATGTTTGTATGTTTTTCCGACGATAACTTGAGAACCGTTTATCCGATCTGTATGAAATTTGACAGTAAGTACATATATGAGTAAAATCGGAGAAAGGGTTATTAACATACGGGGTTTTTTAAGGGGGCAAAAATTACACAAAAAAAGTTACACAAAAAAATAAAGTTACATGTCATATGAAAGGGCTTGGTTTGTCACAAAATAAACTACAACTCTGCAGGGGTGGATCCCAAGGACCCCCCGTAGAACAATTTTTTTCAGCTGATGACATCCCATCTAACCCCTAGTTGCGTTTGATCCACGACTTTTCGGCCACCCTGTATAAGCTCAGCGCGACATACCTCCTATACTATACCCGTATAGCGGCAGGATATTGTCGTGTCGATACTGGTTTAGGTACATTTCTCTGATCAACTCCCTATTCCTTTTATCATTATCTTTCAACCTCTTCACGGCTACCGGTAGGCATATCACGTCACCTAAAATTATACATATATCACTACTTGTACATAGTTTATAACAAAGTCGCTTCCTCTGTCCCTATATCCCTATGTGTGCTTAAATCTTTAAAACTACGCAACGGATTTTGATGCGGTTTTTTTAATAGAGTCGCTTTCTCTGTCCCTATATCCCTATGTGTGCTTAAATCTTTAAAACTACGCAACGGATTTTGATGCGGTTTTTTGAATAGATATCTATTTATATATCTTATTTAGATTAAATTATCGATATCTATCAAGAGCAAGGTTTATATGTATAATACATGCATGGCATAGTAGAAAAAAAATGCGCACCCGTGCGAAGCAGAGGCGCGCGAGCGGGTCGCTAGTAATGCATTATTAATAAAAAAAACATGTTTATTACTAAAAACATTTATAGGTCAACCAAAATGGACGCTGGAACACAGTGGAGGGAAGTGATTGCGCATACAAAATACTCGCGCGATCACACCCCCTCCCCCTCATTCCGGTGTTCTTTTTGCGTGACGCGCACTATACTCATACAGTTTGGATCAAAATTTAAATACCTTTTCTGATTGGCCTTTGTGATAACAATTTCGAAAACTAGTATTTCTTTGCGATATTCATAACTCATTCTGTGGTTTATATCTTCAATTCTGAAAAGTGCTAGCGAGAATTTGACGGCTGTCACCGCCTTAATAGCCATACACCTACCTTTATATACTTCTCCGAAGCCTCCGCTGCCTAGTAAATTATTTTTACTCCAGTTGTCAGTCGCTATAGTTAACTTCTCATAACTGAACATTGAAAGGGAGCAAGCATTTTTAACTACATCATTCTCCTCAATTTTCGGTCTGCCGACATTGTTGTGCAGCGCATCCTGTGGAATTTAAGACTTTATCACAAGGTGGTAAAATTAAATTTCATTCGAAGTAAAACAAATTATAGAAAAATCATTGGCACGTGCTTAATTTTAAAATATGATGCAAGATATAATGCATACTGTTGTCAATTCATTTGTATAACTTTCCTAACATAACCTAATTTGACAGCACTAAAAATATTGCCATCCTTTTCTAAAATACCGAAACAACAAGGACGGCTATAATTTTAGTTATTTACGTGTATATTCTTTATTACACCTACTTTTTTATTACTATTAATTGTTTCCATAATTAAATACTAGATGTAACGCATTGGATTATTTGTATCTGTAATGTTATAATCTATCGTAAATAAATAATTTGAAATTTAGAGCTGTCAGATTATGTTAGTTTAGGATAATGCAACAACGGAATCGACACCGAAGCCTTTTCATTTTTAGGGTTAGAGATCAAATTTCTGTAATGTAAGTTGTGGGTTCGATTCTCAGGATAAACATAAAATTTTGGGGAAAGTCAGTGGATGGGGAAGGCTCAGAATTGTCCTTCCTAGAAATAATAATAATAATGCTGGACAATCCACACAGCACCATCTAGCCCCAAAGTAAGCTACTCAAAGCTTGTGTTATGGGTACTAGATAACTGATATACATTATAATATTTACATAAAGATAGATATTTTTTATTATACTTAAACACCCAGACTAGCGGAACAAATTCCTGCAGATCGTACACAAATTTATTCCGAGGCGGTAATCGAACCCGCAACCTCTTGCGTCGCAGGCACTCTCGCCCGCTGCACCATTGAGGTAGTCTAAGAAATGCATAAGGCAGACCTGTGCCCAGCTCTTATTCAGTCCAGTTTAGGTCTGATATATGATGATAATTTTTGGAACATTTTTTTTTTTATACAACTAGCTGATGGAACAAGCAGATGGCCCACCTGATGTTAAGTGGTAACCATCACCTATAAACAAAACATTGCCCCGTAGGTCACGCACAGTAGGAACGTGCCCTACGATGCACTGCCCTGCGTCCATCAACTTGAGGCGTACAGATGTTAAGCCTCATGTGCCTGTAATTACACCGGCGACCACACTCTTCAAACCGAAACACAGCATTGCTGCTTGGCGGCAGAAAAAGGCGTGGACATATTATGTGAGAGAATAATTTTTGTTCTCATCTACATAGTTTGTTCGAACCTTTAGTATAAAAAATACTTACCCTACTATCATCGCTACAAGAAGTTTCCGTTTGCGAAGTGACAGTTCTTTCGTTATTTCCTGAAGCACTTTGCTCACCCTGTAAAAATCATGTTAGGGAGTAGTCAGAAGCAATTCCAAGCCTCGTACATAACTCATTTGACAGTCCTCATGACCAGCATCACTACATAGTATAAAACAAAGTCGCTTTCTATGTCCCTATGTCCCTATATATGCTTAAATCTTTAAAACTACGCAACGGATTTTGATGTGGTTTTTTTTAATAGATAAAATGATTCAAGAGGAAGGTTTATATGTATAATACATGCATGATATAGTAGAAAAACAATGTGCACCCGTGCGAAGCAGGGGCGCGCGGGCGGGTCGCTAGTTTGTATATAAGTGTAGGTTAGTTATATTTTTTTTACTGTTTATAAATGTATTTATGTATGTTTTTTTTATCTACTTATTTTCTTCTGTTTTTTGTATGTTTTTTTTTTCAATTCAAATTCTATTTATTAATAATAACAGTACAACATTACATAATCACTGTTATTGTTAGTTTTAAGTATGTACCTATATTTATTTAATGTATTTAAATAATATAGTTATTCATTTATATGTGAGTCAAAATATTTTTTTTCTTTCATTTAGATTTAAAGGCAGCATAGGCACATACGGCGCGCCGCTATCTCGCTCGCACAATTGAACGTTTTTGAAGGTGTAAAATCACTGATTGATGGTGGTTTGAAATCGCGATTGGTTAAATTGCTGTCCATGGCATTGCAAAGATTTCCTAAAAATATTTTTTTATCCAAACAAGTTCTCATACATAAAAATAAAAAAAAACCTATTATTTATGTGCGAAAGCTTGCTGGGATAACATTTTTATTTTCGCTAAATCTTTTTAATGTCATGGACAATAACTTAACCGAATGTGTTTTTAATTAACCACAATCAGTGATTTTATATCCTCAAATATGTTCCATTGTGCGAGCGAGATAGCACCACGCCGTGTGCTGCCCCTTAACAGTCTGTTAAGGAAGATAATCCGTGGTTTGTTGGTAAAACACAAAAAAACCTCAGCAGTTTGTTAAATGGCATGATGAAACTGGCCCTTATTCTATTACTATTATTGCATGACCTTTGAATGTTTGGTATTATGACGTCATATAGCGATGAGTCAAAACCGGTTTGTAGATTTCTAATTCAAAATAGTTTTTGTGGTATTGAGATTCCTTGTTTACCTACTAAGTAGGTACCGTACTGTCGCTTTTCGTAGATTTATAAATACTATTCTCAACCACATTCATATTTTAAGTGTAAATTAGCTGTTTGTGTTATGTTAACTTAAATAAGTATGTGTTATGATCGTGAAAGTTTAAAAAACACTGATAACTTACCAACTACATCAACATTCTCAAACGGTGAAGGAAAACATCGTGAGGAAACCAGCATATTGTAGAACCTAAAAAGATTTAGCCTTCCTAAGAAGTTAGAACCTAAGACCTTCATTTTAATGGTCGCTGAGTGCGCCAATAGCTTATCAGAACAATAGGTCTGTTACTGTCTCTTTTCGTTGGCATGTAAGTGACGTATATAGCTCTTGATCTGGAATAGTAGGTACATAGGCTATTTATCCATTATGCAGCTGTAGGCGGAAGCTAGAATATTATTGGAAATGAAATTGGAGGATAGGCGTATACCTAGGGCTCTAGTCGACAGGCCCTAGAAAAATTTTCGCCGTACAGGGCCAGTTGACTTACTAATGCCTTTCCTTAATTAGTTACTTTTTGGGGCCAGTCAACTAAAGAGCCATGCCCAGTGGACTTCTCGAGGCAGATGGTGATGATATACCTTCATTTGCATAAGCATCACTGGCACGGGTATGGAAGATGTCTTATTGCTGTCAGATTTAGGTGATCTGATGTTGCCGTTTTCTGAAATAAAAGCAAACCTAAGTTTTACAAACATTGGTGCCAATAATGTTGTTTAATTTTCCTAACTTAATCTAATTTGACAGCACTAAAAATATTGCCATCCCTTTCTAAAAGACCGAAACAACAAGGATGGCTATAATTTTTTAGAGCTGTCAGATTAGTGTAGGATAATGCAACAACAGAATCTCGACACCATTAAGATGTTTAAAAGTGATATTTGTGATTCAATTGAATTAATTCTTTTTGACTTTGTTTTTGGCTTTCAATGGCGGTTCTCAATGGGGATTGAACCCACAACCTACAGCATATAAGGCAGAGCTACTCACATAAGAATAATAGCAGGCTGGATAAGTTTGTACTGGTGGTGTGGGCTGCTGTGTCAAAGTCAAAGTCAAAATATGTTTATTCAATAAAATCACAAGGACCATCTTGAAACTTGTGGTTCTTCAGAATGTCACTTACCATCATTACTTTGCTTCTTCAGCCCATTCTTCTTGTCCAACTTGGCGAGCAGTCGGTGGAAGTGGTTATCCACAACAGGAACCAGACAGCGCAGTGCTGGGACATGTTTCATATGGTACAGGAGAATGAACAGCTCCTCCACATTGTGGTTGAGCTGACCCCACCGACTGAAGAGCTGGTGGGTAGGAGAGTTGGCTTGTCTGTTCGCTGCCTGTTCTATTTCCTGTAAATTATTCACTAATAGACAAGCAGCTGTCGCTGGTGTTTCTATATTGTTGCAATTGTTGTTATGTATGATTAATTTTAATTATGTAGGTATACTAATGGGTTAGGTACCTACCTAGGTGGAAAAGTTCCTGCTAAAGTGAATAAGTTAAGTAGATAGGTAGGTACCAAGTACCATTACTGTAAGGAATGACATAGGTACCTACATAATTTGATAATATTTTTGGTATTAGAATAGCAGCGGTAAGCTAGTTCGCTACTAAGTATTCGTAAGAGAAAGTTTAGTGTTGAAAAGAGAAACTGTTTGTAAACTTTTATTTATTTGTCGAATCTTAATATAATTGTACGGATAATATAATGTAACTGGGTTTTCCAAATAGGATATGTGTGAAGTCAGATAAAACACGGGGAAACCCAAAAAACAAAACATCGCACACAGAATACCTACTTACAATAATATGAAACGACGAATATTTCATCTGCTCGCCAGCTAACTCCTTCCAAATATCATCCATATCAAGTAAGCGACATAGCTCCTTATTTATATCGAACGGCAGTTCGTAAATGTACATTTTTCCGACTACGAAAGCAGAAAGAATTTAGGAATAAGAATAGCGTAAATAGCGTAAACAGACAAAACAGACACCCCCCCCCCTCAAGTAAAAATCTGATCTGACTGATGACAAGATTGACAAGTAAAGTGACATGACAACTATGAATGAATGAATGAACTAATCAAATCAATAGACCAGTGCTACCAACTTTTACCAAAAGTTTTCCCCGTATTTTCCCCGGATTTCTTTAAAAATACCTAAATAGAATTTTATAATGTATGTACCTTCATACTTATTATTATACATCAATTATTTCTTAGCTCATAAAAGAAACTAGCAAGTCAAATACCTACGTAAATACACGAGCATAGAAAAATGTGATACCGAATAGCCGTTTGAAGTACCACCACTAAAGGAAAGTACCTGTCTATCTCTAACTCAGTTATATAGCTACATAGCTAGCGTTACTAGTGTTAGCCGCTTGCGGTCCCTTGGGTACTAATTATATAGTACCCAGCCGAGTTCGTAGCTAAAAGCAACTATGGTACCCGATATTGAATTTCCGGTGCCCCTTGGAATAAATCCGTTTATCCTTCTTTCTCTAATTTTTACGTAAGGACCAATTGCCATCCCTTTCGCACTTCCTTTACGCTTCATTTCATGTATTGTTGTTGTTTGAAAGAATAACTCGTTTAAAAAAAAAATCGCTCCCCGGAATTTTTTCTATTTCTGGCTAGTTTTTTTTATGTCTGCCCCGACTGGACTAATAACCTTGGTAGGTAAGAGGTAGGACTGATGACATTGTGATGCGAGGAACGTGTTTTCTGGAAACGGATAGGAGAGGCCTATGATGTTAAACATGACCATGATTTAAATTATTTATCAAAAGCTCGCAAGGCAAAACTCGTAGAGGTGTACCTACCTTGTGAGTAAGATAGTTGATAGGTAGGGTATCAAGGGATTATTGTGGTTAACAACAAACCGCGTAATGCTAGAAGCTTGTTGAGTTAAGTACCTATAGAGTAGACCTAAGCTGGTCAGTTGGTGGTACCAATAGTAGGCAACTAAATTGGTAAAGTCCTTACACTTGACTTATTTACCTACACCTATCCACCCCGCCCCTGCTTCGCACGGGTGCACATTGTTTTTCTACATGATATTATATACATTTCTAACATGTATTACATATAAACCTTCCTCTTGAATCACTCTATCTATAAAATAAACCGCATCAAAAGCCGTTGCGTAGTTTTAAAGATTTAAGCATAAGTACATAGGGATATTAGGGACAGAGAAAGCGACTTTGTTTTATGCTATTAGACTAGCGACCCGCCCGCGCGCCCCTGCTTCGCACGGGTACACATATCATACATATAAACCTTCCTCTTGAATCACTCTATCTATTAAAAAAAACCGCATCAAAATCCATTGCTTTTGAAGATTTAAGCATACAAAGGGACAAGGGGACATAGGGACAGAGAAAGCGACTTTGTTTTATACTACTGTTGTAGTGAAGATGTGCAATCATCGATGGAAAAATAGGTACGCTCGCCGAACGATGCGCCGCCGACGGATTGGACTCCACAGCACTATCTAGCCCCAAACTAAGCGAAAGTTGTAATATGGAGAGAGAGCTGTGTGGCATAGCTGATATAAGATTTTTTTTAATACATACATAAAATGTACTAGCTCTACCCTGCGGTTTCACCCGCGTAGTTTTAAATCCCGGTATTCCCACGTGATAAAAAGTAGCATATATGCTATTCCAGGCAATAATCTATCTCTGTGACAAATTTCATTCAGATCCGTTCAGCCGTTCTGGCGTGTTTGAGAAACAAACATCCAGTGGGATCTGGGATAGTGGGATGGGATAATAACACACACAGAGACAGAGAACAAACATCTATTCATCACACAAATGTTTGTTCTCGGTGGGAATCGAACCCAAGGCCTACGGCGCAGAAGGCAGAGCTACGAAGACTATGCAAGCACGCAACTAAACCAAAACACCGTAAACCAAACGGAACGGGTTACTACTTACTACCTACGTTCGTTAGGTACAGTACCTATGTACCTAACGAACAAGTATTGTATTATTTGTGGTTACAGGGACTAGACACGCCAAAACAGGTCAACTCAAAACTACCGATCAAGTAATAAGTAATGAATATAGAAATTAAAAGATGTCGATTTACACTTACGTAGGAATTAGAACAAATAGGAGACACTTGAACACACAAAACCACACGAGCGCAGGGCTGTGCTCAGTACAATTTTTTTTTAATATCTTGCTAATGGAACAAGCTAATGGTCCACCATCACATAAATAAAAACATTGCACGTTACGCCCGATAGGAAGGAACGTGCCCTTCGATGCTCTGCCCGTTTTTTCTGTCCGTCAAAATAAGACACGATATGAAGATTATGAGAAAATGACTTCAGCAACAAAAGTAGATGACAGTATACTATGCAATGTTTGTTTCTTACTTATGATTTCACAAATAAATAACTGAATGATCTTTAGAGAAATTTTCTATTAAATGCATCTACCAATCAAAAGTGTGCTGGTTTAGGAAATATTTGAACATTGTTAATTTAAATGCTCACTATACCTACATCTTGTGAAACTGTAGTATCCAACAGTTGCTGAATGTGATTCGTCATTATCAGCATGAAAAATAAACTGCTGGACTTAGGCCATCTTTACGTTACCAGGAAGAATGATTTTGAGCCTTCTTCATCCACTTCTTCTTTAGCATCAATGCCGTCCAGCGAGTGGATGTCCATACATGGATGTCTCTCTGAGAGTATTTCCTCAGTACAACCCTGCTTCCGAAGGCTGCGTGGCGTTGTTCCCAAGACCTACATAGAACCACGGCAGCGGTACACCTCAGTCCAGCTCCGAGCACCTTTTGAAATCTACGGCCCACCATTCGATTCCAACACTTCCTCCGAGGAACACCTATCAGCTACACATGTTAAAGAGGTTCTTTGTTCAAAAGTTCGATCGTGGATTTTCAGGTAAGATTTAAATAATAAATAAATAATAAATAATGCTGGACAATCCACTCAGCCGCATCTAGCCCCAAAGTAAGCTACCAGCTTGTGTCATGGGTACTAGATGACTGATATATTTAATACATTGTATACTTACATAGATAGATATTTTTTATTATACATAGAAAACACCCAGACCAACGGAACAAATTTCTGCAGATCGTACTCAAATTCGCAGGCGAACTCTCGCCCGCTGCGCCACTGAGGTCGTCAAAGAAACGTAAGTTTTATAAATAAACACCTAGGAGTCCTACCATTGGTATCAATCATAGATGATAATACTATATCAGATACTAGTTGTCTACTGGTATTCATCTTGTCCTGTTACTGGTTCTTTCGAAGCAGGGTGGTGAAAGGATTTTAAGTGCATCTCAAAGAGGCTTCCTCCGAGCACTTGAACACATGGTACTACGACATGGTCTAGTGGTTCCTAAACTGCTGTAGGAAACCCGCGATCCTCAAGTCGAGGATCAAACATAAGCTATGGATTCTGTTTTTACCTGAATAATTAATTTGTGTGCATGATGGTGAAGGAACAGGTGTGGAAACTCGTGGCTTGGCTATGCACGTGTTGACCATCTCTTTCAGCACCTTGTGAATACGGGCAAGGGTGAAAAGCTCCACCTACGACGTTGTATCAAGTATCTGCATGCAATACGCACTAGATAAAGGCATTTTTTTATCCGTTTAAATAGAAATTGTACCTGCCCTTGGGTATCCTTGGTTATTCACCAAGTTGATATTCAAATAACTGATTAGTAATTTTGATATTTGCATGAACATAGCATTTGCATAAGAGTAGTAGAGCTCTTTGTGAAGGGCTCGTCCGGGGAAGTACTACCACCACGCCTTTTTCTGCCGCCAAGCAGCAACGCTGTGTTTCGGTTTGAAGAGTGTGGTCGCCGGTGTAATTACAGGCACATGAGGCTTAACATCTGTATGCCTCGAGTTGATGGACGCAGGGCAGTGCATCGTAGGGCACGTTCCTATTGTGCGTGACCTACGGGGCAATGTTTTGTTTATAGGTGATGGTTACCACTTAACATCAGGTGGACCATCTGCTTGTTCCATCAGCTAGTTGTATTAAAAAAAAAAAAAAAAAAAAAACAGGTACTAAGACTTGGGACCATCAAAGCTTTTTCTGTCAGAGCTGGTAGTGTACTATGTTAGATTTGAATTTTTGTCCTTAGATTTCCGTCATCATCATTCGTGAAAAAAGATAAAACAGAAACCCAGGCACGGTAGATATACCCTCAGATCTCTTAATACCAAGAGGTACCGATTTAACTCTAGGTTATTGGATGACTACTACCAGGTAGAGGTAAGTCCAAACATTTCATTCCATACATACACATACCCAAATTTTGTACCTAGTATAGTTGGTATTCCCTACGTGACGGGTCGCAAGCCCATCGCCATTAGCATTACCATTAGTTATTACCACTAACATTATATTATATGTATGCTAGTTTTAAGGAACATATTTAAATATGGGCTAGAAATTTAGTCTGAAATAAAATTTATATTATTATTATTAGTAGTCTTAGGTATGTTCTTGCCGTTCTGAAAGAAGTTTTAGGGCAGAACAATTTGGTTCGATTTCATAGGTTAGTGGTTCCTTATAATTTTGTACTTTTTATTTTTTTTTTGACGACCTCTGTGGCGCAGCGGGCGAGAGCCTGCCTGCGACGCAAGAGGTTGCGGGTTCGATTCCCGCCTTGGAACAAATTTGTGTACGATCTGCAGAAATTTGTTCCGATGGTCTGGGTGTTTTCTATGTATAATAAAAAATATCTATCTATGTAAGTATATAATGTATTAAATATATCAGTTATCTAGTACCAATAACACAAGCATTGAGTAGCTTACTTTGGGGCTAGATAGTGCTGTGTGGATTGTCCAGCATTATTATTTTTTTTTTTTTTTTTTTTTTTTTTATTTATAAACACTGTAAAAACAATAAAAAGATTTTTTTAATGTCATCAAAAAAGACTTTTTTTTTATCTAATGATTAGTGCCGCCATTTTGATTCGTTTGTTTATTTTCGCGGATTACTTACCTACTCCGGATTAATTTATTAAAATAATTCCAATTCAAAGTAGGTGAGTATAAATAACACTTCAGCGACTCAAACATTCAATTTGTTTGTTCAGTTGTTTTTTGTAACCTCGTCTGGATGGTTTTCCAATTGCATAACTTACTGCCTGAAGTATTTAGGTACGCAGGTATGTATGTATTGAAATTCTTTTGATTTCAAGTACCTCTGCGTACCTTCTTCTTTTTTGGACAGCCTTCAAAGCTCAGTTGGAGTAACTCTGCCTTCTGCGCCGTAGGCCGTGGGCTCGATTCCCACCGTGAACACAAACATTCACATGTTTGTGTGTTTGTTCACGATGATTGAACATAGATGTTTTTTCTTTGTCTGGGGGTTATAATAATATTAAAAGTAGGTCCCTATGTATTTACAAAAAAATATTAAGTATGTGTGTAAGTTGAGGTTTTTGCCAAGTTTAGTGGATGATTTCGAAAAGGCCCCTTATAGTAGGGCCTTTTCTTCAAGGACTTTTTTTATTCATGTTCTCAAGAATTCTTACATAATACCTACAGCTTTATTCTATTGCTTTGGTTAGGTAGGTAGAGAAAGTCTAGCAACGACAATGACAGCAAGCAGTCAACACCTTCGTGCTCTACTGAAAATTGAGCAATGTTTCGAGTGTTTCGACGTCATTTAAAAGAACGCTGGAAAAAGTGGAGCGGATGTGTTTGTGTTTGTGTGATGTGTGCAAAACATTCACGCCATCACAACCTCTCCCCTCTTTCCAGCGTTCTTTTTACACGACGCGACCATACCTGTCGACATAGGTAGAGTTGGTTATTCTATTCGTGTAAACCTATTAAACCATATTATGGTAAATAAATAAAATCCCTCACAACTAAGTATGTTACTTTACGCGTTATCGCAAAATAAACAAATATTTTATTGAAATAGCCCCATTAAATTAGGTAATCACTTCTATTCATAACATCTAAAGACTTGCAAACAAACTTTTTGGTAAGTATACTATGTTAAAGTCTGTTGTTTCAGAAAAGGTCTGAGCCCTTCCTTCAAAAATCTTCAAAGAGCTTTTTCAGAAAACAAAGAAGCTACTTTACGGTTTGTTTACCAGGCACGGTAGATAGGTATCTCCTGAGATCTCTGCTAATAAAAGTTTTTTTTTCACAGTGCAAATTTTTAGAACCTTGTGGTTATGTGTTCAGGTTTTATGGAGCATGGGTGCCGATGTAATAGAGTGATGGACGCAGTGCAGTCACATAGGGCACGTTTGTTGTGTGAACAAACACACATGTGTGTTACTATCGCTTTTTAAAATATATAAACAAAACTTATTTTACTGATCAACACCTGTCAAAATATTTACGCGTGTTTACGCCTTACTAATAGGCATTATACGTTTATAAAATTACTCTACGTTTTGGTATAGGTAGGTAAGTATTACTAGTAAAGCCCCCCGTCATTTAACACAATAAAAATAATATTGTCAGAAAAAAGTAGGGTTCGTGTGGGGTGGAAAAATCGTTTCTGACTTATTTCACTATTTAATATTTCAATATTTTTTTTAAAGAAAAATAAACTTTCTTATACTTATATTTTTTTATTTTTTAACTTTTACTTGTCTATTACGGTCTATTCAATTAACTTATGCACTATTTTAATGATTGACGTCCTAAAGCATCTTATTACACATGTAAAAATGCACTAATAATAAGATACACAAAATAAACAAAAATAAATTTAGTAGCCTAAATATCTCGAAGAGGGTTAAGTTTAGGGTAGGGTGTTTCATAGTGAAATAAGTCAGAAATGATGGGTACTCCACGCCCTTATATGATCTAGCACGATTTTTCCTGTAACCCTGTATATGGCCTGTAGAGCCATACTAACTCTACCTAAGAAGAATATAATTTTTTCGCAGAGTCAAATAAGCTTTATTGTGAGCTGTTGAATCCTTTTTCATCCGGCCATCGGGTGGGTGGTCTGCCTCGTGGCCGCTGAGCGTCTCTGAGCCACCCACCATTCCGTTACGCCGTTGTCCAGGATCAGGAAAAAACGAAGATTCAAAAGAAGATAGTTTTTTTTAATAATGGTGGACAATCCTCACAGCACCGTCTAGCCCCAAAGTAGCCATAACACATATCAAGCTCTGAGTACCTTCAAAGCTTGATTTGTGTTATGGGTACTAGATAACTGATATATTTAATATTTATATACTTACATAGATACATATTTTTTTACTAAACAGAGAAAAACACCCAGATCAACGGAATAAATTTCTGCAGATCGTACACAAATTTGTTCCGAGGCGGGAATCGAACCCGCCACGTCTTGCGTCGCAGGCGGACTCTTGCCCGCTGCGCTACTGAGGTCGATTTAGATAGATAACTCTTTATTGATTACCACAACAAAAATTAATTAAGTAAACACATTTCGACTTCAAAACTGACAATTGCAGTAATATGATGGGCAGAAGAACACTTGAAAAGAAGAAGAAAGAAAATGCAGTTTCTGTTAAGCGAAGTTGGTTTGTGACCGTCACTAACGGGCAGTGATCAAAATTTGCCCGTTTTGACGATCGCAAAATGAACTCACTTGACTAAAATCAACAGTGCAGAAGAAAGAAGATTCGGGGTGGTGACGTGACGTCATGAAAGTTTTCCACTACGAATTAACGATTGGTGCCCTTTATGTCGAGTCCCTTTACGTCAAGCCTAGAAAGTTACCTATCTCGCTTTTATTGCCCCTATGTCGAGTTTCTCGCACATGTATTTTGAAAGAACAATAGACTCTCAGACTCGACGTAAGGGGACTCGACATAAAGGGAACCAATCGAATTTACTACTTACATGTTTTTTTTGGAATTAAGGTGGGCACATAGGAATGGGTAGGTACAGCTCAAGCTACACAAAGCCAAAGAAACTGTCACTTACTGCAAGGACTACCTACCTAATTTATAAGCAAGCAGTGTATTTTGTATAGCCAGGCGCGAATTCGTGTGTACCAACCAAAACATCGAAATAACTTTTTTTGTACTATGAATTCCTTTTATTATGTTCATTTTATTAGGTGCCTACCTGCAGTACCTACAGCGATAAAAGTAGCTTTATGTTTTGTTTTTTACGTTTTATATGTTTTGTTTTTTTGTTGTTTAATTTATGTTTTGTTTAAACGATCAGGTCAATCAAAAAAATATTTCTCATATTACAAGCTTTGCTTTGTTTGGAGCTAGATAGCTTTGTTTAAACTCCACGAATCAATATTCATAATAAAGCTTATGAAATTAAACCTATTTTTTTCTTACCCAACAAATAGGTATAATAAAAAATAGGTATAATAAAAAATAGGTATAATAAAAAATAGGTATAATATAAAATAGGTATAATAAAAAATAGGTATAATAAAAAATCTAACCACTCCCAGATTCAAACTTCACCGGCTACCGCTTCAAACCTAAACACAGCAACGCTGCATTCTTAGGGGCAGTTAGTAGGTACTTCCCCGGACGAGTCCTTCACAAAGAGCTCTACTATTCCTTCTATTCCTTCCCGATATTTGAAAGCGCGATCAACACTAATCGGCTGTGAAGTCACTTGCTATCTCTATCTAATTTTAAGAAGAAGCTGAAATATCTAGTGACTTGACCGCCGATTAGTGCTGATTGAGCTTTCAGGAACCGGGGGTATGTGGTTATTTAACCATCCTCGCTAGACTAGGCCACCTAAGCCTGGTATTCCTCAATAGATAGATTGGCAAATATATTGCTTGCAAATTGTGGCTCTCAATAGCACAGAAAGTGAAGATTGAGGGCTTTCTCAGGGCGCTAAGCGGTAACTCACAGGCGTCTTGAACCCACGACCTTAACATCGGAAGGCGGAGCTACTACCACAAGACCACCAGAGCTCTAACAAAGCATAGATGGCGCTGTCTTCTTTTGGTCGTGTCACTAGTTTCTTTCGAAACAGTGTGGTGAAAGGATTTTAAGTGCGCTTCAAGAGGCTCCTTTCACAGTTATAGAACTTGTTAGGTTTTACAACATGCCGATTTCCTCACGATGTTTTCCTTCACCGATTGAGAGTACTGGCATTGTGCATATACATTTTTGAACAGAAAAACTCATTGGTGCACGACCGGTTCCCAACCCACCACCTTAGGATCGGCAGTTGGGGCTGCTACCACTAGACCACCAGTGCTCTATAACATCTCTTGGGATGTTACAGAGGGGATCTCTTGGGATGATGCAAAAGGCATGTTTACGATAAAGTAGAAAACAGGAGAAATCCGTAGGAGAACCAGGGTAGCCGACCTAGCTCTCAGAATCAGCAATTTATAGTGCCAATGGGCAGGTCAATATAGCTCGAAGAACTGACAAACGCTGGGGAATAAAGGTTCTCGAATGGCAACCACGAGCAGGGGCATTATTCTCTATGACAGGAGATTCCTTTCCCCAAACCGTGGAAAGTCACAACGTGATCTTAGACTTTATTCTTTATGACATACTTTGCCTTTGCTTTGTGGATTGGTCATAGTGAATAACGCCCCAGGAAAACGAAGCGTGCGGGACGCCCTCATAACCGAATCCGATGGATAATAGGGCTCGAGCCCTTGAAAGAAAGAACGAATCCGATCGGAATTTTTCTTCCTGGAATCGTAAATAGGGGAGGTCTATGTCCAGTTGTGTACTTTCTGTAGGCTGATGATTATGATGATGATGAGAAAAAAGAACGGGCCCTAAGCGATTGAACGTAAAATCAAGAAGTTAAGTATCCGATTCTCACAAATATAACTAAGCCAAACACTAAATAAATTCAAAGCAACAGCTAGGAAAGTAGTTCATTAGGTAAAAGTAAACATGTTCATTTACTCTATGAAAATAAACTCATTAGCAACATTAGTAAACAAATCATAGTTGTTTTGTACACTAATTACCGTCATCCCCAAATGGTCAAAAATACTAAGCCCTTTGGAATAAATACTTTGATTCTTGCAATAATTAGTCAGTATCTGCTTTACCTCGATCAAGTTAGTTCAGAAGTATTCGATCATTCAGTTTTATTAGTGAATTCAGAAGTGAAAATCTCAGATTTTACCGTGACTTTAAGTAGATTTTGTTCGGCTTTTTAACTACAAAAGCTAAGCATATTCTACTTGCAGCTACGGCTAAAATTAACGTCGAAAGGAGTTCCGGATTTTTTTACGAGAAGAAAATATTTGGTCGAAGTTAAGTAGATTTTGTCCGACTTGTGACATTGATAACGTCGTACGAATTGTACTTAAATTTGCCCAAAAAATAACATTGAAGAAATCTTTAACTCAAAAATCGGTATTTTGTGTCATCGGTG
Source organism: Plemyria rubiginata (assembly GCA_963576535.1). Lineage (NCBI taxonomy): Eukaryota > Metazoa > Arthropoda > Insecta > Lepidoptera > Geometridae > Plemyria > Plemyria rubiginata. The sequence goes on along the minus strand of OY754930.1, from coordinate 5,269,742 downwards.
GTATTTGACATTGTTTTAAGTAGGTTTATTTCAACTATTTTGTTATCTAGTCGAACAAACCCTACTTTTAACAAAGTTACCCCTCCAAAGAATTTGTTGAATCTTTTGAAGAGATGGAGATAAGAAGACATTGTTTTCGTGTTTTTGGTTTAAGTAGATAGGTATTGTATGGCTTTGTTTAAAATTAAAGCTCATTAAATTCTACTTAAATTCACGACAGATTATTATGGAATCAACAGATTTCGAAAAAAAGGTTACGATGTTTAAGAATAGGTACTGTAGACTTCTTGCGTAGTTTTCACTGTTTGAAAATATTGTCATAAATACCATAATTGATAAGTTTTAAATGTTACCTAATGTATTTCAACATATAAATGAGTTTAAAAAAAAGACTAAAAAAAAGCTCTCTTTTATCTTATAAATATTATATTATCTTTGCTATACATTATCGTGTCGTACAATGGACTTGTTGGTACTCGTAGTCACTAATCTAAGCTACACTCTAAGAGTAGTAGAGCTCTTTGTGAAGGGCTCGTCCGGGGAAGTACTACCACCACGCCCTTTTCTGCCGCCAAGCAGCAACGCTGTGTTTCGGTTTGAAGAGTGTGGTCGCCGCGCCGGTGTAATTACAGGCACATGAGGCTTAACATCTGTATGCCTCAAGTTGATGGACGCAGGGCAGTGCATCGTAGGGCACGTTCCTATTGTGCGCGACCTACGGGGCAATGTTTTGTTTATAGGTGATGGTTACCACTTAACATCAGGTGGGCCATCTGCTTGTTCCATCAGCTAGTTCATAGTTATGATAAGTACGAAAAATAAATTAAATTTTAGCAGTATTTAAACTTATTCTGATTTTGCAGTGCGAAATGCATCAATAATGTTACAATGTAACATGTGAATGCATCACAAAGGCGGCTTCCAATAGGGAAACGATCACTTAGGTCCATAATGGTCGGATGCAACTGATTGCTGATGCTGTACATCATATATTTGACCTTCAGCATCAGAACATCTCTGGTATTATCTGAGATATTTTTTTGTCTCCTCTGGGGTTAGACAAATAAAATAGAAAATCGCCATTACTATAAATAAATAATGCTGGACAATCCACACAGCACTATCTAGCCCTCAAAGCTACTCAAAGCTTGTGTTATGGGTAATAGATAACTGATATATTTAGTTCAATACATTATTTACATAGATATTTTATTTGTTATACATACAAAACACCCAGATGAACGGAACAATTTCTGCAGATCGTTCACAAATTTGATCCGAGGCGGGAATCGAACCCACATCCTCTTGCTTCGCAGGCGGACTCTCGCCCGCTGCGCCACTGCGGTCGTCTAACGACCATGATACTGAACTGATATTTGTTTTTGGTACTGATACTGATATTTGTTATTGGGCCGCCCAACTTTGTTTTTTGTCTTTTATATATTGTAGATATGTGAGATGGCCACATATCACATATGATTTTGTGGCCTATGTCCAGCAGTGGACTTTGACTGACTTTGAATTTGACTTCTGTAGGCTTATGATGATGATGATAGAAGTTAAGGTTACTATCACAAAGTGTTTCTTTGATACAACTGAAGAAACGTCATTTCCTTGTCAGTTCTACAGTAGACATGGCCACTGCCTCTTCTATAGTTCTTCGGTGAGTGCTGGTGATAAATAAAACCAACATACGAAGACAGGCACAGGCAGGTACCTAGCGGAACTTACCCATTTTAAGTAATATCCGGCGGAAATGCCATAGCGTCGCGTAATTGAGTTAAAAACTAATTGGTTAAGTATTTCATACCTAGTTTAAGGGCCGTATTTTATTTTACAGGGGCTTATAGTAAGAGTACCATACCGTTTGTATTTTTCGAAATAGGTCAAATCTACAGGTCAATGTTAAGTATAAAAAAATTGTAACAAACTCTATTAAATGTGTATTATTGTGTATCCAAACGGTTTCTTAATATAGTAACACGCCACACCATCTTTTTGCACGCCCAGGAAGACTGGTAGATAATACTATTAGCATTAAGTTCTTCTAGCACAACATTTTTGTGTGAAAGTTTTTAAATAAATAAATAACAAACTGTTTTGTAAAATTAAGTACCTAAGTTAAGAAAATTATGTTAATGATAAACTGGTCGTGTTCATCATTAGAGGGCGAGGGCATAGTCACCACGCTTGGCAGACAGATTGGTGACCGCAGTGTCAAATGGTGTTTACTCAGGAAATGCTGCTGCCTATTTCCCGGTGTGTTCCCATAATCGCCTTTTACGACATCCACGAGAGGTGATGGAGGGGTCCAATTTATGCCGAGCCCCACGGCCAAATATTGGCCTCATCAACAAGTCGCGCAACGGGCTATGGCGCTATGCAAGGAGTTTCACTGCGAGATAGAATGAGAAATGAGGAAATCCGTAGGAGAACCAAGGTAGCCGACTTAGCTCTCAGAATCAGCAAGTGGCAATGGGCAGGTCATATAGCTCGAAGAACTGACAACCGCTGGGGAATAAAGGTTTTCGAATGGCGACCACGAACAGGAAAGCGAAATGTGGGACGCCCTCCTACCCGATGGACTGACGACATTGTTACGATCGCTTGTAATCGGTGGATGGAAAGGGTCAAGCTCAAAATCGATCTTCCATGGAAACGGATAGGGGAGGCTTCTGGCCTATGTCCAGCAGTGGACTTCTGTAAACTGATGATGGTGATGGTAAACTGGTATAACCGCAAAATTCCTTTCTTAAAATTTTATGAGAGAAAGTAGAGACGACCCAGTAAGGATTAAGTTGTCGATTATTCAGTTAAGTACATTGATCCTAACGCAGAATACAGTGATCTCACACACCCCTCGAACTCAATGAAATTACTAGATAATACGACCAGTATTCCCAGTTCTATTTAAGGCTAATCAAGCTCAGTTAGCAAGTAGTCATTTCTGATGCGCGGGAGATGGACGACGTCAGGCGTCCGCCATCTTAAATTTCAGTTTCAATTCTCAAAGCGCGATCGAACGCGCCGCGTGTGTTTGACGTTAACCAGTGACAATTTGAAAATGGATTCTTTTTTTGATGGTAAGTAAAGTTTGTTGCCCCCGTCTGGAGAATGAGTGGCTAATGAATCATAATTTATGGATCGTTTAGTATCGTTGTCCCTGAGGAATAGACAGTAAAATTCAAATTGAACATTTGAAATTGGAATCGCTAAAATTGAGACACAAGCTTCAGTATGCGTTTTTGGTAGAGATCCTTCCTTAGCTTTCGTACTTAGCTAGAACAATAATTTGTTTAAATCAAAAGAATGTGGCCGTTGGATATTTAAACAATACTTTGAATTGTAAACAAAATTAATAAAAATTCCTAATAGCTTGTTGTTGTTTCTGCTATCTCAACATAAGTAGGTAGGTAAGTAATTTTAACACACATAAGGAAAAATACTTAACTAATGAGGATAAAGTCATCCATTGAGCGACATCCTCACTCATTTCATTACGTACAAGCGAATGCATGACGTGATCGCATATTTGGAGCATTTTGCAGACATCGTGAATCATACGCATGTCTAAGTGTCATCTACGGTAGGAAATTAACCTTATTAGCGTTTGCTGCTACAATTAGATGTAATTTTACAATACCGAAACGGTAACGAATTTTTGCTTATGATAATAAAATAATATTCATAGTTTAATCGTTGTCTGATAAAGTGCTATGAATTATTTTTTCAATCATTTAATTTAGTGCACTTTATTTTGTATACAATCTGTCAAGAAAATGTTGGATTTCTATTAAACTGATGTTTAAATTAATAAATACAAAAAATCTGAATTTAATAAAATTAAGGTATATTGAATTTACTTAATAAATTTTAAGTATAATTTTTTAAATTTAACTAATTCTTTGAAAATATAAATTAAATTTAAAATTTACTGGTTTCGCGTAAAAAAATATATAAATGCAACAAGAATCGGCACATCTTTCACTTTCAGTCAGTAGTTCCAAAAACAGTTTTTTATTTATTATGTAACACAAATATAATACAGGTTATTGAGATATTGCACCAATAAACCTTTGAAGGTTTGTCTAGTTGCTCACGCTCGTCGATTTTATATTTTAATCAAGGTAGGTACAACACTAAACACTAACCCTTACAAGTAGGTACAAGGATACGGATATCATCACTACATAGTATAAAACCAAGTCGCTTTCTCTGTCCCTTTGTCCCTATGTATGCTTAAATCTTTAAAACTACGCAACGGATTTTGATGCGGTTTTTTTTGATAAATAGAGTGATTCAAGAGGAAGGTTTTTAGGTATAATACATGCATGATAATAGTAGAAAAACAATGTGCACCCGTGCGAAGTAGGGGCGCGCGGGCGAGTCGCTAGTAGAAATTAAAAGATAGCACATGACCCATTCAAAATTGCATTGAAACACACAGTCAATGAACAAATAAGTTAAAGTTGAACAAGGCATTGTTGACACGAATGCGAGATAAGCCAGGGTGGCAACTTGATACGAAAGGGCAAAAGTTAAGATGGGCATTACTTGATAGTGGTAACGCGACAGTATGATGAACTTACTGTCTATGTAACCGTCCGTATTCTTTCTTGTCGGGTCAGTTTATATAGAACAGTGGTGAAAGGATTATAATTGCAATGAGGTTCCATTTGAGGAATTGACACATGTTTTTTGAACTTTTTTAAGCAACTTCATTTCTTTGTAATGTTTGTTACCTAATAACTTTTTACTGAGTGAACCGATTTTGATCATTTTTGTTTTGAATCGAAAGCTGTTGCTTGTCATGATCCTGTTTCTTCTTCTTTCTTATTTTTATGGCTCCTGTCATAGACAATCTTGCCAATGTCAAGTGATTCAGAGATATGTGTTCTGTGGAGATTATACTCTTTGTATGTTTCTAGTCACGTCAGTCCAAAGTCGAGTCAGTCAATTGTTTTGAAGAAAATGGTGGCGGTTTCTTCAAAACATTTGAAACATTTTCGGTCAAATCACGATATCACATAATACACTTTCATTTCAAATGCTTACACTTTGTGCTAAGACCACAAGTAATGTTGGTTAAAATACCACCAAAATTACACAACACAACTCAAAATAACACTACAAAAACAATAAAATGAAAATGCTATGTTGCTTCGTTAGATGACAGGAAACGAATCCATGATCCTGTTTAAATTTGAATCAGATTTGACCAGTAGTTTTTGAGTTAGTATGAGTGTATTTTCCAGCGCATTTGAAGTAGGTTTTTTTTCTTGAAAGAGTTCTTTGACATGCTTGTTTCTTTATGATTTTCTTCACGGTTTGAGAGTATATACACACTGCACATAGGTACATTTTTGAACGGAAAAACTGACTGGTGCAGATTTTGAACCGATAACCGGGATCGGGATCGGTGATGATCGGGAGGAGAGGCAGGTCATTGGTAGACCACAAGTGCTAGTTTTATATTTAGACTGTGCAATTTTCTGGTAAATGGGTTTAAGTAATTTGACCTTTAAGTTAGGATTAGGATTAGGATGATGTACGTATATACCTACTAAGTACCTACTATTATTTCTTCTATGGTATGATAGATAAGTGAAGATGTCTGCCGTGTGTGGTGAAATCAGATCAAGGATCACATTATTTAATTTTTGTAATGAATTTTCGCAATATGTTCTCTCTATTCAATATAATATTGTAAATTTACAAAAACTTACCCACTCATTTTACACATAACTCCCCCCTCCCTACTACAGTAGACCCGCATCAATTTCACGAACGCATCATAACTAACCTTTTTAATTAACGAAAAAAGTTTCACTTTAAATTTTGAACGGGCGCGAACGCTACCGAAAACCAATGGTCATTCATCCCGACAAGTCCCGATGCCATATGGGCGAGCACGAAGTTCTTACAACTAGGAAGAATTAGAGTTGACACGTGTTTCTGCATGTATTATGTACATCTGCTTGTAATATAATTCAATTAAAAAAAAGTCACGTTTTATGTTAGACGGAGCAAAATTACCGCTGATGAGAAGTGCTAGGTAGAGTTTACGAGTGCATCTTAAAACTTATTTAGGTACCTATAACCTAGGTACTCAAACATACCTACTATCTAAGATTGTGTAACTAATTATTTTTAAAATAGGTATAGTGAACAACTGTAAAAATGTAAACCCTTTTGAAAATAAAAATATTATTATTAATTAATAAGAGGTTTCTTCTTAATTTGAGTGATATAATTATGAACTAAGAGTGCAATGTGGAGTGAAATAGGATGCGGTGACGAGAATAGAGAAACGTATCCTATCCTCAGATTGTTTAAACTAGTCGTGAAGAATGAATAAAATAAAATTGGCGAAATCGGTGCATTAGTAAATTGGTAAATTTGTGAATTGGATTGTTATAGGTGGAGTCCTTGATGTACAGACGTATAAGATAAAGACCAGGTCAAGGGTATCCATATTTAGAGTTCATTTCAAATTATAGAGCTTGCTGTGGTTATAGAGCATGCCTATAATTAAAAGAACGATGTGGCCCTATTTGATTCATCATCGAAATAACATTCAAATGGGCTTGGCGCTTATGCACTTTGCTTGCAACTTTGCTAGCTGAAACAAAATATAGGTACCTACATAAAATATATTTCAATTTAATTCTGATTTTTCAAAATTTTAAACAGTTTAGGAATACTAGGCCAAAAAGTTTGCATTAACATACACTACGAATTTCATAAAAAAATCATCTTACGATATAAATGAAGTACCTACCTACAGATTTTTATTGTGCTGAAAGAGTTTTTGTCTCTGAATTCAACTGCTAATGATCATAGACATCTACTATTAAGATACCCGACTCTCCCACTCAGACTCAGGGCCCAGTCTCTACACACACACAAACACTAACACCACCACCAACACTAACATACACTAGCATTGAACAATTAGAACCAGATTTAACAAGTCCCATTATCCAATAAGACCTTAAATCACTCACCTCCCATTATAGAATTGACCACAATTGACCGCATAAATTGGAGATAAACTATTTAACACCACCTTTTTATGGAGGGCTTGGTCAGCTCTGATGGTGTTCATATTAGGCCACCTGAAGATCTTTGCAATAACAGCAGCATTTCAAAAGTTCGGAAAAACAGTATTTTTACCAACAATCATCTAAAAACTACATGACCACTGAGCATATATAATCACTGCGTTTAAATGAATGAACTTAAACAAGATATAAAATAAAAATATTGGTAAATTTTACAGTTCTGTTAGTTTTTAAGTCTATGGCGCGGATGCGACCAATTGAAAAATTAATGACTGAGTTCGTCAGAAGACCTACTCTGAAGCAATGGTAATAATTCTGCACACGTGTGTGGCAAAATGTCTAAAGATTATTTCGTTTTTCTTCAAAGAACTACATTCTTCGCGTAATATATTTTTATAAGTTAGCAAAGGTAATCGTAGCACCTCGTAGACGATCTACGGCAAATCTTGATTGTCTACGCCGCTTCGTAGAAACTGCTACGTGGATTTTTTCGCCATATTCTCGTGGTCCTACTAATTTGTTCTACTAGTAGGTTTTTTACAAATTTGTTTTTTTTTCAGTGTAACGTCAGATCAATATGTTGTTGCCTCTATAAAGTAGAGACAAAAATATTATGAAATATGTACAAAGATATATCCATCTTTGTACATATTTCATAATATTTTTGACTCGTATTTATTTTGTTACTCTTAGATAGTAAAACCCGCCTTGTTGTATTGTAGCAAATACAATATTTTATTGAGTATTTAGCTGGTAAATAAAAAAAAACAGTATTTTGTAGGTACTAGTAAAGAATGGTAATTCAAAATAAAAAAACGTATTTTATTATTCAAATTCAAACAGAAAAAGTAACTTGAGAGTCTCATAGTCTAGACCAGGGCTTCCCAATTTTATTTGGCAATGGAACCCTAATTGATCAAACTTTTTTTGGCAGAACCCTAGCTAGACTCTAGATTAACACCTCGCAAGTGCAATTTCAAATTACCCACGTAATTTCCCAAGGACAGAAGACATACGGAAGAGGAGAAGAAAGAAGACTGAAACTCAGAAGAGAAGAACGCTAAACTAAATCTTATTCCTAAGTACTAGTGCCGCAGGAGTGTTGAAATTTCTCCTGCTGCCTCAGTGCTTATCAATGAATTTAGCTATATCTACCAGGGGACCAGAAACAGCAAGAAACATGAAGATCCAACCCTTATAGTGCGCGTCACGCAAGAAGAACGCCGAAAGGACGGGGAGGGGTTGTAGCGCGAGTATTTTGTATGCGCAAACACATCCCCTCCTGTTTTCCAGCGTTCTGTTTGGTTGACGTGACTATAGTCCGCAGAAAGTTCAGTTGTAACTTCTTTTTTGTAGGTTATGGTCTGAATCTCAAGTCTGGATCGGCACTCAAGCATATTAAAGTTTTTTTACACTGTTCAGTGAGAAACTATCAATCTATTCTTGGATCTCGATGCAGACTTGGTCATTATCAGAATAATAAATAATAATATAATAAAATAAAAAAGCCTGTCTGTCTGGAAATAAGTCCATAATAAGTTGGTACATGTTTTTTTTTAATTTTCACTTTTTTATACATAGATAGGGTAGATACTACTGATTAGGACCCCTCTCGGGTAAAGGCTTTATCAGAATAGCTTATTTTAATTTGTGCGAAGGCAATTCTACTTTGTAATCAACCGAAACAAGCGAAGGCGAATGGGCTCTCTTTCTTTCTTATGCGCTCTCTCGCTCGCCTGGTTACTGAATCATTCGCTGGTTAATTAAGTTCGCTCAGTTGAAAATTAAACCTTAACCTTATTAGCTTAACACTTAACATGATCTGTTCAACGGCCAGATAAAAGTTTTATAGATAGTACTACTTGCGCCTCGCGGTTTCACCCGCGCAGATTTAAATCCCGGTATTCCCACGGAATAAAAAGTAGCCTATGTGTTATTCCAGACTATAATCCATCTCTCTACCAAGTTTCATCCAGATCCGTACAGCCGTTCCGGCGTGAAAGAGTAACAAACATCCATCCATCCAAACTTTCGCGTTTATAATATTAGTAGGATTTATTTTATAGATAGATTATAGAGAGCACTGGTGGTTGGCGTAGTGGTAGCGATGGTAGCTAACCGATCCTGAGGGCGTGGGTTCAACCCGGTTGTGCATCAATTAGTTCTAAAACATTCTGTCAAGTGCTCCAAAGGAGGCTCTTTGAGGCGCACCTAATCCTTTCACCACACTGTTTCAGAAGTTTAAAAATTAAACCTTATCGTGATTTATACGGTCGGTATAAAGTGAGGCTATAGATAGAATAGATTTTTTGACTCACTCGGGTTAGATGTAAATACTGAAAAACTGAAACAGCTTCACGACTTTGATCCCCAGGCACGGTAGATATCCTTTCAGATCTCTCAGTACCAAGTACTAACTCAAGATCAAACATTACATTTGGCACATTTTGCAGTAGTTAGTATTCCATACGTGACAGGTTGTAAGCCCATCGCCGCTTTTAGAATACTAACTGGTTTCCTCACATAAATTTTCTATAGAAAAATCCATTGGTGCACGACCGATTCGCACCTGCGACCTTACGATCGGAGGGCGGGGACACTTCCACTAGACCACCGGTGCTCTTAGATTTTGGGATAGATGATGTTTGTAAAAAAATTATCCAATAGGTAATCTAAAGAAATTGAATAGGTAAGTACCTACAAAGAATTTAGTTTATGCTCGAGTAGGAAATAATGTTTAAGAGTAGGAGAGCTCTTTGTGTGTGTCTCGTCCGGGGAAGTACTACCAGCACGCCTTTTTCTGCCGCGGTTTGAAGAGTGTGGTCGCCGGTGTAATTCAGGCACATGAGGCTTAACATCTGTTTGCCTCAGGTTGATGGACGCAGGGCAGTGCATCGTACGGCACGTTCCTATCGTGCGTGACTTACGAGGCAATGCTTTGTTATAGGTGATGTTTACCACTTAACATCAGGTGGGCCATCAGCTTGTTCCATCAGCTAATTGTATAAATACATATAAAAAATGTTACAATCATAATACCTCCTTAGCTCGACGGTTTGTTGCTGCGCCAAAAATAAATCATCGGTAAGTACAGTTAGCGAAAAAAAGTACCCAGATAACATTTTCTTTTTTGCAGCGTTCAAAAATCTCTTTTTTTCCAAGTTTACTTTTATTTGTAACAGAAATATTATGTAATACAATAATAAGAGACACGTTTTTAAGTTCCAGAAACCAGCGTTCTAAATCTGTCCGCGACTGTAACTGACGTTAATTAGGTATTATGTCTACCTAAGCAGACGAGTCATCTAGTAATATTCCAATTGATAGAGAGAAGTGCCTGCATTATATCAATGCAACAACACCCGTCACACGCAAATAAAATACAATTGCATAACAAATTGAAAAATTGCATTGATAAATCTCAATAACAAAATTGCTCTGATAGTAACTACGAATATCCTCTTCTATGTAAAATCTGCGGGCGTCAATCGCCAATTCATAGTGACCTATACACCAATGACTGTTCAATGGGTAGCGAGGTCAGGCTACTTTGGGTGTCAGCCCGTATGCCACTTAACTCAATGAACTCCCCCTGGTGAGCATTAAATTTAATAGTCTATGAAAGGAGCGAAGCGGTCGCAAATGCGCCTTCCTGTCGCGAGCGGAAGACGCCGATTGGCTCAATTGTGGACTCATTCACCAATCAGCGTTCTGTGTTGTCCAATTTATGTTTCAAATCTTTGACATAGTTTTACTCGCGCTTTTAGAACTTTATGTTCTAGGTGCACCTCGCGGTTTCGCCCGCGCAGATATAAATCCCGGTATTCCCACGGGATAAAAAGTAAAGTAAATCCGTTCAGCCGTTCCGGCGTAAAAGAATAACAAACATCCATCCATCCATCCATACTCACAAACTTTCGCGTTTATAATATTAGTAAGATTTCGCGCTTATAGGTATTTAAAATTTCCTTATTTAAATAGCGCACATTATTTAATCACAAAACACAAAAGGTTAATCTGATTTAAATGTGCCATTCATAAAATAAAAGCAATTTTCAAAATCTACAAACAGACATTCCATAAAATAAACATTTTTAAATTAGCTACAATATTGTTTTAGAATACGGAAGTTAGGTGTAAACTTGTTTGTTAGTTAAATTATAATTATTCACAAAAAAGATTTTAATTTTTATAAATGTTTATTATAGCTTAGTCAAATATATGTATATACATGGTCAATTCATTAAAATAATCATACCTAAGTTCCTATAAATTCTTCATAGTCACTCATATAACATAGTTCATGTCGTATTTATAAAACTAGTTAAATCTATAACAATTTTTTTTCACAGATATAATAGGCTTTTTTTGTAACATTTATAGGTTTGTATAACAAATATAAAAGGTAATTTATATAAATAAATAAATATTGGTGGACTTTCCATACAGCACTATCTAGCCCCAAACTAAGCTTATGCTTGTAATATGGGAACCAGATAGCTCATATACTACTTATAATACTTTTTTTTTTGTAAATACATACTTATAATATTATATAACACCCAGACAGAGAACAAACATTTATGTTCATCACACAAATGTTTGTTCACGGTGTTAATCGAACCCACGACCTACGGCGCAGAAGGCAGAGCTACTACCAACTGAGCTACGTAGGCTGTCTAATTCTTAACTCAATAATAGTAAATATGGTGCATTGTTTTCATTACTTATTACCAACAAGGACAGAAGGTACGATCAGCAACAAAAGTCACAAAAAATTTTGTCATCTTATAAAAATCTGTCAAAGATAATCAGTGTTTATAGGACCACTATTGCCATCTGTTACGTGACAAAGATAACTGAGAAATAAAATTAACTTGAGTAAAGTTTAAAAATAGAAGCTTTTATGATTCAAAAATTTAAATTCTAGAACATTGCGGGAGCCTGCTAGAAATATAGTCTATGCATTGCATTACATGGACCAATATGACAATAGATGTTATCCGTGCATGTAGTTGCGCGCCGCGGTTTCACCCGCGCATATTTAAATCCCGGTATTCCAACGGGATACAAAAATTAGCCTATGAGCTATTCCAGGCTATAATCTATATCTCTGCCAAATTTCATCCAGATCCGAGTAAAATCCAGTGAAAGACTAACAAACATCCATTCATCCATACTTACAAAGCCGGAGTGATGTATTGGATGGCAGCACAAATTCCAACAAGAAGACCTACAACAGTATTGAGAAACAGCAAGGGATATCAAACAACTTGAACTGGAGGTTCTCTTGCGTATTTTACCTAAGGTGCGCATGACAACATGGGCAACAAAAAATTCTCGATTATGAGCAATGATGGTCGATTGTGTCGTGATAAAATATCAAGCAGTTTACAAAAACGGCAACAAGTATCAATTCGCCCGTGTAAGGGCAATAGTTTGACCAATATAACAGCAATACAATCATTATCCCAATATGTCAGAACAGATTACATCGCGGGTTTCATGCAGTTTGTCCGTGACGCCAAAACTTCAGAAGACCCGCGATAAAGTTTGTCGATTACGTTCGAGGAAAAAGGCCTTTACAGGAAAGTATTGCTTCTGAGACAGCTTCACAGGACTTACAATCATTATCCCAATATGTCAGAACGATTACATCGAGCGTGTCATACAGTTTGTCCTTGACGCCAAAACTTCAAAAGAAGCGCGGAAAAGTTTGTCTGATACGTTCGACGAAAAAGGCCTTTACAGGAAAGTATTGCTTCTGAGACAGTTTCACAGGACTGAGTACAATCATTATCCCAATATGTCAGAACGATTACATCGAGGGTGTCATGCAGTTTGTCCGTGACGCCAAAACTTGAGAAGAACCGCGATAAAGTTTGTCGATTACGTTCGAGGAAAAAGGCATTTACAGGAAAGTATTGCTTCGGAGACAGCTTCACAGGACTGAGTGCAATCATTATCCCAATATGTCAGAACTATTACATCGAGGGTGACATGCAGTTTGTCCATGACGCCAAAACATAAAAGCGCGGAAAAGTTTGTCTGATACGTTCGAGGAAAAGGGCCTTTACAGGAAAGTATTGCTTCGGAGACAGCTTCACAGGACTGAGTGCAATCATTATTGCAATATTTCAGATCAGATTACATCGAGGGTGTCATGAGCCTTGTCTACGCCTTATCGCACATCTAACATTGAAAAAGTCATAGAAGATAGCGAGATAGAGATTTTACTTTGATGTGATCGTCCCAAATCTTGAAACTGGAAGTTTGACCAACAATATAGTCTTGAAACTGGAAGTTTGACAAACAATTTAACCAGTGAAGTGGTACGCCTCCACTCTCCAAAAGGATCTTCGTCCGAATAATAACACCCAGACAGTTTGGCTTACCTAGCTAACCAGAAGAAACCAAGCAAGCTAACGCTCATACTCTAAGATCACATTGCCAAGCGATGCTTCAAGAAGAAGCGGGAACAGAAAGGAGAGAAACAGGAAGAACATTCGTGTTTGCTTCAGTCTAACCAGCCTGTCGTGGACAGCGGCGCTATCACACTATCCTATTCTATCCTATCCTACTAATATTATAAACGCGAAAGTTTGTAATATTGTAGATGGATGGATGGATGTTTGTTACTCAATAACGCCAGAACAGCTAAACGGATCTGGATGAAATTTGGCACAGAAATCATAGTCTGGAATAGCACATAGGCTAATTTTTATCCCGTGAGAATACCGGGATTTAAAACTACGCGTGAAACCGCGGGGCGCAGCTAGTGGCTCTTATGTAAACTCTAGACTTGTTCAGAACGCTAAACAGAACATAATATGCAATTCTGTTGCTAATGGAGACCATTTTGATAAGTGAAAGTCTTGCGGGAGAACGCCTTGCCAGCCAGGCACCTATGTCTCGTGTCGTGTCTTATTGACTGTACTAAAATGTATCACAAAAACTTGCGGGGCGAAACAAGAACTCAAAGTGGGGCGAAAATTGAATAAAATTATTAAAACATCCATAATCTAATTTCGGGGCAAACAAGGAATATAATGTGGGTCGAATGTGGAATTTACATGTGGGGCGAAACTCAGCGGGGCGAATGTGGAACAAATCACCGGGAAAATGCATGTCATCGTTTCCCCGGGCAACTACTGATTATTGATTTAACATAAAAAAAGTTCAATTTTGAACAACTCACATACTAAAACTGTTCAATACTGAGCAACTTACGCACTAAAACTGTTCCTGAACTAAAAGATGAACAGTTTTTGTATGTATGTATTTGACATTGTAAGACTTTTCAACTCTAAACTTATTTGATAAAACTGTTCAATGCTGAACAACTAAGAGGTGAACATGCTAGTACGTTTGTTACATGTTCATTTTTTTTTTTTTATACAACTAGCTGATGGAACAAGCAGATGGTCCACCTGATGTTAAGTGGTAACCATCACCTATAAACAAAACATTGCCCCGTAGGTCACGCACAATAGGAACGTGCCCTACGATGCACTGCCCTGCGTCCATCAACTTGAGGCATACAGATGTTAAGCCTCATGTGCCTGTAATTACATGTTCATGTACAACTCTAAACAACTTACATAATAACCCTCTTGTTCATAATCCCTGGCTGATCGCGCCAATAGCTTATCAGACCAATAATTCTGTTGCTCTCTTTTCGTTGGCATAAAAGTGGTACGGACAAGAATACTCTATAGAGCTGCTTTAGAATGTCAGGGATTATTAATAAGACGGTAAAACTATATGTTATGTAGTTCTTTTCATCTCTATACTGAAAGTTGAACAGTTTTTGTATGAATTTTGTATACTTCTTCTTCTCAGGGTGCATTTCCACTACTGAAGGTTGCCAGCCATCTGCTTAAATGTCTCCTTATCTAGGGCAAGCCTAAATAGCTCCCCCACCTTCTCGATACCAGTCCATTGTCTGATGTTGCGTAGCCTTTTTTTGTTGTTTCGTTTTTTGTTGTTTATTTTGTTGTATACTAAAACTGTTCAAATCTAACTTCCAACACTCCGATCTTCTCTATCTCGTTTCTGATGACGTCCCCAGGCTGCAGATACTCCGGCGGCTGACGATACATCCCGACGCCTCCAGGCGTGCCTGTTAGGATTATATCGCCGGGCAGTAGCGTCATAACCCTGGAAGAACGGGAAGAGAGAGTAAGAATATAACGTGTAACATAATCCTACTAATATTGTAAATGTAAGTTTTTGGGTATGGATAGATGTTTGTTACTCTTTCACGCCGTAACGGCTGAACGGATCTGGATGAAACTTGGCAGAGAGATAAATAATAAAAATTCTTTATTTGCAAGAAAGAATGGTTACATATAGATAGGTACATTAGCTTATTATAAGTATTACAGTAAGTAAAGGCAGAGAACCAAGAAAATTTTTGATTAATTGAATAGAAAATGAGTGTAAACCTAGTACCTAGTCAGAGGTACGTCCAAACATTACATTTGGCACATACCCACATTTTGCAGTAGTTAGTATTCCATACGTGACAGGTTACAAGCCCATCGCCGCTGTTAGAATACTAACTGGTTTCCTCACGATGTTTTCCTTCACCGTTTAAGAGAGATCTGAAGGGATATCTACCGTGCCTGGGGATCGAAGTCGTGAAGCTGTTTCAGTTTTTCAGTTTCAAAACCTTGCCACTGCGGAGATTGTGTGCGTGAGTATTGAGTGGGAATAAACTAACACACTCATATATGATATAAAATTAAAATAGTCGAATTATTCTGATTGGTCGTTTCCTTGCCGAACCGCTACACTCGTCCTCGATGAAAAACGCACTCTATATCTATAGCGCTAAAGTACATTATTGCAATAACAAGATACTCACGAGGTAAGTCTTTCGATGACTGCAGGTATCTTGTGGACTAACATCGTCGTATTACTCTTCTGCTTTTCGACGCCGTTGACACTGCAGACTATATTCAAATTCTGGGGGTCACCGACCTCGTCGTGCGTCACTATCCAAGGACCGATAGGGCAGAATGTATCCATTGCCTGAACATAACATTTATATTTTTATTTATATATATATATTTTTTTATTAACAGGTAAGGTTTTTCTAGTTTCACTATGCGAAAACGTGTAAATGGTCTTTAGATATTTTTATGAATTTTTAATTAGTCTGTAAGTACTGTTTGTTTTCCTGAGAAATAAAAATAAATATCCTCACTAACTGCGCCCAGCGGTATTATCCGTTATCCGACTATTATAAACGCGAAAGTTTGTGAGTATTTACGGATGGATGCGCGGTTTCACCCGTGCAGATTTAAATCCCGGTATTCCCATGGGATAAAAAGTAGCTTAAGTGCTATTTCAGACTATAACCATAATCTCTAATATAATCTCTCTGCCAAGTTTCATCCAGATCCGTTCAGCCGTTCCGGCGTGAAAGACTAACAAACATCCATCCATCCATCCACCCATACTTACAAATCGCGTTTATAATATTAGTAGGATCATCAAAATCAATTCACGATGGAATATTCATTTAAAAAAACATATTGAGAACCTCCTGCTATAAAATTAATTTAAGGTAAAACTTTTTTTTAAAACAAGCTTTTAACGCATCGCAATCGCAACCTTTTGGCTGATGTACCTGTTTAACAACGTCACAGCACCTCAATCGTTCAGATGAAGAATATATTTTATAGAACGATTGTACATTGCCATACGAATAAATAAATAAACGCATCGTCATCCAAACTAAACATGTACACAAAATTTCAGCTGAATCGGTTGAAGTTATCTGCTTCAAACATTGCAATGCAAGTTAAATAAAAGCTTGTAAAAAGGAGGTTCTCAAAAACAAGGTGTTAAAACAACACCCGGTAAAAAAAACCTAGTTACCTTGCCAAGAAGAAACTGGCCCATATTCTTATCTTTCTGCCAGTCGCGCGCGCTGATATCCTGCGCAACCGTGTATCCTAGTACATAGTTGTACGCGTCTGCTGCTTTCACCTTACTAGCTATCTTACCGATGACAACCACCAGTTCTACCTCCCAGTCGACTTTCTGAAAAGAGTAGACTAGACATAACAGACATTTATGTGGGTGTTTGTGTGCTGCAGCAGCAAAAGGGTCTCGACTCAGCGTATGCCTCACCACTAGTTTAGCAGTTGGGCGCTGTTATTCTGCCGAGACCTTTAATACTTTTCGAAAAAGAACAAAATAAACCTCCTTGCGTCCTGCGGCCCGGTTACGCTATTGTCTGGCTATATATCGAGATGGCTTTCAGTTTGACATTTGATTCCCAAAACGCCGGTTTCTGAAAGCTCGATCAACGCTTATAGGCTTTCAAGTGACTTGCTATTTCAGCTTTTACTTCAAATTAGAATAGCAAGTGACTTGGCAACTGATTAACTTTAATCGTTTAAGAAACCCGTGGTGAGTGTAATAGGAATTGTATAGGATGGATGGGAATCTAATTTCAAACTGAAAGCCACCTCGTTAGTCAGACATCATCGTAATCGGGCCGCTGTACCTTACCACTTCTTATTTGTTATATAACTTGCTGAAGTAACAACCCAAACAAGGAGTAGAGGTAAGCCAAAGAGGGATGGATTGTAGGAAAGTTGACATGGGTAAGTAAGAGATAGTGTTGTGGTAATTTATTGCTTTTTTATTCAACCAGCTGATGGAACAAGCAGATGGCCTACCATGTTAAGCGGTAACCATCCGTAAGTCACGCACGATAGGAACGTGCCTTACGATGCATAGGCTTAACATCTGTATGCCTCAAGTTGATGAACGCGGGTAGAGGCACGTTCGTAACTTGTGAAGCAATGCTTTTTATAGGCTATAGTTACCACTTCACATCAGGTGGGTCATCTGCATGCTTCAAGCAAATTGTATTTAAAGAAACAGAGGTACCTACACAATATTTATAAAA
This sequence comes from Plemyria rubiginata, assembly GCA_963576535.1. Taxonomy (NCBI): domain Eukaryota; kingdom Metazoa; phylum Arthropoda; class Insecta; order Lepidoptera; family Geometridae; genus Plemyria; species Plemyria rubiginata. The sequence goes on along the minus strand of OY754930.1, from coordinate 5,251,748 downwards.
CCCAGACTAAGAACAAACATCTAGGTACATTCATCATACAAATGTTTATTCTCGATGGATATGTTTATTCTTGACGACCTCTGTGGCGCAGCGGGCGAGAGCCTGCCTGCGACGCAAGAGGTTGCGGGTTCGATTCCCGCCTTGGAACAAATTTGTGTACGATCTGCAGAAATTTGTTCCGATGGTCTGGGTGTTTTCTATGTATAATACTAAAATATCTATCTATGTAAGTATATAATGTATTAAATATATCAGTTATCTAGTACCCATAACACAAGCTTTGAATAGCTTACTTTGGAGCTAGATAGTGCTGTGTGGATTGTCCAGCATTTTTTTTTTTTTTATATCTAACCCACAGTCTACAGGGCAGAAGGCCAACTACCTACTTTCCTCAGTCAGTGCACTGAAAAATCTTATCTTTATTTAACACCAAGATTAATTCCTAAATAATTCCAACAAGGTTGTCTATCCGACCACAGAGAACATTATATCATCATAAAACCCACCTACGCTCGTATGAATTACGAACTCAATTTACTTCAATAATTGACCACAATTTGTCCCGTGGCGGGGTCGGATCGGACCTGTGATTCATTGCACAAAATTTTGACCCCAAGTAGCTACTCATGGTAGGTACGTCATAGTTTGTTAAATTTTGATGTACGAAACCTTGACCGTAAAAAAGATGTGCAAAGGTGATGGGTATTCTAGTATAGAATCAATCACAATAATACATTGACAGCCTACATAGCTCAGTTGGTAGTAGCTCTGCCTTCTGCCTTCTGGTTGTGGGTTCGATTCCCACCGTGAACAAACATTTGTGTGGTAAACATAGATGTTTGTTCTCTGTCTGGATTATAAGTATGTATTCACAAAAAAAAGTATATAAGTAGTAGGTATATCAGATATCTGGTTCCCATAACACAAGCTTAGGCTTAGTTTGGTGCTAGATAGTGCTATGTGGAAAGTCCACCTATATTTATCTATTTATTATTATTAATACACTTGCTTAGAATAATATTTAAAAGCTAATTTAAAAAATGGTTTAAAACATTTGAATGGAATAAACCATTTATTAAGGTACCTGTTGTAGGTGACAATATTATCATCATCTTTACGCTTATCTTGAAGATACCTATTTAACAAATTCACAGTCCATTAGTACAGGCACATGAGGTTTAACATCCATGTATGCCTCAGGTTGATGGACGCAGCGCAATGCATCGTAGGGCACGTTCCTATCGTGCGTGACTTACGAGGCAATGCTTTGTTATAGGTGATTGTTACCACTTAACACCAGGTTGGCCATCTGCTTGTTAGCCATAGTATAAAAAAAAGTTAGTGCCACTGAATTTCAGCCCTCACTCGCACAGCATCACCAGAGGGCGTAGTCGCAGTTTTGGTTGATATATTACACGCGTGTATGGTGTACACTACAAGCAGTTTTTGTATGAAAATAAGAAAAGCGCCCCTAGCGGACACGACGGACTTTTATTATTTCTACTTATATTTTATTTTCATACAAAAACTGCGTGTAGTGTACACCATACACGCGTGTAATGTGTCTACCAAAACTGCGACACGCCCTCAGAGGGCCAACCGCGATCTCTTGAAGCATTCTCATTTGAATATTTCTTTACTTTTTGATCATAAAGTAGACTATGCAGTTGACATAAGACATTGACATAAAAGTAATATTGAAATAAGAATTAAGTCCACATTTATTATGCGAACCGCCAAGGAGTGGAACTCATTGCCGTCGTCTGTCTTTCCTGATCACTATAATTTGGGCCTCTTCAAGGCAAGAGTGAATAGGTGTTTTCTAGACCGTTCTGCTCCATCGTCGACTACATCGTCGCTTACAATCAGGTGAGATTGTGGCCAAAGGACAGTCTATCAACAATAAAAAAAAAGGAAAAAAGAATGCTTCAAGAGATCACGGATGGCCCTCAGACCCTGCTATCACCAGTGACCAGAACCTACCTTTGTAATTTCAGTCCTCAACCGCACAGCATCACTAGGCCCCACTATTGTACTGGGGAACTTGTTGAATATCATCGGCACGGGTGGAAGCTGAAGATTCTGCTCCTCGCAATGGTCTTTGTAGTTTAGGCCGATACAGAGGACCTTGTCTATGCCAGTTATTGGCGCCTGGAGAGTCACTGAGGAGAGTGAGATCGAGGATTTTGCTGAGGATTGACATCTGTAATATTTTTTTTAATAATAAAATAAGTAATAAAAAATTCTTGTTCTTTATTACACCTAATATACATTAGAAGCCAATAAAGTCAAAGTATTTTATCCTACTAGGTACTATTACAAATGGGAAAGTTTGTAAGTATGGATGGATGTTTGTTACTCTTTCACGCCGGAACAGCTAAATGGATCTGTATGAAACATGGCAGAGAGGTAGATTATAGTCTGGAATAGCACATAGGCTATTTCTTATCCCGTGGGAATATCAGGATTTAAATCTGCGTGGGTGAAACCGCTGGGCGCAACTATTTGGTAATAAAAATTAGGTAACTTGCCAAAACTGCAGATCAATTATCTAAAAACAACCTGCTGCAAAAGCAGTATCAGCAGTCAAGTTGTTGCTTATCAATTTATAAGTAGTCAGTTGATAACATTAAATCTGAAAAGTATATATTCACAGTAGGTATGCAAAAGACAGAGGTTACAATGCTACTATGATAATAAAAAAATTGGCCTTGGGAGATATTCCCTATCTAATAGTACCTACATAAGATCCCTGAGGATGACTAAGGGGGGCAGTCAGAGGGTGGTGCAACAACTACAAGCAGAACAAGCGGTAGAAACCATGCCATGAGTTTGTTGCATGTTCTCCTAGGATTGGTTGCTGGGAACTGGTACTTAGATTCACCTTGCTTTAAGACATTTCAATTTCATTTTTCATACCAGTGATCTTTGATATGTAATTGAATAAATACCTTGACTTTGACTCCACCATTTGTGGTGGAAACTTTCAAGAATTGTTTTTCACCTATTATACATACATATAGATTATACATTAGATGCTTACTTTTTAACCTTATCTAGATCTCCTCTCTTCAGAACTTCCACAAGTGTTGTTGGTATTGTCGGATCTGCCTTATTCAGGTCCACAACATTGTCTCCATCCAGAAAACCAACGCGGATTTCCTCCGGCTTTTCCTTGTAAGAAAACTGTAGTAGCTTCATATTCTTGATTCTAGTCACTGAAAAATTCCTGTGAGATCTAAAATTCCCGTTGCCGAAGATAGCTTTTACAGAACTCTGACTTTTAGCACACGATAACGCGGCGCGGCTCAGTAAGTATCTACCACTCATAGAACTCATGACTGACTTGATTACGCACGCCGCACGTCACGTCTGAAACGCGTAAACATAGGTATTATGTAATAGGCCCGGATATTTAATAAACAAGCGACAAGGTTGAGTGGAACAATCTTACAGTAGGAACAGAAGATTTACCTATAACTTGTGCCCACTTATGTGAAATTAAAGCTAAAGATTAAAGAACCCAAATGCTATGCTGTTTAGAACGGCTTACTTGTACACTTTTTTTAGAATATCCTTTAGTTTCTATTCGTCTACTCTCGCAGTACATTTCAAAGGGTAAACAAATAGGTAGGTAACTAGGTAGGTAGGTACCACCAACCACAATATGTCAATGTTACATTTATGACAGTGACAACATTTTATTTGTAACAGTGACATACATAGAGATATTTATGTGAGACCCAAGGAATATGTACGTAGTATTCAAATTCCTTGGTTCTACCAAAAGAATTTGAATACTACGTGTTCTACCCACTGAGCATAATAATATCCACGGAATAGAGAAAACCCTACATTTCTGTGGTAATCACTACGTTGTTCTACCCACAGAGTACCTTTTTATAAATTATACTGGTTCTACCTTAGATTATAATCAAAGGGTTCTACCCAAGGAATTTGAATACTACGTTATATTCCTTGGGTTATACCCAAGTACCCACAGACAGACTAGTACCTATAGATTATAGAGGGATCTTTTTCCATCAACATCGCTATGTGGATAGATGGAAGATCTATTTCAAAAATTAAATAAAAGTGCTTTAATTAGATAAAATAGTTTCATTTCTATAAGTAGTACATTGTCAGACTGGCAAAACACTTACCAAAAGGTTGTACACATAGCGATGAGTCAAATTCATTGTGAACATAAGTAGTGTATAATTGGGTTTTCTGGATCAAACAAGATCCAAAAAACCCAATTATACACTTTTCGATCTATTCATCTATTCGTTTTTCATTATTCAAAAACTTCATCCATTCATTTTCGTCTATTCCAAACACTTTTCGATATATCCATCTATTCATTTTGCATTATTCAAAAACTTCGTTAATTCATTTCCGTCTATTCCAAAAAACTTGAGAGGGGTATTTGATAGATCATGTATTCAAAAACTTAAAATTGACTACTACTACTACTACTAATCATGTAATTTTCTTATACTGGAAAATTAAGCGAAATGACTAAATAATAGAATTTTATCTTTTTAGAAACTGACTAAATATCTATGCATTTTTTATCTATTCAAAAACTAACCACTCCTGGTTAGTTTGTTTGAATAGATTATGTATATATACAAAATAAAGTGTTGCAGGCATACGAAAGCCTACATAGGTGTTGACGTTAAGACGGTATCATTTACTCTGGTTTATTCGAGAGGTAAACTACCTTTACTGTGGCGCAGCTATACTACTTACCTAGATACGTAACTAAACAAATGATCTTTTTAATGTCATCATATGCAAAAACTAAGCAGTAAGTCGATAATGTATATTAAATACGTATGTTTATTAACAATCATCTGTTCAACTGAATTATTGTTGAGGTTTAAATAAAACAACATAATATGTATATTTGTTATTTATTTATTAGTGTTTATAGGCAATTTATAATATAGGTGAACGTAGGTAACTAACAATAACTAAATAAATAAATTTATATTTAAGTAAAAATACATTCATTAACATGATCATCACACCATTTCTTAATGCACAACACATTTTTAAGTGCACAGGTTTTCTTATGATGTACACAGTTTAAGCTTTTATTCAAGTTTTCATAAACACTATATAATTTTAATAAATTTGGACAACCATTATCACCAATATCTATAACATCACTGGTTTTGCATAATTCCTGTATCCATCTGACTTTTTCAATACCTTTGGTGACAATTCTTTTGTTACTTAAATAAGGTATTACAGTACGCTTAAATTCACGATAATCGATAAACCCTTCACTCCAAAAAAGACCACGGTTATTTTCTAGCCACCGCACTTGTTTTTTTTCCTCCGCTGATAAATTGTTGTATGAATAGGGTGGCTTGACAATAAATGTTTGCGTTTTATCATTGAACCAAATAGCAAACTCCTTAACAATAAAGTTATTGTTTGCATCTTTGAATCCTTGCAGATCAACTATTCTCATATCGCAATTCATGAAATTTTTTTTACTAAATTGCTCAGAGGTCTGTATTCTATAATGCAATCATTTAAAATGAGACAATATGCTGCCGTCTGATCAGGTATCTCTGAATTGCATTCAAGCTCCACGCGCACACTTACTACAGGACCCGACTTGAGGTTTTCACTTTGCCTAGAACAATCGATCACGAACAGAGGAGCCTTTTCCAAAAACTCGGAAGGACTTAACAATGGCTCACTTTTGCGCCCATAATAAGACTGCTGAAATTTTACGTATTGCTCATATATTAAGGCATATTTTGAATCACTAAAATTTACATTCAGATTTTCATAAGGAAAATAAGTAGAATTAAGATATACTTTAACATCTCTCAAGTGACAATGATCGAAACGGGACATATCTGTTACTGCCATATTTTTTCTGTTTGTTTGCAGACCGATGATAACATATCGAGGTTTTTCAATCTGTGATGAGGTTTTAATTGACCATGTATGCTTAGTGGTTTGTGGTAATAAAGGGTATTCATATAAATCCCAATTTCGGAATGCAAAACGTAGAGGACGATCTTTTTCTAGAAGCTTTAATAAATTTACTTTTTCCTTGTCAGATACCTTCACGTGCGGAACGCGCCATACCAATTTATTAATTATTATCTCTTCAAGATGCTCTCCTGTTGGAACTTTCAGTGAGTTTAAATCAGTATTACTACGTAACAGTATCAATTCATGTTTGCAGTTGATGATGATTTTCTTATAATCTTCAGCAAAACCTAAGCAACTGCTTAGTGGAATTGAAGCTGAGAAATTTTCTCGACACTTTGTACCATTTATATCCCACCCCCAAGCTTTCGCTGTTTTGGCTTCGTTTTCATTTAGAGATAGAATGGATTTAATAGTTGTAGTTATCCCAGCATTTTTTAATCTATCTATTTCCACTCCATTAAGTTCATATCGAATATCTTGAAAGAGGAACAGTAATGGATTATTGGTGAATTCTACACTTGTTACTTTTTGTTTCGAATCTTTTTTTATTATATTCACTGTTCCTTCCATGTAAAGGGTACTTGCTGATGGTAAAATGTAAAGATCCTGTTGATTGATAGGTATACGAATTTCATCATTCCTGTTGAAACTGGTTACGTATGGTTTATATGAATGGTATTCGATACTATCAATGGTATTATCGAATGTGGGTAAGTTTGATATGTCCAAGATACTCATTTTCGAAGACCAATTAATTTTAAAAATCTTTTGTTCTCTTCACTAATTTTAATATTTCTCTTAGTTGTTCCTTTATGGATTGTTCGATGAATACTGATGTGTTTTGGTTTTTTATTAGCATATTTATTGTAGTCAATCATCTTTTCTTAATATGCAGATATAATTGAACCTCTTCTCCACGTAAATTAATTAAATTATTTCTTATATCTAAAAGTCTGATATTAATGCAGCTAACATTAGATTGATTGACTGGAAAGTAAATTATGTTTTTAGGTATTTCAATGATTCTGTATCCTGGTGCAACATTAGGGGCAAATTCATGAATTATATGACTTGATTTTCCGTTAATATACGATCCGCTCACTATATCACATTCGACTCTCACCACGGTCGTTGATAAAATGTTAACTGGAAACTGTGACTCGTGTATTATATTTGGTTTTAAAGGTTGCTCGCCAAAACCGAGTAACGATCCAAGGGAATTATCTTTTTCAAAATGTATGTCCTTGGAACAGGAAATATGAGTTTTCAATGTGTTGTTGTTGCAAAATATATTAAAAGTTGTTCCTTTCTTAACGTTTGACCTCAAATAGTCAGAGATATCTTGCAGTTCATATGTGCCTTCGGGTATTTCAATGACTTCATTATCCCCATAATGAAATTTATTATTTTCACAATCAATGTTTGGAATTGAATTAAACGTTGATAGATGCAACAAAGCGCATTCATATTCACCGTCAAATTGTAAAGTAGGATAATAGTTAGTTGTCAAAGTAGATGTATTACCAGTTATAGACAGGGTGAAAGACATTTTAGAAATGAAGCAAATGAAACAAGTTCTTAAATTTATATAATAATTTATTCAGTACAGTTTTCATATAATTTTTTTTCCCAAAACTGATTAAGGAATTTTAAGCACAAGTGTCCACAGTTGAACGTATCAAAATTTTGGTAATTACAATAGTTGTATATTATATCATTAGTTTTGAGATATTTATTTATCTCTAATGGTGGCTTCAAATTTCCAAAGCTATCAAAATACTCATAATAATTGAAATATTTTACGTAGGCTACCCAATGTGTTCCTTCATTCTGAGAACTGTCTAAATTTATAATAGCACATTCAATGTCTTTTGGTTTTTTTGGTAATTCATCTCTCATAAAAACCCCTCTAAAATATGGTATGTTTTCAGAAGCATAGTCTATCAATTCTATATTAGTCAGAGCACGATTGGGTAACCGTTTTATTAGTTTTTTGAATTTTTGATAAAAATACCATTTCCTTTCTTGTACGGTCTGATATATAATCCTTTTCCTAGTGCAATAGATTCCATAGTTTTATTATGTCTTTGAGCCTCAGCTAAGTTTTTTGTAGCTGATTTATGATCATTAACAGCTTTGGCAATACCGGCTGCTCCTCCAGCCAATGCACCTAGTGCAGACAATCCAGCGAATATCGGTATCAACGGAAGTATACCACCTGTTTTCGGTAAAGGTATAATTCGAGGTAAACAAATTCCTTTCTTACTGTTAATGAGCTTCTTCGCAGCAGAATAGGCTACTTGGATGGCTTTAAAATTATTTTTAGGTTTTATCTTCTTCAGACGAGTGCGTATCGTAGAAACGATTGATTTAAATGACTTTTTTCCAGCACCATGCTTCACTTTGGTTTTCATTACTTTACTCACTAGCCACGAAGCTAACTTTTCTCCTTTTCCTGCGTCCTTGGATTTCAGTCGCTGTTTTGCCATGTTTAACAATTCTAAATCAGCTCTATGTCGATCTTCTAAATTATTTGAATTATACGCAATGTCGTGTTGCATACAAGCGTTATCCAGTTGATTAATTCCTTGATCACCTCTCAATAATCGTTTTTTTAATCGCGTTCCAGGACCACAATAATTATAACCAGGTAAATGCAATTCAAATGGTAGGGCGTTTATCAAACTGTTAACTAGTCCACCACCTCGCATTGCTGAGTTATTAATGACTTGACTTCACTGGTATTAAATAACTTTATACACGTCAAAACTTATGAGCTTAAAATTGCACTTCTTTCAATCCAGCTATTTTCGGTGCTAGGGAGGCCTAGCCATTTCACATAAAGCTTTCTTCCTTTTTTTCTTAGAACTTTTTCAATTAGATAAACATTAGGACAGTAAGTTTTCTGAAGTTCTTGTTCATAAAAAGTCCCTAATATCGGTTGCTTATGCAAATCTTCAATGATATATGTAAAAGGTCTTGAACAATTTACTTTTTTAACTAAAAACAATTCAGTGGACCAGTTAGGTGTATAACCTTTTTCAAAACTACCTTTATATTTGCTTATACGTACCAAATCTCCAACGAAAAATTTACTTTTCTTCAATTGAATATTTGTGTTCTGAGATTTTTGTATGTTAGTCATGATAATATTTTGATTGGACTGATTAACTTCTTTTGGTTTACATTTTGTTGTCCGATGTATTGTATTATTGTATTCGGCAACAACTCTTTGTAAAATTTCCCCGGCCCACTTGTAACTACCATTTAAACTGAAACATTTGTGTAGTTTGTTTTTAAGAGTTTTGATAAGTCGCTCGACTATAGAAGCTTTTTTTATAGAATAGGTAGAGTAGTGGTTTATTTTATAAGAAAGCATAATTTTTTTAAATTCATCGTTATAAAATTCTGTACCCATGTCAGTTTGTAAGTTGACAGGTTTGCGATGAGTCTTAACCAGGATATTATTAAATGCGTTTGCCACTTCATATTTACTTTTTGTTTTAATTGGAATAGCCCAAGAGAACTTTGAAAAGCAGTCTAATACCACTAATATATAACTAAACCCGTTGTTATAACTTTTGAAATTTTGGTAATCTATAAGATCTGCTTGCCAAAGATCATCGATTCCTTTTAACACTACGTATCGCCGAAAAAAATTTTTACGTGCTGTTTTATGGATTTCATTTACCACTTGTAGCTTACTCATTTTTTAAAATGATCTCCTTTTTGTTTTATGATATTATTTGCATGATAATCTTCTTTATACTGCTGAATAAGTTCTTTTATGTGTGATTTTATTTCATTAACTATATCACGAACTTCTTGCCTGCTTGCAAATGATTCAGATTGCTTATCAACGTATTCTTTATTAACAGCGTCGTCTGCTTTCACAGGATTTGCAATACCGGTCAATCTTACTGTTCGCAAATCAATTTCTCCTGTATGTAATGCTTTGTCAAAGATTTCAAAAGATTCTGGTAAACGTAATCGTTTATGAATGTAATGACCAAATTTATCCATATTATTGTTATTCCTAAGGAGTACTCAAAGGCGTTGAGGGTAAAGCTCAAATGAAACTAATATTTTAGGATTTAATCTTATATATTACGTTATAATGCCGCTCTCTCGCAACTCTTCTATAACAGATATTATTTCATTATCTAATCCAGTATTACCAGCATCCCGAGAAGCAATCAATAGTTTTAATCTATCAATTAATTCGTTGGGATCATCCCAGTAAATGTAGTCAACATTTTTTTTCCATTTCTTCATTGTAGGTAACCCTTTTCCCTGATATAAGTCAGGCTGACTACTGTCAGTACTTGCTGATATTTTACGCATCTTAAACAATGGTTTTATGATCTTCATGTATTTATTGCCTCTGTTACTTCTAATTGGTTTTTGTGGATCATAATCTCTTCGATGAACATTAGTTTCTAGTAACATTAACTTGTAATGTTCCATGTCTTCACTAGTTATTGCTGATAAGTCGGGCTCTTTTTTAAACAGTAGCTCATTTATACCAAGAGTCCTTTTAAATCTGTTTGATCCGATTTGAATATATTCGTCAGACACAGCCACAAGTGCTGACCCCATCATGAGCTTGCCTCGATAATTTCTCACACCAAATGGAATATCAGCTAGAGCTTCAGAAGATTTAGACCACGAAGAAATATTAAAACTTGGGCCACTCGAATCAGATTTAATTGTTTTAAATGATTCATTATTTCCTTCATCTGTATAATAAGGATCATATTGTTCAGTTTCATTTGTATTGTCATCGTAATCCTCTGAACTATTTGAATTTCCTGAAGTTAACTCGTCTAACTCTGCATTAGATTCTATCTTTTTTAAAGTTTTGTCTTTATCTACTGGCTTTGATGTTTCGAATGTTTCATTTGGAAAAACTTTGAATTTTGTTTTTTTATCCACCATTTGATTTAAAGAATCCGTGACTGGTTTAAAAACAGATTGCAGGACATTTCTATTCTCAGTTTCAATATCTCGCATCTTTTGAACCTTTCTTTTAACATTTTCTGCAGCTTTTGCAATTTGTCTCTTTAATTTTTTTTCCATATTATTTTTTATTAAATTAAAGTCAAACAAACACGTTTTAGTCTTCAACCGAGTGTTGTTCGACTGCGATTGAAAATAGTATTAGTTTTTTGCAATTAAATAGTACATAATGATGTTAGTATTGACTTACATTGTAACTGTCAATGCAGATAGGTTTTTCAAAATCATGAACTGTGAAAAGTACTAGTGAAACACAACAAACGTGTCAAATTTTTTTCTATAACATCCCTTATTTTTTTCGCAATCTTTATTTATCACTAAATAACTATAAGGCTCTTTCCATACATTTGAACACATATTTCGAAATTCTTGCCATGTTATATCTGTGTTAACATGTTCATTATAAATATGCTTCATATTTATATCATCTTGTTTGAAGAGAACTATTAAATTTGCATTATCTCTCACTAGTTGTTTAGGTATTTTGCTATAAGTTTGATTTAAATAAAAACAATCAATGTTTTTGTGTCTACCCATAGCAAAATAATTTCGCATACTGCTTTGGTTTTCACATGCAACATCATCAAATATAATTATAGAATTACATTTTGCGGTTTCTGGAGGCAGAACTTCTTCATTTTCATGATATTTAAAAAACTCTACGCCTGGCACCATTTTTAGAACCTGCTCCAAGAATATGTACTTCGGTTGGTAAAGAGTTTTAGAATAGACATAAACATTATGAAACTGTAATCCTTGTTTATGCAGAAGTAGACCAATTACTAAATTAGTTTTTCCGCAGTTCGACGGACCGCAAATTATGCATCGTATAGTGTTTGGTAAAAGTTCACCATGACGAGAACTATGTTTTTCAGAATCTATATTAATGTCATCAAATCTCAAAGTTACCGGTTGTTTTACGAACTGCATTGTAAGACACTTTGTAGTTAAATGATATAAAAATACAATGCTTATTATAATATACTTGTTTATAATTATTGATTAATGCACTGTGTAGCTCGTTATTGAGAGTTGAGACTGCCTAAAATTACGGAACTGTTGATACTTTGTATTTTTTAAACAATATGGATCTTTAATTATTCTTTATTTAGACTTCACCACTGTGAACAATTTCATTGGGAAGCATTATTTGATGTGAAATTGCATTCGGATTACAGATTTATCAAAGTGCACACGTTTCCTTGATGGTAAGTTTATAAATGATTTTATTTAAAGTGTATACTGGTGACCGTGGTTTAATATTTTAGCTACAATAACTTTATTTTTATTACAGAAAATGGAAAACACCTACGAAGATGATAACCCTATCACAAACCCATTTTATTACGCACAAAATATGGATGCAGTTTTTGAGACAGAAATCCAAAAACTTCAAAAAGAAATACAAGAAGAGCAATTAAAAAAGGACGTAGAGGCTAGCATATCAAATAAGGAAATTGGAGAAAACAATAAAAAGAAATCCAGATTGTCTCTTAAAAAGACCATCTGCAAACCAGCATCCTCAACTTGCGCGGCATGTACATCGTATGTTATTCGCAAGGAAACAAGAAAAGCCCATCACCTAATAAAAATATCCATCGAAGACATAGCAGGTACAGAGATATGTCAAACAAACATAAACAACACGAATATTAATGTGCAATACTTGGTAAAGGATAATTATGATGAAATTTTAAATGATACCGAAAAGTTAATAGGTAAAATAGTTAAAAATTTAAGTTCAGTCGATACACTCTACTTATATAAATAATAAAGTGGGAAAATGTTATTTTTTATATAAAATATGCAAAAAACGAATGGTAGGTAGGTACTATAATTTGTAAAGTTAATAGTGTGTAATGATATTGTTTCTATAAATCTATTATGTATTATTAGAATTATGTATTTTAGAAATTAAGAATTAAAATAAACACGTGAGTAACAAAGAAGTGAATTTAATCATAGTATTTTTTTAGGTACCTAATTAATGAAAACGTTTGTTTTATAATAAGAAATAATATTTTAGTTAGGTAATTAGGTAAAGTAGGTATTATGGCACCTATAGTTTCTTGGAGATGCATCGGAGAAGCCTATGTTTAGCAGTGGATTTATTCAAGATGATGATGATGATGATGATAAAGTTTTCAAAAGTAGTTTTAATACACGCTGTAGGTATTCTTTATTTGTAGGTAACTAGCTGAAACTTTCTGAAATTATGACTCCAGACTGATGATGATGATGATGAATGGCTCGAAAGCAGTCTTCATTATTCACCCTGTAGGAATTCTTTATTAGACTAGCAGAATACTTTCTAATTAGAGTTTCGAACAAATCTATCTATCAAACTTAATTATCTTTCTTTCAGTAATTATCCTCCTATCCACATTCTTTTTTCATTATAACCAGATCAGATCATCCTAATCTCATACAATCATTTATTTATCGTCGGAACGCATAACCTTCTTTTTATAAGTCGGTTAAAATTAAATGAGTAGGTAAAGCAATGCACGGCGGGCTCGATAAATGCATCTCAAATCACTTTTCTTTATAAGGAAGTCAGCCACATTCTTTGTGCCTTCATGCATCGTGTTAGCGAACTTAATACCAACTTTAATAATAAAGAGAGATTATGTTTTAAGAGAATAAATTAGTATCATCATTAGCTGAGGATGGCGAACTTATTTAAAATTTCAGATGAATAATCCAACAATTAGAGGTTCCTAATGTTAACAATGATTTACTATCATTATCTGTATTATATAGATACCTACCTACTGAAGCTTATTTTAAATGAATACTGAAATAAAACTATATCATTTTATACTCACTTGCATTTTAATTGGTGCATTGCAAGTAGGTGTAGGTATTTGTACTGATGTTTCTATCACCACATCTTATGAATTTTAAGCAATTATTATAAAACCATGCATTATAATAATTAATCATTATTATGTGAGACGGCAAACATCCACAAGAATTTAATCACCAGGTAGGTACTGTAAATATCTCTGCTGCTCTGCTGTTCCTTGTTGGAAACCAAATGTAACTTCTAGAATAGTACCTGGTTTACTCATGATGTTTTCCAACACTGTTTAAGAGCACTGGTATAATGGCTATCTAGCATTAAATTGCATCGCCGGGTGTGATGGTGAGTGTATTTTGTATGCGCAAACACATATTCTCTCTACTGTTTTCTAGAGTTCTTTATGGTTGACGCGACCTATACACGCTCATATTTATAAAATTCCGTCAGTAATAACATAGTGAATACGATGCCAATTGTTTTGATTCGATACTTTGCATTCGATTTGAGCATTCAATACAATTTTGTTGATGTAGCTTTTTAACACTAGCAAGGTTATTATACAGATGGCCTGCACACTAGCATAAAAAAATCTATAAATTAATCCGGGAATGCAGGAGCACCACCATTCAATGTTTTATTTTCTAACGCGAAACAAATCAGTAGGTACGATCAAGTTTTGTGTTTTTTCGTTCAGTGAATTGACAACCAGGATATTGTGAGAAATGTAAGTTTTTCAGTTCATTATTCAAATAATTTATTCACTCGAACAGTACAGCTTTCAGATATCTCCAGTATTATATATATATATATATATATATATATATATATATATATATATATATATATCTAGAGTTTTTCAGCTCATTATTCAAATAATTTGTTCACTTGAATAGATCAGCTTTCAGATACCTCCAGCGCTAAATATGATGAGTTTTTAACTTAGACAAATGAAAGGATCAGTTTTTAAATTATTATTAACAGTGACGCAGTATTTGAACTTTACAACAATCATGCTTACGACTCGCCGAGAACTCTTGCGCCTCAATGCAAAAATGGGGTGTCCACTATTCGAAAACGTAATCCGACTAATCAAAAGTCATATCGTAAGGATGTTGTAAAGTCCTAATAGTCGAAAAAAATGTTATAACATAAAATAATTAGATTGCATTGTTTGAACTGTACTTTGTAATTAGAATCATTGTAGGTATTCATGAATTATGTTTTATATTACAGGCCCAAGTACGCAGATCATGTTTTCCCATCCGACAACGAAGGGTCGGGGATTGATGAAATAGTAGCGGAGACTAAAACAAAGAAGCCAACCTCTACTAAGAAGCTGAAACCCACGGCATCATCGTCGACCTACAGGTAATATTCTTTTAGTATTCAGTGCGAAATGTTTATCAATTATTTTATGAACTGATCCTGCCTAATCAAGCACCTACCTATTTCTAATTTAGTATTTGACAAGATCGTTTTATTGCCTTCATTAATATTTTTTCTCATTAATAAGTAGGTGTGTTGCCAAATGAGGAATAACTTAAATACAGCTCCCATTATTGAATGAATAATCTACGAATTATCGTAATAATTGCTGAATAACCCGTTTCGTTGCATTCATATGATCATATTTTCTTTTTCAGACCCAAAAATGCTGAACCAGCTTTTCTGTCCGACGAAGGATCGGATATCGAAGATGGCGAAATAATAGAATTGCCGAAGAAGAGGAGCAAGCCATCTGCTCCAGCAGCCAAGAAACAAAAACTTACGGCGCCAGCTATCAGGTAAAATATCTTTGTATTCAGAGCGATATTAGGCTTAAAAAGTTCATAAAATTATAAAAACATCTGTAATCCAGTACCTACTGTTTAGTTCAGTATTCAATAACGATTATTTCACTTTTGTCACATCAACTAATTAATCGGACTCAGCATGATTGCGTGTTATAAGTATAAACTAGTGACATAATCATTAAATAATAATTTACTATCGAATATCAAACTGTATAATTCCTTTGTACTTATTAAAATGATTATTTTTAATTCCAGGTCTAAAAACATTGATCCAGGCCATTCAGACGAAGAGGATTCAAATACAGATGATATAGGAATCGACCGGAAAAAAAAGAAGTCGACTGCATCAGCTGCCAAGAAGTCGAAGCCAGGAAACTGCAAACCTACGATGCGAGACCTATTTGGCGATGACTCTGACGACGATGAACCTTCATCCAGTGGCGGTAAACTAGAACCACCTAAACTTCCGTGCTATATAACGCGCCGCGTGGCAAATGGTTATGCAAAACAGTTTTTTCCGGAAAAAAAAGGGGCATTGTATGTTGAACTTAAAGTGTATGAATGCAGCGAGATAGAGCAATTGTCGCCAATGAATAGATGGCGGCAGGCTATAATTGCTCTAAAAACTCGCGCCGATAATAATACTAAAAGTTGGGGGTATTTAGCTCAATATGTGAAGGAGGTACGAGATGAGTTTAAGCCGTGTCCTACAAATCTAACTAATTATTCTTAAAGAAAACAAATTTTTCTTTATGAATAATTTATAAATATAATTTTTATAATCACTAATGTTTTTTACTGTGCTCTTTCAGCTGAATGAATGTAATAATGAATTTGATAATGAATAATGATCGATTAAACGAATAAATACATTATAAATTGAATAAAATTACTAATATTTTTTTTAATAATTTTAAAATGTAACAATTTTTATAATCACTAATGTTTTACTGCACTCTTTTAGCTGAATGAATACAACAATGAATTTAAAAATGAAAAATAATCGATTTAACGAATAATTCAAATATAAATAGAACAAAATTACTAATAAATTTCTTCTATATGAATAATTTTTAAATGTATTAGTTTTTATAATCACTAATGTTTTTATTGTGCTCTTTCAGCTGAATGAATATAATAATGAATTTGATAATGAATAATAATCGATTAAACAAATAAATAAAATACAAATTGAATAAAATTACTATTAAATTTTTATTTAAATAATTTTTAAATGTATCAGTTCTTATAATCACTAATGTTTTTACTGCACTCTTTCAGCTGAATGAATATAATAATGAATTTGAAAATGAATAATAATCGATTAAACTATAAAATATAAATAGAACAAAATTACTAATAAATTTTTCTTTATGAATAATTTTAAATATATTAGTTTTTTATAATCATTAATGTTGTTATTGTGCTCTTTCAGCTGAATGAATATAATATTGAATTTGATAATGAATAATAATCGATTAAACGAATAAATAAAATATAAGTAGATATAAATAGAATAAAATTACTAATATTTTTTTCTTTATGAATAATTTTTAAATGTATTAGTTTTTTCATAATCACTAATGTTTTTACTGTGCTCTTTCAGCTGAATGAATATAATAATAAATTTGATAATGAATAATAATCGATTAAACGAATAAATAAAATATAAATAGAAATAAATTGAATAAAATTACTAGTGTTAAACTTGAGATTTTAAATAAAACTTTTATTCATATGAATTGTTTTCTGTTTTTTTTTCAGTTCATTCAACAGCATCGTGTTATTATACAGAATCAGATAATGAAATATTGAAAGACATACTAGAACATGATGAGCGTAAAGAATTAATATTTTGTGCCAAATGCAATATGGAAATAGAAAAATCACGTTACAGATATCATAAACGAACCAATGTTCATAAAGCTAACTGTTTAATAAAATCTGAGTTTGAGAATATAGATATTATAGGCACTGCTTTTAAAAATAGAATCAGATCATACAGAGTTAATCCACACCCCAAAGTCGAGTACTGCACTCCTGAGACATTTTTATTTGAGCGTAAAAATGACATAGTTAAACTGATTGATTTATCTCTTAAGAAACATACTTGTGTAAAAGTAAGTTTTGAATTGTTTGCCTCATTTGTACAACCTAAAAACGAATGCTTAACAAGACAGTTAAAATCATTCAATATAAAGTATCACACAATTTATAATAGTACTAATTTATCTGAGTTTTATTTAGAAGTGATAGAAGATTTAAAAAGAAAAATGATAGAGTTTGAGCACTGCGAATCAGGGTGGTCCTTTGAAACAATAAGTCATCTTGAAATCAATATTAATAAATACTGCCCACTAAGAGGTGGATCATACATTGACTTGCCAGCATGCATTAAAAATACTAAAAGTTGCATCAATATAAAAACACATAACGACGATTGCTTTTTGTGGAGTATTGTTGCTGCTTTGTATCCTTGTAAAGTAAACGTGAACCGAACAAACTCGTATCCTCATTACTCTCAAGTTCTTAAAACACAGAAGCTAAACCTTCCTCCCACACCGAATGATATTAAATTATTTGAAAACAATAATCCAAGTATAAGTGTCAATGTATATGGATTAGACAATAAATATCAAATCACTGGACCCCTGTATGCTTCAAACACTCGAAAAGATAATCATGTTAACTTATTATATTTCGAAAAGACAGGAAAGCGCCATTATTGTTTGATAAAAAACTTATACAAGCTAGTACGACGACAAATTACTCAACATCAAGGAAAATCATATTTATGCGAAGCATGCCTTCAATTTTTTGCCAGCAAGAAAAAATATGAGTCTCATAACTGCTCCAAGGTTTTAACTGTATTACCGGACAATAATATATTGCAATTTGAACATTATGAACGACAACAGAAAATAAATTTTGTAATATACGCTGATTTTGAAAGTCTATTAATGAATCATGTGGACACGAATGATACAAATACTCGAAAATATAAAGTTCATGAACCATCTTGTTTTGCTTATTATATATGTTGCTCTCACGATCCCTCTTTAAACAAATATAAAACTTATAGAGGTATTCAGTGTGTTCAGTATTTTATAGAGTATTTGATAAAAGATGTAGAAGACTTATATACTATTTTGGATGATATGAAACCTATGACTCCATTATCAGTTGATCAAGAGAATGAATATAAAACAGCTACAATTTGCCACATTTGTAAGCGATTACTATTAAACGATAAAGTGAAAGACCACGATCATGTGACTAAACAATTCAGAGGAGCTGCACATGCCTATTGTAACTTAAACTATCGCAAATGCTCATTTGTACCTGTTATCATTCATAATTTGTCAGGCTATGACTCACACCTTTTTATAAAAGAATTATCAAAACATCCAGGTGATATAAAAATAATACCTAAAACTAAAGAAAAGTATATCAGTATTACAAAATACATTCAGAAGTATAGAAAGAACACAAGTAATGCAATGCAAATAAAGTTCATAGATTCGTTTCAATTTCTAAGCACAAGTCTGGATAATTTAAGTCAAAATTTAGATAAAAATGAATTTGTACATTTATCAAAAATAGTTGAAAATGAAAAACAATTCAATTTAATAAAAACTAAAGGAGTATATCCGTATGATTACATGGATTCGTGGTCTAGATACAGTGAGTTAGAGCTGCCGTCTAAACAATGCTTTTTCAATAGCTTGAAGCAAGAAAATATCACCGACATTGAATATCATAGAGCGCAAAATATATGGACGGAGTTTGATATTAAGTCACTTGGAGAATTTACTGATTTGTATCTAAAAACGGATGTGCTAATATTATGTGACGTTTTTGAAAAATTTAGATGTACTAGTTTGAAATATTATAAACTTGATCCTGCTTACTATGTTAGCTCTCCTGGCTTAAGTTGGGATGCAATGTTACTTTCTACTAGAGTTCAACTAGAATTGATTCAGGATTTGGAAATGTATCAATTATTGGAAAGAGGCATACGTGGTGGTTTGGCACAATGTTCTCTGCGACATGCTGTAGCAAATAACCAATATTTACCTTACTATGATAACTCTAAGGATTCAGAGTTTTTAATATACCTTGACTGTAATAATCTATATGGCTATGCAATGATGAAAAAGTTTCCAATATCTGAATTCCGATTCATGACAGAAAATGAAATTAATGCATTTGAAATTTCTAATTGCTCCGCTGAAGATGAATACGGTTATATTTTAGAAGTTGACTTATGTTACCCCGAGCATTTACACGATACGCATAGTGAGTTACCATTTGCTCCAGAAAAATTTATACCTCCAGGCGGTAAAACAGCAAAATTGATAGCAAATTTATATGATAAGTTTAATTATGTCATACATTATGTGCATTTGAAAGAATGTATTAAACAAGGCCTTGAATTGAAAAAAATTCACCGAATTATATGTTTTCGACAGAAAGATTATTTAAGAAAATACATTGAACTGAATACCCTATTGCGAAAAAAAGCCACATCAACATTCGAAAAAGATTTTTTTAAATTATTAAATAATGCTATATTTGGTAAAACTATTCAAAATAAACGCAAACAAGTAGATGTCAAATTGATAACGTGCTGGAAAGATAATGTAAATAGAACTAATAAGTATTTGGGTGCTGAAAAACTAATTGCGAAACCAAATTTAAAAAGTGTTGCGATATTTTCGGATGACCTAGTAGCAATTCAGTTAAAACCTGAAAAAATTGTTTTAGATCGACCTATATACATCGGGTTTTCTGTTTTGGAATATGCAAAGACACATTTATACCAATTTCACTACAGTTTTATTAAACAAAGGTATGGAAAGAATGCCAAACTTTGCTACACTGATACAGATAGCCTTCTTTATTTAATAAAAACTAATGATTTTTATGAAGATATGAAGAATAACATTGAATATTTTGATACAAGTAACTATTCTTCTGAAAATGTATATGATATACCATTAGTAAATGCTAAAACACCAGGTTTATTTAAAGATGAACTTGGCGGTGACGTTCTTTGTGAATTCATAGGATTGAGAGCAAAACTTTATTCCTTAAAAAGCTTAAATATCCATATTAATAAAGCTAAAGGTGTAACTAAGCCAGTGACTAAGACATTGTCTCTTTCTGATTATGAAGATGCATTATGTCACAACAAAGAATTAAGATGCAAAATGAACATGATTAAGTCTATTCATCATGCTCTTTACTCTCAAGAAGTGAATAAGCTGGTGCTGAACGCAAAAGATGACAAACGCCAAATCTTTAATAAAATTCATACCATGCCTTGGGGTCATTTTAGAACATTGTTATAGTTTGATACATGTATTCACATTAGTATGTATTTTCTTGTAAAATATTTTATAATGTCATTTTACTTCGTTATTATGATTGTTTTGCTGTAATTCAACAAAGGTCAAGAACTACTTAGACGTTAAGAACCTTGAAGATACTTTTTATTACTTTGTCGACAATAAATTTAAAGTTTTATTCTATAATGATTTTTATTTCTCGCTAGCCTACTTTGACACAATATTACAAAATTGAATGACATAAATGAAAAATTAACTCTTAAGTTTGGACGAAAATTAATGGATGAAGTTTTTGAATAATGAATATATGAATAGACGGAAAAGTGTTTGGAATAGACGAAATGAAGGGATTAAGTTTTTGAATAATGAAAAATGAATAGATCGAAAAGTGTTTTGAATAGAAGAAAATGAATGGATGAAGTTTTTGAATAATGAAAAATGAATAGATGAATAGATCGAAAAGTGTTTGGAATAGACGAAATGAAAGGATGAAGTTTTGAATAATGAAAAATGAATACATCGAAAAGTGTTTGGAATAGACGAAAATGAATGGATGAAGTTTTTGAATAACAAAAAATGAATAGATTGAGAAGTGTTTTGAATAGAAGAAAATGAATGGATGAAGTTTTTGAATAATAAAAAATGAATAGATCGAAAAGTGTTTGGAATAGACGAAATGAAGGGATGAAGTTTTTGAATAATGAAAAATGAATAGGTCGAAAAGTGTTCGGAATAGACGAAAATGAATGGATGAAGTTTTTGAATAATGAATAATGAATAGATCGAAAAGTGTTTGGAATAGACGAAAATGAATGGATGAAGTTTTTGAATAATGAAAAATGAATAGATGAATAGATCGAAAAGTGTTTGGAATAGACGAAATGAAGGAATGAAGTTTTTGAATAATGAAAAATGAATAGATCGAAAAGTGTTTGGAATAGACGAAAATGAATGGATGAAGTTCTAGAATAATAAGAAATGAATAGATGAATAGATCGAAAAGTGTTTGGAATAGACGAAATGAAGGGATGAAGTTTTTGAATAATGAAAAATGAATAGATCGAAAAGTGTTTGGAATAGACGGAAATGAATGGATGAAATTTTTGAATAATGAAAAATGAATAGATGAATAGATCCAAAAGTGTTTGGAATAGACGAAATGAAGGAATGAAGTTTTTGAATAATGAAAAACGAATAGATCGAAAAGTGTTTGGAATAGACGAAAATGAATGGATGAAGTTCTAGAATAATAAGAAATGAATAGATGAATAGATCGAAAAGTGTTTGGAATAGACGAAATGAAGGGATGAAGTTTTTGAATAATGAAAAATGAATAGATCGAAAAGTGTTTGGAATAGACGGAAATGAATAGATGAAATTTTTGAATAATGAAAAATGAATAGATGAATGGATCGAAAAGTGTATAATTGGGTTTTTTGGATCTTGTTTGATCCAGAAAACCCAATTATACACTACTAACATATTGGAATCACACAAACCAGGTACATACACAGAAACCATAATTGGGGCTATAGGTACCTTCATGCAGGAGTACAGTTAAACTAATAAAAAATCTGATCAATCATCAGGTACCTATCATTAGGTATCTAGTTCCATCACCAACCATACAGCTTGAATAGTAAAGAAAATATAGTTCAGAAACAATTTTATTAGGTACTAGGGGTCTTATTCAAACTCTGAAACAGTACTATAAACTACCTAACATTATGAAATAAAAATTGAGAAAACTTGCTACATTATTGATTCCTCACTGAAGGCTTCTTCCGAGTGAGATAAAATTCTTCCCTTGTATGGTAAGATGAGTATGGATCTTCCACATAATACTTAGGTTTCTTCCAGCATTTGGTGACCATTTTATCTAGCAAAGTATTCTGTGTTGCATTACAGAATACATGTTGTCGTAGACGCCTTTTTTGTGCTGAAGACTTCTTCCACAATTTTTTTTGTCGACCAACTTTTGGCCTGATCCAACCTCCCCAATGTAATCTGAAGAACCTTCTTGTTGCAGCCTTTACGGTCTTTCGTTTTCCTCTTTTGAGACTGAACTTTGTGACTGTTCTTACTTGAATGGGGGCGATTTTAGTTGAGATATCCAGTATTTGTTTATTGTTCAACAGAGATTGTGGGGCACGCAGTGTAGAACCAAACCCTCGAAATTGATTTGTCGTGGAAATCTTCCTAATATCATTTTGAATAATCCGGGCTCTAATGCAATGGGAAATTGCAAGAGGTCGAACAACGCGAACCGCTAAAAAGTAAAATAACCTCTAATTACACAAAATTTGTAGAATAGTATAATTTTTTAAAAGTTGAGAATAATTAAAACATCTTTGGGTTGGGATTTCGTTGAACCAAAACATCAGAAAACAACTAAATTTTACCAAATAGCGCAAGTCGAAACATATTCTTCTGTTTTTCTATTTTTTTCGATCATCAAGTCATTTTGCTTGACACTGACTGTGACTGACAGACAGACAGGTTCTTTTTCTAGAATGTCAAATCAAGGCAGTGCTGCCAATGAAAATTTTTAGGCGGCCGTGTACATGAAGTGAAAAAGCCGAGCACTGCATAAAAAAAAGGAAAAGTTTAAATTTACGTTTTTAACATTTTTGACCTTAAAACAGCGACATTTGGGTAATTTTTACTCCATTTGTTTAAAAAAAATATGCAAATACTTTCATAAAACCTCTACAATCTTAAAATTTTCGGTAAGTACATTGAGGTGGTGGGTTCTCTGCAATCATTTTGCTGTTGTTACTTTTCGACAGTAAAATTAAATAGCCGTTCCACTCGAATTCCCTCCTGTCAAACAATATTTGGGTGAGTGGGACGGCATTATGGTCAAACATGCATCGGAGTAACTCTTCGTACAAAACAACCCGTGAATTAATTAATTACCGTAGAATTAGCAAAAAGCCGTAGATTCTGCTACGGCCACAAGGATGCGGCGCCGCAGGCCGTAGATGTTGTGATTCTTTGGCCAGAAAGCCGTAGAACACGGCAATTGCCGTAGCATTGGCAGCACTGAATCAAGGTCTAATGTTTTGTTTTGGCTCTGGACTGAGGTCTTTTTGCTGTCTTATTTGTGATCAAGAAAGATTTTAAAATAATCAGAAAATAATTTTCCTGCTGCTGGACTGTTATTTTTCTGGATCTATGCATGCATGCCTGCTTGCCTGTTTGCTGTGCACCATTGCCAGCAAGGAATATAATGCTGCCAGGTTGAGGCATGTTTCGCTAAATTGAAGGAAAATATATTTTATGTGCCATACATTATCTCTAAATAAATTACCTATTTATTTTGAAAATTTGTATTATTTTGGTGTCTTATTGTGTTATTCCTGATTTGCTCTGTCGTTGGGCATTCGTACTGAAACACGATATCATAGACAGACACTTGAAATCCTAGTCTCTAATTTTGAAAGCTCGCGTTCGTTCTGATCGCATCATGAATCTTAACTACACTACACTACTACAGAGTCAATCGACCGCGTTCGTGGTCCGTTCGCACCAAGTTCGATCGAGTATTTGCACTATTTAAAGGTTTGGCCACGAGGCGGTCTGCGGTCAGGTCAAATCGCATCATGTATGTATGTATATTAATGACTTTTACCGTCCAAATTTCAATTTGACCTGGCCTGACTGCAGAACGCTTCCAGTGTGCAAAGCCTTTACAATAAAGAGAAAAATAATTTGAATGTGGGAGAAAAATATCATATCAAGCACGTCCACCGGGCACCGTATTTTCAGTTGTCTCATCTGGCAGCACTTACCTGGCTTGGCGAAAGGACTTTCGAGCCAAGCCAGCACAAAATTAAAAAAAAAAACTGCTTTAAGCTGATAATGCCAAGTTATTGCATGCATTTGCAGTCTCACGTCACGTCAGTCTCTGAATTTTGAAGGCCAAGTGGAGAGAGATTCGTGCCGAAAATGTACAAATTTACCAGCCATTTGTCCAATGCTAAATTAGTTTTGGTATGTAAACATTTTAATACTTTGGCAAGGTACCTACTAATCAAAGTATTTCAGCCGAAAAGCTTACTGAAATACGTCTCAATCTCATTGAATTTCCGATCAAATCATCCAATGTTTTGACGATTAGGCTCAATGTCTAGGGCTAAAGTTAGTTCTAGTAGACGTTAGGACTTCTATGTACAATCGCCCACTCTCTTATCATCCATAACAATAGTTACCTTGTTAGTTGTTGTGCCTTACATAATCGGCGAACGTCATTTCAATAACCTACAAGAGTTAGGGTGTGTACACAAATAGTATTTCTGACAGCTGATTCCAAGCTTCGTACATAAAAGTTGTAGATATGCTGCTTAAATTGCTGGAAAGATTAGTGATATTATAACAACTATCTTCCCTCACAGTCTGTGTGGATAAGGCCCAGAACATAATTCAAGCAATCTACAAATGGTTTGTTTACTTATTTACAGGTCAGAAGACAAATAGGTGATGGATCCTGTTCAGCACTGATAGTTATGCGTGCTCCTCATCGGAGATATGCTAGCGATGACAAGTGCAAAGCTCCCACACCACCACCAAAATCCAGGAAGTTGTTCTGGGGCACTGTTGGTGCTACAGTCCTGTCTGGTGCAGCTATTGTCTATGCTAAGTAAGTAAAATCAAAGCCAAGTCTATAAAAAACCAGCTGTTAAACTAAACAGTGTCACTTTGCTGGAAAGAGAAAAGAAAAAAAAACTGAAAAACTGAAACAGCTTCACGACTTTGATCCCCAGGCACGGTAGATATCCCTCCAGATCTCCCAGTACCAAGTAGGTACTAATTCAAGATTCTTTGAGGATTTCTAAGGGGGTAGTCAGAGGTACGTCCAAACATAACATTAACATACCGTTTAGGAGCACTGGCATTGAGCACATAAATTTTTCGATAGAAAAATCCATTGGTGCACGACCGGATTCGAACCTGCGACCTTAAGATCGGAAGGCGGGGTCACTCCCACTAGACCACCGGTGCTCTTCTCAATAGAAAAGAGATTATGGATAATAGGCTGATTGCAGAAAATTATAAGAAAAATAACAATGGACTCCAACTATCAGGCTGTACTTTGTCCTGTAAATTACTGGTTGTACTATAACAGGACCCTGAGCTGCATTTTGTATTGGATTTGGAGTAGCTTCATAAATCTTAGTTAAAAAGTGATGTTATAATTTTTTATCTCCTCGACAAAATGACTCAAGGGAAGCACTTCCCATCTGCCTAGTGACCCCCAACTCGTTACCCTCAACCCAGGTACCGGATTGCTATAATTTAACCATGTTCTATAAGCTAAGTTAATCTAGGGTTAAACTATAGATATCCGGTACCAGCATTCAGGGGTGGAAGGGAAGTGTGCCTCTGAAATTGTTTTCTCCAGGGTATGTTTAGTTACAGGCCCATGAGGCTTAACACATGTATGTCTCAGTTTGATGGACTACGATGGAATAGGCCATGTTCCTATCGAGCGTGACTTACGAGGCATTGTTTTGTTATAGGTGATGGTTACCACTTAACACTGGGTGGGTCATTTAAGGTTTTGTTTAAGGTTGTTTTATTTGAACAAAGAACATAGAATAACATTGATAAGTAGGTAGGTAGGTAGGTACCTTCATAATTTTATAGAAAACGATGTTTCTGTGTAAGTTAAATAACTTTGTCACAGTTTTGATTTGATAGTTCTATCATAAAGTTGTAGGTATTAAAAAATATCTTCACATGCAAACTTTCAGTGTTCTTTACTATCACTACATAGTATAAAACACAGTTGCTTTCTCTGTCCCTATATCGCTATGTCCCAATGTATTCTTAAATCTTTAAAACTACGCAACGGATTTTGATGCGGTTTTTTTATAGATAGAGTGATTCAAGGGGAAGGTTTATACATATGTATAATACATGCATGATATACTTAGTAGAAAAACAATGTGCACCTGTTCAAAGCAGGGGCGTGCGGGCGGGTAGCTAGTAGTTGTTATTTCAATCATGCTTGGTGTTTTTTTTTTCAGGAACAGCCCAGAGGCTCGAAATTGGCTCGAATCTAACGTCCCTTGGGCCAACGACATTGTGGCCTTAGTATACCAGGAGAATAATACCTACTGGAAGTTCACTGTTAACCAGTTTAATAGAACCACTACTTATATAAGTCACTTCTTGTTTGGTAAGGTATGTATTACTCAAGAAAAGCGCCCCTAGCTGTCACGTTGATTAGTTTCGTGACTCCATACAAAACCCATCGAAAACTACCTTGCACGACATCGACGTCAGTCAGACAGAATCCACACTGATAGATTTTATTGGTGACAGTGATATTCATTTTTGGCAGTAAAACAAACTGACAAAATAATTACCAATTAACAACAATAATTACTATTTTAATTTTTGTAAAAGAAATCATACAAAAAAAAGTTAGGAACCAAGCCATAAGTTTCTTGCCAGTTCTTCGAAGCTTTGGTCGCGAACTGGCGGTAGATTATTATAAGACGATTTAATGTGAACCTTGTGACTGTACTAACAAAAATTCTTGGGAACTTTCTTCTTCTCGCGTCAGCAAAACTCAGTAATGTGTGAACAGCTTTGAACCCCTCTACCTTAGAATCAGTAGGCTGGGTCGTTACCAGCAGACCACCAGTGTGCGGCTCTTTAGTTGACTGGCCCCGGACTGGACTCAAGGGGCCAGTTCGAGCGGGGCCAGTTGACTAAAGTGCCAGTGTGCTTAGTAATAGTATATTTTTTATATTTTAGGACATTCCTCATACACGAATAAGTGCGTTGCACTCATCCAAGATACCGCAAGCGCTGTAAAGTGTAAGCAGTACGACGGCGCTCATTGCTATTACTTGAGAAACTACACAAACACAACAAAGAAAGAAATGTTAAAATATTAAATTATTTTTTATTTTACAGGAGGGTGTATCACCACCGGATTTCAAACAGAAATCTGAACAGGACATCGAGGCAGACGCGGTAAAGGCTTTTGCGAAGAAGGATTACCAATGTAAGTCCTATTACAAGAGTACTAAGGTGTGTCGCTCACACGAGCTGGAGTCGTGGCAACGTTGAGGCACAGGCGCCTTTGTGGCACGCTGCTTCTACGTTTTCTTAAGAAATGAATGGTAGTGCGCTCACATACTCTACCGAAAAAAAACGAAACGGAATGCCGTGCCGTGCCCGCCTGCGTCGCGACTACCGCCATTTTGTCATTCCGATTCGTTTTTGGTCCAAAATGTGCGAAGGAAGCATAACCGCCTGCGCCTCGACTCCACATAGAGCCAACGCCTCAACCGCGCCTCGATTCCACGCCGCCTGTTCCTCGCCCCCGCCTCGACTTACCAGTCGGCGACGGGCCTAAGGCTAAGGCCGCACTACGGTTAAACCGCTGCGGTTTTTAATCGCGTCAATTTGTGCCCCTAGACAACTAATACAAGCGGCCGCACCTGTGGTTCAATTTTTCTAGGGGCACAAATTCACGCGATTAAAAACCACAGCGGTTTAACCGTAGAGCGGCTTTAGGCTAAGAGTTCCTACAGTCGTTTTTAAAAACATAAAACCATAGAAAATCTATTAGACATTTGACAACCATAATAATTGTGAATAGTTGCATCATAATGCCGTTTAACCCATTTTTATAAAAGTTATTTGAAGGGCTTTAAAGATTTGAGTATGGAGAACCAGCCTCGCAATTCAATAGTTGATTTTTGCTCGATACCTGACAAGAATAGTTGGACTAGAGGTATTTAGTCCAACTTTTGTTTTCGTTATATGATTTTCTGCACTGCGACTTGCCGCAAAAAAAATCAATTAACGAGAAAAAAACTATACAAACATGTTCAATGTTTTAAATACAAGTGAATTAAGAACACTAACCTACACTGGTGTCGATTCTGTTGTTGCATTATCCTAAATTAACTTAATCTGACAGCTCTAAAATTATAGCCATCCTTGTCGTTTGGATCTTTTAGAAAGGGACGGCAATATTTTTAGTGATGTCAAATTAGGTTAAATTATGGAAACTAAACAACAGAATTGGCACCATTATCATTTAACCTGTCATGACATGGCTGACATTTACCACCAAACTGATGAACATTTGAGACCTTTCGTTCCATTTTCATACTTAGCGAACTAATCGTAGTCCTATGTGTGTGCTTCTAACAGTGCCGCCGCCGTCGTTCGAACCATTGTTTATAGAAGAGAAGATAATCGAAACGCCTGATGTCGAAGCTCCCGGTAAGTTCACTTTTTTATACTACTTACCAAGGTAGCAAACAAGCATGCGGCCCACCTGATGGGAAGCGGTTACCGCAGCCTATGGACGTTTGTAACACCAGAGGTGTCACACTCGCGTTGCTGACCCTTGACCTTGACCCTCACTTCACAAATAAGCTCGTTTGCCGGTAGAGGCGCTTATGGCTTCAACATACGACGCCATAAGCGCCTCTACCGGCCGTGAAATTAACACTAGTTCTCAGGACACCGGATAGGGGCGCTTATCGCGTTTACATACCTGCTGGAAAACGGAACCCGAAAAACGAAACAACTATTTGTCAACTGAGAGAGAGACCGCCTGCGACGCAAGAGGTTGCGGGTTTGATTCCCGCCTCGGAACAAATTTGTGTACGATCTGCAGAAATTTGTTCCGTTGGCCTGGGTGTTTTCTATGTATTATAAAAAAATATCTATCTATGTAAGTATATAATGTATTAAATATATCAGTTATCTATTAGTACCCTAATCACAAGCTTTGAGTAGCTAACTTTGGGGCTAGATTGTGCTGTGTTGATTGTCGAGCATTATTTATTTGTATTTATAAAAAGGCGATAAATCGATCTAGCTAGGATTCATTTTTAGAAAATATCTTTTTAACCGTGTTTTTCTTTTGAACAACCCAGACATTAATCATTAGTGATAGATAAGAAAAAAAGTGTCTGAAAAGGTTGTTAATTGTACTCTCTTCATTCCAGCGACACTTATCCAGACCGACAAGTGCGAGCCGTCGTCGCCCCCTCCCATCAAGATAACCAAGGACATGGTGGAACTGGAGCATGACATGCACGAGAACACAAAACAGGCCATCGACAACTACAAGAAAGCCACCAAGTTCTGTACCGATTACAACAAGGCACTATTCAAGGTAATATACTTTACTAGCGATCCGCCCGCGCGCCCCTGCTTCGCACGGGTGCACATATCATGCATGTATTATACATATAAACCTTCCTCTTGAATCACTCTATCTATTAAAAAAAACCGCATCAAAATCCGTTGCGTAGTTTTAAAGATTTAAGCATACATAGGGACATGGTGACAGGGATGTAGGGACAGAGAAAGCGACTTTGTTTTATACTATGTAGTGATACAGGTTGGCCAAAAAGTTGTTAATCAAACGCAACTAGGCGTTAGATGGGGTCATCAGCTGCAAAGAATTTTTAATTTAATCAAAATTATAAAAAAAAAACAGAATCAATAAGAATTTGATCCACGATTTTTTGGCCACCCTGTATTCTCAATCAAATCAAAATGGATCAGTTGAGCTATAAAAAACAGCTGAATTGTGAACCTCCTCCTTTTTTGAAGTTAGTTAAAAATACGAACCTAATTTTATTTTCAGATAGTAGAATCATCTATCGGCGATCTCGACCAGAAACACTTCATCGGGCTGCGCGGCGCTCAGATAGAGCGAGACAACACTATCAAGATGGCGAAGGATGCTTTCGCCAAAGCTAGCTGCGCCATCGGTGAGTACGAACCCTGCAACTTATCACACACAGAAGAGTGAAGATTTATCATCACTAATCACTAAATAGTATAAAACAAAGTCGCTTCCTCTCAGGGAAGTTACTACCAACTGACTTATACATATAAACCTTCCCCTTGAATCACTCTATCTATTAAAAAAACCGCATCAAAATCCGTTGCGTAGTTTTAAAGATTTATGCATACAATAGGGACATGGTGATATAGGGACAGAGAAAGCGACTTTGTTTTATACTATGTAGTGATTACTAGTTGCGCCCCGCGCTTTACCCGCGCAGATTTAAATCCCGGTATTCCCACGGGATAAAAGGTAGCCTATGTGCAATTCCAGACTATGATCTAACTCTCTGCCAAGTTTCATCCAGATCCGTTCAGCCGTTCCGGCGTGAAAGAGTAACAAACATCCCTCCATCCATCCATACTTACAAACTTTCGCGTTTATAATAGTAGTAGGATGACTTATGAGATACTTTGCCAAACCGTATGACATCACAACGTAATCTAAACTCACGAAACGATTGGTCATAGTGAATAACGCCCCAGGACGAAACGCATAATAATCCTACTAATATTATAAATGCGAAAGTTTGTAAGTATGGATGGATGGATGGATGGATGGATGGATGTTTGTTACTCTATAACTCCAGAACGGCTGAACGAATCTTGGTGAAAATTGACACAGAGGGAATTGGGAATACCGGGATTTAAAACTACGCGGGTGAATCCGCGGGGTGCTACTAGTACTTGTATACATTTCCCAGAGACCCTCGACCGCATGATAAAGGCGGGCGTGCAAGCGCCGCCGGAAAGCATAGCGGCCACCAATCGCTACATCAAGCAGTTCCGTGCAGACCTGAGCACTGCTGAGAAGGCGTACAGGGCTGAGGCTGACAAGTCTGTACTGAGCGACAAGTACTGGAACAAGGTAAACTGAAACACTGGAGCCTTATGCACTATGACCATTTGCAGCGCGAGCTCGGCTAAGACAAGGCAGGCGGTGTGATGCGGTCAGGGCAAAGTATCTCTTATGACATAAAGAATAAAGCCCAATATCAAGTTTTGACGTTTCACGGTTTGGGGCAAGGAATCTCCTTGGAATCTCCTATTGTCATAGTGAATAAGGCTCCTGGTGTGAATTCTGTTGTTTAGTTTTTTATTAAGGCGGCACGGGACGGTTTTTGAACAGCTGAAACTCTACTAAAATGTAAAAAAATACATGAAATAACGAAAACTTTATAATTGAAAATGTACTCGCGCGCCGTGTAAAGATAACGTAAATAATGATAATTTTCTCGAAAAAAAAAACAAAGATGACACTTAATCGATATTTCAAACATCCATTACTAAGAGAGTTTTTCTTGAAATCATGTCAAAGTTATATCAAAAGATAGGGATTAATATTTACTAGGGCTGTGTGATTTTTTTTTAATTTCATTATTATTAACTAGCGGCCTGTCCCAGCTTCGCATGGGTGGACATATTTTTTTTGTATAAAATGTAGCCTATGTTACTCAGGGATAATGTAGCTTTCGTATGATGAAAGAATTTTTGAAATCGGTCCAGTAGTTTTTGAGCCTATTCGAAACATACATACAAAGTTTTCCTCTTTATAATATTAGTGTAGATGTGAGAAGAAAATCTAACGAAATCTAGCTGTTCAAGTGCTTGCGCCGAGCAGCCAATACGCCCGAGGCGTCTTGGAGGTTGGAGGTTCTGGGATATCCCCGACTGAACCTAATTTGACAGCACTAAAAATATTACCGGTGTAGCACCGGTGGTCTAGTGGGAGTGACCCCGCCTTCCGATCGTAAGGTCGCAGGTTCGAATCCGGTCGTGCACCAATGGATTTTTCTATCGCAAAATTTATGTGCGCAATGCCAATGCTCTTAAACGGTGAAGGAAAACATCGTGAGGAAACCAGTTAGTATTCTAACAGCGGCGATGGGCTTGCAACCTGTCACGTATGGAATACTAACTACTGCAAAATGTGGGTATGTGCCAAATGTAATGTTTGGACGTACCTCTGACTACCCCCCTTAGACATCCTCAAAGAATCTTGAATTAGTACCTACTTGGTACTGGGAGATCTGAAGGGATATCTACCGTAACTGGGGATCAAAGTCGTGAAGCTGTTTCAGTTTTTTTTTTTTAATATTACCGTTATATAAGACCGAAACGACGAGGATATAATTTTAGAGCTGTCAGATTAAGTTACTTTAGGATAAATTGACGACCTCAGTGGCGCAGCGGGCGAGAGTCCGCCTGCGACGCAAAAGGTTGCGGGTTCGATTCCCGCCTCGGAACAAATTTGTGTACGATCTGCAGAAATAAGTTCCGTTGGTCTGGATATTTATGTATAATGAAAAATATCTATCTATGTGAGTATATAATGTATTAAATATATCAGTTATCTAGTACCCATAACACAAGCTTTGAGTAGCTTACTTTGGGGCTAGATGGTGCGGTGTGGATTGTCCAGCATTATTTATTTATTCAGGTGGAAGCTGCAAGGGCCGCCTACAAAGAAGAGCTCCAAGCTCTGTTCCCCGGGATCGATCTCTGCGCTCGCAAACTCGAAATGAAAGGAGATACTGATTTGCTACTCCTATATACGTTGAAACAGGTTTGTTTGTACAATATTTATAAATAAATAAATTATCTGTTTTATGTTAATACGAGGCTGCAAGAGCTGATCGCCTCTTGCTCCTTGCATCCACTTAACCATGGGGGATGCTAGAACATTGCTGCTATCAACCCTAACATCCTAATCCGCTACTTTAGCTAGAGCTGGCTGGTGTGAGGTTAACAAATACTTGAGTGGAGACCGCAATTGGTATAGTGCGTGTCACGCAAAAAGCTAGGTCCATCAAAAGGCATTAGTAAAAAAACGTAAAGTACTAAGTACTTGGCACATTTATCTTAGTTTTGTCAACAAAAAAATAGTGAAACCAGTGAAATAGTGATAAAATAATATGTTTGGTTACGAGCTTAATAGTTTATGAATAAATGTTTTTTATTTTTTGCAGATCCAATTTCTTCAAAATGAATTAGCCGAGCTGCAGACTGTCAGGGAATTGAAGATCAACAGAGCGATCGAATGTAAGGACAGTTTAATTAAATACCACTAATAGCCTTTATAGCTGGTTCGCACTGGTCGAGTAGCGAGTTAGTATCACCTCCCACGCACGCGTTCGCCACGCATCCGTGCTTGTTTGGTCGGTAACACCAAAGTACTCGCAACTCGACTTGTGCGAACCAGCTTAAGGTGAAGACAAGAGCTAATGTTGACTCTCGCTGGCACGATTTGATTTGTTGGAGGATATAAAATCACAGAACCCGTTTTCGAAAAATCGCAAACACCCATTTTTTGTGCAATCACATTGCGCACAGTTTAGTAAAAAATTCATTTTGATCGATACAAGTTTTCATACTTAAAAGTTTACTTTTCTAGTTTTTGTACATAAGCAAACTTTTGAGTAGTAAAACTTGCATCGATCAGAATGAATTTTTTACCAAACTGTGATTGCACACAAAATAGAGAGTTTTAACTAACAATAAAACTTACCTATTATTTTTCCAACGATATCCGGAATCCATCTTGAGTCAAGCCTCTGTCTTTCTTACGTTTTTAGTGCCAGCAACTTCCTCCCTTCGACTTCCAGCGCCACTGTCGCTCCTTTTTGTTTCAAAATGGCAGAGCGTGCAGCGTGGCGCTCAGATTTTACCTCATTATACTTACTCACGATGTACCAGGTAGGCATTACCTGGATTCCGGATATCGTTGGAAAAATAATAGGTAAGTTTTATTGTTAGTTAAAACTCTCTATTATTTGTTCCGTGCCGATATCCGGAATCCATCTTGAGTGATGTGTTTGTTATCTCCTGGTATGCCTTAATAAGAATGTAATGATGATGATGCTATAATGTGTTGTAAATAATATAAACTGTAAAGTAAAGAAAACATTTTAATCTCATGTATAATCAATAATAAAAAATAAAAAACTTCTAACGTACTGGTTCAAAGAAATTTGACAAAGATACTGAACTGATTAAATCGTTATTATTTGATGAATCGGCTATTTCTTTTTGGTAATACGTTCTGAATGTATGTTCTTGCCGCCAATTTCCTGTTTCTAGAATTTGATCAATAGAAAACTTTTCTAGCCAGTTGAGGGATGCTACCGCCGAGCGCACCGAGCCTGGCGTGGCTTCGACGCCGGCGTCCTTGAGTACAGACTTGATCCAGCCACCTATCACAGTTCTAGACGCTGGTTTAGGTTCTCCTCTAGCTGTTATAAAGAGTTCGGTTAAATTACCTGACTTGCGACGATCTTGTGAAGTCCTAATTAACTGTCGGGTCCAATAAACACAGTCAAGGTTTTTGTTCGGATGTACCTTCAGCCTCCATCCAGATTGCCTGTGACCAATGTCGTCCGTCTTTGATCCAAAGCAAGGCCACATAACTATACCATTTTCTTCTTCGACATATTTGTCAGCATCAATCCTTAGTAGGGTGAGGTCGTGCACACGACGTCCTGCTGATTAGAGACGCACCATGTTTTCCATTTATTCCATGCGGGTATGTAGGTGTTTATTGTAGAATTTCGCCAACTTGACAACAACAAGGTTTTTTCTCCTACTGACCAATCTTTGATTTCGTCTGTCCACCCAAAATCAGCCAGGCTTCTAAATGAATGTCTTGAATCTCTGGCGGATGTGTTCCGGTCTTCGTGTCGATCAGAACTTGTGGAAGGTCCGGAATGCGGTAAGGGTCGCGAATGGCTCGGGCTTGTAGGTCTGCACGCCAAAATACCATCTTCCACTTCGGAGCGACCAGAATGTACAGGCCTTCTGCATTGTTCAGCTGAAACAGAACCTGGGGTATTAAGTTTGGTGGTGGGAACAACCATGCCAGTTTGTAATCCCATCGGTGAAGGAACGCGTTGTGAAATAGTGCCTCGTGATCGTTTGTGTCCAATGTCACATACTGCGTCACTACGTGAGCTGTCTTCGAAGCGAATAAATCTACCTGCGGTGTTCCCCACATCCGGAATATCTTGTTCGTTGCTGCAGATATTAGGTGCCATTCGGGACAGATTTTGCCTCGCGATAGGGCGTCTACTTCGCAGTTGAATCGACCCGGAAAGTACTGCGCTGTCAGGGATATGTTTAACTGATCCATTACCTTCAACAGTTGACGTGTCAGATTCAGAAGTTTCTTGGACTTCGTACCACCTTCCTTGTTGATATAAGCTACGACTGTGCGGTTGTCTGTTTGCAAGAGGATGTGAGCATTGCGCAGCTGATTTTCTTCTTGTTGAATTGCCGCATAGACCGCAAACAGCTCCTTGAGATTGACATGCCACGACGTTTGACGTTTCGTCCACTGACCTGAAATTTTCGTGTCTCCTAGCTGAGCGCCCCAACCGTAGTCCGATGCATCCGTAGTAAGCAGGTGCGAAACCGGGCCTGTGTGTATTGGAAGTGAGCCCTTCGCTGCTACTAACCACCATCTCATTTCGGCCAGTACTGGCTCTGGTAGGTTCATCTGCTTGTAGGGATGCTCCTTGGGAAGGTGTCGACTGTGAAACTGCAGGGTTCGACAGTGTAGCCTCCCTCTCCGTATTACGAACGATGCGAAGTTGAGTCTGCCCAAAAGGGACTGAGCTTGTCTGAGAGACCAACTTCCTTTCTTCATCTGACTGTGAAGTGCCCTGCGTAGCGTTAGGCACTTCGGTTCCGACAGGGACTTCGTGTTGAGTTTGGTATCCCATGTGACGCCAAGAAATTCCAGGCGTTGTGTCGGAACCAGTACAGATTTCTCCATATTGATAGTCCAGCCGAGTTGTCGCATTAGATTCACCATAAATATAATGTGTTTTTGTAAAACTTGCCAGGATTGATTCACCAGCAAAAAATCGTCCAGATATACGACACACCTTATGTTGTGGCTTCTCAGGTATTCGGCAATCCAGTTCGTTAGAGAGGTGAATGTTCGTGGGGCTGATGAAAGACCGAAGGGTAGGCAAGTCATTTGGAGGAGCTGGCCATTGTAGCTGAGCCTGAGGAATCGTCTGTGCTCCTTGGCTATAGGTAGGTGGAAGTATGCCTGGCTCAGATCCACCTTTACCATCCAGTCTTCGCTCTGTAAAAAACTTGGCATTCGAAAGTGACTGAAAAGTTGAAAACCCTTTAGTTTGACAAAATTGTTTAATCGTTTCAGGTTGAAGATGGGGCGATACGATCCATCTGTTTTCAGAACTAGGAAGAATGTGGATAGATAGCTGGGACTGATCTCCGCTTTCTCCAGTACATGCGTGTCCAACATACTTTTTATTAGTTTTGTCATATGACTGCTCTTCTTGGTCTTGTAATTTACTATTATAGACGGATTTGGGTATATCAGGGGCGGCTTCAAAACGAATGGGATACGTGTTCCTCTGAGAAGTTTGCAAATATGGTTGGGGGCTCCCAGATCCTCCC
Source organism: Plemyria rubiginata (assembly GCA_963576535.1). Taxonomy (NCBI): domain Eukaryota; kingdom Metazoa; phylum Arthropoda; class Insecta; order Lepidoptera; family Geometridae; genus Plemyria; species Plemyria rubiginata. Next base: position 5,214,552 of record OY754930.1, on the reverse strand, counting down.
AGGCATGTATATATTGCTCTAGACAGCCGCCCCGAAATGGCTTCGAGTCACGAGCGATGGTTTCTATTTGACGAGTGAAAGTTTGATTTTTTACCTTTGGATGAGTAGTACCGTTTGTTCTTGGCATTAGATTGCTTGTTTCCAGATGACTTCGCTTGACCTTTGAATGCGTCCTTTGAGGCTGTAGTATTTCTGCGAAAAAAGTTTTCACTAGTCTGCTTGCTCGTAGATGGCTTCGATTTATCATAGGCGTGCTTTTGTCCGGAAGATGTAGTTGCCGTCGTCTGCAGAGTTGGCTGAAAGCAAGCTGTTAGTTTTTCGGCCCCCCCAATTTTTTGAAGGTAGGCTGTAAGCTTATCACTGTCAAATAAATTTTCTGCACTTGGTGGAATTTTTTGTAAAGCTCCGCAATGATATTCTTCCGAAATTTTCTTAATAATCATATCTCTTCGCGTGCTAATACAGTCGGCTCGCCTGCCGCATGCTATTTGTAAAATGTCATCAGTTACTTTTGTGAAATTCGATTCCTTGCCAAATGTCTGCTCAATTTTATCGAAAAGCGATCTCGGGGATAGTGTTGTGCTCTTATCATTAGACCAATCTACTAAACCCTGTAAGCACGTGCGCAATTCGTCTTTCTGAGTCAGTATAGCATTAGATAATGCTGCAAAGGTTCGCTCTATAAGGTACAATCGATCTTCGTTGGGGCCAGAAGCATTGAATCGCCTCAACTCATCATTTACGTTTAGTTCTATAAAACCGGGGGTAGCGACATATTTTTTCTGAGCTTCCGAAAAACGAATAGCATACCAATCACTCGATTTAAAACGTTGCAGTTGGGATATTTTTTCCAAATGTTTTTCATTTGATTGCGGGTAGGGCGGATCTTTCAATGTGGTTGATAGCTCGGATAATTGGAGCTGCTGCTTATCTGCCTCACTACCTGGAGGTGGGCGTAAGCCGAGCTCATTTGTGAAGGTCATGGGTTCGTTTACAGCATCAGACACTTGCGAGGTATTTGCTTGAGGTTGAGACTCACTATGTTTTTGAGCAATCATATTTGTTAAAAACGCCACTTGTTGTGAAAGGAATTCAAATTGAGCATTACTTACATGCTTGGATCGTTTCGATTTCCTTCTGTCCGGGCTAGTCTCCTGCTCCGACGACGACGCGCTGCTTGAACTTGGAGAACGATTTCTCTTTCGTGACACGTGTTCATTATAACTTTCACTTGGTTGCATGTCACAATGGTTTTCGTCCTCCATTACGAAGGGAGGTTTGCACTTTTTTAATTTTAAATTAAGTCGCAAATATTTGTTGCTAAGACGTGTTAAACGCTACGAAAAACGACGCTATAATGAGGTAAAATCTGAGCGCCACGCTGCACGCTCTGCCATTTTGAAACAAAAAGGAGCGACAGTGGCGCTGGAAGTCGAAGGGAGGAAGTTGCTGGCACTAAAAACGTAAGAAAGACAGAGGCTTGACTCAAGATGGATTCCGGATATCGGCACGGAACAAATAATGGTTGTTTGCGATTTTTCAAAATTAGGCTTAGAGATTTTATATCTCTCAAAATGTCGAATCGTGCGAGCGAGAGGTAAATTAGGTCTTGTCAACGCCTTAACTGCTCGGTTAGTAGCTCTGCCTTCTGTGCCGCAGGCTGTAGATTCGATCCCCACCGAGAACAAACATTTGTGTAATGAACATAGATGTTTGTTCTCTGTCTGGGTTTGATTACCCTACTAATATTATAAACGCGAAAGTTTGTAAGTATGGATGGATGGATGGATGTTTGTTACCCTTTCACGCCGGAACGGCTCTGGATGAAACTTGGCAGAAAGGTAGGGCTACTTTTTATCCTGTGGTAATACCGGGATTTAAATCTGCGCGTGTGAAACCGCGGGGCGCAACTAGTTTATTATAAGTATATATTTACGAAGAAGTATATGAGTATTCAGCTATCTGGTTCTCATAGTAGAAGCTTAGTTTGGGGCTAGATAGTGCCGTGTGGAAAGTCCATCAATATTTGTTCGACAATACACATAACGAAATCTTTATTACAGGCCATGACGAGAAAGCAATTATTGAAGCGAAAGTAGACGATATGATCAAGCTCGAGAGACTGGCTAAGGAGAAAGTATACCAAAAGAAGGTACTTGTGTACACTTATTTTATTTTATCCTCAGAGGTAATAGTTAATGGCTCAGAAACGCGGGTGTGACATCTCTTGTGTTGCAAGCGTCTATGTCTATGGTAACCTCTGCACGCTTTTCTGCTCCTAACTTAAATATTAATTTTATTTTAATTTCATTATAGTTTGTTGTTATTGCAGCAATTTTTTTTTCATTATAACTTGTTGTTATAGCAGCAAAAATATCAATAAAAACCCTTTCATCAATTCCCAACTAGAAAGTGAAGTCCCTGTTCACGTAAGAGGAAACAGATGTTTTTATCAATAAATTATTGTTAATTGCGATTTCAAAAAAATGTCTTGCTTTCACGGTTCATGAGATACATCCTGGTGACAGACGGACGGATAGCGGAGTCTTAGTAACAGGGTCCCGTTTTATCCTTTGGGTATCGAACCCTAAAACAACAGCTCTCACAGCTCAGTTGGTGATAGCCTATTGCGCTGTAGGCCGTGAGTTCGATCCCCGCCGAGAACATACATTTTCTGTGTCTAATAAGTGTCTGTTTGCATTGGGTTTAATAAAATATCAAGTGGGCACTAGTGGGCAATACAAGATATTTTTATCTTTTTTTTTATAATTCTAAGGTAGCAAACAAGCATACGGCCCACCTGATGGGAAGTGGTTACCGCAGCCTATGGACGTTTTTAACACCAAACCTAGTTTAAAAAAGTCGGTTCAGTCGAGATTCAGTTCATGCTATATGACCTATATCAAGTCAAAGTCGAAAGGCAGTCATTTCAGTAAAATGACAAGGATGACTGATAAACTCCACATTGCCTTGTGTTTTAAGTTTTTTTTTGTGTAAGATAAATGATTTTTCAGGCACTAGAGTTACAAGCTGAAGCAAACACCGTACTGAAAGAGCAATTGAAGAAGCAGTTCGAGATACAACAAGAGGTTTTGCAAGATCGCTTGTCTAAGAAGGAAAAGGAGGTGATAGAATTAATCTAGCTAATATTATAAATGTGAGAGTTTGGATGTATGGATGTTTGGATGGATGTTGTTGTTACTCAACCACGCCAGAACGGCTCCAAGGATCTGGATGAAGTTTGGCACAGAGATAGATTTTAGTCTGGAATAGCACAAAGTGGATTCAGTAGTAATGCATGGTTCCCGTGGGATAGATTGCGGTGGTGGCCGGGGGTCTGTTCGTACGTAATACGGACCCTTATCTCTATCAATCTCTCCATCTAAAGGTTGCCTGGAAGAAATCGCAACTGAGCGGTAAGGCCAGCTGAGGTACATCACAGTCACTGATAAGCAAAGGCCCCTATTACTGCTTTGTTGCGGAAAATAATTTATTTCCAAAATATTAGCCATAACTACGGCTAGATTGAAATATAATCATAGTATGGTATAATATAATAACCTTATTATATTATACCATACTATAGTTATATTTCAATCTAGTTTTTATTTATCTAGTTTAGTGTACTTACACTATGTAAATAAAACACTACAGAAATCAGCTCACAAAATTGATTCGCTGCACATTTATGTGTACGACTTTCTTATTTAGATTTACTGTTTAGAAATACGTACTTATTTCTTATTACAGATCATGGGTAAATTCAGCCGGTCAGTGTCGGAGCAACTTGAGAAGGAGCGCGTACAATTCAAGAAAGAACTAGCAGCCATGGCCGGGAAACTCAAAGCTATTGAGCAGACACTTAAACGTAAATATATGCCATATTTTATTAGTATAACTCTAAAGGTGATAAGATAAGATAATATGTACTACTCCTACAAAAAAGTTAGGCAACTCTACTAAAGTACTACAATAAATCTACATTAAAAAAACATTTATCTTAGTTCGTCTATGGCTTATAATTAATTGACTGAGGCGTGACTTTGCGGAAGTCCATTGTTAAATATAAATTAACTCGAACAGAGCAATATGTAGTACTTATCCGCTGATCTAATCTCCTTAAGCTGGAATAAACTTAATTAGACTTCGACACGTGTTTCACTTCTCTACGAAGCATCTTCAGGAAATTGACCCGTTGTGCACCGAACGTGTTACCTCGTCGAGCGCTGAGCTGAAAGTGAAGTGAAGTGCTCTGTTCGAGTTAATTTATATTTAACTATGGCTTATAAGATTAACTCTTATATTATTATTACAGCTTCTACAATTTGTATCACAGCTCTTTGCTAAAATGAATTCGTCTCTAACCCCCGGTTTCTGAAAGCGCGATCAACACAACTCTCCTGTCAAGTCGCTATCTATTACAAGCATAAGCTTAGTTTGGGGCTAGATAGTGCTGTGTGGAAAGTCCACCAATATTTATTATTTTTAATATTATCTCTATCTAATTTGAAGCTGAAATAGCAAGTCACTTGCTCTTTCAGCTTTTACTACCCTACCCCTGCTTTCTGAAAGCTCAATCAACACTAATCGGCAGTCAAGTAACTTGCTATCTCTATCTAATTTGAAGTAAACACTGAAATGGCAAGTGACTTGACAGCCGATTAGTGTTGATCGCGCTTTCAGAAACCGGGGGTTAATGTGTCTTTATGTTTATTATCTCAGAGCGGGCGAAAGCCGAGGCGGAGGCGAGGCGGTCGCAGTCGCTATGGGCAGCCGCGGAGGCACTACTCGCGGCCACGAGACGAGCCACCAGCGATGCGAACATCGACAACGAAATCAGGGCTCTTGAGAAAGCTGGTAAGATTGTTTATTTTTCTTGAATTTCTTTATTTGAATAAAAAAATTAGGTTCACAAGGAACATGCCTAAAAACTGCAATTACACGTACTTATCCTACTAATATTATAAATGCGAAAGTTTGTAAGTATGGATGGATGGATGTTTGTTACTCTATAACTCCGGAACGGCTGAACGGATCTTGGTGAAAATTGGCACAGAGATATATTATAGTCTGGAATAACACATAGGCTACTTTTTATCCCGTGGTAATACCGGGATTTAAAACTACGCGGGTGAAACCGCAGGGCGTTACTAGTTTTGAAATATTACACGGGCATTTATCACGTTTTTACCTTTAATAATTCCCTGTCGTTTCGGCTATGTTGCAATAGCCGTGGTCGCGGGCAGACTGGAGCATTGAATACCCGTATACCCGTGTAATATTTCAAAATAAGTATGTGTTATGATCGCGAAAGTTTAAAAAAGCGGGTCAATTTCCTGAAGATGCTTCGTAGAGAAGTGAAACACGTGTCGAAGTCTAATTAAGTTTATTCCAGCTTAAGTAGATTAGATCAGCGGATAAGTACTACATATTGCTTTGTTCGAGTTAGTTTATATTTAACAATGGACTTCCGCAAAGTCACGCCTGAGTCAATTAACTATCTTAAAAAATGCTATTGCAAATAAACGGTTCAACAAAATTGAATCACTTTAGTTCAAGATTGAATGAAACAGAAAATAAAACACTACACGTTAAATAAAATATTTGCAACTCGTTTGTTTTCAGGTAAAGATGATAAACTAGTACAAACAGTATTGAAAGGCATTCCTCAAGAGGTTCGCGAGAAGGGAATCGCCACGGAGAAAAATCTACGCGACAGGTTTGAAAAGGTAACCTTTACGTTTTTTTTAATTTCATCCTACTACTATTATAAACGCTAAAGTTAAGTATGGATGGATGGATGTTTGTTACTCTTTCACGCAGAACGGCTGAATGGATCTGGATGAAACTTGGCAGAGAGATAGATTATAGTCTGGAATAGCACACAGGCTACTTTATATCCCGAGTGAATACCGGAATATAAATATGCGCGGGTGTAACTAGTGAATAAATCATACATCAGGTGGTATTACAGTCAAATAAATCATACATCAGGTGGTATTACAGTCAAATAAATCATACATCAGGTGGTATTACAGTAAAATAAATCATACATCAGGTGGTATTACAGTCAAATAAATCATACATCAGGTGGTATTACAGTCAAATAAATCATACATCAGGTGGTATTACAGTCAAATAAATCATACATCAGGTGGTATTACAGTCAAACACTTATAAAAGTTGTAAAAAACTATGCCTAGCCTGTATTCTGTTTTTTGTACTTCTTTCTAAAATTTCCGTAAATAACCTTTCAGTTGGAGAAAACGGCGGCTAAAGTCGCCTTAGTCGGCCGCGAAGGCGCCTCACTACCGATCTATTTCATCTCCTGGCTTCAATCCAAAATATTGTTCTCTAAGGTAACCATTCTTACTTTTTGGATTTTGGACCCTAAGGGTACCAACGGGACCCCTACCAAAAAATACCTGCACATTCGATGTCCACAAGTTTTGTTAAGGGACTGACACTCACCAAAGTACTTATCGCTCCTTATTTCAACATTAAAATAAATATTATTGATTTTAAAGAACACGTAAGCAAACTAGAAAAGAGCTACAAAAATGTGTTGGTTCTCGTCTAGAATTGTCTGGTTATACGATTTTTATGATCAGGGTATTGCCGAATACACTTGGGTGGGTAGAGCTCATTTGTATGTAGGAACTTGCGTTTTCCGTACGTCGTACGCACGTATAACGACAATGAAAATGTATAACATAAAGTTATAAAGGCAGATTTTAAACATCCTATCTTAAACGGTGAGGGAAAACATCGTGAGGAAACCAGCTAGTATTCTAACAGCGGCGATAGGCTTGCAACCTGTCACGTATGGAATACTAACTACTGCAAAATGTGGGAATGTGCCAAATGTAACGTTTGGACGTACCTCTGACTACCCCTTAGACATCCTCAAAGAATCTTGAGTTAGTACTTGGTACTGAGAGATCTGAAGGGATTATCTACCGTGCCTGGGGATCAAAGTCGTGAAGCTGTTTCATTTTCAGTTTTCTTTCTAATTGCAGTTTGCTGAAATTCCTAAAGATGAACTGGCCAATCTCCCTACAGACTTCTCCAAATTGGACACATTCGACATTATTCAGAGGGCAAGGTACGTACAATAGAATAGAAGATATTTTATTTGACACATACGAGTATAGCATAACTTAACAAAAAAGACGCGGACCGTGGTTTTGAAAGCCCTGATTTAGTGTGAGTTGGTGTAATATATTATAGATACAGTAAGTAATAAAGCTTAAAACTCAAATGTAAAAAAATACCAGGTATCACATGCAACACGGAGATCTGCCCTCAGCGCTCCGGTACGTGAACCTACTACAAGGCGGCCCCCGCGCAGCCGCTACGCCATGGCTGGACGCCGCCAAAAGGCATCTGGAAGTGAAACAAGCAGCGGAAGCTGTAATGGCGCACGCTTCTGTATCAGGCCTCTTATACTTGTAGAAAAACAATGGTAGAGTATTATATTGATATCTAATGAGGGTAGTTCATAGGTTTGAATTTGAACCTATTCATGACCGTTGCTTTGTCAAAATGAAGAGATTCATCTAAATTGAAAATGTGTAAATATTGGAAACATAAATTGCGACCCATGTTTTGTATAGTTTACTCAAAGCTTGGCAAGTCTAGAAACAGAATTTATTTGACATGAGGGTGTTTCGCATAGGTGCGAGCAGGACCGCATGTGAATGTCTAAAAGTTATGGAAAGTGGCGCCCCTATTATTTGCTACTCCTGTTGCCTCTCGCCAAGGCTTAGTTACAGTCACATAAAACCAATATGAATAAGGCCATAGTGTATTTGGTCCATCTTGGGGGGCACAGGAGTTAAAAAGCTATGAGAATTTGACGATTCAGTTTCAGGACCCTTAATAAGATTTTTGGTAGATAGTCATTGGCTCTTAACTCCTATTTAGAACCTATTAAAAAATCTCGTGATGCATATTGTTGCAGTAGGTCATTGGCCTGTCTAATTAAGGAGATCTAACAAAATTAAAAGGATGTAAATATGTAAAAATATATCTTCTAACGTGACATTATACAAACATAAAAATAAAGTCATACACAAAATAGAATGATGATAAAAAGGTTGCATTAAGCCCTCATTAGATCATGATAGGAAATGATTTAGCAAGCCTAATCATTGTTCTAATCTGCCTTGTTCTATCAAAATTTATACAGTCAATAGTTACCAACATAGCTGGCTATAAAGTTAACTAAAAATCGAAAAACCTTAGATGCTACCGTCAAAAGTTTTGCACAAGTCTTTGCACTAAGCGTCTTATCGGTCTATAGACAAACTGGTCATAATAAAAATAATTGTATTGGTACTCTAATCTCTCTGGATCAGAATTTTTGGTATAACCCGCGCCAGTGAAGAAACGAATCTAAAATGGCGGCCACTCAACTCGATAATATTTAAATCTATCTAGCTAGATAATCTTAATATCTTTCGCAGTGCCTTTAGATAAAGCAAATTGAAATGTTTTTTCTTCGATATTTAATTAAGTGTTTGTTTCGCCATCTCTAAGAAACGCTATGTGTCAGATAAAAGTATTTCCGTCTCTACCTTTGACTCGTTACAACAGACGTAAATAGTTTAACTGACAGATAGCATGAAGAGACGGTGGAATATGTCCCGAGTCTATGCAATAATAGGTAGGGTTAGAAATTGAAGCATGAACAGATGATATCTTTTCGAAGAAATCTTTCTTGATATGATTGTTGACTTATTTTGTTATCTTGTAGTACCCTTTTTTAAAGTGAATCTAAAATGGCCACACTATACCTCTCACGAGTGCAAATAAGACGAAGCTATTGTTCACTAGTGTGCGAGTGAGAGGTAAGAGTAGCGGTGCCATTTTAGATTCGTTTTTTAGCAAAACAGACTATACATCATTAAAATTCGTAAAACCCTTTGTAATAGTTTCTGGCATTGAAAATGTGTCCTGAAATGTATGACAATTCGGTTAAAATCAACCTTATGCGTTTTGTTTCAGTTCAGATTTATTTGTAATTTTCTGTGTAGTAAATTATTTTTATATGTTTAGAGAATGGGAGGACAAACGACGCTGGTATATACAACATTATTTATTAAACGCAGTTTTAGTATTGTTTGGATGATCAATATAAGTACAGCCTGAAAATATTATTGTAATTATTATAATATTATATTATAATATAATACGTTGTCAACAACTCAAATTATAGTGCCGTTTTTTATATTGATTGTACAAGCAATTTGGTACTTTTTAGACTTTACAATTACTTTTTTTAAAGTTGCAAAGTGTACACTTTCGATGATATCAACTTTTTTAATGTATTAGCATTTAAAAACAAAAGACAGTCCCGACTAAAATGAAAATAGGTCATATTGTTCGATTGCCGTTTATAACTGCCGTATTCACAAAATGATTTGCGATGGTATTTATCATGTCGATTGTCAGACGTTAGCAAATTATGGCTGTAAATAGTGCTAGCGGTTGGCAACAATGACGCATAATGCAAAGTCTAGCAATAACTTGTAAATAAAAATATTGTAATGTTATAAATTAAAAGAATGGTTCTTATGTCCATATCTGTTTCATTGTCTAATCATTATTTAGCTCATAATAAAATGCTCCATTTCATGGATTCTTTAGCTACATTAAGCTACACTATGGAAAAAAGAAAATTAAGCAAAACAAAAAAATCACAACAGTCACTTGGTATATCATCTTGGATACTAAGTGACTCAAAACCAGCAATCTAATTGTTTGATGTGTCTAACATCCAAGTACCCTATAGGTACTGACACACGTGCTCAAAAAGTAAGCACGCTTGCTTATATTGAGCATGCTCTAAAACCAACCGAGACGTACGACCAAATAAGCATGCTTATTTACTAGCACGACCTGTTCACACGTGCTTTTATTGAGCAAGGCTCGCAAAAATCATGCTTTTTGGTCAAAAATAAGCACGTGTATCAGTACCTATAACTCTCTGGGGTAATGGTAATCGTCACAGATGAGGAAATATGTAGTATCGAAATGGCACAGATGAAGTCCAGACCAAGGAATTTGAATACGTGTCCAGACACTTGAAACCCCTTTAAAAATAGAATATAGCCCATAGCTTCAGACAACACCCTTCTTGAAGAAACTTTTGACAACAGCGAAATGACAAGTGAAGTCACAGAATCTGTGAGTGACGTTTAGGCAGAAGACAAAAATATTCTGAATAACCAAAACAGTTCAAGCATAAAAACAATGTTCAGGATAACTACGAACATCATCACCGCTAGATATTTACTGGTAAGTTATTGTCTATCTTTGTAATCTGATTAAACTATAGCAATCCCTGTACCTGGGTTGGGGATGGGGGATTATTACAGGCCCATGAGGCTTATCATCTCTAAGCCTCAAGTTGATGGACGCAGGGCAATGCATCTAAGGGTACGTTCCTTTTGTGCGTGACTTACGATGGGAAATGCTTTGTGATTACCAATAGGCAGGTGTAGTAGGTAACCACTTAACATAAGGTGGGCCATCTGCTTGTTCAATCTGCTAGTTGTATAAAAAAATGACAGTCACAGGTGACAGAAGTGTCATTCTTGACAGCCTTCATAGCTCAGTTGGTAGTAGCTCTGCCTTCTGCGCTGAGGCCGTGGGTTCGATCCCCACCGAGACCAAACATTTGTGTGATGGACATATAGAGGTTTGTTCTCTGTCTGGGTGTTTTATAACATTATCCTACTAATATTATAGACGCGAAAGTTACTCTTTCACGTAAAAACTACTGAACCGATTTGGATAAAACTTAGAATGAATATGACGTAGGTATAGTTACATACTAACCTGGATTATCATAAATAGGCTACTTTTTATCCCGAAAAAATATCGGAAACGGGGTAAAAATAAAAAGTAGCATATGTGTTATTTCAGACTAATCTCTGCCAAGTTTCATCGATCCTTTCGGCCGTTCCGGCGTGAAAGAGTAACACACATCCATGCATCCATACTTACAAACTTTCGCATTTAAAATAGTACCTACTCAGTAGGATTCTACGCCTGACAAGCTTAGAAACTGATCTCGTTTGAATCAGAGAAACCGTTATAGAATAGTATAAGTTTTTAGATATCATAATTTTTCCATACTTACAAACTTTCGCATTTAAAAAGTACGTAGTAGGATTCTATGCCTGAACCACCACAAGCTTAGAAACTGATCTCGTTTGAATCAGAGAAACCGTTATAGAATAGTAGGTATTCTATAAGTTTTTAGTTATCATAATTTTCAGTACCGTCGTCATCCAATCGACATCCAGCTAGCAGCTATATCCAACAGCTCTCCAAAATTGAAGTATGAGGACCCCACTGAGCGGTTGACATGCAAGATCCCCCCGCCGCCGCCGCCGCCCCCTCGCAAAGATGACAGCCTGTTTTGGGGCGCTATGGCAATTCTGTTCGTGACTGGAGGGTTCGCGATTTATGCAAAGTTAGTCAAATAATCAAAACGGTCTCTATTCAGTACAACCACTAGGATCACTTTGAAATGATGCACCCATTGTTATATAGGATGTCCGGGAATGAGTGGATAACCCCGCACATGCGGGTGGCGCGGGGTTCGGACACCCAAGTTTTTTTCTATTTAAACGGTTCAAGGTATAGGGGGGGGGGGGGGGTACTTCAATAATTAGTCAATCTTAGAAAATTTCCACTTTTCTACACATTTGGGGGCAGCATATGGAAGCTACAACGCCCTTCAGGATCTAGGTCGACTTAACCTGTAACTATGTGAATAATACAGCACGTGCCTACTGCTGTAACGGGTGCCTTTATTATAGAGGCTTTTTACGTGCTTATAATAAAAAAAACTATTGGGAAATGTATTCCGGTGTCGGTTTATTATGGCGACCTCAGTGGCGCAGCGGGCGAGAGTCCGCCTGCGACGCAGAGGTTGCGTGTTCGATTCCCGCCTCGGAACAAATTTGTGCACGATCTGCAGAAATTTGTTCCGTTGGTCTGGGTGTTTTCTATGTATAATAAAAAATATCTATCTATGTAAGTATAATATATAGTGTATTAAATAAATCAGTCATCTAGTACCCATAACACAAGCTTTGAGTAGCTTACTTTGGGGCTAGATGGTGCTGTGTGGATTTTCCAGCAGTTATTTATTTATTATCCTATCTTCTTTCTAGATCTCAACCAGAAATCCGCGACTGGCTTACGATCCACGCGCCATGGTTTGACGACTTCATAGCCGTCGCTTACCAGGAGAACATGACCTACTCGGAGTTTACGAATCAATATTTTGATAAACTAAAAGATTATATCGGTTTGAAGCCCAAGGAGCATGATTTGCCGAAGCAGTGCTCGCTAGACGGAACGCCTGTACCAGTGGTGTTTGGACCACAAGAAGCTCCTAAGGAGGATATAATAAAAATTGATGGTGAGGATAAGAAACTGAAACAGCTTCACAACTTTGATCTCCAGGCACGGTTGATACCCCTTCAGATCTCTCAGTACCAAGTACTAACTCAAGATTCTTTGGGGATGTCTAAATAAGGATAGGATACTTGCTATTTTAGGGTTCTGGCCTTTGAAAGTAGGATCAATAAGCTACTGTAGTTATAGTATAAGCGCTTCTACTACGCTTGTACCTTCATAATGCGAACTGCTGTAGGTATAACTACATAATAGTGGAACTCATTACCGTCAAAGCAACAGTATATAGTAGTGTCTTCTAGACCGTTCTGTTGTAACGTCGGCTACATCACTTACCATCAGGTGAGATTGTTTATATATTTATTTACTAGTTGCGCCCCGCGGTTTCACCCGCGCAGATTTAAATTCCGGTATTCTTACGGGATAAAAAGTAGCCTATGTGTTATTCCAGACAATAATCTATCTCTCTGCCAAGTTTCATCCAGATCCGTTCAGTCGTTCCGGCGTGAAAGAGTAACAAACACCCATCCTTCCATCCACACTTACAAACTTTCGCGTTTGTAATATTCAGCCCACGCTGAGGTATACATTGTATTGTACTTATATTGTGTTGTATTTACATTGTATTGTACCTACTTACAGAAAATAAAGAAGAAAAGACATGCGAGAAACTACCAGCACCGGTCGTCACTAAAGGCATTTGTGAGATAGAATCATGCCTGCGTGACTTGGCTGAGACAGCTATCATCAACTACATGACGGCTAGAGACGCATGCGCATATTACAACAAGGTTAACTGTTTGTTTTGACAGCTGCAACTGACAACCTTCACAGCTCAGTTGGTAGTAGCTCTGCCTTCTGCGCCGTAGGCCGTGAGTTCGATCCCCACCGAGAACAAACATTTGTGTGATGACAGTAGATGTTTGTTCTGTGTCTGGGTGTTAATAATAAGAATGTGTTTAGGTACAAAAAAGTATATAAGTAGCATATCAGCTATCTTGTTACCATATCACAAGAGATATTGTTGTCAATTCTGTTGTTTAATTTTCCTAATTTAACCTAATTTGACAGCACTAAAAATATTCCCGTCTCTTTCTAAAAGACCGAAACGACAAGGATGGCCATCATTTTAGAGCTGTCAGATTAGGTTAATTTAGGATTATGCAACAACAGAATCGACACCAGTGCTGTGTGAAATGTCCACCAATATTTGTTTTGGAGGTAGAAAATATAGTAGGTAGAATTCTTGGTGAAGGGCTCGTCCGGGGAAGTACCTACCTACCCACTATACCACCAAGCCCCTTTCGCCAAGCAGCGTTGCTGTTTCGGTTTGAAGAGTGGACTTGTCGGTGAAATTGCAGGCACGAGGCTTAACATCTGTATCCCTCAAGCTGATGGACGCTGGGAAGTGTATCGTAAGGATGGCGAGGTAATGCTTGTGAGCATTCTGCTTGCTACATTAACAAGCATTATAAAAATAAAATCCATGACTTGTTTTAATGTTTTCTTAGGAAGCATGATAATTTTTATATAGTTTTCGTATATGAGTTTCGTCCTTTCAGTCTAAAAATGCACGCCCCTCCACTGTCTTCACCATCACAAGCAAAAAAGGTGTATGGATGCAATGCAATACATGCTACCAAGCAATTTCTTTGTCATCCCGCCAGGTATGACAGTGCTTACATATCCGGCAGGAAACTGAATGACGAATGAAATTATCAGCAGGCTGATCGCGTAACTTTTAATGCATTCAAAATCCGGATTTTGAATGCAACAAAAGTTACGTGATCAAGGGGCAGGTGCCATGTATTAGGTACGTCTATTAAACCTCATGCTGGCGAGGGTGAAGACAGTGGAGGGGCGTGCATGCATTTTTAGACTGAAAGATCAGTACTACCAATTGCATTAATTTATTTAAAGAAAGTTAAAAAATATTTTCCAGTTGGTTGAAGATACGATGGTGAACTTTAGCATCACCGGCCTTAAAGCCTTACGCGAAGCGATGGATGAGCGCGCAGAACTGGTAAAGGACTCCTTGGAAAATGCTGCTAAAGCTACCGCTGACCTGGGTGAGTCGCAACACAAGTAACTAGGTACTAGCCGGTTTAGGTGCGGGTTCGACTTTTGCGTACGGGTGCAGAAATCAAAAAATGCCTCATGGTTGACGGACTGTAGATACCGCATGGTAGTGCATCGTAGGCCACGCTCCTATCGTGCGTGACTTGCAGGATGGACATTTTTATATGGGCTTTGTTTTTTTTTATATATTATAGGTAAAACGTTTGACCGCTATCTCACCTGATGGTAAGTGACGATGCGGTCTACGGTGTAGCACGCCTACCTAGTAGATACCTATTCACTCGTCTCTTGAAGACATCCAAATTATAGGCATCTGGAAAAACAGACGCTGGCAAGGAGTTCCACTCTTTATATATATATTTTTTTATATCTTTTTTGTTATATGTGATTATCACTATTTTGTTTTGAAACAGTGTGGTGAAAGGATTTTAAGTGCACCCTAAAGATACTTTCGAGCACTTGACTCTTAGAACCAACATTTTTAGGTTTAACGACATGATGTTTTCCTCCACCGTTTGTGGAGGAACCTTTTTTTTTACGTTTTTGATAATGATGAAAGTGTCAAATGAAAAGTTTTACAGATGAGCTAACACGGTACTTGGAATGTGGAGTGAAAGCGCCTAAGGAAGCCATTGAGAACACCAAAGCGCTTCTCCGGGAAAACCAAAAAAAGATTAAAACCATCTCCATGCTTTATTTGTGGGAGAGCGATAAATCTTTAGCAATGGATTCGCAGTGGCAGAAGGTAAATCTATTACAGACGAGTACTTTATGTTATACTAGCGATCCGTCCGCGCGCCCCTGCTTCGCACGGGTGCACTGCACATATCATGCATGTATTATACATATAAACCTTCCTCTTGAATCACTATATCTATTAAAAAAAACCGCATCAAAATCCGTTGCGTAGTTTTAAAGATTTAAGCATACATAGGGACATAGGGATATAGGGACAGAGAAAGCGAATTTGTTTTATACTATGTATGACTAAACTACTCCCGTGCCAAATAAATTCTAAAATATAGCAAGGCTGTTATGCAGACACCAGCACGGTAGGCAGTTCTTCCCTGGACTAATTCTGATAAAATAAATATTTTAATAGTCAATAAATATTGGTGGACATTCCACACAGCACCATCTGTACTATGAGAACCAGATAGCTGATATACCTACTTAGACTTTTTTTGCTCGCCCGCGCGCCCCTACTTCGCACGGGTGCACATAATTATCATGCATGTATTATACATATAAAACTTCCTCTTGAATCACTCTATCTATTAAAAACATCGCATCAAAATCCGTTGCGTAGTTTTAAAGATTTAAGCATACATAGGGACATACGGATATAGGGAGAGAGAAAGCGACTTTTATTTTAAACTATGTAGTGATAGTGATAACAGACAGAATCGAAACCACAAAATGTACTCTGTGGTTACTGCTACCTGAGCAGCTGTAAAGGTTGTCAGAGGGCGATGTTGTTTATTTCCGACGACCTTAGTGGCGCAGCGGGTGAGAGTCCGCCTGCGACGCAGAGGTTGCGGGTTCGATTCCCGCCTCGGAACGAATTTGTGCACGATCTGCAGAAATTTAATAAAAAATATCTATCTATGTAAGTAGAATATAATGTATTAAATATATCAGTCATCTAGTACCCATAAAACAAGCTTTGAGTAGCTTACTTTGGGGCTAGATGGTGCTGTGTGGATTGTCCAGCATTATTTATTTATTTCCACCTATTTTTCGTTGTTGTTGCAGGTTGAAGAAGTGGTAGGTAAGTACGCCGAAGAGAACCAGACTATGTTCAAGGGCCTCAACTACGAGAACACGAAGCCCCACTTAACCGGCGATGCCGACCTTCTTCTGCACCATTCGCTGAGATATGTGAGTGATGGAAAGTTCTCGAATAAAAAAACCTTTCAAAAACCTTAAGGCTCTACGATCCAAACGATCGTTTCGGTCCCTCGCTTTTTTAAACTCATGCGCAAGAGCGGTACCTGTAGAAAATACGATGGATACGATACGACATACCTACTTAAGTACATCGACTGGATGAAATAATTATTTGCAATCTAACAATGTTCAGATTGCCAATCAGTCACTTTGTGAAGAAAAAACTGTCAAATAAATATTTGTGTGTAATAAAAATACTAAAACTTAATGCCGTTTAGGAGCAGTACTACAAGATTTCAAAAAAAATAAAGCTTCACTTTGAATATTTTTTTCATATAGTCTTCATTTAGGTAGTATACTTATTAATTACAAGAATTTCAATTGGATAAATTAGGTTAGGGTCAACTAAGCAACCTTTTTTTTGTACTTTTATATTTACTCATCAAAGAAGAGTTACATCGAGAGAAGTTTTTCCGTACAGTCAAACGGGGTAACTTGAGCAAGCGGGGCGTTACTTGACACGTATGGCAACATTTTTTTTATTTTTGGTATATGTCATCACTGTGATGCCGGCGCCAAATATTGGGTTAACAGTTAGCAATTAAGAAACTTTTGACACTGACCACAGGTGGAAAAATTAAAAGCTGAATTGAGTGAAGCGGTTGCTGGTATGACGGAACGAGTAAACCGTGGTTTGGAAAGTAAGTCATATTATTTGAATTTGTTTACGAGAGGAATCCTGTCTTGTAAAAAGTAAGAAGTAGTAACTGTTTTTTTTCTGTTTTTCGGTAGGTATTAAGAAAGTTTAAACTTATCTAATTAACTAACCTATTTAATTTAAAACCTCGGCCTACCTCCATGTTGCTATATACCCTATCTTAGAGCATTTATAACGGGAGATGCCAAGCGCTACTTTTAGTACTAAAATCTTTCTGCCGGTTTTCGCGGGAGGCGGGGTAGTACGGTACAGAACACATTTACATAATCACGCATACTAATGCAGAAAAATTAAGCGTCCCTATAAACGCACACGCAAGTAAAAGCTGTACACCAACACAAAAACAATAACACAATTAAAGAATGACTGTTGTTACACTTTTGTTTAGTTACACACTAACACAAAAAAGTAGTGATGGGTTGTAAAAAGACCGACAAAATGAATGATTTCATATGAATGAAACAGGGTGGTTCAAAATCATATCTTTTTCCTTTTTTTTAGCCAAGATTAACAAACGTGTACCTGTCTAGCCTAGTAGGTATTACTAAGTAAATAGAGTGCTGGCACCGACTCCAAAAATATTAGTAATTGTATAATGTCATAATAATAAAATTATAAGATTTGTTGAAAAAATGGATACCTATTTGTAAGTAGATTGAAATATAAATCCATAATGCAATTATTTTTAACTTTTTAGTATATTTTTCATAACAAATTGGATAGCAGTTTTGGAGTAGGTTTTTTTTGTAAAAAATATTTTATTAAGAGTTTGTAGAGCGTAATCTCTGAAACTACTGAAACGATTTTAAAAATTATTTTACAAATAGAAAGCTACACTGTTGTTGAGTAACTTTAAGCTATATTCTATTTTCGCAAGTAGTAAGTAATCTTTCAAGTAAGTAGTCTTTCATGAATGCATTTTTAGATAAATATTTTGTTTCTTTATTGGTATGATGTGTCCAGCAGTGGACTTACATAGGCTGATGATGATGATTGGTATGACGGGGTGAAAAAAATGAAGAGCAGTAGAAGAATAGCGGCTGTTAACAAATGCTCATAGCCCATGTCCCTCTCCAGCTAACATACTACAGCTATACAAAAATCACGTTTATACGATTCTGCGTTCAAAAAGTACAAAGAAAATAGCAATAAACCAACGACACAGCACAACTAAAATTTTAAGGGAGCTCCATGAAGCGACGTATTGAAGACAGAATGACAGAGACAGTTTTTGTAGAGTCCAATACTGAACATCCTTTTTTTAAATCGGTTAAATATGGGTACAAAAAACACATCGCATTTTATTCTAATTTTACGTTCATTCCATCATTCATTCAATCGATTTCGCTCAACTAGTCCCCACACTACGCCTTCTACCAAGGAATATAAATTCACCGACACCTCCTACCAAGACGTTGGCGTCGTATTAAAACTGTCGTAACTGGTATTCCATTAAATATAAATTAATCGTAATTACAAAAACAATTGACTAAAATATCACTTACTTGTGATAGGAAATACCGTGTTCCCTAAAGTTTGATGTCTCTGATCTCCTTTTACACCGAAATACCGCACAATTCACCATTTTTACTGAGTACTACTTCGCGACACGAAACGACAACTAATGGCCGCGCGGTGATGAGTGAAGTAGTTTTATATAACGTGCATGGCCAAGGCGCGTCTTATGGCCGGCAGAGGGGTACGCCTTGCGTTAACATCTCCTGTTATAAATGCTCTAAGTACCCTATGCAGGGTTCATGTGATACTTACACCTAACAAAAGAAAAATATATGTTTTCGAATTTTCTAAACGACAACTGTTACTGAGACATCTCGCATAGGATTATGTTAGAGAGTAGAATAGAATAAGTTAATTTGGCCTCAATAAATACTTAAAAACTATACAGAAAACTTAGATCTAATTGTCGGCAAAAGGGTAGGTAATGTGTTACTTAACCATTTCAGCATCTGCTTCATGGGCATAGTAGCATTGCAGTTGCAGGGTTTGTTACTAATAATGGGTTATTGTATCTAATGATAATGATATTTAACAGCACTACCACAAGGAGAAAAAGAGAGGAAAAATAGGGAATGCGAAATAATGGCGTCCTATAGAAGGAAGAAAGGAGAACTAGACAGAGAATACCGTAAACGAGTGAGTTTCTCTCATTTACATAAGATTCTTCAATTTCATGACTTCGTTTTCTATTACATAGTAACAAAACTGCCTTATGATTTTGATCCTCTCGGTAGATATCCCCTCAGATCTCTAACCAGCTCAGGACGAGTAGTCTGAGGTACCTCCAAGTTTTACATTCAGCACATAGGTAGCCACATTTTGCAGTGGTTAAAAAAATATTGGTGGTATAATATATAAATTACACCTAGACAGAGAACAAACGTCTAGTTCATCACACAAATGTTTGTTTTATGTGGGGATCGAACCCACGGCTACCGCACAGAAGGCAGAGATTCTTGTCGTGTCACTAGTTTTTTTCGTGTGGTGAAAGGATATTAAGTGCGCCTCAAGAGGCGCTCCTTTCAAGCACTTCACATGCTATTGAGACCAATGGGATTGACCCACTAGACAACCTGTGCTCTTATAAAATTGTATTACCTATGAATCATTCAAACAATTTTTCAGGCAGATGATCAACAAGCAGCCAACTCGAATCGTCTTCGAGATTCTCTGAAGAAGCAACTGGAGAAGAGTCAAGAGACGCTGACCACCAGGCTAGTTCAGAAGGAAAAGGAGGTAAGTCGAAGACAAAAGGTCTAAAAATCAAGAAAAAGTTAAAATAGTTAGGTACTACATAAGCGATATTCATAAAGACACAAGTACACAGACCCGACCCAGGCTCTGTATTTTGATAAAACAGCACCTTTAATTATTTATTTAAACAATCGATTATATTGAATATTTTTTTCAGGCCACAGAGAAACTAAACAAATTGGTGAATGAGAAAGTGGCATCTGAAAAGAAGCTTATGAAGAAACAGCTTCATGAAATGGCTATGAAACTTAAGCTAGTTGAGGACAAACTCAATGGTAAGCGAGAGGTTCAATAGCTCTTGTCGTTGCATACAGTATTTTTACTGAAAACCATCCCTCGTAAAACATAAATAATGATGCATACATTTAAATGATGCTTAAAATTAGCGCTGTCTACGTTTGCCGTTACGCTTTAAGAGTTGGCAATAGTTTAAGCATAGCTAGTTTATAGTTTGACAGATTTTTTTGTACCAAGGCCGCAAATTTTTCAGCCCGATTAAAAGCAGAGAAGGAGACGCGTAGATCCCAAGAGTTGTGGACCGCCGGCGCGTCACTGCTAGCAGCTACTAAGAAGGGAGATCCCTATGTCAACGTGGATAGGGAGCTTAGAGCTATCGAGAAAGCTTCTGGTTAGTGCACATCTATTCTTTCTATTGCTATTTGCTGATGAAACAAAACTGAAACAGCTTCACGACTTTGATCCCTAGGCACTTTGTCCCCTCAGATCTCTTGGTAACAAGTACGGATTCCGGGTATAGCGCTATAGCAATCCTTGTGCCTCAGTTGAGGGTTGGGGGTAGAGGGGTTGCAAGTGGGGGTAGATGGCAAGTACATCCCTTGAGTCCTTTTGTCTAGGAGATGATGTCGAAAATCGTTGGACTCATTAGTGACATTTTACCCGAGCGAAGCCGGGTTTTCGTCTAGTATAGGATTAATATAGGAATATTACCTATATTATATAGGATTCAAAAAGGTGCTGCCATCATCCTACTAATATTATAAACGCTAAAGTTTGTAAGTATGGATGGATGGATGGATGTTTGTTACTCTTTCACGCCGGAACGGCTGAACGGATCTAGATGAAACTTGGCAGAGAGATGGATTATAGTTTGGAATAACACATAGGCTACTTTTTATCCCGTGGGAATACCGGGATCTAAATCTGCGCGGGTGAAACCGTGGAGCGCAACTAGTATTTTATAAAAATATTCTAAAATCTGTATTTTAACAAAAATACGATAAAAATCTGCTGACAGGCAACGAAATCGACGTAAGTATCTTCAAATATCTTCACTATAATATGCTACACCTACAGGTGACGGTGACAAGTTGGTTTTGACTGTGCTTAAGGCAATACCAGAGTCGGTACGCACACAGGGCTTAGTGCCAGAGAGTGTTCTACGGGAGAAATATCATGTGGTGAGTATATCAGTCAGGACCTGGTAATTAATAAGTGGCTAATTAACCTTTATTCAGTTCCACGGATCACTTTGAAATGAACATAATTATAATGACTTAAAAAAAATACAAAAATTAGGTACAGTCAAACGGGGTAACTTGAGCCTACAGGGTTACTTTGAGACGTCATTTTATTTTTATTTTCGGTTTATGTCAAAACTTTCATAATCTGCGTAATCTGCTAATTGAATGGTCACAGTGTTGACATAGACCAAAACTAAAAAATAATGTTTACAAACTCCAAGTTACCCGTTTGACGGTAGGTGGTAACGATTCTTGGTGGCAGTTTTGAAAAGTACATAGGTAGAACTGGGTTTACATGGTTTTATAAAAGCAGGTTTAGATTTTACTAAATGAGGACAAGTTTTGCGTGTTGACAGATGGAGAAGACCGCATTGAAGGTAGCAATGGTGGAGCAAGATGGAGCACCTCTGCCGATTTACTTTATCTCCTGGCTGCAGTATATTCTACTCTTTATAAAAGTAAGTTTCTTACCTGACCAACCAACGGTTTGAGGGAGTGTTTAATAGCTTCCCATCATAGTTTAGCAATGGAACAAATTACGAGTTACGGAATCTAACGAATTACGGAAGCTTTCAATCAACAGCAGTCTCATATACGTTGCAATACTTGTTTCTGGTTTCAGATATCAGGCATACCTCAAGACGAGATAGATAAACCTCCAAAAGAACCCTCAAAAGACTTAGATACGTTTGATTTACTGCAGAGAGCGAGGTTTGTAGTCCAACTGATAAGCCAGGCTTAGGTACGCCTATTTTGCCATCTATTACGCTATCCTATGATTTTTAAAAGTCTAATATAGTTTAGATACCTAGGTTTCTACTACTCTAGGTTTTTATGTCTGATAGCGTTACTCAGAGATTGTGAAATACATAAGCTCTTATAGTACCTAGGTACCTAAAATAACATTACATAATCTAACACAGGCTTACGGCTCCTTATATAAAAAATAAATATTATTACGGCCAAGGTATAATCCAGTTTCTTTTTATAAAACCAGCTGATGGAACAAACAGATGGCCCACCTGATGTTAAGTGGTAACCATCACCTATAACAAAGCATTGCCTCGTAAGTCACGCTCGATAGGAACGTGCCCTACGATGCACTGCCCTGCGTCCATCAACTGGTATTAAGCCTCATGTGCCTGTGATTACACCGACGACCACACTCTTCAAACCGAAACACAGCAACGCTGCTTGGCGGCAGAAAAAGGCGTGGTGGTAGTAGGTACCTACTTCCCCGGCCGAGCCCTTCACAAAGAGCTCATCCCGAGGAAAAGTTTTAAAAGAACTTATTCAAATTTTTTCATTCCAGTGCTGCAAAATGTTATTGTTCTGATTTTTAATGCTAGGTTCTGGATCGAACGCGGTAACATAGCCAACGCTTTACGGTACGTAAGCTCGCTAGAGGGCGCGTCAAGAGGCGCCGCGGTTGCCTGGCGCGACGCAGCGCGATCACATCTCGAGACACGTCAGGCGGCCGAGGCCGTATTGGCCCATGCCGCAGCTTTAGGCCTGCAGTACATCTAACCGTGTTAGTGTATGTGTCATCAACACAACATATTTACTTGTACATAATTCTTCTTCTTCTAATTAAGGAGCAATGCTCTTGTCGGCGTAATTGATGCATTTGTTGTGCATCATTACTTTTTGTTGGAAGGTGTTGTGCAGTAGTTTCCCCTTGCTTTCTGCACATACTATACTACAGTTATAATTATGTTTAGGTTTTCGTTTACGTCGTTTTACGGCAAGTGTATGAAATCTGACATCTCTGTTGAAATGTTTTTTTCTTTTCAGACTTTTTATACTTCTTGAAGAAAAATCCCGGTTCCAACTATAAAAATATTTAGGTCACTTTGTTGAGATTTTAAAAATTCGTAATATTACTTATTATTTATTGAGTGAAATAAAAATTGAAAAATGAATTTCGAGTTTTCATAGGTATTTGTGTCCCACCGACACGCGGCGACGACCGTATGTAGGTATGTACCTACAAGGTCTTTGCCATACAACTTGAATTTTCGCGCTATGTCTGACGAATTTTTGACTGACTTTGACTTTTTTAATGTCATTCAATGTCATGTCAACAGACAATCAATCATGCATGTCAATGTCAAAATCAGCCGGTCGGTGCGGCAGCGGAGGGAGGAGTGGTACGGAAATTTTCTCAAAAATTAGAAATTGAAAACTTTTACATTCTCTTTGTTGAAAACCGCTAGATACCTCGTCAACATAGCCATGTCTTTGTTTGTGAAACAAGTGGCCCGTCGGGTAAGTTTCATTGTCGTCAAGACGCTAAGTTTTGAACCATTACTGTTTTGTAATAATCTCTTACGTTCTTTCGATATCCAGGTGCTGCCTGCCTTTTCTGCAGCAAAAAGCGCCAACATTTCCACCAGTAAGTAAATCTGACTCGCAACAAAGAGCATATCAAATATTTTACTTAGCCACAAACTTTGTGTTTACCCAACCTTTGGTTTTTTCAGCCAGTGCAGTGTTTGCTCCTAAAGTCCAGAAGCCAGCCCCAGATTTTAGTGCAGTGGCTGTAGTGAATGGAGAGTTCAACCAGCTAAAACTGTCAGATTTTAGTGGAAAATATGTTGTGCTGTTCTTCTATCCACTGGATTTGTATGTACCTACCTATTGCAATTTACACTATTGATTATGTAGGTAAACAAGTAATTGATAATAGTTTTTACGTAGTAACAATATTTTTTAATATTTTTATTCTAGCACATTTGTCTGCCCCACCGAGCTGATAGCATTCAGTGAAAAAGCCAAGGACTTTGCCAGCATCGACTGCCAAGTGATTGGAGTCTCCACTGATTCTGAGTTTAGTCATCTTGCATGGACCAATACCCCTAGAAAGGTTAAACCTTGGTGACCCTAGCCCCTGGTTTCTGACAGCTCAATCAACACTAATTGGCTGAGTCAAGTCACTTGCTATCTCTATCTAATTGGAAGTAAACACTGAAACAGCAAGCAACTTGACAGCCAATTATTGTTGATCGAGCTTTCAGAAACCGGGGTTAATATTACCCAAAAATAAGTTTGAATATCATTTCATTTGTTCAGTAATAATTGTTTTAAAAATTATTTTATATGAATGTTACTTGCATTTAAAAAACACAATATTATAAGTAATTTAAATGAATAAATGAACCACCTCTCATTCAAACCTAGTAATTTTTTTTTTTTTGAAAAAATGAAAATACATTTATTTGAAACTACTTGATTCGGTAAATTTCATACCGCTTAATGAATGTCAGATGTTTGACAAGTTACGAAACCTGTGAACATTTTGTATGGGAAATTGTTTTTTCCTGACATTGGCAAACACAACAAAAAAAAATAGCAGTCTAGCTGGTCACGCGTAATGCCATGACCAAAGGAAATAGGGGTTAATTTTTTTTATTCAAAGAGTCTTGCGGTCAGCATTATTTACCTTATTTTGATGATAAGCCATGAAAACTAATTTCACTTATTTTTTAGTGCTATTAGCAACTATATTAAAAGGCTTGACAAAGGTTAATCACATATTGAACTTGCCTTATGTCGTTAAGTTAAGTTTTATGTTTGTTTTTATGTTTAGGATGGAGGCCTTGGCAAACTGGACATTCCATTACTGGCTGACTACAAAAAAACTATTTCTCAAGACTATGATGTACTTTTGGATGAAGGTTTTGCTCTAAGAGGTTTGTTCTAAATTCAAGCTAACTTTACCTACTCTTACTCATCTGCTTATAATGATATAATCAAGACTCATTGGAGGGTTTATTGTCTGGAACTGATTAAGAAAATATAATTATTTATTTGGTTCCTACCTTATAAGTAAAGGAGGTATTTTTTTTATAAATAGAAGGTTATTTCTGTTAATAATATTAATAATATTTTATTATATCACGAGAAAATATTTAGCTCAAATTATCGTGAATAAAGGCTCTGGTAAAACCAGCATTTAAAAATAGCAGATTCTTCAAACCTTGTCAAAAGTGCCCAAATCTCCCAGTGGTCGGGAAGTTTGGGCATTGTATGCATGATAACCTTATTATTAAAGGAATCCTCCGATCAAAATCAAAACGGTCTTTATTCAATATAATCATAGGGTTCACTTTGAAATGTCTTATATACTAGACTAGTTGCGCCCCGTGGTTTCCGCGCAGTTTTAAATCCCGGTGTTCCCACGGGATATAAAGTAGCCTATGTGCTATTCTAGACTATAATCTATCTCTCTGCCAAGTTTCATCCAGATCCGTTCAGCCGTTCCAGCGTGAAAGAGTAACAAACATCCATCCATACTCACAAACTTTCGCGTTTATAATATTAGTAGGATTAGTAGGATGAATCTACTGCCAGTTTGTAGCGACCAGATCAGCGCGAATGCGAATCAGTTTAAATAGTGCGCCAATTTATTTCCCAGGGCTGTTCATAATCGACAGGAATGGGATCCTGAGACACATGTCGATAAACGACCTGCCCGTTGGCCGATCCGTCGAAGAGACCCTCAGGCTTGTGAAAGCGTTCCAATTCGCAGACAAACATGGAGAAGGTAAGCTGCGTTATACTTAGCTCAACGCGAAAGTCAACAATCTCTCTCTCGTTACCGCACACTGCATTTCGCGCATTGCCTATGTCCCTGTGCATTTGAGTCAAGTGTACCGAAACCATTGAGTTAAAATTACAATTTAATTAAATGACCTAAACGCTGGCTGGCTGGATTTTGAATGCGCCCTTCGAGCATTTGACACATGTTTTGGAACATACCGGTTTCTTCCTGATGTTTTCCTTCACCGTTTGAGAGAACCGGCATCACTGTGCACATATTTTACATAGATTTTTGCGCTTGCAAACTTGCTTGGTCCATATAAGCTTGGAATCATCATTATCAAAGCCAAAGTCCATAGTCTAACTAAGGTTCAAAATTAATTGTATCACAAGGATATAGGCCATAGGCGAATAGTTTTTGGGAAAATAAGACGCATAGAGATGTGAAAATATACCCAGACAGAAACCCAAATGTTTTTTTTTCTTTATTGCACACAGAAAAAACCAGTAAACTAAAAGAGTTCTCTAGCAGCGAACCTTGGAGAGAAAAGTTTTTCTTGAGAAAATTAAATGTTGTCACTGGGAATCGAACCCACAGCTTTCAGCGCAGAAGGAAGAGCAAACTTCTAACTTAGCTGAGAGTTTATTTAAAAATTGACATTTTTTTCAGTGTGCCCGGCCAACTGGAATCCAGAGACCAACTCAAGCACGATCAAACCTAACCCGAAAGAGAGCAAGGAGTATTTCAAGAAAGCGAATTGAATAAATTAATTTGAACGTAATCGCATATTTGTTTAAGGATAGTTTTGGCTTGCTTTTAGCTAAGGATATTTAGGGTGTTGAAGTCTTAGATGAAAGGTTTTTTTAATAAAGGTAAATTGTAAATATTTTGAGTTTTTTTTTATTTTGAATACCTAAGTTCCTACCTACCTATAGATAGATAGGTGGAAAATTCTTTATTGCACAGAATTATAATTATTATTTTGCTGTTTTGTTGTGTTTAGAAAAAAACCACAAACATTGATTTTCTACATCAATAAATGCAATTTTTTTTACCAAATCGAGTAATCATTCGTTCCAATAGGAATCACTACATAGTATAAAACAGTCGCTTCCTCCTGTCTGTCACTATAAGATCTTTAAAACTACGCAACGGATTTTGATGCGGTTTTTATAAAGGCTCACATTCTTACCGCAAACAATCTGTAAAATGACTTGACTGAAGTAACGGTGGTGATCAAAAGGGCCCTTTCCTTCTACATTTACAGATTCCATCAATTGTCAAGTTTGGTTGTTGATCTCGTATATGTACCCATCTAGAACTTGTTGGTTGATCGTGGGGTTTAGATTCCATTTAGTCCCTAAAACATAAAAAAAACATTTAGGTACCTCAGACCAAATAAAAACTAAGGACAGACTTCTGTGAACAGCAAAGTGAAGCCAGTTTTCTAAAGATGTGTTGCGGTCAAACTACGCCTCGCCCCGTGTACATACACAACTAAACGCACACACACAGAAAAGTGAAGCCAGTTTTCTAAAGATGTGTTGCGTGGGCCGATTTGGTGTGTGCGTGCGAGGCGTAGTTTGACCGGCTTCACTTTGCTGTGCACAGAAGTCCGTCTTTTAGTTTTTATTTATTCCGAGTTAGGTACATGATGATGGAGCGGAGTGACTAGTCCATCATCAATAATTCTACTAGGCTACATATTATAAACGCGAATGTTTGTAAGGATGGATGGATGTTTGGCTCTTTCACGCTAGAACGGCTGAACGGTTCTGGACAAAACTTGCCAGAGAGATTATAGTCTGGAATAGCACACAGGCTACTTTTTATGCCGTGGACCGGGATTTCAATCTACGCGGGTGAAACCGCGTGGCGCAACTGGTATATGAATATAGTAGGGAAACACTGCAACATTGCGAAGCCGGGGCAGGTAGCTAGTAAAAATCTATACTTCTATCTATATATATAATATATTATAATATTATAAAGAGGAAAACTTTGTATGTATGTATGTTTCGAATAGGCTCAAAAACTACTGGTCCGATTTAAAAAAATTTTTTACTATAATAAAGCTAAATTATCCCTGAGTAACATACGCTACATTTAATACTGAAAAAAATTAGGGATCCCTACTGAAACATAAAAAATGTAACCCGAGGTTTAATATAAAATGTCTTTCACCGCATGCGCTGCGATAACTATAGATGTTAGAGCAAAAAAATGTTCTACAATATTATATAACACATCATTATCTACAAATAAGTCAGCAATAGCATATGTCTAACTATTGTAGTTATGTTACTACAACTAATTTTCTACATTTAAAATGTTGATAGAAATGCCGACCAAAAACATACCATGGTTTCTATACCTTTATACCTATTAGTCCTTATCCAAATAAATCACGTGAGGGAGGGGACTCGGAGGGCTACAAAACCGGCATGTGTGAACGTCGCGACAGGTACAGGCATGCCAGTAGGTACCTGACGTGTTGGTATGCCACGTCACCCAGGGGACGCGGGGGGCTACGAAACCGGCATGTGTGAACGTCGCGACACCTGACCTGACGAGTTAACTTGCAAATGTATTCACAATGTGTCCGTGAATCCTGCATGCCTGTAACTTGCATGCCCGCTACTGTTCCATTTTACTGGCACGTGTATTTTCACCTTCGTGGGCTACGAAGCGCGGGAGTCAAAAAATTATGTCCCATGCGAAGCTGGGACAGGCCGCTAGTAAATAAATAAAACAGATAAATTGCAGCGTCAAAATCAAAATGCGTTGGTATGCCTAGTACCTACTACCTACCTACCAAGGCACCTACTCGCTCTTTCGCCTCATTGCCGCTCGCTTGCCTTCGTTTGCACTTCGCTGGCCTCATCAAGACGCCTAGAAGCTCACTCAACCAGACTATACAGAGGTCCCGAGGTAGGTAAACTGTTTTTCATTAAGTACATCATTACAGGCCACATTTTTTTTATCTTGATGATGGAACAACGATAAGTGGTAACCATCACCTGTCACGCCCATGCCCTACGATACCCTGCGTCCATCAACTTGAGGCATACCTACCTACCTACAGAGCTCTTGTTATTAGGTGTAGTAGTAGTTTCAAGAGTCATACCTACGTGTTTATGGGGCCAACGAGGGTACTTAGCTATGGTAATTAAATTAAGATTAATTATTTACCTATTTACAAAGAAAATTACAACTAATAGTTACAATTATTTACAAAATGTACCTACAACATATACAAAATACATATAAAACAGTTGAGCTATCTGCAGACCGTTGCAAACGATCTATAGATAGCTCAACTGATCCAAATCAGTGCCAGTCGGAAGCGTACCCAAGATTAAATTATTAAGTACTTAGTAACTTAGGAACTCTTAAATTATCGACGTTATCATGGGCCGAAACGAGCTTTTAATCTCGGTACGCTACCTAGTGGTTTGCCCCGAACTTAGATTTTGTGATGCGATCCGAACACTCGGGAGTTTTAAGTAGGTAGGTGGTAGTCAGAGGCAAGTCCAAACAATTTTAATTTTAAGTTTGGAGACAAGACATGCATAGAGTACCTAGTAGTTCCTCCAGTTTTTTAATAGTACACTAGCGACCCGCCCCGGGTTCGCACGGGTGCACAGTTTTTCTGACTGCGTTTCCAGTTTCAACTTAGCTCATGTCCGTCGCACGCAACGCGGACGTCAACGCTCTCTCTCTCTCTATCTCTATGTATTATACTGATACATTAAATAAAACTTTCTCACGAATCACTATCTAAAAAAACCGCATCAAAATCTTGTGGTGCGTTGTTTTAAATATCTTACGTCTACCTCAGTGGCGCAGCGGGCGAGAGTCCGCCTGCGACGCTAAAGGTTGCGGGTTTGATTCCCGCCTCGGAACATATTTTTTGTGCGATCTGCAGAAATTTGTTCCGTTGGTCTGGGTGTTTTCTATGTCTAATAAAAATAAACTGTCTACATATAAGTATACAATTATAATGTAATAAATGCGTATCAGTTATCTAGTACCCTTATCACAAGCTTTGAGTAGCTTACTTTGGGGCTAGATAGTGCTGTGTGGATTGTCCAGCATTATTTATTTATTATACATTAGGGACAGACAAGCGGCTATGTTTTATGCTATGTAGGTAGGTACCTAGTAATTAATAAAACGTACTTAAATTGGCTTTAGTAGGCCTACCTACAGCGTATGTAGCTTAAACTACCTACTACTTTTCCATATAAATAAGTGATCTTGCCACTATGTATTTATTTCAGACAAGGTTTCGTATCGCACAAACAATTTATTATTATAATATATTTTATTTGCAATGAATTCTGTGAAATCTCTTCAATCTTACTCCATCTGACCTCATTAAATATGTTATCATTAATATTATTCTTTGTTGTGGGTTTGTTATATCACGTGTGGCAATGTTACCGAAGGAGGAACTTGCCGCCTTATTATGGAGGAGCTTTGCCTATTATTGGACACTCACATGCGTTTCTTCTCAGCAAAAGTAAGTAAAAATCAATCAATCAATCACTTATTATTTTAATATCTGGGTGACCTAATAATAGTGATTACTGTTTACAAAAAAAACATTTTCTTCAAATTAATCCTACTTAATTAAGTGGATCTATTTATCGCCCCCGAAGCCCGAAACTCCCTGCATTGCATACCTACTAAAGAATTCTTGTTTTTTGTTTATTTTTTTAAAGGGCTTTGTCGCTGGACGACCACACTGCCCTATAATAAAACATTAAAACAAATACACCACATATCAAAACTTAATCTCCCTAATTAACCCTAATTCTGCCAACCTTACTAAAGAAATCGTCGGAGCTGTTCCCGAGATTCAGATTATACAAGTAAAAATAAATAAATAGGTATACAAGAATCGTTTAAGGTACGAAATTATTTTTTTTACAAAAAATTCAACCGCTGAATGGACTGCGAGGTAGGTATGTAAAAAAAAGTTATAGGTAAATCTTTTTTTATTTAAAGTAGTATTATTATACATTAGTCTAACTAAGACCTTGGTAAAATAAAAATGATTTTTATTTTTTGCTTTGCAGTTTTCTCGGTGCTTTAATGTTTAAAAACTTTTTTTTCAAAGTCAAAGTTTATTTATTTGCTGAATTACATGTACATAAGATGGTAAATGTTTATATTAATTCCACCATACACGGGCATGCAAAATTATTACTTATAAACAAATTTTGGCTATAGGTTTTTTTTTCTATTCTTTATTCTTTATTCTTTATTGTACACAGTGAAAATATACAGTAAACTTAAATAACAATACATGTACAAAGGCGAGCTTAACCCTAAAAAGAGTTCTCTTCCAGCAAACCTTGAAGGATTGTGAGAGATTGAAATTAGAGGTGGGTGCGTGTACAAAATGAGAGAGGATAAATAAATTATATTAATAACTACTACAACTATTAAAAAACAAGATAAAATAAATACCTAAATCTACACAAGACATATGTACTTAAACATACATATATTGTTTATACTTATATACAAAATATATAATATATATACCTACTTACGATATATATGATAAATATATACATATTATAATATACATACTCAAAGGGAAAGATAGTGCTCTTTGACTTTAGCTTTAAATATACCAAGCGAGGGACTAGCGCGGATAGAATGAGGGAGAGAATTCCACAATTTGACTGACTGGATAGTAAAAGAGCCACCATAGCGACTTGAAGAGTGAAGAGGTGTTTTTAGTAAAAGAGATTTGCATGTTCTGCAGGACTCACCATGTGGGATAAGGAAATCGAAACGCTCACGGAGATAAGAAGGAGAGAGAGGGTTGTTGAGAATGTTAAAGAGCAGAGACAGGATGTGCAGATCACGTCGACGACGGATAGGCAGCCATTTTAGCTGGGCCCTAAACATTGAAACGTGATCATACTTACGCAGACCGAAAATAAATCGGATGCATAAGTTCTGAAGACGTTCCAATTTATTGCAGATCTCCTCCGTAGCGTCTAAGAAACAGGAATCTGCATAGTCGAGATGGGGTAACAAAAGAGTTTGCGCTAGAGTGACTTTGGTCTCGTGGGGTAAGAACTTCTGGAAACGCTTAAGGGATTGAAAAGAAAAGTGTACTCTTTTGCTGATTCCATTGACATGACTTAGCCAAGATAGCTGAGAGTCAAAAATTACACCCAAATTCTTAGCGTTAGGGGAGTAAGAGATGGTACTACTATGGTACTTTTCCAAATTTAGGTATAAGGGACCAACTTCGGGGTATAGTTAGGTACCTACCCTTTCCATTATAAAAAGATTTATAAAAATTTATGCGTGGTCTTAAATACATTAAAAAAATATACCTACGTAGGTACCTACTACGCGTTGACTTGAGAATCAGGATATTTTTTTTCAATACACATCGTAGGAGGTACCTATGTACCTATATATATATTTTTTTACAGATTACTATAGTTTACTATCATGCAAAACAAACCTGCTGTTGGAGAGAAGACAGGACCTTGTGGCGGTCAGAATAGGAATTTGGGATATTAATGGTAGGTACTTAGGTACCTAATACTATAACTTTTTAGTAAGAAAACCGACTTCTGATACACCAAAGAACATAATACCCCCAAATCACTGCTGGGAATTGGTAACCACAAACTTTTGGTTATTGTTGATTTTTTTAAACGCTGGATATATTCGATATAGGTCGGTGTATTTATATGGGACCACCTCTGAAGTAGGCACCTAAATGTAGTAAAATTACCAAACAAGAAAAGAATCATCAAAGTCAATTGATGATTGTGGGACTAGGTACCTACCTAATCGCTTAAAAAACATACAAATAGAAACATAACTACAGTCGAATTGAGAACCTCTTCCTATTTAGGTATAAGACGGTAAAAAATATATTTTTCATCCCACCATCTCGGGAAGAGTATTTTTGCTCCTCAATATCTGAGTGCAAAAGCCGTTTTTATTCTCTAGAGGATAAAGTAAATTGAATTTAGAACATCATGTGCACTAAGTTTGTGAATTAAAAAAACATTAAGCCTATTTACTGCTACCTCTATGGTGCCGAATATATCAAACAACTTTTTTTTTATTTGTTAAAAACTCAGACTCGGAACCTTCTTGGTGTTCTTTTTTCAATTTGCTTTGTACGCGGTTCTTTATCATTGTTAAACCTTATATTAAAAACAAGAAACTTGAAAACAAGTGAAAAAACTAAAATGAGTGATTCTAGCGACGAGGAAGTTTGTTTGACGCCAACATGTGATTGTAAACATTTTTTTTGCATTTAGTCATTTCCTCGCTGAGGTGGAATGAAAAGTTACGTGTTGCACTCGAGTGCAAAGATTTTTCACCTCGTGCTCTTTTGATTCCCTCGCTAACGCTCAGGATTCTAATTTTGAATCACTCGCTGCGCTCGTGATTAAATTTTAGAATCCTTCGCTTGCTCGGTCATCAAAATTGAACACGCGGTTAAAAAGCAACTTTGCACTCTTGTATAACAAATAACTATTGTTGTATTAAGTAAAAAAAACAGGAAATTCATTCTCCCCCATTGGAGGATGAGGGACATGATTGTGGGTATTCCCCGGCTAAACCTAAACCAACTTAAAAAGTTAACGTTTATGTTTTGGTAAAGGTAAGTACTTAGAAATAATTACAATACTTAGATACTTTTAATAAAGTGCGTTTTACGCTATAAAATTTACCTAGATGTTATGTGTGATGTTATGTACGCCGTAAGGGAAGCAGGGGTAATAACGATCGTGTCGGGTAATACCGCTCACTCCAATAACTTTCCTTGAAACACAGCGAGCACGCTGCAGCGCAGGGGTTGTCACGCTTGAGCAGGCAGTCTTTAAACCTCAAAATGAAAAAACAAATATAGCATTTCTCTCTCAGGTGATCGGCATTCCCCATCATCATCATCATCATCAGCAGCCTACAGAAGTCCACTGCTGGACATAGGCCTCCCCTATCCGTTTCCAGGAAGAACGATTTTGAGCCCTTTCCATCCACCGACTACCCGCGATCCTAACAATGTCGTCAGTCCACCGGGTAAGAGGGCGTCCTACACTTCGCTTTCCTGTTCTGAACACATGAAAACATCCTTCCCCATCTTCCTCTACATATTTTACAATATTTTCAGTGATCATTAACCCGGACGACGCATGTTTGGTTGCCAACTCTGGTATGACGAAAGATGTTATATACGATTACTTCAAGCCCTTTGTCGGCGAAGGACTAATTACTTCTGGAGGTAAATACTTGAGTAGAAGATTGATAGATACAAAGTAAATAGGTATCTACTTACCTGAGTATTATTGTGTTTTTTCTTTATTACAATTTTTATTCTCTATAGTGACGTCACCCTATCTAAGGCTCTGACTGAAAACCAGCGCGGCTTGGCAAGGTTGGCTACCTAGGTACCAACTTTGCTAAGCAGCAAAAGCTGAGTTAGGGCCTTTTTGGCATACAGTACGTACCTACGCACTACTCTGAACGGGACGGGACTGGCCGCAGACATTGTTGTTCTTTCTGTATGTTTGTTTGTTGTTGTTATGTTTGTTTTTTTTTTCTCTTCTATTGTAATTAATATGTTTTATACGTACCTAATGCAGTTTCCTGTCCGTTCTGTATTTCTTCATTTCTTTTTTTTCTGTATGTACTTATGTGTGTCAAATAAATGTATTTTCTTTCTTTCTTTCTTTCTTTCTGAGTACTCAATATTTTGATACCTATATGATATCCTTACCTACAAAAAGAATTATTATTGACGACTAGTTGCCTCCATCCTTACAAACTTTCGCGTGATGATGGACTAGCACTCCGCTCCATCATCATGTACCTACCTAAATGTTTTTTTTATGTTTTAGGGCCTCAATGGAAGAGTCATCGCAAAATTCTGAATCCCACATTCAACCAACAAGTTCTAGACGGGTACCTATACGAGATAAACAACCAAACGCGACAGTTGATGGAATCTGTGAATGTAGAAGAAGGAAAGGGCCCTTTTGATCACCACCGTTACTTCAGTCAAGCGATTTTACAGATTGTTTGCGGTAAGAATACCTATGTATCTAAAATACGTGAAATGACTACATATCTAAGTACCTTCTAATATTTATTTAGGTATATAAATAAATATGTATACATACTTATCACTATCACTACATAGTATAAAACAAAGTCACTTTGTCTGTCCCTATGTCCCCATGTCCCTTTGTATGCTTAAATCTTTAAAACTACGCAACGGATTTTGATGAGTTTTTTTTATAGAGTGATTTAAGAGGAAGGTTTATATGTATATTAATACATGGATGATATGTGCACCCGTGCGCAGCAGGGGCGCACGGGCTGGTCGCTAGTAAATTATAACACCCAGACAGAGAACAAACATCTATGTTCATCACACAAATGTTTGTTCACGGTGGGAATCGAACACACGACCTACGGCGCAGAAGACTATGATGATAGGAAACATGAAAGATAAAACTGGTCATGGTATGACTGGAAAGATGAAGAGAAGTGGGTGCCACCTACAAAAGAAACAGAACTTCCGGCTTTAGATGTATTGTGTGAAAGATGACAGGTAATATCAAAGGAAGAGCAAATTTTTTTAAGACCGGTTTAAAAAATTAAAAGTGAAATGTAAATGGCTGTTACCTAACTGTGTTTTCTTACAGCCACCTCAATGGGAACTACCATTGACGAAGAAGACCGGCAAACAAGGGAGATGTTCATTAAAACATTACCAGATTATTTGTTTACGGTGATTGAGCGCGTCGTTAAATTCTGGTTACACAGTGATGTAATCTTTCAACTGACTGGCCACAAGAAGCAACAAGATATATTAGCAGATAAACTGAGCTTTCTCTCACAGGCAGTAAGACTTTAATATTATGAAAGAATGGGTTAGAAAACGTCTTTTAGCGTGGTTTACTATACCCTACTTCTTCATGACATGCCTATACCATGAGGGCAGAAAGTTATAGGTACCTATCTAACTATTACGAGAAGAGTGTATAAATTGAACTTCCTTTCACAGGCAGTAAGACTAATTATAGGTCAGCAAACTTCTTTTAGCGTGGTTTATACCAGATACCTACCTCCTCATGACATGCCTATGCCATGAAGAGGGAAGAAAATTATAGGTAGGTACCTAGATAGCTGTTACGAGAAGAGTGTAGGTACCTAATGTTAGTCATGGATAGTTTTAGAAGAAGAGGCAGACCAAAGACAAAATGAAAGGACGTTGTGAAAGATGATGAGTAAGAAATAAGTGAGCATCGAGATGACGCATGAAGAACATAGCGGAAATAGAAATCCTTGTAGGTATAAGGGGAGGAAGATGATGAGTTAGCAAGCTTTGAAAACGTGCGCAAATAGGTAGGTATTCGAAAAAGGGACACAAATCTAATTTGCTACATTTACAGATTTTAAAAAAGAAGAAAACTGAGTTTAAATTGAATAAAAACCAAATAGCTGGTGAGTCTTATTTGATAGCACGAGTTGCTCAGGTTTTATAGAAATAGTATATCAACACAAAAATATTATATTTCATCCAGATACAATGCCTGGAAAATGTTTCAAGCCCTTCTTAGAACTGCTCCTCGAGTTATCAGAAACCGGAGAACTGAGTGATCAAGATGTATCTGATGAATTGAACACGTTCATTGCGGCTGGCACAGATACGATGTCCGCTACGGTTTCTAACGCGCTGACGTGCATTGGAACGTACGGAGTTATTCAAGATCGGATTTTTAAAGAGTGAGCTATTTTTTACCCCTTGGCCACACTACCGAGAAGTGGCAATAAATGGCGGTAATGGACGTTGAACGTTGGTGAGACCACGACACGCCGCGAGAATTGATTCACACTACGTGAAAAGTCTATCGCTAGAATCATCGGATAATTTGATTGACGTCCAACGTCAATGAGCATCATCGCAGCAACGTTGGTGTGCCTAGGCCATCACAGACTTTAAAAAGTGTTTTAAGTCTGTTATGGCTGTTTTTTTATGTTTGTTACCTCATAACTGTTTGTTGGGTGGACCGATTTATGATAATTTTTTAGTCGAAAGCTGGTGCTTATAACGTAGTCCCATTTAAATTTGAGTCAGATCTGACAAGTGATTTTATAGTTATATTATGAATGTATTTTCCAATGCATTTGAAGTCGATAATTTTTTCTTTTCATAACTTTTAAAAGTTATGAGGTAACAAACGAACCTGCTTTATTTGAAGTCGGTTAAAAACAAAACAGGGCCCGCACCACCATCTCTTGAAGCATTCTTATTTTAATATTACTTTACTTTTTGATCATAAGTCTATGCAGTTGATATAAGACATTAACATAAAAGTAGTATTGAAATAAGAATGCTTCAAGAGAGGGTTTCGTAACGCGGAGTAATTCTAGCTTAATCTTCTTTCAGATTAGAAGACGTATTCGAGGGGTCAGATAGAGACGTTGAAAGGCAGGACCTGCCGAAACTGAAGTACTTAGAGGCCGTGATCAAGGAGTCGATTCGTTTGTACCCCCCCGTGCCTCTAATCGGGCGGGTTCTGGATAAGGATACTGAAATACGTTGGTAGCGTTTGTCGGTGGAAGCTCATAGGCACACGATCAGATGATTGGTTCCCTATAAGTCGAGTCCCTTTACGTCGAGCCTAGAAAGTTCTCGCTTTTATTACCCCTATGTCGAGTTTGTCGCACAGATATTTGGAAAGAACAATAGACTCTCAGACTCGACGTAAGGGGACTCGACACGGAAGGAGTTTCCAATATAAATATGAGAGGTCAGAGCGGGGGGCGGCAATGGGGAAGAAGAGGCCTCCCCTGTACGTTTTTAGGAAGAACGATTCTGAGCCCTTTCTGTCCACAGACTACCCGCGGTCCTAACAATGTCGTCGGTTATGAGGGCGTCCCGCTCTTTATTTTCCTTTTCGTGGTCGCCATTCGAGAACCTTTAATCTCCAGCGGTTGTCAGTTCGAGCTATATGACCTGCCCATTGCCAATTCAACTTGTTGATTCTGAGAGCTATGTCGGCTACCTTGGTTCTCCTACGGATTTCCTCATTTCTGATTCTATCTCGTAGTGAAACTCCCAGCAATCAGCATAGCTCTCTCCATAGCCCGAGCTTGTTGATGAGGCCAATAGTAAGCGACCACGCAGTTTCATATTCATCACGTAAAGGTACATAGGTATGTAATTGTTTATTAATTACTAGTTGCGACCCGCGGTTTCACTCGCGCAGATTTATATCCCGGTATTCCCACAGGATAAAAAGTACCCTATGTGCTATTCGAGACTATAATCTATCTCTCTACCAAGTTTCATCCAGATCCGTTCAGCCGTTCCAGCGTGAAAGTGTAACAAACATCCATCCATCCGTCCATACTCACAAACTTTCGCGTTTATAATAGTAGTAGGATTTTGTGGTTTGCTTTCACAGAGGGCTATACCTTGCCAGCTGGCAGTAAATGCTACATCTCCATCTACGGAATCCAAAGGCACTGGACTTGGGGCCCAGACGCAGATACCTTCAGACCGGAGCGATGGCTGGATGGATCCCTGCCTGCAAACGTGAAGGGATTTGCTGGTTTTGGTTTGGGAAAGAGAAGCTGTATAGGTTAGTCGGAATCAACATTACCTCTTGATATCAAAAGAGAGAATAGAATAGAATGAAGCCCATTACCATGGCGATATTCTGGGTTTAAAGTGCCAAACTTTCTGTACTACATATCAAGTTCATCTGTGACATTACGATACTACATATTATTTAATTGTAGGTATTCCTTTTTTGTTATTATTTATAAGAATTCTCTCATAATTCTGATGAAGCTATGCAAGCGTAAACATTGTCAAAATCATATCAGCACGGTATTTATTCAGGAGGTCTACAAATATCACTTTGAAACGCAACCCTTTGTAACATATAGACACGCTTTCGCTTTATTGCTTGTAGGGATGGACTCATGTTAGCTAGGTTGGGATATTGAAGGTGAGTTTGCTGAGTAAGTTGCCGGCCTTGACAGAATTTATAGCCCGTTTGAGGTCTGGGACACTCGTCAGAGTTATAGGTACCTACCTCTTAAAAGTTTGCGAACTAAACTAGTAAAAAAATCAACCGAGAGGGAGTAGGACTCCCGCATGTGTATGGTTCGGTACCCTAATTAAAAAAACACGTTGTATGACTAACTCATTGACGCTGAATGCTCCATTAGCTAAAATGATAGATAAATCTGATCAATCCTTTTCCATAGTCACAAAGACGAGTTACTTAAGATGGTACTTTAAAGAGCCATGTAGAATGGCGCGCAATATAAGAGCCATGGTTTTTAGGTGCCTCTATCTTTTAACCTAGCCTCAACCAATGATTTCTTTCAGGGGCCAACTTTGCAATTATGTGCATAAAAACAGTCCTAGCCAGCTTTTTGCGAAGGTACGCCATCAAGAGTGACGTCACGCGAATGGTTCAAGAATTCTACGTCACGACAAAACCCGTATCAGGGTTTGAAATCTCCATTGAAAAAAGACGAAGTACGCGTTGGCGATGTCCTTCTGGCGGCTTCTGAGGATTATTAACAAATTTGTTGTTAGTCGCGTAAACGTAACGTGTCCCTAAATGCAACAGAATAAGGTCGAAATGTCAAAATTCATTCGTGATCAGCCGGCTGTTATTTGGTTATTCGATAAGTGTCAAGTCAATACACTAGCTTGGGACATTGAAACATACATTTACAAAACAATACGAGTCCTGAAAGCTCTCACAGCTCAGTGTGTGTGTGTCCAACACCTGTGCTGTATGCCATGGGTTCGATCCCCACCAAGAATACTCATGTGAAATGAACATAAGTAGATGTTTGTTCTCTGGGCGTTATTAACAATGAATTTACAAAGAAAATGGGTTATTTGCTTAGTTTTGGGGCTAGATAATGCTGTGTGGAAAGTCCACCAATATTTATTGTTTATTTGATAAATCTAGAAAGGATCATATCAGTGGATTTGGGAATATGAGTGTTGCTACCTTTTAATATTTGGAGGTTAAAAGAATAAGGTTATAATATAATATGTAAAAAAATAAAGTTTTTTTTTGTAGCCACCATGTTTTATTCAATTAATTGCTGTAGGTACCTTAAGCAAATAACTAATATTATAATAATAATATATTCTTTGATCCCCTTTAATTAGATTTCGATATTTTGATTTTTATTATTTTTGTTGGTACAAAGTATCTACCAACTCAAAATTATTTAAGGATGTCTATAATAATAATAACACTAATACCTATCAAGTCTAAGTAACTGCTGCCAGATCGAAATAAAACTAAACTAGATTAAAAAATATTGATATTATGGATTATGAACAAATAGGTAGGTACACAGCACCTACATACTAAAATAAAAAATCACTTACTATGATTAATTGACCTTCAAACATACATCCATATTTCAGTCAGTTATAAACCTTCGCTTCATAGCTCAGAGATCTCTTATCAAGATGGGTCATCATCAGAATCCAGCTCAGAAGAATCAGAATCGCTGCTTGAATCTGATGATGAATCAGTCTCATCACTCTCATCAATATAAGCATGCCTTGGTAAGCCAGGAAGAAGGTTCATTGAAGACATTTTAACTGCCATTTCATTCTCCATTATCTCCGTTTCTTCTTGTTGTACCATTTGAGCTGCGGCTTCCAACTCTACGAGTTCAAGTGAGAGATCCTTTTTTGAGACTTCAATGTTGACAATGTTATTGCAAAGTTCATCAATCTCTTCATTCCGACATTTCTGCAGGAATACTAAGTAGTCTTTGATGTATAGCTGGTTCAGTATATAACGAGCATCATTGCTAGTGTTAAACATTTGATGAATTTCAACTATGCATTTTATAACAAACTTTTTACCTCGTTTGAGTAAGGAAATCAGATCGCTTTTGACTTTATTGCATAATTCAAAGTTTCTGAAGATTGGGTAGATCAGAGCTCGGCGATAGCACGTTGTTAAAGTTTCCTTCATATCTTTGAATATGCAGAACCAGCTCATAGTGGAAGATAGTTTGTTGATAGTCCAACTAGATTCCACTGTACTATCATTAAGTGTAGTCCTCTTGTCATAGCAGTAGCCATAGAGAATGTCAACCAATCCAAACAAAACTTCTTTATATTCAGTTTTCGTGAGCAAATAGTGCTTATTTGGAAGTTCTTTCAAAATACCTACTTCTTCATCAGTAAATTGAACTTCCTTGTTGAAATCCGGACTCAACCATGGTGGAGATAAAGATAGATAAGGTTCTAACAGCTCATCATCAAAGAAATCAGCTAAATAATGGTCAGAAGAGAATTTACTGTTTTCATGCTTTGTTCGTAGTTCAGTGCGTTCTTCAACAGCTATAGTTTCAGGGGCTTTCAGTTCAAATATCTGAGGGAACTCACTGCCGATGTTGTTGAACTCTGTTGATATTTTATTGGCAAATCCGTATGAGTATTTGGTGTCTGTGTTGCTTTCATTATCATTTTCTAAGGTTATGCCATCTTCTTCAAGCATTTCGACTAGGTTAGGGTTTAAATCGGGTATGTCCCGAGGAGCTAGCAAACTAGTGATCATGTCAAGATTCTCGAACTGTTCTCCGGGCGCTTCTTTCACAAATGTTAGGTTAAATTCCCCAGAATCACAGATATACGAGCCTTTCGAACGCTCATTGTCGACGATTCTACCGGGTAACCGGAGACGAAGGAAGTAAGGAGATGACACGAATAGGAAGTTCTCACCATCTACATCGATCTCCGTGTCTCCGACGTTTGTGTACGGTGCATGCACGTTGATGTAAACATGTTTTTCGTCTTGTGTTAACTTGAACCGAGGAGTCAGCATTTTGATTCGAAGAGCTCGAGCATTTAGGTAAAATGATGACTTTGGTTTTCTCTCCGGTTATTTCAGTTTTATTCATAAAATGCGAGAAATAATACCATGGAATGGGATGGGATGGCACACGGGCACGCACGTATTTTAGAGGAAAGGACAGACAGAACAGAAATTAAATACACACACATTACACAAAAACATCACAACAGACCGACATTGACAGTGACAGACACGCACGCACTGCTGCCAGATGAGCCAATTGAAAAAGCGGTAACTGTGTGCTTCAAAAATGCGGAATCTCAACACAGAAAGCGGAATTTCTTGTTTCATTTAGATACATTTTAAACCGACTTTAAAAAAAGAAGGTTTTCAATTCGTCTGTTTTTTAGGTTTGTTACCTCATAACTTTACTCGATGGACCAATTTTGATGGTTTTTAATCGGCATAACACGTTGTTTAATTTCGTGATGAATGAACGTGTGTAGAAGTCGTACACAGTTGTATAGGCAAATTGAGTGTCATGCATGTCTATATAAGCAGTCTGAGAAAACGGCTTGCTCGCGCGAACGTGTAGCGGAAGGCGGATTCTT
Organism: Plemyria rubiginata; assembly: GCA_963576535.1. Taxonomy (NCBI): domain Eukaryota; kingdom Metazoa; phylum Arthropoda; class Insecta; order Lepidoptera; family Geometridae; genus Plemyria; species Plemyria rubiginata. The sequence continues at coordinate 5,172,154 of OY754930.1, read as the reverse complement.
TGTCAAAAAGGCGGGGAAAAAAGCGGAAAAGCGGTACATGTAGCAACGCTGCACGCACGCTACCCCCACACAGTAAGGCATTAAAAGGTGAAAATACACATGCCAGTAAAATGGAACAGTACAAAGAGAATGTAAAACTGTAGTAGCGGCAAAGAAGTAGCAGGCATGCAAGTTACACTTTGAGGATACATTTGTAAGTTAACTCGTCAGGTACTGGCATGTCTGTAATTGTCGCGACGATCACATAATTATGCAGGTTTCGTAGCCCCCCGCGGCCCGCCCTCACGTGGCATGCCAGTACCTGACCAAAAACTAACTACGATTAGCGTAGGCATGTGTCTGTAGATTGCATGCAAGTGTGCCAGCTCGGGCCTGTGTACACATATACACACCCATGGGAGTTCTCCTGAGAAACCTGGACTCTTAAGAGACTTGTGTAATCAGGAGAACTCTCAGACACACATACATCATCACACACAAACACACCCCTACACATAATATTTTCCTGTTAACTAATAAACAATAATAACACACATACAGTTACGCAACACCTACACTACACACAAAACACTCCAAAATTTACATTTTTGTTAAATTTATGTAACTTTTAGTTTAGTTAGTGAACGTCATCTCCTCTTTGCCGAAGGTTGGGTGCTGGAAGCTGTGACACAAGTTTACTTAATACAGTTTTCAGTGTTCTCTCTTGTTGTGTAACCTCTGTTTTATGTTCACCAAATAAATAAATTGAATTGAAATTGTGTATTTTCACCTTTATGGGATAGGCCTATGTTTATATTCCTTGTATACCTATAAATTCCTTGATTCCTTGGGACTCGGAATAGGCAGGCAGGCACGCACACACGGATTTACTCATCGTCAATTCGTCATCAAACCAAGGAATTTGAATACATGTCTTATCTATCTTCCTTGCATCAAACAAACAAAGCAAAGAAGAAAATAATGGTTCACGGTGGTTCCCCATTTTAGTCCCCATAGACTTATTGATAAGGAAACTTCTTGCTGCTTTGCTATGGGTTTTTGTACTTGCTTATTAACAGTGGTTTCTTTGCACTCCTATGTATTCATTTTAGAAAACACCATCTCTTTTAAAGCCTGTTTTATTCTCTGAAAACCGTTATTAAAAAGCACATAGAATCATTAATGACTGGTGACTGTGTGTTCTCGTTAAATATCCAGAAGACGTCACATCCACGAAGTTAAAGCAGTAAAACGGGGTGGATAGAATTCAAGGGGTGAATGAAAATGACCCCAAAAAAGCAATTATTAACAAACATTTTCAAATAAAAACACCAAAATACATATGTAGAATTTGGTGTTTTTATTTGAAAATGTTGCGTATTCAAATGTTTGTTATTGCTTTTTTGGGGTCATTTTCATTCACCCCTTGAATTCAATCTACCCCGTTTTACGGTAGGTCGTTATTAATTGCATTGTCTTATATTATATTGGTAGGTGAACGAACACGTCTTCGTTGTTTCCTTTCGGTCTGTGTTTTTGTCAGATAGTTTGGAGTTGTAAAACGTGTGTAAAACGCACACATGTGATTATAATCTATTATTAGGTAGGTACCTGGCGGCCTAAGTCCCTACCGACCGTCCCTACCGGGCGCCGCGGCGGCGCAGCGCACCGGAAATTATTCGTTTGAATGAATGTTTCTTGATATTTTTATCGTAGACGATCGGGGATGTGTGTCGCTTGTGTAAAATTATAAAAGTAGATATATTTACAAGCATCTAACAAAACTAGCTGTGTGGGTGGAATTCATTCAACTAGTTTTGTGTAGGTGGGAGATTGTGTAGGTAGGCTGTTAGTTGCTGTCAGTGCTAATGCTAACCCAAGGAATTTAGATACCTACTTTATTCTTGTACCTACTTAGTGATAACCAGAGTACCTACTGTTCTGTGGTGCTATGCTAACTGAGTACCTAGGGCATCCAAATGCTGCATCCTGCACATATTTCTTTTTAGTTTTTGAATCCTGTATCGTCCTGTGATCGTTTCGTGTCGTCACCGCGTCGTGCGAAACCCGTTTGTGTTGTTGCGTTGCGTCGCGTTTTATATATATATTTGCGCGTGCAAATCTTGGATTTGAAGAAGAATTTGAATACTTGTAATTATTTTGACATTGATTGATTGACGGAAAGTTGACTGACGTAATTGTATTGTTGCTTTAATGTTGTGTTGATTTTGTGAGAAATTTAGAAATGTGAAAATTGAAAATTAAAATCGATGACAGCGAAGTTTGTGCTATTTTGTTAGCTTACGTTTGGTTCCGTGTGATTATCAACCGCCTAGGAATAATAATAAAATGCCAATAGGTCGAAAACGTTGGAACCTTCATGGTAAGTAGAACTATACGTACATCATGATGTCCTGGCTTATTTTTCATAAAAAATTCTAAGTAGAAATGGAAAGTAAATAAACACAAAAGAACAGAAAGCCATCAAATTTCCAAATTATAACTATACTAGCTGGTACCCGCGACTTCGTCTGCGTACTTTTAATTTGAATATTATGCAATAAAAAGTAGCCTATGTTCTTTCTCAGGGTCTAAAGATTGTCTGTGCCAAATTTCATCAAAATCGGTTGAGAGGTTTAAGCGGGAAAGCGTAACAGACAGACAGACAGACAGAGTTACTTTCGCATTTATAATATTAGTTGGGATAGTTGGGATTAGTTGGGATTGTGACAGCGTCAGTGCAGGGGTTAGTGGTGCAGTTTATTGAGACGTTCCCACTGGTTCCCACATAAAGTGTTATCAAGACTTCTGATAGTGTCCTTTTTGAAACATTCTTTGCTTCAGATGGTCCTCAAGGATCTCTAAGGAGGCTTCGTAATCAGCTAGCTGAAGACGGCTGTGCCGAGTCACAGGTGGTTCTTGCTAAACAATTACTGGATGAAAAGTGTGGTAAGAAATCTATATACTTAAATTCAATGTTAGCAAAACAGATTGCATAAATAACTTGTAGCTCTGTTCTGTAGTTTACCAGTAGGTACATATATAGTTAAAACATAGATATAATATAAGCTGTACTCAACCTTTTTTTTAGGGGGGCCACAAACATGCTTCAGTCATGGTGTCGAGGGTGGCAAGCAATAATTATTTAGGTCTTAATTAAAACTTAATTCTAAGTTAACGATGTAGTTACTTTATTCATGAAAAAAGAAGTTTTAACAAAGATGTTTATTATGTTATATTGCCTCATGCAGCCCACGGGCCGCTGGTTGTGTTTATGCAATCTAAGCTTAACACTAAAAAGAAAGACATCTACTGATATTCCCACTAATGCAATGGCTTCTTTACAGAACTGGAAACCGATAAAATATCTAATTTCAAGCAAGCTTTGGATTGGCTCATCTGTGCCACAGAGCAAGCACATCCTGAAGCTAGAAGAATGTTACGGCGGTAAGAAGAATTGAAACTTTGAGCCTCTGGTCCTCTTGCAGTGATGTAGAATCATGTTTGTAAAATGCATCTTCGCCACACTCTAGTTTTAAATACTATGATAGTTTAAAACTTTAATAGTAATGTAAGATAGGTTTTCATGCATCTGTATTGAGTCCACAGCATTATGTGTATGATTGACTACTCATGAAATCTTGAGGGGTGGTTAAAGTGCTTGTTATGGAGCAGATATTTTATTTACAAAGAACATAACAATGACTAAATGTTTTTACAAAATAAGCAGTTGAGCTAATTGCAGACCGTTGCTGACAACCTAGAGATAACTGATCCAAATCTGTGCATCTGATAATCTAAGTGGAATTCTTAGGCGTGTCACCCACACAAGCTAGTCGAGGCGGCGTCGAGGCACAGGGGCTTATGCGGCGCGCCGCTTCTATGTTTTCTTAAAATGTTAATGGTAGTTCGCTCACATACTAGAATCGCGGCACGGGCGAGGCGCAGGCGGCGCGGAGGCGCCGTGCCCGCCCGCGCCGCGACTATGCCGCCATTTTGACATTCCGTTTCGTTTTTTTCGTAAAATGAGCGAAGGAAGCATAGCCGCCTGCGCCTCGACTCCATAGAGCCAACGCCGCGACCGCGCCTCGACTCCACGCCGCCTGTACCTCGCCCCCGCCTCGAATTACAGTCGGCGACGCGCCTACATTCAGTAAATTTTGGAAAGCAGTAAAAACTCTTTCAGTCCAAGAAAACTTTACAAACAAAGAAGAGTGACAGTAAACTACCAGCCATCAGTTGCTGTCAAAAACAAAACCACATCTCTTCACAACATTCCTTATTCTTGGAACTATGCTGTTTTCTCACAAATCATTGCACTGCAGGTAGGTAAATAATATTGTTTTGGATTTTTAGTATCTGTACACATTACATTCCAATGCTCATTTGAAAATGTGTTTGAACAGTAGCTGAAGTATCGCCCCAAAGTCCTAAACTTTGTTTTGGGTTTTTTCTGGAAGTTTAAATTTATTCATAATTTTTCTATCAGTGTTTTGTGGGTGTATCAAATGAATGTTAATGATTTTGCTATTTGGAAGATCAGATGGGATAGAGTTCGGGATGAGTTACGGCGCTCAGTGTAAGATTCTATGTAATGTAATGTTATGTAATTGGACTCCTTTTTCCGCACTTAGACTCAAGGTTGCTCCATTGTGCGTCAGGGTGTGCTGGCTAAATCTGTAGCCAGCCCAGCTCCTCCCAAAAGCGCAGAAGTTTCTTGGGTGCTTCGCAGGCTTGGAGGAGTGACCTGGGGTTGGCCAGGATTTCTTGTCGTTGAGTTCCTGCTACCTCGCTTTCCAGGACTACATGGCCAGCTGATTCTTCTTCGGATAGGCATCCTCTGCAGAGTGGACTGTCTGTGGCTCCGATGTTGTATAGGTGTTTGTTTAAGGGAATGTGACCCATTAGGGTTCCCACAATGGTTTTGAGGTCCAGTCTGTGCATGTTAAGTAGACGGCGTGCCAGTCTGGGTGTGGTTGATTATATATAAGTAGTAAGATTCTACTTCTGTCTCCTAACTTTTGTGGGGCTGAAGTGGCCTGTCGCTACATTCCATCTCACTCAAACCGCTTACAACCTGTACTTGCGCGATAAAGGAGCAAGTATTATATTCCTTGGTTTACAGTCACTTCAGTTTCAAAATATCAGATGGGTTGGCAAGTACTTTAACTTGGCATCTGAATACTGTTTGCAACTTTCTATTGTGATTCAGAAAAAAAACTAAAATTGACAACAAATATTGACACCTAATTAATTCTTTTCTACTCATGTAATCAAACATTTTATAACACCATAAGAAAATGAAGTCAGCTGAGTGAAAGAAAGAAAAGAAAGAAAGAAAAATTATTTATTAACCCAGAAAAAAAACATTGGTAAATAGGTACAGGCAGGTAACAAAAAATAATAATATAGACTAAAAATAAGAATAATAGAAAAAATAAAATAAAAAACAGAGAGTGAACACTGTCGCGGGAAGACGGATGCCTTAAGTACATAGTGTTCCCTCTTCCTCAATTCTCCCAGGTAGAAAAAAAAATTACCCAATAGATAGGGAAGTAATGCTTAAATTATATTCATGTCACAAAAAAAGAGATAGCAACAGACTTATTACGGTACAGACGGTATTTTAAGTCCTGAATACGATCATAAATAAAAAAAATCTAATCAAAGAGTAAATCAAGATCGCTCTCAGCGATAAGGTCGCCCATTGTTTTGCCTAGATTGATGCCATTACCCTGTATTTTGTTTCTGTGTGGTGAACAATAAAGAGTTCAGTTCAGTTCATTTATTTTTCTTTCAGGCATGTTATACATTGCTCTTAAGAATGTCAAATTTTACATAAGTAGGTACATAACAGTGTATAAAATAATTATTCAAAATAAATTAACAATAATAAAGATTAAAAAAAACTATACTAATACTTAACTAAATTTAAATTAAAAATACCTAAAATACAAATTCATAATTCTATGTCATTCCATGATTTGCGGTCGGCAAGAAATTGGTTAATGTCATAATATGCCCGGTTTACTAAGTGTTTTTTTATAATATTTTTAAATGCCTTTTCGTTTAAACTAGTGATGCTGTCTGGCAAGACGTTGTAAAATATGACACAGTTTACTAAAAATGATTTATTTATTTATCTATCTATAAATATTTTAAGCATGATACTATTTATTTTTATTTTTTAGGTGCATACGTAGCGGTGTGGTGGACGAAGACAGTGCGGCCATAGTGCGAGCCAAGTCCTGTCTAGCTGCCAGCCGACAAGAGACAATAGCTAGAAAAGCGGCTAGAGATTTATTCGCCAGGTAATAAAAAAACCGTCTTTATGTCGTGAACAGCGGTATTAAGAAAAAAAACAGAAAAAAAAAAAGAAAACATATTTATTTGCAGCTACTTAATCCCTACTAATATTATAAATGCGAAAGTAAGTCTGTCTGTCTGTTACGCTTTCCCGCTTAAACCTCTCAACCGATTTTGATGAAATTTGGCACAGACAATCTTTAGACCCTAAGAAAGGACATAGGCTACCGTTTATTGCGAAAAGTACGAAAAGACGAAGTCGCGGGTACCAGCTAGTATAAACAAAACATACAAAAAAGAAAATAAATCATAAAAAATATCGTGAGAGTTTTTTTTTTTAAACTTAATAGACCGTTCTTTGGCTACGATTAACTTTTTCAGTCACAACATTGTTAACATTACGAAAAGTCCCGGGACTTCGAGGCACGAGACTACCCGGGACCCAAACCCTAGTCCACATGTCGAGAACAGCGGTATTCGTGTATATTTACCAATTTGCCGAATGTAATTAAAAAAAACACCGTCCACATGTGAACAGCGGTATTCGTGTTTATATTTACCAATTTGCCGAATGTAGGTAAGTCTGGATGTATTCTAGTCTGGATGTAGTAATGGAGTCCTGGTTTTGGAATAACGGTCGCGCTCAGACCAAATAAAAAAGTATTATACAGGATTATTAGTATTTACAGGCTTGTGCTATTTACTGTACCTTTTTACGTATGCTAAATAAAGAATTATTCTATTCTATTCTTGTGTCCTTTGTTACAGTTTGTCTAACGGAGAGGAGTACATCACTACGGCTCAGCTGGAGAGAAGGATTAGAGAGATTTGCAATACCACGCTGAGAAAGGGGAACGATGATAGTGACTCACCTGACGACGACTCTCCAGGTAACCTTCTTGTTGTCGTGTCACTGGTTTCTTTCGAAACAGTGTGGTGAAAAGTAAGGCAATATGGGAATATCCTACTACTATTATAAACGCGAAAGTTTGTAAGTATGGATGGATGGTTGGATGGATGTTTGTTACTCTTTCATGCCGGAACTGCTGAACGGATCTGGATGAAACTTGGCACTGAGATAGATTATAGTCTGGAATAGCATATAGACTACTTTTATACCGTGGGAATACCGGGATTTAAATCTGTGAAACCGCGGGGCGCAACTAGTATTATAAACGTGAAAGTTTGTAAGTATGGATGGATGTTTGTTACTCTTTCACGACGGTACGGCTGATCGGATCTGGATGGAACTTGGCGGAGCGATAGATTATAGTCTTGATGGATATGGATCTAAATCTGCGCGGGTGAAACCGCGGGGCGCAACTAGTAACTAATAGTTCTTGTACCTTTCAGAAGAAGCCCGTGCCTTGGACGACGGCCACGCCATTGAACAGTTGCAAGCGGGAGATTCTTTACAAAGTAACGGAACTCTAAGAACTCATACTCCTGATGAAGGTAAACTAACAAAGTCAAAAGTATGTATAAGTCGCGTCAACCAAAAAGAACGCTGGAAAACAGTGCAGGGGATTTGTTTGCGCATACAAAATACACGCGCGATCACACCTCCTCCCCCCATCCGGCGTTCTTTTTGCGTGACGCGGACTATAAGTGTGTAGAGCTCTTTATGAAGGGCACGTCCAGGGAAGTACTACCACCTTTTCAGTCGCCAAGCAGTGTTGCTGTGTTTCGGTTGTTTCGGTTGCCGAAATTACAGGCACATGAGGCTAGTGTATGCCTTTTGGGACCACGTTAACCGCTCCCCAAACCCAAAAACTGTTTTTTGCCCAACACGTACATTGTTTTTTGTAAAATTCAAAAAATTTTCAACCCCCTTCATTGGCGTAAACTAATCTAGGACGGAATAGGATATAATCTAGGACTAACTTTTACACAATACTAGAATAGTAATTTTGATAAGAATAATTATTTGCGTCAAAATCTATACAGCGTGTCCCAAAACTCAACATCAAGCCGAAACGGGGCGACAGGATTGATTGTAAACATCATGAAAAAAATCAGAAAAATCTATCCCATGTTTGAAAATTATGGGCTATATTATCAATTTGTAACCATTTTTCGATTATTGTGGTTATTTTTTATTATTTTTGTTCATTTACACTTTGGAACCGTAACCCTAAATAATATTTCTAAGAATCACAGTTAAAAATAATGATTTTTGTTTTTTTTTATAATTTTTTTTTTCTGATTTTTCTCATGGTGTTTACAATCAATCGTGTCGCCCCGTTTCGGCTTGACGTTGTGTTCTGGGACATCCTGTATATTTATATTTATTGTATTGTCTACTTATCATAATTAGCATGTCATTATTTATGATTATTTTTCCAGAATACCCAGAAACATGCACCACCACCGAAGACATCCGAAATCTAACCGTGGACAACCTCGTCGCAGCCGCCGTGGACTACTGCCAGGGAGAACTGCCCCTGGTCTCGCACGAACTGACCCTAACTGACCCTAGTCTCAAGTCCCTGGACCACATACCATTATTGCACCAAGCGTTCCTTCACCCCATAGTCTTCATACAAGTTCTCTACTTAAAACTACTGTATCATTTCGGCGCGTTCTCATTTCGATTATCCAATGTGGAGCTTTCAATGTTCTTGATAGGCTATCTATCTGTTAACAGTGAAAGTCTGTACCATGTAGTGCCTCTAGTGTTTTATTATATTAGCTTCGTGGCAATGGTTATTTGTACGTTCAAAATGTTGCACGCGAAACGTCAGTTCGTTGACTTTAGGAAATGGTCGGGCCTATTCTTACGGTACAGCGACGGAAACTTACAGCCAGATGAAAGCGAAAATCTCTTTGTGAGGAATAATTTGGGACCGTTTCTGCAGTTTTTCGTAGCGCTGTTCATAAACTTATTCCTATATCCGTTTATAGCTACCCAATGGGTACCTTTTTCAGAGTTTTGTGTTTTGTCTTTCTTTTTGATGTTTTTAACACTTTTATCTTTTGGCACGCACGGGAAACCTTACCCGGACTTTTTAGCGCTACTGTCCTTCGGTATAAACGTTTTGGCCAAATATCCGTACGAGAAAGATACAGTGGTCCACCAAGGTTGGAGGTTTCTCGATTTGCACATATCGAACTATCCGTCTTACATACTAGGGAATAGCATCGAGTTTTGCGTGAACTCGCGCGTGTTTTTCTCGCTGCTCATTCCCGTGATTTTGACCCTTATGGCTAGGCGGAGTAATTGGCAAGGTTTCTTTAAGTTTACCCTGCCTCATTGTGTCACTCTGAGTTGGTTGCAAATGTTTATTATGTGCTCGCACGGTTGCACGACTTACGGCCTTATTCGCGGGACGTTAGGGTTGGTTTGTTCGTTTCTGTTTCTCCCGTTGATTGGGGTGGTTACGATCACTTTGCCTGTGATTGCTTTCTTGCAGTACATCTCGTTGTCTCGAGTTATATATGCTGTCTCTGTGGTGTTCTTCCTAGCGGTCAGTTTGTGTGTCATGTGTGTGCTGGCCAAGTCGGAGGCTACGAAGAAGTTCGTAACACCCATTCAGGTAATTTAATCTTTGAGGCGCACTTAAATAAACTACACTGGCGCGCAAAGAAATCGGCCCATCCTTAAATTAAATAAATAAATAAATAAATAATGCTGGACAATCCACACAGCACTTTCTAGCCCCAAAGTAAGCTATTCAAAGCTTGTGTTAAGGGTACTAGATAACTGATATATTTAATACATTATATACTTACATAGATAGATATTTTTTTATTATACATAGAAAACACCCAGACCATCGGAACAAATTTCTGCAGATCGTACACAAATTTGTTCCAAGGCGGGAATCGAACCCGCAACCTCTTGCGTCGCAGGCAGGCTCTCGCCCGTTGCGCTACAGAGGTCGTCAAATTAATTTTTAATCACTTCGCAATGTATTATTAATCATCATGTTACGAAATACGTCACAGAAATGAAAAAATTCAAGTGGCCTGATAATTTAGCACGCTAGTGTAGATGGTTCAAAGTGATGGCACTCAGTGCTAAGTCCGTGGGGACTTCGATTGACGTGCACTGTGAAGGCACGACCTCGATTGTTACTCTGTTGCTAAACGCAAAGGTCCCGCTTACCATCAGGCGCTGTGTTCCATTACTCTTTGCATAGTAAAGCGAAAAGTATAAATAAAGTTGTTTGTATCAGCACAGATTATAGACAAGTGCCTATGAGAATACTTATTTAAATTTAGTGTTTTTTTTTTAATTTCAGCTGGTCATCGGTATACTAACCCTATTCTACTTCGGCGACCAAATCGCGACACAAGTTCAAGACGACGGCCTTCCATCTTCGCTCATCGAAATATTCACCCACGACAAATCCAGCATCAAAAATCTCCTGAAAAATGAATTCATAACCGACTACGAAGAAAACTACCACATCAGCTGGGACGATTACTACAGCCATTGCAACAACCCATCTTGGTCGGGTTATAACATGGCCGCCACGCAAATCAAATGCTCCGTACTAGATGGCGCGAACGTAAACTGGGAGGGTTATATCAAGGAGGTTAATCTAATAAAAGTAAAGAACATGTGGAATGACTTCGTCTCTTGGATGCCTGGATTTTTGCAGGAGTATTTCAAATGTTATTATGGCGAGGAATATTCGACCTTGTGTCGTAAGACAGAAAGTTTGCAGTCGGTTGATGAATGTGAGTTTGTGACGAACGTCGCGCGACAAAGCGGAAAGAGTTGCCATTTGGATAACTTGAATGAGTAAGTGACTTTTTTCTCTATTCGCAGAGATCAAAATAACTTTGTTTCTTAGGGAGGAAAAGAGATTTGAATTTGGAATGTAGATATTGAAGTTCTATCACGAAAATTGTGTGAACAAGTATGTAACTGGCTGCAATAAAGTAAACCGCGAGCCAAACAAAGATTATCTAAAAATTAAATAAAAAACGCATTGCGCCTTATTTGTGATTTTTCTAAATAATTTCGAACGATTAAACAATTTTTAAAATCGGGACCGCATCAAAATCGGAAGAAGAGCCGAAAACCGGCTCAGTGGCGCGTCTTGGGAGAGACCTACGTCCATCAGTGGACTAACATAGGTTGATGATGATGATGAAACAATTTTTATTCATAAGTTTTACACTTATTTTCTAATAAACGGTGATAAAAGTAGAGAAGCCTCATGAACATCACTATTTTAATCCTTCGCTACGCTTGGCTTAGCTCCGCTCGGGATTCAAAGAATTACTCTCGTCTTTAAAATAGTTGTTTGCTCCCTAAGTAAACAATCTACTATTGAACTGTATTTTCTACTACATGAAGCTTTATTTCCTAACTAGTTGTGCCCCGCGGTTTCATCCGCGCAGATTATAATATTGCCACGGGATAAAAAGTAGCCTATGTGCTTTTCCAGACTATAATCTATCTCTGCCAAGCTTCATCCGGATCCGTACAGCCGTTCCGGCGCGTGAAAGTGTAACAAACATCCATCCATGCATCTATTCATACTTACAAACATTCGTGTTTATAATAGTAGTAGGATGTGAACATTTTTCTTTATTTCAGGTATACTTACGAATTGAAGCTCATAATGGAGGCAAGTGGGGGCCTATTGAAACGCCACGCAGAGATCTCTGTCGTATTCGACCACTATTTTACGAATTTCACCCGTCTATTACGTTTCGACGATAAAGTTACATTCAAAGGAATCTTGTCAAACGAAGACGGACCTTATGTTATAGGGTCTAAAGCTCTGAGTATTAAAGGTCACGAGATTAATTGTGTTGAGTGTAAAGAAGCGAGGGGGACTATTTCTTCTAGAGTGCCATCTACCTCAAAGCTTACAGAGTTATTGAAAACTATTGTGAATGATTGTATGGTGTCTACTAAATATATATTGAATTTCTTGTTGAATCCAGTGATAGTATTTAAATAAATTATGTGTGTTGTTGTGTTTGAGATTAAATGTATTCTAATTAATTGATCTGATATTTTATTATAATGTTATTAATGTTTGGACGTACCACTGACAACCCCCCTTAGGTGCATGTCCAATATAAAATCTGGAGTTAATATTTGTTACTAAGAAATCTGAGAGGTGGGTACGTAACTCATGACGAATGTAGGTTCAATATAGGTACTCGTATAACGCAATATTGCATCTTAAAACAACTCAACAAAAGCACTGCTTTAAGAGTCCGGTGACAGCGGCTCGCAATTTCGAGGTGCGATTGGCTATTATTTCATTTTATTTCATTTTGGGGAGGTTGTTTGAAATAATAACTCTAAAGAAACACGCATAAATACTGTTCGAACACAAATAATACAATAATATAAGGGAAATGTGCTTGAGTCAGAAATCATTTTGGTATTAGGTAAACGTAAGACCAAACATACTAATACCAAAATGATTTCTGATTCGGGCATGTTTCCCTTATATTATTGTATTATTTGTGTTCGAACAGTATTTATGCGTGTTTCTCTAGAGTTATTTTTTCAAACAACCTCCCCGAAATGAAATAAAATGAAATAATAGCCAATCGCACTTCGAAATTGCGAGCCACTGTCACCGGAGCCTTAATCTATTAAAACTTGAATTTTTATCATTTTACAAATGATAAAAAACGTTTGCTTGAAATGAAACGTATGCCGAGTGTATTTATGGTATAATTAAAACCTTCTGAATATTGATGTGATATCTGGTAAAACTAGTTACGGTCTGAATTGAAGATTTTATTTTTATTTTATCGATTGAAACACTGACTTGTAATTACTGTTACCAATAAATTGATTATTCTGATTATTCTGAAGAACCGTTAATATTTTTACTAGCGATGGGTCGTACTTGTATTAATCACGTACCAGGCCTAAGCAGCGCTTCCACCTTTGCGTACCTTGTTCAGATACCAGGTCTTCAAGTACTTGGATAGTTTAATGGACTGACTTGGATCATAGCATAGTACGTACTCGGCCCGCAGCAAGCACCACCATTCCCACGGTATTTTAGTACTTTGGAACTTCCAATACTTAGCGCAATGCGCAATACGTACCTACGTAAAGTCCGCGTCACGCAAAAAGAAGGGGGGGGTTTGATGCCGCGAGTATTTTGTATGCGCAAACACATCCCCTCCACTGTTTTCCAGCGTTATTTTTGGTTGACGCGCACTATAGGTACTACGTAACGTATATCTACCTACTAGTACTACACATACCTACTTAAATAAAGTACATAGGCGAACTTAATGTGTAGCGAGCGTAGCGTTACCTAGGTATATACTCTTTGGTGTGTAGGTAGGTAGGTATGTAATCAACTCGGGAATATTTTTTTCCTAAAAATGAAGGACTTGAACGATGTACCTACCTACCTACCTGCGCGTTTTTCGCGACGCGGTCGGGCATATTGCCGTCGGCCTAAACTTTAATCCAGCAGTAGAGGCCCAGAGAGTTCAGAAAAAGGTGGGATACGCTTGTTGAACTCTCTGAAGAGAACTAGAAGAGGAAGGTACCTAGGTACCATAACTAAGCAAAGTTAAAACTCCTAGGTATTTAAACAGTTTTTATAAGTAAGGCTGTAAGTTTGTAAGTAGGTAAGTAAGGTACTCACAGAAGTTAGTAAAAATGACTCATTAGGTACCTACTGCACACACAACACAACGCACAATAAATAAACTGACGAATAAAAAAGGACCCAATTTACTCAATTTGAAAAAAAAAATCTAAGTACGTGCGATAATGTATCTTATTCTTATGGTATTAGAAGGAGTCATAGCTGTAATATTATAATGGCACTTGTACGTTTTCATTTTGCAAGTTCAAGAGTTCAAGGTCTTAAATCACAATCAAAAATGCGTCTTATGTATATGTATCTACCTAGCTACTAGCTAGCCTGCATAATACAGAGCGAGGGTGACGTATCATTCCTTCTTACTTGCCCGTGAACTGCCGCCGCGTGGCGCGGCTCGGCGACGCGACGGGACTCGGGACCTGACCGACCGACATCTCCTCCTCCCTCCTCCTCGCTCATCGCATCGCCCCGCGCCCGGCCTTGTTCAACAAGGTTTGCGCGTACCAGGGCGACGCGATGCTTGCCTCGAAGTATCAATGAAAATACCTGGTATTTATACTAGGTCGAGTAAATACGCTTCATCCCTACAATCGACACGTACCGAGTCATGCGAGTACTACCTGTACCTTGTTCGACCCAATAGTCGAATTAGGTATGCGTAATCGCATGGAAATACCTGGTATTTATACTAGGTCGAGTAAATACGCTTCATCCCTATATCTACTTATTCTACTTATATTTTTATAAAACCTTAGTTGCTTGTTAACTCAGGCTCGAGTAGGTTCAGTTCGGAAGAATATAGGTACTTACAAGTGAATTGATATAGTATGATTTTTATTTGGTTAGCTTTATTGGCATTATGTATTTTGCATTTGTACCAGTGTTTGCGGCTAAAGAACCGCCCACCGCTTCTTCACGGAGCTTGGCCCATCATTGGTCACTCGTTCATGGCTCTTAAAGGTAAATCATCTAAATTACAACAAATAAAAATTGAAGTAGCTATCTATATACCTAATTAAAAATTTAAGGTAGCTATGCCTCAGGTGGGAAGGTGAACCTAAAACCTCTCGTACTTATGTACCTACTGTTATTTATTAAATTAGTTTACTAAAGTTTACTGCCGATTTCTTGATGCACACGGAAATAAATAATAAATAAATAAATAATGCTGGACAATCCACACAGCGCCATCTAGCCCCAAAGTAAGCTACTCAAAGCTTGTGTTATGGGTACTAGATGACTGATATATTTAATACATTATATATTTACATAGATAGATATTTTTTATTATACATAAACACCCAGACCAACGGAACAAATTTCTGCAGATCGTACACAAATTTGTTCTGAGGCGGGAATCGAACCCGCAACCTCTTGCGTCGCAGGCGGACTCTCGCCCGCTGCGCCACTGAGGTCGTCAAAAATAACCACGTCGGAAATAACCACCATTTTAGGGTTAAATCAAATTTTAACCCTAAAATGGTGGTTATTTCCGTTGAGTAACACCTTTCAGTCACACTGTGAAACAATGGTACGAAAACTTCCCGTTGAGTAACCCCTGTTACACATTGCGACTTTTCTTTTCCCATTCGGTCACACTGATACTGAACGGGAAAAAAAAGTTGCAATGTGTTACAGGGGTTACTCAACGGGAATAATCCTGTCTCGGTTATTCCCGTTGAGTAACACCTTTCAGTCACACTGTGACACAATGGGAAAAAACTTCCCGTTGAGTAGGTACTTAAACCCCTGGTACACATTGCAACTTTTTTTTTGCAACCCAAAAATAACAATATTGGTACTAGATAAATGAGATAGAAAAGCAGAAAAATACCAAATACAAAATAACAAAGTCTGAGGCCAAATTAGTCTCCTCTCTAATGTGGCAGTCAAACAAGTCCGGTCTCAGCATAATTGCTGCTCCACACTTTTATGGGGAGTAAAGTTACCTGGGTGAATCAACTTTTAAGGCACTCCTTTTGTGTCCCTGTCATGCAAAGAGCATAAAAATCCTAATTTCCTTATAAGATATGTTTGTTTTGATGTTAACGTAAACTTAGATCCTTTCCTAACATGCTAGTTTCATAGTATTTTATAGGAAAATTTTTGACTTTATTATGGTAACTCAGCAGAACATAAGCACTATCCATACAAAAAACATGTGTCCCCAGGCCTAGATGACGATACAATTTAGGACGTATCTTAAAAAAAAGGTATGAATGCACAGCCTTTTTACCCAATATTATGATTCAGAAAAAGATAAACTTACGTTTAAAGTTAACATTTATAAAAGTTTGACAAATATTTTATATTTTTCGTGCATCCAAACTTTTGTCCCAAACTTTGATCAAAACATCAGTTCTACAGAGTTACCGATAAAAATTCATGACCGTTATCAAGAGATGACGCCTACCTTGGTGTCATCTAAGGCGATTATTGTCTAATATTTAGTTGGTATGATCAAAAAATCTCTACCTAGCTTTACCGCCCCCCCAGCCTAAATTAAGTTCTCAGCTGGTGCGCGTAGGTTTATTGTCGCTCTACAGCGTTGCAATGGATATTTATGAGGCACCCTCGTCACTTTTTCAAAAAAAAACTCGTTAATATTAGCTTAGATGTCGTGCCCCACTGCAAAACCTAAAAATAGATAAACTGTGCAAATGTTAACAGTATATTTTCATAATATTTCGATGATTTATTTTTTATTTTTAGTTGTTCATAATGTTGTCAAAGGAGTGTCTTAAAAGTTGATTCACCCACCTACCACCGTCTACTTCTGCCGCCAAACAGCGTATCTATGTTTCAGATAGTCATGTCTCACTGAGTGAGATTTAGAGGCAGTTAGTGCTGTTTAGGTTAGGTACCACATCCCCGTATCCATGGGGAGGGTCAGAGTAATAGATTTCATAACTTCTAGGATTTTATTAACATTATTGCCAATACAAATATATGAACCTCTTCTCAGTTTTTTCTATTTGCAGATTTTCAAAGTCATATCGAAAATGAGTTAGACGATCACCTAAGCCGCGGTGTCGGACTTGCTACAGTACGACTTGGTGCCTGGGATATAACTGGTAGGTACTATACTTAGTAGGTACTATAGGTAGGTTTTTAGGAATTGACGACCTCAGTGGCGCAGCGGGCGAGAGTCCGTCTGCGACGCAAGAGGTTGCGGGTTCGATTCCCGCCTCGGAATAAATTTGTGTACGATCTGCAGAAATTTGTTCCGTTGGTCTGGGTGTTTATGTATAATAAAAAAATATCTATCTATGTAAGTAAGTATGTATTAAATATGTGTATATACAGGAATATTTTTAAGTAGTGCGCAAACTTTGACAAATTAAACTTAAATGAGTTTTATTAAACACGTATTTTTTATTTTGATAAGTCTTAGCACAAAAAAATAAAGTTATCGTTAACGAAATATGTAGGCTTTAAAACTGATTTTATGGCTACCCCACGCCGCCGCCGCGCCGCCGCCGCAAGGAACGAGCGCATCGCCACGCGCCGCGCCTTTGTTCCCAGGCGTAGGTAGTATTTACGTGGGTTACAATGTACTTGATCGCTGATTTTTCAGATTCGAACTTCGAACCAGACTTTTAGGATTAGGTCGTGAAGTTATTTGAAGATTAGATAATTCCAATTTTTCCTTCATACTTTCATGACCATCAAAATGCAGAAAATAAAGCAATAAAATCAATGAAAACACCTATGGCACTTTAAAAAACATAATAAAATTATTGACATTACTTACTTAATGCATAGGTAGTTCTGCATTATGGCGTATTTAAACATTTGGAATCAACTACGTATTTACATTAATGTTCAATCAACCTATTCACTAAAATTGTTAATTAAAAATAATTGTTTATCCTACATGTCACTAATCACTGTATTTCAATAATTGTTCAAAATGAAGTCCTCCTCTTTCTAGGCATAAACGTGCACTTTTAAATAAATTGTCATTTAGTCTGTTGAGAACACTAATGTCACTTTTCACTTCATCAAAAGCGTTAATTATTTTAAACTTTAAATCGTCTAGGTTTTGGGCCTCCTCAACATACACCCGGCGTTTTACTTCTCCCCAAAGAAAAAAATCGCAGGGAGTAAGATCAGGGGACCTAGCAGGCCACGGTATGGGTGCGCCACGTCCGATCCAATTTTGCCCGAATTTTTCATTCAGGTAGTTCCGTACCTGTATGGCGTAATGAGGTGGAGCGCCATCGTGCTGATAGTAAAAGTCACTATGGTAGCTCAGCGAAACTTCGTCCATCAAATCTTCAATAGTTGTTTCCAGCATTTCTAAATACCTTGACCCGGTCAAGGCGCCGTCAATAAAAATGGGCCCTATTATTTTATTTTTAATAACCCCTGCCCATACATTGGCGCTAAAACGCACTTGGTGATGCGTCTCTCGCACCAAATGGGGATTATTAAATGACCACCAATGTTCATTATGTACATTGTACAGTCCCACACGAGTGAACGATGCTTCATCCGTCCACAAGATGTTAGCTTCGCGGTGATTTAGAAGCCACTCGCATAAGGCACGACGTGGTGCTGGGTCTGGGTCATGGAGCTGCTGTACGGGCTGAAAGTGGTATGGATGGAGTCCGGCTGAATTTAGCAGCTTCCATACCGCGTCCTGGCTCACACCAAAGCGACGTGCCGCATCGTTGGTACTTGCTCTTGGATCTCGCTCGAAGAAATCGAAAATGGCTTCTTCTATTTCGACTGCCAGTCGAGGTCTGCCAGATCCTTGTGCGTGATTTGGGGTCCTGAACTGACCGTGATCAAGCAGTCTCTGAGTGGCTGCTAAAATGGTCCTTTCATTAGGGACCGTTGGGTTATGGATACCGTGGGCTTGCATTCGTCGTATGCTCTCTGTCGCATACATCCTGCGAGCTGCTCGTAAATTTTCACCACTTAGTAAATACACTCGCACCATCTCATAGAACTCGCGGTTACTAAAGTCCGACATCGTGACCTGTAGGTTAGGTACTAGTACGACACACGTGTGGCGCGGGAGTTGCGCGGGAAAGGTGTGCATGTCTCCAGCTTCCTCATATTGAAAATGTAATTTCTATAAATGCCAATATTTAAAGCATAATTAGTGCACTCATAGATTTGAATCATAATTTAGCTGCCAAATAAACAACGATGCTATAAGCTTATAATAGTGTGTAAGCTGGAGTAACATGTCTCCAGCTGCCTCAGTCAGTGTGGGCAAACGGCTAATGATAGAGATATATAGTAAACGCAAGGATTTAGTACCTATTTAGTGCACCTGGTACCAAAAATTTCAGGTCTGTAGCTAGGAAACTCTTCGAGTTATAAGACTTCATTAACGTGTAAGCTGGAGTAACGGTACGTGAAAAAGCATATGCTCGTTCTCTGGAATGGCTGGAGCTAGCAGGTTGCTTTAAGTCTCCAGATTTAGTACCAAACGAATTAGCGAGGTACCAAATATTTGAAGTGTCTCTGTTCAAAACTCTATGAGTTACAAGCTTTTCCAGCTTTTTTTGTTTGTCCAGCTTGCACATGTTGGAGCTCAGCAACCACAATAGGTACAGACTCGGTTGATGTCTCTGAACCGAGCTATGAATTAGTGCACTCGGTACCAAAAATTTGGAATCTCTAGGACAAGCAGTTCTGTTGTAATCAGCAAAATAACATTTTACCGCTAAAAATTCAAAGCATTTCGACGCGACCACAAAAATGATGCGTTGCCGCTCTGAAGGTGATACTACGCGCCAGTCACTGGTTGCGTCTATTTTATTTTTTGTTTTTGTCACATCCGCATGAACATCCGCATTATTGGTGCGATGCGGATGTCCAAATCGATGCGGAAGAAACATACATAGATACAAGAGGTGCGTTTTTACTGGTAGGTAGCCCCTCTTTTTACCTTTTTGGCAGTGTTAAAATAACGGAGTTGTATCTGTATCTACATAGGTACCTACTCAAAGCGCCAGTTCTTTAACACCTACCACAGTACCCATAGGAGAAGTTAAGTAGTAAAACTAATAAATGATTAAGTACCTACGTAAATCTAAATTTACCTAATTATTTATTTAACTGCTACCTACCATAATACTGGTTTATATAGGTAGGAAGGATTCGTTTTTGCAAATCGAAAACCTCTCAAATTTGAATGACTTGACTTAGGTCTGATGACGATTCACTTGACATGACACTAGCAAGATTAGATTGGCTGTCAAACTGTCAAAATACGGACGGACGGACATGCTTCTCGCTCCCTGCCTTGCCTGCAAATTCTGCAATATATATAATTGGTATATTTTAACCTCTCAAATTCGAATGACTTGACTTAGTTTGATGACGATTCACTTGACATGACACTAGCAAGATTAGATTGGCTGTCAAACTGTCAAAATACGGACGGACGGACGTGCTGCTCGCTCCCTGCCTTGCCTGCAAATTCTGCAATATAATTGGTATATTTTATCAAAAAAAAAAATATAAAATGTCAAACCATACCAAACTATTTAATTGATGAGATATGGCAACATACAACGCCCCGCTCTTCAACGCACATCGGAAAGAGAAGGGTATAATAATTATGCCTTCAGAAATTTAAAGGACTGAGTGCATACAAAAAAGACTCTTATCGCGGGTAAAATACGTTCAAATCCGCAGAGCGTAATATCACCTTCAGAGCGGCAACGCATCATTTTTATGGTCGCGTCGAAATGCTTTGAATTTTTGGCGGTTAAATGTTATTTTGCTGATTACAACAGAACTGCTTGTCCTAGAGATTCCAAATTTTTGGTACCGAGTGCACTAATTCATAGCTCGGTTCAGAGACATCAACCGAGTCTGTACCTATTGTGGTTGCTGAGATCCAACATGTGCAAGCTGGACAAACAAAAAAAGCTGGAAAAGCTTGTAACTCATAGAGTTTTGAACAGAGACACTTCAAATATTTGGTACCTCGCTAATTCGTTTGGTACTAAATCTGGAGACTTAAAGCAACCTGCTAGCTCCAGCCATTCCATTTTTTTTTTTTTTTTTTTTTTTTTTTTTTTTTTTTTTTTTTTTTTTTTTTTTTTTGCACTCATGCTCCAATCTGTAAGTCCGTAGTTAAGCATTTTAGTTCCGATCATTACGGCCATAGCGCTAGGTTTGCTTATAGAGTATCAAATAGAGACGAGATCTACACCTATCGGCCTATCACAGATAGCCGTACTAAAAAGTTCCAGAGCAATGTTGACCTGAGGGTGTCCCTTTTGCCATGCTTGACCGACCCAAATGATCTTTTTATGAAATTGTCAAATTTAATAAATGAAGAACTTAAAGATACTTTTAAACTCAAAACATGTAAAGCTAGTGCAAGTGTCAAGTTTGCTGACTGGGCAACTCCAGGTATTTACAAAAGTAGAAATAAACTATATGACCTATATGCTGCTAGGGAGTCAATGCTGAATGACCCAACGTTTATTTTACAGACAAAAATCTACTCAAAAATTTTCAAAAAAGTATGTCACGCGGCAAAATCATTGCATATAAGAAATAAAATTGAAAAATCTACAAATAAAATTAAAGCAACCTGGAAGGTAATAAATAACGAAACAGGAAAATCAAAGATCGGCAATAGACAGATTAAACAAATTTTTGGTACCGAGTGCACTAATTCATAGCTCGGTTCAGAGACATCAACCGAGTCTGTACCTATTGTGGTTGCTGAGATCCAACATGTGCAAGCTGGACAAACAAAAAAAGCTGGAAAAGCTTGTAACTCATAGAGTTTTGAACAGAGACACTTCAAATATTTGGTACCTCGCTAATTCGTTTGGTACTAAATCTGGAGACTTAAAGCAACCTGCTAGCTCCAGCCATTCCATTTTTTTTTTTTTTTTTTTTTTTTTTTTTTTTTTTTTTTTTGCACTCATGCTCCAATCTGTAAGTCCGTAGTTAAGCATTTTAGTTCCGATCATTACGGCCATAGCGCTAGGTTTGCTTATAGAGTATCAAATAGAGACGAGATCTACACCTATCGGCCTATCACAGATAGCCGTACTAAAAAGTTCCAGAGCAATGTTGACCTGAGGGTGTCCCTTTTGCCATGCTTGACCGACCCAAATGATCTTTTTATGAAATTGTCAAATTTAATAAATGAAGAACTTAAAGATACTTTTAAACTCAAAACATGTAAAGCTAGTGCAAGTGTCAAGTTTGCTGACTGGGCAACTCCAGGTATTTACAAAAGTAGAAATAAACTATATGACCTATATGCTGCTAGGGAGTCAATGCTGAATGACCCAACGTTTATTTTACAGACAAAAATCTACTCAAAAATTTTCAAAAAAGTATGTCACGCGGCAAAATCATTGCATATAAGAAATAAAATTGAAAAATCTACAAATAAAATTAAAGCAACCTGGAAGGTAATAAATAACGAAACAGGAAAATCAAAGATCGGCAATAGACAGATTAAATTAAAAATAAACAATAATGTTTTAACTAAAAATATTGAAGTCGCCAACGCGTTTGATAGTTTTTTCTCCAGCATACCAAAAGTTGTCACTTCATCCTTAAATTCCTCAGCTGCTGAAGCGACAACGCTATTAGAGTCAAGCGTTCAAAAATGTAAAAATATCTTCAGTTTTAAATATGTTAATCCTGATAATATTGTGAAAACTTTTAAATCTTTAAATATTAAAAATACTGAAGATCTATGGGGAATGTCAACCAAAGTATTAGGCGCTATCATAACTGATATTGCACCTTGTTTAGCATACATTTTTAATAGATGTGTTGATGAGGGTGTTTTCCCAGATTTAATGAAGCACAGTAAACTCATTCCCCTGTACAAGTCCGGAAATGAACAAGATCCTGCTAACTACAGGCCTATATCGGTACTGCCTACGTTGAGTAAAGTTTTTGAAAAAGTTGTTCTTAATCAGTTAACATCACATTTTAATGTCAACGGCATACTTCATAGTCATCAGTTTGGATTCACTAAAGGTCGTTCAACGACTGATGCCGGCTCGTCGCTCCTAAAGCACATATATGATGCTTGGGAACACTCACAAGATGCGATTGGGGTATTCTGCGATCTGTCCAAAGCTTTTGACTGTGTAAGTCATGCCACCTTATTATCTAAACTTAAACACTATGGCATCCAAAATCGGGCAATTGATCTTATACAGTCCTACCTGACCAATAGAGTCCAAAAAGTTGATGTTGGCGGTGAGAGGTCTTCCGGATCGGTCATTGATATAGGGGTGCCACAGGGTTCTATACTGGGTCCCTTCTTATTTTTAGTTTATGTAAATGACCTTCCACTTTTTGTTAAAAATTTGTGTGAAATTGTTCTATTCGCTGACGATACCTCTTTAATTTTTAAAATCGACAGATTGAAGGCTAACTTCGATGACGTTAATGCATCTCTGTCGCAAGTACTTAACTGGTTTACTGTAAATAATCTTTTGCTCAATGCTGGGAAAACTAAATGCATAAAATTTACTTTGCCAAATGTGGTTCAGCGACCAACCAGTATCAAATTAAATGGAGAGTCACTTACCCCTGTCAATTCTACAATTTTTTTAGGACTTACTATTGATGCAAAATTGCAGTGGGGTCCTCACATAAAATCACTTGCTGGTAGACTAAGTTCGGCTGCATACGCAGTTCGCACTATAAGATGGCTTACAGATGAGGCTACAGCTAGGCTGGTATATTTTAGTTACTTCCACAGTGTAATGTCCTATGGTATCTTGCTATGGGGTAGAGCTGCTGATATACAAAGTATATTTGTACTTCAAAAACGGGCGATACGTGCCATTTATAAAATGAAACCACGTGATTCATTGAGGGAGCGTTTTAAGGAAATTAATATTCTCACAGTAACTTCACAGTATATTTTTGAAAATTTATTGTACACTCATAAACACATAGGTAGCTTTAAGAAAAAGAGTGCCGCACATAACGTTAACACTAGAAATAAAAATAAATTATGCATTCCGAAATTTCGATTACAAAAGGTAAATGGCTCGTTCATGGGGAACGGTATACGCTTCTATAATAAACTCCCAGAAAGTGTCACTGGGCTTCCTATTAAAAAATTTAAAGTGTACATTAAGAATTATCTGATAAGGAAAGCTTACTATACTATAGTTAGTTATATTAATGATAAAAGTGCGTGGCCTGATGTCCCGGTCGCTCTGCCCATCGACGGCTAACATATCTGCAATGTCTTTACTATTATGTTATTTAAAAAAAAGATTTTTTTTTTTTTTTCTCCATTGTTGTTTGACTTACTACACTTCTTACTTATGTATTAGTATTATTGGTTTGAAGCGTGTGTTCTTTTATGAATCTCTTTACTTTTCCTTTTCTGTTAGATTACTTTGTATTATATAGCTTCAATAGTGTAGGTATTTTATTACATTGTAACGAGGATCATATAAAAGAGCGATAGATACCAAGCCGAGTTTGTTGCCTGTTCTTCTCGGTGTTGGTCGCGTGGAACTGGCACTAGAGTCACCTAGTTTTAAGACGGTTCAAGATGGTCCTTGTGATTTTACTGAATAAACATATTTTGACTTTGACTTTGACTTTGAACGAGCATATGCTTTTTCACGTACCGTTACTCCAGCTTACACGTTAATGAAGTCTTATAACTCGAAGAGTTTCCTAGCTACAGACCTGAAATTTTTGGTACCAGGTGCACTAAATAGGTACTAAATCCTTGCGTTTACTATATATCTCATTAGCCGTTTGCCCACACTGACTGAGGCAGCTGGAGACATGTTACTCCAGCTTACACACTATTATAAGCTTATAGCATCGTTGTTTATTTGGCAGCTAAATTATGATTCAAATCTATGAGTGCACTAATTATGCTTTAAATATTGGCATTTATAGAAATTACATTTTCAATATGAGGAAGCTGGAGACATGCACACCGGGAAAGCGATTGGACGCGACGTCACGACAGCAGCGCATGCGATGAGTGACGTCGCCCTGCGGCCCCGGCCGACGACATCTGGCTAGGCCCCTGCCGGGTTTTACCCCAATGCGGTGCACGGCGCGCGTGGTCATTGACATTATAACGAATAGTGTCCATAGTTTCAAATAGTTTGAGAATTTAGAGTCGTAAAAATAAAAACAAAAAAAAAATTAAAAAATCAAAAAAACCACCAAAACTTTTTTGCGCACTGCTTAAAAAATATTCCTGTATAATATGTGTATATGTGTATTAAATATATCAGTCATCTAGTACCCATAACCCAAGCTTTGAGTAGCTTACTTTGGGGCTAGATGGGGGCTGTGTGGATTGTCCAGCACTATAAAAAAAAGCGTAAATTTTTTGCCTGCCTAAGTTTAATGAATGAGGACTAAAACTTGCCTTTAAAGTTAAATAGGTGACACACTTGTCCAGAGCTGGCAAAGAGCAACGTAAGTAGAGCAACTTAAAAACATATTATTGGTGTCGATTCAATTTGGAAAAAACCTAACAACATTCGCTCCTTGACCTTTTTTTTGACCTAGATGGCGCTCCCATCACATAAATATCGGCTCCGTAAACAAAATTAAAAATAAAATATTTATATCGACTTTTCGTCTAATTTGGGAACTTATTTAAGTAAAGTGCATAACAACTCATATCATACAGTGTTTGTGAAAAATAATACCAATGAATACGGATACAATTGATCAAATAAAAAAATGAATGAAATCTAAATAAATAAGTGCAGTTTCTATAAAATAAATACTCAAGAACCAGAATAACTACTGTGTATGAAGAAAAGTATTGCAAAACAAAAGATATTAACTCGAAAAGTGAGTAAACTTTTAAATATTCGGTCAGACTCCACCGTTAGAGAAGCAAACAAAGACGCTTTTGTTCTCTGTACTCGAAACTGACCTTTGTACCCGCATGAACTTCGTTGCGAGTCATAACTTACGATTAACACATAACTATCAGTTATTGACTAATTTCGTCACAGCTAATGTGAGCGCTGTTGGTAAAGTGTGCCCACGTCCGCTTTACACGCCGTCGACCGCCAGTTCGTGCCTGAGCTACCAAAATTATTTTTTGTGTTTATTTTTTTGTTATCGGATGAAATGGAAACAGATAACATTACCGTTCGCAAAAAACGCCAATCGGCATCACTAAAAAGCGATTCTGACGCTGAAAACTCGTCAATATTTGATACAACAATTATGAGTCTACCAAATACATCAATTAACTGTGGTGAGAGTATTATGGAGCTAAATGAAACAATTATAAAAATAAGCAACGAGCTATCAAACGCCCATTGTGAAATTGAAAACCTCCACAGTGAGATCTCCGTTTTAAAGTCCGAGCTTCAAAAAAACCTGAAATTAGTAGAAGCATACAAAAAGATAAGCACCATCCCTGTTCGAAAAAGTACGACACCTCTATCTGGACGGAAAAAGAAAAGTCATGTATGTTTAAATACTTCGATACATCTTCCTAGGAGTTCCATTGAAAAGTCCAGTACTACGCCCGAGCCAGCACAGCAGTTACTGTCACCGTCTGCTATACAGATTGTAGGTAATCATGAGCCTTCTACGCCATCTGAAAGGCACTGTGTGCAAAATGAGGAACTGCCAATGTCTGCTATACGGGTTTTAGGTAATCATGTGCCTTCTACGCCACCTGAAAAGCACTGTGTGCAAGATGAGGAACTGCCAATGTCTGCGACAGTGAGGGATTCTGAAAAAACTGAAAAACTGATTGAAACAGTAACACCACCTATGATTGCTACTGGAAATTGTGAGACCCTGGCAACTACAGTTTCCAAAAATAGCTACGAAAATCGAGCACCGCTGATCAAAAGGCGAAGAATTGTAGTTATAGCTGACGATCAAGGTCGTAATTTTCAAGGAAATTTTCAAAAACTTGTTGGTGAAGAATTCTTTGTCAGCTGTTATTGGAAATCAGGAGCAACTATGCAGGAAATCTTGTTGACGGAGAGTGATGAAATATCGAGGCTATCTAGGAAAGACTTTCTTATTGTCTTAGGAGGGATGCATGAAAGAAATCCTACAGACTTCCAATTTTTTATTAGGGACTTTTTGAAAAAGACTTCTCATACGAACGTCATGATTTCTAAAATACCGTACAATATGTTTTTAAATGAAAAGAAATTAAATTATGAATTAAGATTTTTATGCTCAATGTTTTGTCATGTAAATTTTGTCGATATGATGTTTTCTCATGTACCTAGATATACCTCTTTGGGGCTTTATAAATGTCAAATGATCTTGAAAGAGCTTTTACGCGTGGATTACAAGATTAAATTTGATGACTATCAGAGGTCACTGAAATATCCGGAGCAAAACACCACCACCTTTGCAGACAAAGGTACCCAAACTGACGTAGTACAGGTTCAGGAAACTGAACAAACGCCATCTATTGCAGGCGAAAATCAGCTTTTTCGTGTATAATAAAATCCGTATAATTCACCAAAATATCAATGGTCTCCTAACAAAATCAGATTTATTTACAGTTCCTTTGGAGTCGTTTGACATAGGTAAAAATGGTATTGACGCTTTGTGTATTACGGAGCACAATATGATTTGTAGTGACACTAAACTTCTAAGTATACCCAATTACATACTTGGGTCTTCGTTTTCGCGCAAGAATAGACATGGGGGATCATGTATTTTGGTTCGTAACACACATAGATTTAAAGAAATCGAGGAAATAGTGAGTTTTAGTATGGAGAGTATTATAGAGTGTTCTGGTATTGAACTTTTAGATCATGGTATATACATAATATGCATTTATCGGCCACCAAGAGTGATTGTCGAGGAGATTGAACTTTTTTATGCAAGGCTTGAGGGTATTCTGTGTAGATTTGCTTGTGGAAAGAAGAAAATAGTAATCTGTGGTGATTTTAACATAGATACATTGAAGCCGTCTAAGGAGACAAAATCATTTATAAACATTCTGATGTCATTTCGTTTAAAATTAGCCATAAACGAGCCCACTCGTCCTAAATCAGGAAAATGTCTTGACAATTTTATTTTCAATATTAGAGGTTGTGACTGTAAGATATTTGAACTTGCGCTATCTGATCACACAGCGCAGGTACTAACGTTTCCTGTCAAACGAAGCTACGCACTCAGCCACTGGTATATGAAAAAACGTGACTATAGTACGGATAATATAAATAAATTTAATCAATGCCTTCGCTCATTATCATTTAGTGATGTTTTTAATTGTGAAAATCCTGATGCTGCTTTTGACATTTTCTATGATTTATTTACTCTATTCTATAATTTATGCTTTCCAATAATTCGAATTAAAATTACCAAACACAAACGACCGAAGTGGATCACACAAGGAATAAAAAAATGTTGCAAACGTAAACGGCAATTGCTATGGAAGTATCGCACAAGTCGTAAGCAACATGATAGAAACAATTTCACATCTTTATCGTCTAGGTTAAATAAGATTATCAGGTTGACTCAAAAATCACAAAATGACCATTTTATACACTCTGCGGATAATAAAAGCAAAGCCACCTGGCATGTAATCAATGCCACTAAACACAATGTCCCAAGAGAAGAAATACAGCAAATTAAGGTGAATGATAAAATAGTGTCTGATCCCCTTGAAATTGCAAACGCGTTTAACGACTTCTTTATTGAGCAAGGTTCAAAAAACCTTGGTTACCAGTTTATTCCCCTGAGCTCATTAAAAAATCACGGTTCTATTTTTATGTCCCCAACTATTCCTCTTGACATACATAACATAATTAGAGTACTAAAGAATACTAATAGCACGGGATATGATAATATTTCAACGAAGATTTTAAAACTAGTTTCTAATAATATATCGAGTGTTCTAAGCCATCTTATAAATTTATGCATCTTACACGGTGTATTCCCAGACAAATTGAAAATGACCATTGTTAAGCCTCTATTCAAAAAAACAGATAGACAAGATATGGCATGTTATCGCCCGATTGCATTGGTACCAGTAATCTCAAAAATATTTGAAAAAGTGATTTATAACAGTCTTTATTCTTTTTTCGAAAGTAAAGATTTATTTGCAAAAGAACAGATAGGCTTTAGAAAAAACAAGTCAATCAATATGGCTATCTATAGTTTTCTACACACCGTAATGACTAATATAGACACTAATACTACAGCATGTGCCCTTTATATGGATTTAACCAAGGCTTTTGACAATGTTAGTCACGGTATACTTATAAAAAAGCTTGAAGCCTATGGAGTGAGGGGTAACATTTTAAAACTTTTAGAGTCTTATCTGTCTGGTCGTAAACAGTCGACACAAATAACAAGGTTATGCTTGGAATCAAAGATGGAATGTAACTATACATCTACACCTAAGCCAGTAACTGTGGGAGTACCCCAGGGTAGTGTTCTTGGTCCCCTTCTTTTCATTATATACATAAACGAGCTTCCAAAAATTGCTAAACGTCAAACTGTAATGTTTGCCGACGATAGCACAGTGTTATTTATGGGAAAAAACAAACAACTTTTAGAAAATGATATCAACAATACACTTAGTAATATTATTCAATGGTTGCACTCCAACAATTTGCAAATTAATTTGACAAAAACTTACTTTACAATTTTTAGAAATAGATCAATTAGAATTAATAACATTGACGTAAATTATTCCGGACAAAAAATCGAACATGTAGATGTAACTAAGTTCTTGGGACTTAATATTGACTGCTCCTTAACCTGGAAAGCTCATACTGAAAGTCTATGTTCTAGGTTATATCAGTATTCATATGCACTGTATATGCTGTCCAAAGTTGCTAATACTTCGACCGTCGTGACAGCTTATCATGGGTATGTCTCATCTATCCTCAGGTATGGTGTGTTGTTCTGGGGAAATTCTAGTGAAAAAGAATCCGTTTTTAAGGCCCAAAAAAGGTGCGTCAGAGCAATATATAGGCTTAAACAAACTGACAGTTGTAAAGATCACTATAGGGAATTAAATATTCTTACATTGCCCTCCATGTATATTTACGAGATTTCTTTATTTGTGAGGACAAACATGTATCTTTTTAAATCGTTTAGCAGCAATAGATTAACAACTAAAATCGTTTGTCCTCCTAGTAAAACTGCTATGTTCAATAATAGTATCTTCTGCATGGCTCCTCGTATTTATAATAAATTACCTTCCTTTATTAAAGATGCTGCTACAATAAATATATATAAAAAGAGGTTGAATAACTTGTTAAAAGAAAAGGTATATTATAGTATTAATGAATTTCTGTTTGACAAATTTGATTAGGTTGACTTTATTGATTATGTTATTTGAGCTGACATTTTAAATTATATTGTAATTGTTAGATAATAAAAATTTTGCATGCTTTAAAGTAGAACATGGCTGAGCTTACTTAATTATGTGTCACCCTTTTATAACCTGTGTTTCGCAAATAAATGATTATTGTATTGTATTGTATTGTATTGTTGTTGCATTATCCTTTTTTTTTTTTTGACGCTGGGAAAAATGCGTTACGCATTCCCCCCATTGGAGGATGGGAGGGATATGTGGGACTCCCCGGTTTCCGCTACCGGTATACCCACTAAACAACCCAGCGGCACTCCTGCGTCGTCTTTGTTGGAGGGGAACTGGGAAACTGGCAGAGCCTTTTCTTCCAGTCCCCCGCCGACGACCGCCCGCCTTTACAGCGGGGCCCGCAAATGTCCCCACCTTTACGGCGGGGCCCGCACGTTTGCAGGGAGGGGCCCGGGAACGACCGCGAGTGCTCGGCCGTTCCCGCCCGACGGGAGTGGTGAATATGTGCAATGCGGGAGAAGGTGCCCCCAGGTCTTCTCCCGCTATTCACCACGTAGCGGCGCGAGAAGTTAAGGCGTCTCTCGCGCGCGCTCTACCGCCTCGTCCGTCCGGGCTGTCTAAACAGCCTAGACCCACCTGGGCAGGCCAAAAGGTCCACCCTGCCTCATCACACTGTGCCCTCTGCTGATCAGAGGGACACGTGGAGAGGCCCGCCGTGTCGGGTTATTGGCCACCATGAAACACGTCCGCAGTACTCTGCGGGCGTGTTTGGTAACACCATGACCAGGGTGCACCACGAGGAGGTTACCCGACCTAGCACCCCTTGTTGCATTATCCTAAACTAACCTAGTCTGACAGCTCTAAAACTATAGCTGTCCTTGTGGTTTCGGTCATCTAACGAAGGGAATAATCCTTACATCTACACTTCTTCTTATTGTTTTTCTACACCAACGTCCTTTATCGTTCTTGTCAAATCCAGTCCATCCCAAGGTTGTCTGGTCGCTTTTAGCGATAAGACCGCCCATTGTATATCACTCAGATGTTTTTTGTTGTTCTGTTATGTGTAATTATTACCTATATAATGTGGTGTGCAATAATTTTTTTTCTGTCTTCTATCTATCTCTTTATTTGCAGCCAAATCGGTGGAGTGTGGACAAAATATTTTATTTTAATTCGTTAGATATTTTCAGTTATCAAAGACCCCGAAGATTGCCTCTTGGTTAGCAATTCGTGCTTAACGAAGGATAGCTTGTACGATTTGCTAAAGCCGTATTTTGGAGAAGGAATAATAACCGCAAACGGTATTTATTGAATTAAATTATCTTTCTTTTTATGGAGGTTTATCAGGGAGGTTACAGGACCGAAATTCATTGTGCAGGTTCAAAATGGCTCGCACACCGACGTCTTCTCAGCCCTTGTTTCAACCAGCAAGTCCTGGACGGGTATTTGTTGGAGTTCAACAAGGGCGCCAGGGAGGTACTGCGGGTGTTGGACAGAGAGGTCGGGAAGGGTCCGTTTGACCACTACACTTACTTGGACCATTCCGTCTTATCTACAGTCTGTGGTAAGCCAAGGAGACACCTACTGGAGCCTTATTCACTATGACCATTTGCACCGCGATCACGGCTAAGACAAGGCACCGGTGTCATACGGTCAGGGCAAAGTATCTCCTATGTCCTAAAGAATAAAGCCCAACCTCAAGTTTTGACGTTTCACGGTTTGGGGCAAGGAATCTCTTATTGTCATAGTGAATAATGCTCCTGGTTAGCTTTCAGAAATACGCCCAGATATTAAACTCAGCAGTAGTCACATTTTGCGGTAAAATCAATTTTGTTTAAAGAAAAAATTCATACCGGATTCAAAACCGTGACTGTGGGTGTAGGTGTATATACCTATAGAATAGAATAGAA